>OY755208.1:4700700-5390700 GCA_963576765.1 Draba incana
CAGAATTGGTATTGATTCCCCAATACTAATGCTACTAAGGGACAAAACCCTACTAAAATTTGAAGATTCGCTCCTCGGAGCAGTTCAGTCTAACTTATGTAACGGGGCAGTCTATTTCAATTGTGCTCCTAATTATCAAGTAAGCCTAAATGATCCAACAATACTAAACACTTTAGTGTTAAATGTCCATCTTCCATAAATTAAATTTCAACCGGACCGACGTGGATATTTATTACTATATAAAATCTATTTTAAATTATCAACTTCTGAATTTAATCCAAGATGTCTACTACAAGACAATAAAGGAGAAACTACAATATTAGCAGTTCATAGTAATGATACTCCAACATCCACTTATACACCTAAGCAATTAAACTGGAATGAAATAACCATCCCGGATCAATGGAAAATTGATATTACTCAACCACCGAGAAATATTGAACAAAAAAATATCTCACAAATAATAGAACAAAGAGATGGAAAAATATTATTAAAATTCAGATCTTTTAGAGAACCACCTCCACCAAGGATCAGCGAATATAATTCAAGAGCTTCCTTTTATAAAATAAGTTACTGTAGCAGTTACTGTAGCAAAGTTACTGTAGCAAGATTAAATGCTCTGATACCATTTAATCTTGCTACAGTAACTTATTTTATAAATTTAAAATTACTTTGCACGGTTGATGGTTAAGGATTTGAACTTTTATTGAAACTTGTAAGATTACAAAAGTTTTGAAAATTTAAAACTTAAAACTTGAAAAGATTACAAAAAGGATTTGAGAGTTTTTTAGAGAGAGGTGAGAGAGTTGTGCGGGGAATGCTTCTTCTCCTTCTGATGCCCGGCTTGGGTATTTATAGAGTGAAGGAGACTTTGCTGCGTGCGCTACGTGTCGTATCCTTATGGTGCTGACATTTTGATTAGCTATGCGTTGCCACGTGTCGCAATCCTATGGTGCCGACACTTTGATGATGTCATGGCATACGTCATTCGTCTTGGATTAAGACTTCTGGAAGGTCTTGATGTATTATACGAGTACATCTTATTTAGATATACTCTGTATGTTATTTAGCGAATACAAGTGAGCAATATTATACATAATTATAATAATATACAGAGTCTACTAGAATATACATTGATACTATCGAAATTTTGAAGTCTATATATAATATTATTAGGTTTTTTTTTTTTTTTTTTTTCATGTTTTTCGTTGCACCAAGGTGACTTGCCAACGGACTTACGGCCTTCGGAAGGACTTGCGGCCTGGAACATCGCCTTTGTGATTTGGAAAACCTGAAAATTTTATTTTATTTTATTTTTTTCATTCTAGTATATACAGATTTGGGTGGTCGTCATTGGGATCCTGAGCAAGGGGTCCTCCGTATGGATCGGGATGGTCTTGATGCTCTTGATCAGGAGCTGGCATGGTTTCATCCTCGTTATCATCTAAGGATTCGAGGTCTCGAGCCAGGTTGAGTAATACTTCTTGAATCTTGGTTTTTTTGTTATTCTTCTGGGAACCGGAAGATCCAGAAGAGTTGGAAGGACTTGGTTGGCGAGGTTGAGCTTGTGTTGGTGTTGGGTGTTGGCCAAATTGCCGAATTAGTTGACTTGAGGAGGATAGTTGGCTTGGAGTAAGAAGGGGAACCTGTTTGGAAACGGTTTTAACCAGTGTTTGGGTTTTTTGTATAATGTTGAAGTAGTTGGAAATGTTGGCTAAGGAACAGCGGTCAAGATTATACTTGTCCCACCATTTAATACAGTATTCCTTCATAAGACAGAGGGGCATGTCAGGAACATAACTCATATAACAGATGAGGTTGAAATTCCAGGAACAAATCCATGGAATACCCATATCAATATGAAAGGCAATTTTGGATTGGAGGCTATTGTAGTGTTTGGGTAAGTGTTTTTGGTAAAAGGGAAAAGATGTTTTGAGGAGGCTTTCCGAGTAGATTTTGTCGGCAGGGCCGAACCAATACCACCATTCGTAGAACCATCCCGGACATGGCTTTGGACAATTATTGTCGAAAGAGATGAACCAAGAGTGGTCAAAGGGTCGTAGATACAATGCTCGTAAGAAAGCATTTTGATAATCTATATAAGAGTATCCTTGAATATGATATCCTGGTCTTGAGAAATTTTTTGTCGTATGTAGGCTAAGAAAGCCTAGATCTTGAAAAGATTGTATACGGAGTATCTTGAAAGTTGAATAGGCTATTTTGTTAGGGTTGGTCTTGTCTGGATAATGAGTAATTTCAGCAGATTTAGAGTCTACTAGAATATACTCATAAAAGGTACGATTTTTGATAGGGTTATCGTTTGGATAAAGACTGTCTTCGTGGAAGACTCTGTTGGTGAAGGTTTGAAGTTCTTTTAGTTTAATGGGTTGAAAATATTGGGTTGTTTGACAATGGTGTTTTTGGGGTTTTACGTAATAGGCAGATTTTTGTGTAGGTTCTTGGGATTTTTCTGTAGGTGTTTGACTGGATGAAGCAGGGGTTTCATCAACTGCTTTTGCGTAGGATAAAGGTGGGAAATCAGCAAGAGCCGAATAGGTATTTTGATTAGTTAAGGGTTTTCCTTGCATATGAGGTTGATTCTTGATATAGTCCAATGGTGTCATTGGTTGCTTCTTCTTCTGATTGTTACTCATTTTGAATAAGCTGTTGATTATCCGTATTTTTGCCCTGCAAATATTCTCTGGTTAGAAAGTCTGGTAAGGAATTATTTTCTCCTTTAATATGTTGAATATCAAAATCAAATGCAGATAATATGGCTTGCCATCTGGCAAATATTTGTTTTGAAACAAGATTTTTAACATCTTTTTTCAAAATCTCTTTTGCCGATTTACAGTCTACTCGTAATAAGAATTTTTTATTGATTAAATCATCTTGGAATTTAGATATACAGTTGACTATGGATAAGACTTCTTTTTTAACAGTTGAATAATTTTTTTGTGGTCCTAGCCAGATTCCAGAATGGAATCTAACTATAGATTCTTGAGTAGATTCCATTTGTTGTTTTAGGATTCCACCATAACCTAATTCTGAAGCATCCGTTTCAACTATCATATTTGCTTCAGGGTTTGGAATGGTTAAGCAAGGTAAAGTTTTAACGTTTTGTTTAATCTGTTTAACTAATTGGGTGTGTTGATTAGTCCAAGGCTTGGGGTTTTTCTGAAGCCGTTGATATAGTGGTTGAATAGTTTTTCGAAGATTAGGTAGGAAGTCAGAAACATAGTTCAGACATCCTAAGAATCTTTGTAATTGGGTTTTATCCCTTATTTCATCGGGAAATTTGTTGGCAAACTCAATTGATCGTGATATCGGTGTTATTGTTCCTTGATATATGTTGTGTCCTAAAAACCTTATCTTTGTTTGAAATAAAGTCATCTTTTTAGCTGATATAACTAAACCATGTTTTTTGACTATGTTTAGGAACGTATTTAGGTGGCTAATGTGTTGATCTATTGATGTTGAATAGACGAGTACATCATCGATGTATACAATTGTAAATTTCGTATAATTATTAAATATATCATTCATTATGTTTTGAAATTCTGAGGGTGCATTTTTAAGTCCAAAAGGCATTACATTCCATTCGTAATGTCCGAATGGTACCGTGAATGCTGTTTTGTATTTGTCTTGTTCTTTAATTTGGATTTGCCAGAATCCACTTTTCATATCAAATTTTGAATATATTTTTGCATTGTAAAGTCTTTTTAATAAATCTCTTTTATTGGGTATCGGATATCTAATCCATTGTAGTACATCGTTAAGTGGTTTATAATTGATAACTAATCGTGGGACTCCACGTTCCTTTTCGGCTTGATTATTTACATAAAAGGTTGAACAACTCCAAGGTGATTTGGACGGCCTTATTAATTTCTTTTTTAATAAATCATTTATTTCTTGTTTACAAGTTTCTAGTAATTCTTTGTTCATTTGGATGGGGCGTGCTTTAGTGGGTATATTTTTCTCACTAAATTCCTTTATATATGGGAGTTCGACAGTATGTTGTTTTCTTTCCCAGAATGCATTGGGTAGATCCGAACATACTTGATCGAGCAAATCTTTTTCAATAGCTTTTATTTTTTCTATTACATATTGTGTTGCTAGTTGTTCTTCTATTTTCTTATATGTTATTTCTTCTTGTAAGTGTTGTATATGATTTTGTTTTCCTTTTATTAAGTTTATTGTTTTATGTATTGTATTATGTTGGAGATTTAGTATTTCTTTTGTTTTCATGGGGGATAAAAAGTCAAAAGATAATTTAGTTCCTACTACTTTGGTTACCAAACCTATTTCGGTTGCTTTGAATGGATAAATTTGAGTAATGAAAGGAGTTCCTAATATCACTTCTTGTGATAAGTTTTTTACTAAAATAAATTGGTTTTTAAAACAATAACCTTGGTTACAAATTTTTGCGCATGGTAATTTATATTGTACTTTGAGTCTATCACCACCTGCGCCACTAAGACGCTCAGTGGTTTTCTCATAATACTTTGTTGGTATTATTCCTTCTCGGATGCAGTTAAAATCTGCTCCGGTATCTACTAATGCGATTATGTTTAATTTAAAATCATGGCTTATATGCAAATTGATAGTTATATACCATTTTTGATAATTGATTTTTTCTATTGTTTGAATATAATCTTCATTTTCTTGTGGTTCTACATTATTATGACTTTCTATGTTTTGATTACTTGATGATGCTTGATTTTTTGATTCAATTAAAGAAAGTCTTGCATTAGTTTGTAATAGATTTAATTCTTGTTGATTTATCGATGCTTGTAACTCTTTAATTTGTGCTTTGATTTGTTTAATTTCATTTTGTAGTTCTCCCGTTGTTACTTGCTTAAACAAACTTTGAGTTGGGTATTTTTCAAATATTTTATTGAGACTAAAAGGTTGTGGAGTAGATATTTGTTTTTCTTGATATACTATATCTTTTAATTTTATTAAATA
This sequence comes from Draba incana, assembly GCA_963576765.1. NCBI lineage: Eukaryota > Viridiplantae > Streptophyta > Magnoliopsida > Brassicales > Brassicaceae > Draba > Draba incana. Next base: position 4,705,669 of record OY755208.1, read on the forward strand.
TTCCTTTTTTGTTTCTGGATTATCTATTTTATCTATTATGTCTAATAAGAATTGTTTATCGCTTTCTTTTGTTATAACATTAATTATTTTACAATTACATAGATTATCTGATAATTCTTGTGATTCTTCGGAAGAGTCACTTGAATTTTCTACTTCGTTTATTGAGTAATTACTATCAGTATCTTCTGAATGTTCTGATTCTGAAATTAAAAGTTTTGTTAATTTTTCTTGTATGTCAGGTTGATCTTGAAATATCTCATTTATTTTCTTCTTCATTTTACATTCTGTGGATCTATGTCCAGGTCTCTTGCAATTCCAACATACTATTTTTTGTTTGTTCGAATTGAATCTTTTATTTTTGGAGTATCTTTGATTTTTTGAATAATACTGATTATTCGGTTTTTTATTATAGTTTTCGTTTCTTTGATGATATTTAAGGTTAATAGATTTTCTTTGTCTATATTTTATTCTTTTGATTCTAGATGGTGGATTAAATTTTTCATAACCATATTGTTCACAGAATGAACCCATGGATATTTTAAACTTAAATTTGTCGTTACGTTTTTTATCTTTTTGTTCTTGACATATGGACAATCCTTCTTTTTTAATAAATGCAAATAATTGACCATAAGTTATGTTTTGCCACGGTATAGGTTGTCCACCCGCTAATTCTTTTAACTTATTGGTTATTTTTTCTGCTAAGAAAGTTGGCAATCCTGAGATAAACCGTTCTTTCCAGAAAGGTTGATTACAGTCTATTCGTTGAAATATGTTTGCTACAAAAACATCTTTATACCATTTAAAATCTCCTAAGATTGGGCATCTTAGGTTTGTTAATATAATTTTTTTACTTTCTAATTCTTCTGCAGGATTTCCTAGAAAATGCATTGTTATGGTGTGGATTAGCACTTCTACACCATTTTCCCTTTCAGTTTCTTCTGTGAAACCATCTAGATCTGTCGTTCTTATGGTTTCAACATGATTTATGATTGAATCTTGAATATGTCTATCCAAAGAGTTATCCCACCAATATTTTAATGCTCCGGTAAATCCGGTTATTAACATAACGCATACTTGTTTTTCACTATAATCCTCATTAGTTGCTTTATAAGCTAAGGCTGCCATGCCCATTTCTTGTAATAATTTCATTACTTCATATTCAGATCGTCCATCAATATTCCATTCGTGTATACCGTTTCCAGTATATACGTTATGGGAATATTTATGGTCTTCTTCAAATAATAAATCTGGATGCGTATGTCTAGGATAGCATGGTCTATTAGACCTCATTGTCCTATTTCTTATTCGATTTATTTCTTGATTTTCATTTTCAGATTGTATAGAAGATTGTATGGATTCGTTATCATTTTCATCTATTATATTGATTCCTTTTTCTTTATCTAGGCTATTAAGTCTAATTGCTATTGACCTTAAAATTTTATCTTCAGGAAATTTGACTTGTCTATCAGCTGGTTTAAATATTGGTGTTGTTAATGAGGAGAAAGGATGTTGCATAGATTCATAAAGGTCTGATTTAGTGTTTTCTTGACTATACAATCTATTGTCTATATAATCTACTTGTTTAGAGATTGTATGTAATATTTGACTTTGATAATTGTTTTGTTGATATATTGCTTTAATATCTTGCATACTTACCGGATCTTTATCTTCCTTGTTAGCCCCGGTTTTAAAGGGTGTAGCTACTACTTGTCTATTATGAGTTTCTATTTTTAGGTCTCTTAAAGGTGGATGAATTGATTTAGTTCTTAATCCGTCTACTGTTTCCCATGTTTGGGTCAAAGTAGAACTAGCATTAATTGTCCTAAATGGATAGTTAATGTTATGAGTTTTTGAATACGTTTCAAACCATATAAAGAATGGAATATCTACTTGCTTTAAATGCATACATTCATACCATTTTTCTCTAATTTCAGTAGTTTGTTGTTTAGAAAATGTTTTGAAATACCAACTTCTTTTTTCTTCATTTTCTTTTGAATAAAAATTTTCTTTTATATATTTTTTATTAATTTTATATTCCTTTAGTATGACATTTATAAAGTCTGATTGAGTAGGTGATGTTGGAAATGGCTTTGTTTCTGGTGTAGCTATAGGAGCTTTAAACCTAACGTTATGATTTTGGTTATTATCTTGATTTTGATAATCTTGGTTATCATTTTGATGATTTTGGTTTTCATTTTGATGATCATTGTTTTCATTTTGATGATCATGGTTTTCATTTTGATTTATGCTTTCAGTTTCTGAGTCAACACTAGATTGTCTAGTACGGTATTCTAAAAAGGAAGCTCTTGAATTATATTCGCTGATCCTTGGTGGAGGTGGTTCTCTAAAAGATCTGAATTTTAATAATATTTTTCCATCTCTTTGTTCTATTATTTGTGAGATATTTTTTTGTTCAATATTTCTCGGTGGTTGAGTAATATCAATTTTCCATTGATCCGGGATGGTTATTTCATTCCAGTTTAATTGCTTAGGTGTATAAGTGGATGTTGGAGTATCATTACTATGAACTGCTAATATTGTAGTTTCTCCTTTATTGTCTTGTAGTAGACATCTTGGATTAAATTCAGAAGTTGATAATTTAAAATAGATTTTATATAGTAATAAATATCCACGTCGGTCCGGTTGAAATTTAATTTATGGAAGATGGACATTTAACACTAAAGTGTTTAGTATTGTTGGATCATTTAGGCTTACTTGATAATTAGGAGCACAATTGAAATAGACTGCCCCGTTACATAAGTTAGACTGAACTGCTCCGAGGAGCGAATCTTCAAATTTTAGTAGGGTTTTGTCCCTTAGTAGCATTAGTATTGGGGAATCAATACCAATTCTGGTTAAGGGTTTAATAGCTACTTGAACGAGTCCAAAATGGATATAATTATATCTTTGCTTATAATAGTTTAAGGCTATCTTTGATAATAATTGTATCTCTTCGAATTCATCTTTTAAAGATAGGCTTTCTTCATGATCTTTTATTGAATATCCAGTTCTGAATTCAAATTTTCCGATTTGATATATACTGGGTGTATCTATGCTAGGTAAATGATTTTTTGAAATATCTTGGTCAAATGATGTTATTTTTGTCATAATTTCTCTTGAATTAATAGGTGCACGGGATGAAGAAGTAGAGGCATGATTATTTTTAAAAAACTTTCTAATAGAAGCTGCCATGATTTTATTCTAAATTAAACTCATTTTCAGATAGAGTCTTACCAGTTCTTTTAGGACGCGGCTGCTGGTTTACCAACGGTCTTACTGCCTTCTTGCAGGGCTTGCTGCCTGGAACACCATGAGGCTTGACGTCTTCAAGATGTAAGATTTTATTCGAGAAAAGTTTAATATTTAGAATAAAACTTGGAAAACTTCTTGAAAATCTTTTTTGAAAATTAGGCAAAATTATTCGTTTGTTTTCTAAAAGGATTTTTAGCTTACTGATACCATTTAATCTTGCTACAGTAACTGCTACAGTAACTTATTTTATAAATTTAAAATTACTTTGCACGGTTGATGGTTAAGGATTTGAACTTTTATTGAAACTTGTAAGATTACAAAAGTTTTGAAAATTTAAAACTTAAAACTTGAAAAGATTACAAAAAGGATTTGAGAGTTTTTTAGAGAGAGGTGAGAGAGTTGTGCGGGGAATGCTTCTTCTCCTTCTGATGCCCGGCTTGGGTATTTATAGAGTGAAGGAGACTTTGTTGCGTGCGCTACGTGTCGTATCCTTATGGTGCCGACATTTTGATTAGCTATGCGTTGCCACGTGTCGCAATCCTATGGTGCCGACACTTTGATGATGTCATGGCATACGTTATTCGTCTTGGATTAAGACTTCTGGAAGGTCTTGATGTATTATACGAGTACATCTTATTTAGATATACTCTGTATGTTATTTAGCGAATACAAGTGAGCAATATTATACAGTAACTTTGCTACAGTAACTGCTACAGTGTGTTTATTTAGATAAATTCCAAACGAATTTATGTGTTTTGCTAATTCTTTGAACTTACAATTAGTTGTGGTTTGAATTGGTCAATATGGACGGATCTTTGGTTTTCTATTCGACCTCGCTCCAAGGCCACCTTATCCAAGAAATCATTCGCTGCAACTTTATATAAATTATATCATACTTAAGGGCTTATTAGTTGGCTTTAAAATAGATTGTGACTAAAAAAAAAAAAGAATTAATTTGTGTTACCTTTTAGAAGGAAAAAAGCATCACAACTTCACAAGAAGGAAAAAAACAAGAATTAGGTTGTGAGAATATTTAGGAGCGTATTTAAGACTGTGAAAGTGTTAGACTTTGATTAGATAAAATACAACTTTGAAGATTATAAAAGGAAGTAAAAGTCTCTACAACTTTACACCAATAAACCTTTTCGTAGAGCTTGGTTCAAAAGACTGGAAAATAATAAAGCTTAAATGGTTATCTTAGAGAGCCAAATATTTTCTTTATAAACTCAGGATAGCTATAGTTGAGATTTCAATAAATCAAATGCCTGCTCAATAAATTTTGGTTATTCAGTGACAAACTGACAATTTATGGCATCAACTCTAAGTTGGAGCCTCGATCAAAAAGCTTAGTATTCATCTTATATCTTCAAAGCAATATATTCTTTGGATTATAATCTCAAAATCTGCAATTTCTTATGATGTTGCCTGTCTAACAACTTAGCAATCGCAAAAAATATGGTGAAATGCAACTTTATCTCATACAACAATTGTTCGAGATGTGGAAATACATTTGATGAGACGATGAGACATGTTCTTCTTACATTTCAGATATTAAGGTAACTTGTATCACTTCGTATATCACTTCAGATTGCTACATCTTCAAAGACGCCATAGTTTGTATGTTATGAAATGGTTAGGTTGATATGATCTCTCTTCTTGTGAGCTACGTTTTTCCGGCAACAATCCATACTCTATGCCGATAATGAATAAAGTTTGTTGAGTTAAAAAATGCATTCTTTTGATCATTCAACATATTTGGTTACTCTACTTTTAATATATTGCGTATTTGCGTTCGTCATTGTAATATAACTTTCCGTTGTTTGAAATTATATAAAGTTTTCTCCCTTTTTTATAGTATTACTTAAAATAACTTCCTTCTTTGTTTAATCTTGCAACACAACATCATTCCTTTTTTTTTGTCTCGTATTCACAATTTCTTGGATAGAAACAAAACTAAACATTCTTTTTCTTTTTTTTGGTATAATAGCTGAATATGCTTACTTTAATATTGATTGCGATGCAAAAGAATCGAAATCAACTGCCAATCAAACTATGCGAACACTGTCGAAGAAAACAACAAAATAATGAACGAACAATAAAACATTTCTATAGCTCCTTTGACAAAAGCAAGTATTACAAGAAAAAGAGTTATATGGAGAAGACAAAGTAACATCATCGAGAAAAATAGAACGAAATATAGGGGAACGAATAGTAAATTAACGTAGCTGACAAAAAATGAAAGAATAATAAATTATATAAAGACGAGATTTTTTGCAGTAATAAAAAATAGAGAAGGGAACTTAGGAAAGAAGAGAAAATCCCTTGAAGTTGTACAAAATTCGTTAGTTTCCCCATGCTAATGCTTTTGCTTTTTTCCCAATCTGCCTCCCACATGCATCATCGTACATATATATCTAAATAGATACATATTGACACCATACATACAGACATACACACATGCACTGAAATATTTATGTGTAGACTTTGAAATAAATGGGCTTACTGAGGAAATTCGTTGTTCTGTTTCAGCTGGTGATTTTTTTTGTGGTAATTTGTGGTGATAGTGTGAGAAATTATTACTAAGAAAGATGACGAATAGAAGAGTAAATATCATGAAAAGCGAAAGTTTCAAGTAAGTAAATATAGGTAAAATTGGGGATAGTCAGGAGAATGAAACAGTGAGTTGTTTGTGATTGGCATATTGCAAAAACCCAAAAAAGAAGAAGTTGTGATTGACATATGCAGCAAAAAGAGAGTGTACATTTTATTTTATAGAATAATATAACTTTTTTTTCTTTCCAATCTTCACAATACAAATATATGGCGATAATTATTTAATTATTCACCATAATCATATATTGGTTGTGAATGAGACGGCAGTCCATTCGAACTTGTTATATATTTAGTCGGCAAAATCGTTTTGTAAATTATTGTATTTTTAACACCATTTGTTTGGATATTACCATTCGAATTCATTGATTCGTTACAATTCAATGTATATGATTGTTTATCAATATCATTAAATTAACAAACGATTATCCATACATCATGCATGACTATCATGCATGCCTTTCTCTCTATTTTTGGTTACGCTAATCTTTGGCCACTCATTCGGGTTCATGGTTACCTCAAAATATATCGATTGAAATATTAATTTTCGATACGTACGTGATATGTTTTAGTTTGGATACGTAGAATTAAGATCTAATATTATTATTTTTTAAAAAGTAAAGAAAAGCAAGGATAATGTAAAGAAAGAGACGATGGAGAATAAAGTAAAGATTGGAAATGTGAACCCATTTGGGGTTGGCAGTGAGTGAGATGGAACATCACATGCACTTATGCTCTTTTTTGTCCCTTTCCTCTTGGAGCTTTCACTTCTCGGAAATCTTTCTTCTCAAATTTTCTTCGTCTTGCAACTCTAATCTAATCTAATCTATTCTATTTGTTTCCTATTAATGACTATAATAATTTATTAACGAAATTTGATCTACCATACAATTATAATCGGACAATAGTAGCAATTTTAGAAAATATCGCATGATTTTTCCAAACCCATCTTAGTTACCAAAAACGCGATTTGATTATAACCATTTGATTTAAACTTAGATATTTGTTTGTTAAGAAAACTATATGATTTGTTTATCTCTATCATTCTTGGATGTATTAATTATCTCCATCTGTAAACATTCTCCAGCTTACTACAATATTGTAAATAATCTCTTGAATTATTACTAACATCTTAAAAGGTGCAACTAGTACTATTTATAGGGAGGAGTATCATATAATATTCAAACCGACGCATATAAACTATAGTGAGTTTGTTAGAATGCGTATATAATATGATTGTTAGAATGTGTATAAATTAAAATAAAGAGTTGGAAGTGGGATTGATAGGTAATGTGGGTCTAGGGATTCACTCCAATTCCACAATATGCAAAAGAATGTCACTTATCGTGATGAGTGATGTTCCTCGATCTCTCTGAAAGATTCACCTGTTACATTCTCCTTTATTGTCTCTATCTTTTTTCCTCTTCCATTTCCAATGTATATACACTTTAATTTAATGTAAGTTATTCAATTAGGGATCTAGATTTAGTTTAAGATTACGAGTAGATTTGTCAAATTAACCGGCCTAGCCTGTTGAGCTAAAATCAGGGTTAGGCAGACGGAAAACAAATTCTGTAAATTTCGGTACTCTTCCGTTTGTTTTTAAGTGATGTTTAAGGTTTACACACTCTTATTAAAAAATTATTAAATTTATATTGTTTTTTGAAATAAAACAATACTCCTTCCGTTTTTTGGAGATTGATTTTCTAGCATTTGTCACACAAATTAAGAAACAATAAATTATGTTTAGTTATTAATGCAACTTTTTGTAATAAACACTTTATCATAACAATGACCAATAGTTATTCTTTATATTCAAATAGTCTCATTAAATATTTCTTGGAACTTACAATTTGTTAAATCTAAATTGATTAAAATATGGAAAAATTCTAGAACATCAATCTTTGTGGACACCAAAAATATGCTAGAAAATCAATCTCCAAAGAACAGAGGGAGTACATTTTTTTTATCCAAGACATTTTAATCACTAAAAATTCAATCTGAAAAATTTAAAGAGTCAAAAAACACTAAAAAAATCAATTAATTGTGCATATTGTGAACAAAAAATAACTTTTAAAACATCACTTAAAAAAACCGGAGGGAGTAATATTTACTATCTGCCTTGATTCGTACAAGTATGTAATTTTAATATTTATGTATTTAATTTATAAAAAGAAAACGGATCACAAAAATAATTACTTAAAACAATTTAAAAAATGTGGCGACCGGTTGCTTGACAAGGTTCACGAAGAAATTTTAGTGTAAGAACGAGGATAACCCAACGTTTATGTATGGACAGCAACCCTGGCAGTTATGGAATGTCAAATACACTTGCGGTTCAATGCCATATGTCACGAAGCACAAAACAATGGTAACTTCGAAATATAATTATTTTTGAGATTATGTTATCTCGATTACTAAACTTATGATCTTGTAGCACGGCGAGAAAAGGTTGAGACAATTGTTCAAAGGTGCAAAAATTTGGAGGAGTTACTGAACAATATATCCAAGCCCAAATCATTCCAGGTAACATGATGCAGATGCCATACCGGAGCGGAGATTAGTTTTTGATAGTCTTACTCATAGGTTTGTGTCATTGTAGATTTCATGTCCAAACTTCTCTAGAATTTTGTAGAGAGATAAGCGCCACCAATAAAGTTAAGGGTTTCACCTAAACCGTAAGATACATGGTTTTAAAATGATTTAAGTAATTCAAAGAGAATTGTTCGCATAATTTAAAATGGAATATTTATCCCCAAGATAGATTATAGCTCATCTGTATCCTTAGACACAACGTATAGTTTCTATTATCTTTACTAAAAAGATTGGAAAATTTAGGTCGTATGTAAGTGAGGTCAAGTTATCCCCAAAATGTATATTCTTTTTTTTTTCTTTTGTCTTAGCTTAAAGGTGTAAATAGTACCAACAGAATCTTACGGAATTGCAGAATTTGGCAAAAATATTGGTGACTTATTGCGGAATCTGGCAGAATAACTTTGAATTTAAATGGTAAAGCGGAATTGCAGAATTGCAAAATTTTTGAAAGTAAATAAATTAATTACACTTATGAAAATATCAATTAAAATTACGTTTGTCGAAATGAAATATTTATCTTTATAAATATATTAAATTTTACAAACTAGTAATCTAAAATTTATATGTATGTTTATAAATGCATTTCAAGTCCCCATCCGATTTTATATATCTAAGTTATTCATATTCATCAACTTTTGGCATGGTCGATCCTATTTTTAAGAGTAAATCAAATGTAATTTTTGATTCGTTAAATTATACTCCATTGGTACTTCTTAATATCTTGACATTTTTCGAAAACGAAGCTCAATGTAAATAATAACATGTACATATATTTAAAATAAACATTGAAATATAATATTTGAAAATTATCTCACATATCTAATTTATATATCAATAGTATCGTGTTCTACTTCTCAACTATATTTACTCAAAAAAAATCGTATAAATTCAAAAATATGAAAATAATAAGTAAAAAATTATAATGAAAAAAAAACTAAAAAGAAAATAAAAGAAGTCATGTGTACGGTGGAATCCCACACATTCCTCATAATTCCACCAATTGTAACTGGTGTATTATCAAAAGAATTCCTCACAGTTCCTCAGGATTCCGCTCATATCATGTTACCATTTAGGGCCTATATCCATATTTCATATTTCGCTTGCTTTTCTCTTTTCTATTTGATACCTCGAGTATTAAACCCCAAAGTGACGTTTATTGTATGTTTTAAATTTCCAAAAAAAATAATCATAATAAAAAGCGACTAAAAGTCAGTCAAGGAAACTGATGTTTTCTTCCCATAAAACTGATGTTTAAATTATTTTGATAAATATAAATAGTCGGTGTAATTAGGATTTTTGAAGAAAGGCATATTGGTCATTCTCTGCAGTAAAGGCTTATTAAAAACTCGTAGCTAATGGCTCTAAATGGTGACATTCTGCTGTCAGTTTAATCATTCAACTGACAGTTTAATTGTCAAATGTTACCATTCACATGTTTTTTCAACCCATAGTTTAATCCACCGACAGTTTTTTTTTAGGTTTTTTTTTTCTTTCTTTTAGAGCATGATTATTGTAGACACCATGGGGTCTAAAGTGTATATAAAATTATTAAAATGGTTGTAAAAGGAAGAAAGAGAATGTTGTTATAGGTTATGTTGAAATATAAAATTAATAAAAATTTGAGTAAAAGAAAGAGAGAGTGTTTAAAAAGGAAGAGAGAGTGTCTAAAATTGGATCTTTTGGAGAGAGTGTTTAAAAGGAAGAGAGAGTGTTTAAATATAAAATTAATAAAAGTTGAGTAAAATGATGAAAGAGAATGTATAAAGTTGAGTAAAAGGAAAAAAGAGTGTTTAAATATAAAATTAATAAAAGTTGAGTAAAAGGATGAAAGAGAATGTATAAAGTTGAGTAAAAGGAAGAGAGAGTGTGTTTTAATAATTTTATATTACAATTAGATCCCTTGGGGTCTGCAATAATCATGCTCTTAGTCACGGTTTGGTTCTTTTTTCTTTATAGTTAATTTTGATTTATCCATTATAGTTCTCATAATTAGTAATTTTATGTATTAGATTTTTCATATTTATCTCAAAATACTTAATTTTCATACTTTATGATTTACATGGTAATTATATTTAATAAATTTAGTTTATTTAATTATTATTTTGACAAAAAAATTATAATCAACTATTTATAAATTAATTTTATTATTTTTATTTATTCTGTGAGATTCTGCTATTGGTATAATGGTTCTACTGACAGCGTTTAACTTTCTTTTATTCTGCCAGATTCTGCTAGAAATTTAATCATTCTGCCAGAAATTTAATTATTCTGCTGTTACCATTCAGTTCTGCCAGATTCTGCTAAAAGTTTAATCATTCTGCCAGAAGTTTAATCATTCTGCTGTTACCATTTAGAGCCAATATGTTAAGTACACCTAGAGAAAACCCTAGTGAAACACTCATAAATATATATAGATAATCAATAGTGGCACAAATTACGATATTACTAATAATATACATAAAGAAATTTAAAAACATCTGTCAAGAATCTTTGTGCTTCAATATTTGTAAGTTAAAACAGTAATAATAGCTTCAGTAGCCACCAGCTCTTGTCTGTACACTGCTGGTTTCAAAAGGATTCTCTATTAAATAAGTGAAGTAACAAAGAAAGAAAACAAAAAACAAATCAAAAGAGCTTAATCAAGAAAGATATGTTTGGCAATTGTGACCAGAAGAAGAAGATGCCTATCATCATCTCTCCCAACACCAATCCATTGGTCTCTCTCTCACTCCCTCTCCCTTCCATTTTAATTTTCTCTCTCTAAATAATATGACCCATTTATATTTTGTTTCTTAGCTTTTGGATCCGAATAATATCCTCTTGTCATCTCTTTGTAATTCTCTTGCCTTTAGTTAAACCACACAATCTAATAACCCCCCCCTCTTTTTATTTCCTTCTCTTCTCAGGCGAGTATGCAAAGCAAGAACATGATCGTAGCTGCTTCGCCTCATCAGCAACCGCAACTGCAACTTAAATGCCCTCGTTGCGATTCGTCCAACACAAAGTTCTGTTACTACAACAACTACAGCCTCTCTCAGCCACGCCACTTTTGCAAGGCTTGTAAGAGATACTGGACAAGAGGTGGGACCCTCCGGAACGTTCCGGTCGGAGGTAGCTACCGAAAAAACAAACGTGTGAAGCGGCCAACAACCGCAACCGCTGCCTCGACCACCTCGACGACAACTTCTACATCCCCTAATAACACTCATCAGATCTCTCATTACTCTTCCATGAGTCACCATCCATTGTTCTATGGTTTATCAGATCATGTGAATAATAATCTTCCAATGATTCCAAGCCGTTTCAGTGATTCCTCAAAGACATCTTCAACAAGTGGTTTAGAGAGTGAGTTTCTCTCATCAACTGGTTTTACTGGTCTTAGTGGTCTTGGATTAGGGCTTCCACATCATATGAGTCATCATGATCAGAGCTTCATCAACAATTCTACAACGAACAAACCATTTCTTCTTTCGGGTTTATTTGGGTCCTCCTCGATGTCTTCATCTTCCTCTACTCTTCTCCAGCATCCACACAAGCCCATGAACAATGGTGGTGAGATGTTGGGACAATCTCATCTCCAAACCCTAGCTTCACTTCAAGATCTGCATGTTGGAGGTAACAATGAAGGTATGAACAAAGAAGGGTTCATGTCATCATCATCATCTTTAGATCCTTCAAACTACAACAACATTTGGAATAATGCAAGTCTTGTTAATGGAGCATGGCTTGATCCAACAAATAATAACGTTGGATCTTCCCTCACTTCCTTGATATAGACCATAACTTTGGTTATAGGATCTATAACTAGCTAGGGTTTATCTTCATCACTTTTTCTTTTTCTTTTGTGGTTTGAGATGAGAGAAGAAGTTTGGATCAGAGAGATCAAATTAGGGATAATGTTGATCTTGGTATACTATTAAAGCTCCCTCGGATCCTCTTCATCTCACCATCTCCATCATCTTCCTTCGCGTTGTTTCAAGAAAAATCAAAAGGCGTTCAAGACTGTTTCAAGGTTTACTATTAAGTTCACTCGAGGTAATTAAATTATATGTGGATGTATATAATATGTTCCTGACTTTGATCTTTTTATTTTTGGTATCTCATCTTATGTAATTTTTAAGGTCCACCATATGGGTTGGTGTTTCTTTTCATTGGGATTAGGAGGGTATATTTGGCTTAATTTGAGTTTCTCATGGGGTCGGAGAACTCCATAGTTTTCAACTTTTTTGTTATCTTTTGTAGTTTCAAATTTTTTTTTTTTTTTGGTGTGGCTTTCATTGGGTATACAAACAGAGGGAGGGGTGGTTTTGTGTTGTTATAACTTGGGTTATTCTTGTATGAGTTTATGTTCTTATGGTTCTTTAATTTGGATTCATGTTCTTATGGTTCTTTTGGATACATGTTTGTAAAACTACGAAAACGAAGGTATACGTGGATAACTTGCATTTGCTAAAAAGAAAATTCTTAGAAACGACGTCATTGAGTACAATCAAAATAGTATATGTACGTGTGTATAATTACTTAGACCGACAAAGCGAACATACTTCGTTAGATTATGTTATATTGATGATTTTGTTCTTTAGCGTGTTGGCTTTAATTCCACATATGTTACATTTATAACTTACAAGCGAGCTATATATATGAACACAAGTTTTGGTCCAAACTTGGAGTTTAGTGAGGTGTCTTTGTAAATTACGTGGGCATGAGTTCGTTACCAGCTTCTTCACGTCATTTTCTCTTCAATGATTCTTTTCGTGTAAGAGTTGGAGATTACTTACTCGCTAAAAATTTGGTGGTTCTCCCAAAAAATATACACCCTCCGTTCCACAAAATATGATGTTCAACTATTTTCACGCTTATTAAGAAATAATTAATACTTAATAATAAATACTTTAATTCTCTCACAAAACAACTTTTCTATAAACCAATAGTATTCAAATCTTTTTATTCAATACTCTTTGAAGTTTGCGATTTATTAATATTAACTAATAAAAAAGTTAGAACATCATCTTTTGTGGAACAAATAAAAAAAACTAGAACATCATGTTTTATGGAACAGATGGAGTATATATTATTGTAAATATATAAGCCGTCGTAAATATGTTGGAAATTGTTTACTTGTTTCTACGTTTTTACTTTCAATTTGCAACGATTAAAATTCCCAAAGAATTCCGACTGTCTTACCAACCAATTATCAACGGTTTAAATATTCGTTGGAAAATTCCTACCGATTTCGGACGAGTATTTAGTCTTGGAAAATTGACCAGAAATCCGTCTCAACTCGGTTAATGTTTCCCGACGGCAAAAAGTCTGTTGGAAAATCCATCTGAAATAGCCTTGTTTTCTTATAGTGTTGGGTCGTTAGTGGTTGGACACACATCATACTTGTGCGGATGATAAACGGATTTTATTCCAAAAATCACACGATTGCATAGAATGACATGATTCTCTCGTTGATATCCACTCGGAAGAAGTTTATACATTTTTAGTAATAAAGAGGTATAAAAGAAATATAAAACAATTTTCTCCCAAAAAAAGTAGTACAAAACAAAAAGTGCCATTATTTTTAATCAACCATGAAATCTATATACGAATGAATTAATAAAGTATTAAAGTGTAACAAACATTTTCACTAGAGTTTTGATGTATCCTGGTTTTTGCGGTTTTATTAGATTATGTTATACTGATGATTTTGTTCTTTAGCATGTTGGCTTCAACTCCATATATTTTACAACTTACAAGCTATATATATGAACACAAGTTCTGGTCTAGACTTGGAGTTTAGTGAGGTGTCTTTTCGTGCAAGAGTTCGAGATTATTTATCCGCTAAGCATTTGGTCGGTATCTTGATTGGACACATATCATATTTGTGCGGATGATTTACGGATTTACTTTCAAATAACACACGATTGCATCGAATGTCCTGATTCTCTCGTTGGTCTTCGATGAATTGTTGTGCAAAGACGTAACAAGAGGTTCCACGTAGCCTCGAAGCTCATAGTCAGCATTGAATGAGAGAGCTCATGCATGTTTTTTGGGGATATTTCTTTTGAGAAATTGGAATCATTAACCAACAAAAAAAAAATTATAACTCAATTGACTAAGATCTTATTTTTCTACATAATGCATTGGGACAATTGTAAAAACGTCACTGTTGAATTATTTTTTATAAACATGCCAATTTTGAATATCTCAAAATTCTTAATCTTAAAATTTTTTTTTGATCCCTAACAAACCTTAAACTCAAAAAACTAAACCCTCATATAACATAGCTAACCCAAACATAAATAGTTTTAAATTTTGAAAAAGTGATAGTGTCATTTTTGCAAAGTGGCATGTCAATAAGTGACATTTTTTAAAAATTCACTAATGCATGTTTGGTAAGATTTGTAATTAGTAATGGTAATTTAGTTATTTTCTTAATTAATAATTCTAGTCTGGTTATTAACCAACTTCACACAAAAAATTATTGATTAAGCCCATCAAAAATTACAAAAGCCCACTCTGAAACAAAATAATTAAACCTGATTAAACCAATAACCCCAGAATGTTTTTTTTTTTTTTTGCTAAACAAACCCCAGAATGTTGTAGCAGCTTCCTTCGCGAATAATCTCTGATCGTTTTTATTCTCACTCCGACGTTACACGAACACGACCAACTCGCCAATTTGAGTTTTTTATAATCTTGTAGATTTATTAGATGAGTTGCAAGAACACGTTGAATCCTTCGATATGGTTAATGGTAAAAACTCTCTCTTACTTGGAACTTGTGTGGTTTCCTCATTTCGAATTTTGGTTACTGACTATTGTGTATACATAGGAGGTTTGGTTCTGCTTCTCGGGTTTCTTAAAAACTCTCACGCAAATTTTCGGGCGAAAGCCGCTGATGTCGTAAGCACGATAGTGCAGAACAATCCTCGAAGTCAAGAATTAGTCATGGAAGCTAATGGTTTGGAGTTACTTCTTTCGAACTTCACTTCTGACGTGGATGTTCATGCTCGAACTCAAGCTCTTGGCGCAATATCATCTTTGATTCGCCATAACAAACCCGGAGTCACGGCTTTCAAGCTTGCTAATTTTTATGCTGGTCTAAAAGACGCCTTGGTATCTGATAGTGTAAGATTTCAGAGGTTATCACGCAAAAACGCTCTTAATTCGTATATGCCTCGGAAGATTCTTGAATTGTTTCAAATTTTTTCAGGAAAGCCTTAAATTTGTTGGAATATCTTCTGCAAGAGGATGATGATTCAGACCGAAGTATTGTTATCGGACTCAACAAGCCTTCTTTGCTGAGAGAGGATGAGGCGTTACCTCCTGATGTCGCCACCAATCTCGTCAATTATTTCTAACAGTATTGTTAAAATCCTTGTGAAATACCTTCAGGTGATCAGACATGAAGATGTGTTTCAGTTTAGTCTTGTTTTTGCTTTGAAAGCAAAATTGTTTTTTCATCAAGCAAACAAGGAGCAACACAAAATATCTTGCTACAGGTAATATGATCCCGAAGAAAAAAAAAGATTGAAATACAAGCGTAACCAAATTGAGAAATGAGAATTAAGATAGATTTGGAGTAAACATTTTTGACTCGTGTTCTAGCGAATTGATAATCTTTTTTTCCAGAGATTATAACATGAAAAAGAAAAAAAAATTCACTTCTCAATGTTTAGTTCAGTAAAATTGACTATTAAAATCAGAATGATCTATGAGATGAGAAATCATGGGATGAAATCCATCTGCATACTTCTCCTTATCATGTTCTTCCTGCAAACAAAACAACAAACAATTACTACGGGATAAATCACAACTTTTGTACATCTTTATGCTTAAATAAGAACTTACAAATAATGACATGAGGCGTCCACAATGCTTGATAGCATTAGAGCATCACCATTGGTGATACTCATAAGAGTGTCCTAAATTTTTTTATAATTAAATAAATTAAACTTAAGACACTTAAGTGTCATAAGTAAGAAAAAGTGTCATATAAGTATCACCATTGGTGATGCTCTTAAGATCCACGTCACACTGGTCATCACTCATGCGTGCTTTATTACCTAAACCAAATTCTAATGCAACTTTGGCTAGCTGCAAAGTCACAAAATCCCAAATTCAATAAGTTAACAAATGCGTGATAAAATATAGGCATATTCTGTTCCTAGTTGTTTTGTTATACATGTACAAAATACATGTAAAAACCAATGTTTTCCTTTCTGATACCGTTATTACTTTGATTCTTTTGCGAGACATCATCTTCGACCCACCAATCGAACTTCTTTATGAACAAAATTTCTAGAGTTAATTTTATTTCACTTGAGCCGAACAAGAGAAAGCAGATAGAAGCACAAGCCAATGATAATTGTCCGCATCCACCACTCTCCATCTATGGGAGTGAGCGGTACTACCTACCTCCATTGGACATATACATTCAACCCTGGAACGCCATTCCTACCAAAGTATCGATTTTACAAAGGTGGAACAAGTAACAAGATAAGACAACCGAAATCTTGCCAAAACTATTAAAGGTTTGACGAAGCTAGTGAAGGAGCTTAGCGCAATTCAACCTTATCACAACGCCAAGAACGAGAAGAAAGGTTGTGGATTCCGAAGATAATGATAACACAACCGAGAAAATGCAAGTGGAACATGTGAGATACTCTTACCATGGCACATCGAATTCTTATTTAGCACTTAACGAGCCATCTCATCATTCCTCATACAGAGAAGATCGCAGAGACATAGACAAGAGAGAATTCTAACTCCAACATTGAACTCGAACAATACTTCTTTGGACATATCACTCTCAAACTTTTTGGGGTCTATCCAATTTTAGAAGGTACACCATTCTTCACCTTTTTTTTCTTTACATTTCTTTTTGTGTGTTTGCATTTTCTCTTTCGGTTTTGTCTTTTCACCGAGACGGTGAAGGGTAACTATGGAGGAGAGAAACGTTTGCTCATCAAATTTTGAGTTGTTTTGTTATTAGACTATAGGATTGAATGTAAGTAAACCGTGTTGGTTTACTAGTAATTTAGTTCCTCGGTTATCCATCTGTTGGATTAAACCGTATTCACTTCCTTTATAAGGAAATGTTAATGTAACAAACATTTCTTAATGTGAATAACAGAATTATCTTATCTTCAACCTTTTCTCTCTGGATTCTGTTGATTCACTAACATGGTATCAGAGCTTCGAGCTCGTAAAAGCTCGAACGATTCGTTGTTTCTTTGGTTTCCGCTTCATTGACCTTGATTAATCGGTGATTCTCCCCGTTAATCCTTCTTCTCTGATTCGATTTCTAGGTTTTTCGCCAGAAATCGTTGTTTACTTCGTTATACGGTTGTTCCGCCGTATTCGGTTGTTTTTCCGGTTATTCCGCCGGAAAATTGTTGGTTCTTCAGCTTGCGGTAGTTCCGCAGTGAGTTTCTTCTTCAATTTCTTATGGCGGTTGGTAGAAAAGTTGGTCGTCGTGTTGGTCGAACTACTACTTCGTCCAGACGATCTTCTACACCGGAGATTCCAGATGATTCTTCATTGGATCCACCTATCTCTTTGATTGATTCACCGGATAGTATTCATTCACCATTCTATCTCACAAATGGCGATAATCCGGGTCTTGCAATCATCACTGAGGTACTTGATGGATTGAATTTTGATAATTGGCGTATCGCTATGACTATAGCTTTAGATGCTAAGAATAAGTTAGCATTCGTTGATGGTTCTTGTGCTAGACCCCTGGAAACTCATCAAAATTTTCGGATTTGGAGTAGATGCAATAGTATGGTTAAATCTTGGATCCTTAACTCTGTCTCTAAGCAAATATACAAAAGTATATTACGTTTCAATGATGCTTCAGAGATATGGAATGATTTGTCTACAAGATATCATATTACAAATCTTCCAAGATCGTATCAACTATCTCAACAAATATGGTCGCTTCAGCAAGGATCTCTGGATTTAGCAACATACTACACTACTTTGAAAACTCTTTGGGATGAATTAGATGGTGCAAATTGTACAGATACTTGTCACAATTGTTCATGTTGCAAGGCTACAGATACTAAGGCTGAGCATGCTAAGGTGATCAAGTTTTTGGCTGGTTTGAATGAAGCATATGCGATTATTAGAAGCCAAATCATCATGAAGAAGAATGTGCCAGATCTTGCTGAAATATATAATCTTCTTGATCAAGATCATAATCAGAGGAACATATATCCAGTACACAATGCTTCTGCATTTAATGTTTCTTCTGAAATTGTGTCAGGCTCTATCAATTATTCTTCAAAGACTTCTCGTCCTACTTGCTCTTTCTGTGGTTTTTCAGGACATACTGTAGACAGATGCTACAAGGTTCATGGTTATCCAGTGGGTCACAAACATAAACAGAAGTTCTCAACTGAGATATCTCAGTCTTCTGGTAAATCCTCTACATATGTCAAGCCTATTGTTGCTCAGGTCTCTGCAGCTTCTTCTGAGATCATCAACAGTCTCTCTAAAGATCATATTCAGGGTGTTATTGATTATTTCAATTCACAACTTTCCTGTGATCAAGCTACAACATATATCTCTTCAGCTGCTATCAATTCTGTCATATCTCATTCTGGAGCTACTATTACAGCATTGCCTGGTATGGTTTTTTCCTCCTCTACTTTGTGTTTTGTTGGGGTTTTACGAGCTACCAGGAATGTCTTAAGTTCTGAGTCATGGATAATTGATAGTGGTGCAACTCATCATGTTTGTCATGATAGAAATCTGTTTTTGGATGTTTCTGATTCTGTGAATAAATCAGTCACTTTACCTACAGGATTGGGAATTAAGATTGAAGGTATAGGGAGTATCAGATTGAATGATTACCTTGTGTTGCACAATGTGTTGTACATTCCTGATTTTCGACTGAATCTGATGAGTATAAGTCAACTCACCAAGGATTTAGGTTATCGTGTGATATTTGATGCTGAATCTTGTGTCATACAGGATCCTATCAAGGGACTGATGATTGGTCAGGGTGAGGAGATAGCTAATCTCTATGTGTTGGATACACAGATGCTGAATCTAAAGGAGTTATCTAGTACTTCAGTTTCAGTTAGTTGCAATGTTGTAGTGGATTCTGCCTTATGGCACAATAGATTAGGTCATCCTTCATTAACTAAAACTGATGATCTAACAGATGTACTTGGAATTAAAGAAAGGAATAAAGGTCCATTTCATTGTGCTATTTGTCCCCTTGCAAAACAAAAGCAGCTTCCTTTTCCTTCTAAGAATAATATGTCTGCTCAAAATTTTGATCTGCTACATATTGATGTTTGGGGACCATTTTCAACTCAAACAGTAGAAGGATACAAGTATTTTCTCACCATAGTGGATGACCATTCTCGTGTTACTTGGATATATTTGCTTAAACGCAAAGATGAAGTTTTAACTGTGTTTCCAGATTTCTTGAAGATGATTGAGATTCAGTTTGGAGCTGTGGTTAAAGGGGTAAGATCAGACAATGCTCCTGAATTGAGGTTTGCAACTCTATATAAGGCAAAAGGCATTGTTTCTTATCATTCTTGTATAGAAACACCACAACAGAATTCAGTTGTGGAAAGGAAGCATCAACATATTCTCAATGTGGCCAGATCTCTCATGTTTCAGGCTCACATTCCCTTGGATTATTGGGGAGATTGTGTACTTACTGCTGTGTTTCTTATTAACAGGTTACCTACTCCTTTGCTAAAGAACAAGTCTCCTCTTGAAGTATTAACATTCAAGAAACCAGATTATAGTGGCTTAAGAGTGTTGGGTTGCCTTTGTTATATCTCTACCTCTTATAAACAGAGAACCAAGTTTCAACCTAGAGCTAAGCCATGCATCTTCTTGGGTTATCCTGCTGGATATAAAGGGTATAAGGTCTTGGATTTAGAAACACGTTGTGTTCATATTTCCAGGAATGTTATCTTTCATGAGGATATTTTCCCTTTCATTAATACTCAAGATGATTATTTTTTGGATGGTTTTATGGAAGTTGAGATTCCTACAGTTGTGAATAAGACTCCTGCAGTTGTGAGTGAGACTCCTGCAGTTGTGAGTAAGATTCCTGTAGTTGTGAGTGAAGTCCCTTTCCACTATCCTGTTACATGTCCTATGAAAAGCTCTCTGAGGAGTATAAGGCTTATATCTGTGCCATGACTTCTTATGTTGAGCCAGCTACTTTCAATCAAGCTAAGAAGTTTGATGAGTGGCTAACTGCTATGAATGAGGAACTTCTAGCTTTAGAAAGTACAGGAACTTGGGATATATGTTCACTACCACCAGGAAAACATGCCATTGGTTGTAGATGGGTATACAAAGTCAAACTATTCTCTGATGGTAATCTGGAAAGATACAAGGCTCGTCTAGTGGCAAAAGGGTATACACAAGAAGAGGGTATTGATTATGTGGATACTTTTGCTCCTGTTGCTAAACTTACCACTGTGAAGACTCTTTTACCAGTTTCAGCAGCAAAGAATTGGCATCTTCATCAGTTGGATATATCAAATGCTTTCTTGAATGGTGAATTAGATGAGGAAATTTACATGGTTTTGCCTCCAGGTTATACACCAAAGCAGGGGGAAACCTTACCTGAGAACCCTGTTTGCAAGTTGAAGAAGTCTCTTTATGGTTTGAAGCAAGCTTCGAGACAATGGTTTCTGAAGTTTAGTTCAACTCTCATAGGTCTTGGGTTTACTAAATCTCATCATGATCACACATTGTTCTTGAAGTCAACTGGTACAGACTTCATAGCATTTCTTGTCTACGTAGATGATATTATCATTGCAAGTAGCACTGCTTTAGCTGTGGATCAAGTCAAGACTGATTTACAGAAAGCTTTCAAGCTCAGGGATTTAGGCGATTTGAAGTACTTTCTTGGCCTGGAAATTGCAAGATCCAAAGCTGGGATTGCTGTTTGTCAACGTAAATACACTCTGGAGCTCCTTGATGATGTTGGTATGTTAGCTTGTAAACCAGCTTCTATCCCTATGGATCCCAACATCAAGCTTTCTGAATATTCTGATGAACCACCTATTGATGATCCAGCTTCTTATAGACGTTTGGTTGGGAAGCTTATGTACTTGACTATTACTCGTCCAGATATCACATTTGCTGTCAACAAATTGTGTTAATACTCTGGCTCTCCTAAAGCTTCTCATCTCAAAGCTGCTCATAAGGTTGTTCATTATCTCAAAGGAACGGTTGGTCAAGGTCTCTTTTATTCGGCTCTATCAAATTTGACTCTTCAAGCCTTTACTGATGCTGATTGGGCATCTTGCCCTGACACAAGACGCTCTACATCAGGTTATTGTATGTTTCTTGGAACAGCTTTGATCTCTTGGAAGTCCAAGAAACAACAAACAGTCTCTCACTCCTCTGCTGAATCAGAATATAGAGCGATGGCTTTTGCACTCAAAGAAGTTCAATGGTTGGTGTATATACTCACTGAGTTGCAGGTATCTCCATCAATTCCAATTCCTTTCTTTTGTGACTCTACTACGGCAATTCATATTGCAAATAATCCAGTCTTCCACGAACGTACTAAACACGTTGAAGCTGATTGTCATAAAGTTAGGGAGAAAGTTCTGAGTGGCTTGATCAAAACTCTACATGTGAAGACTGATCAACAACTTGCTGATGTGTTTACAAAACCTCTGTTTCCGGCTCTGTTTCATTCAATCATTGGCAAGATGGCTTTGTCTAAGATTTACTCGCCATCTTGAGGGGGAATATTAGACTATAGGATTGAATGTAAGTAAACCGTGTTGGTTTACTAGTAATTTAGTTCCTCGGTTATCCATCTGTTGGATTAAACCGTATTCACTTCCTTTATAAGGAAATGTTAATGTAACAAACATTTCTTAATGTGAATAACAGAATTATCTTATCTTCAACCTTTTCTCTCTGGATTCTGTTGATTCACTAACATTTGTTTTACCTTTTGCATAAAAAATAACCAATTTGTGTTTCGAAAATTTGAAGAAAAAAACAAAAGAAAACTGTAGCGTCATATATTATTATTTGTTTCTATGATCGAGTCTTGAGCATTTTAGGTTGCATCTCCTTTGCATAAAAAATAGCGATGGTTTTTTTATCGTAATATTTTTTTGAATGGCGTTGTTACTGAGGAAGAATATTTTTTATTTATCTATGAGTTTTTTTTTTCAAAGTCTTTTATAAATAATCTCTCACTAAATTGGGCCTATTACATCTTTTAGAGCATTTTTTGCTAGTTTATATGCCCATACATTTTTCTTTCTAGGAATGAAACAAAACTTAATGTTCCAAAACAAATTAGCACACGCCAAAATGTCTAATAAAATTCCATAGATCGCTGGATTCGGAATTGCTTGATTGATAGATTGGATTAGTATATGTGAATCCGATTTGAAGATGATATTATCGATTTTCTGAGCCGAGGCTTGAAAAATTGCATTCCTCATGGCCTAAGCTTCGGCTGATAGGGCCGAAGGGACATGAAGCGTCGAGGTTAAATTTTCTGAGAGGAAATCGGTTCCTTCGAAGATCCATCCAAGTCCTCCTGTTTCTGAGTATGCGGTCCAAGCCGCATCAGCAGGTGGTGATCCCTTCCACAACAGGAATTGGGTTTTGCTTATAGTCTGATTGGTTGATTGCAATCGAACTCCAGGGTGTTTCTTGGGCCTGAGTCCATTCACGTGCATACCTGATCGCTTTAAGCATAGTTTCTTGGGGTGTAAAGCATCGAATACTGAAGATTTGTTGATACCTGGAGAGCCAAAGGTTCCAACAAATCCAAGGGGCCAAATTCCCTTTGTCTAGTCCAACTGGTGGAAAGGTGTATAAGGTTCTGGTACTTGTGAGCCCAATAGAGATTTCCATCACCTGTAATGAGTCAAAGCCTGGGAAAGCTTCTTTCCAGGTTTCACGGGCATACAAGCATAGGAACATCAGGTGCAGAGCTGATTCTGATCCTGTACATCGACATCATTTTGCTTCTTCTACTATATTCCTTATAAGCAATTATTCTCCCACAGGTAAAGCACCTTGGATTGATTTCCATAAGAAGAGTTTTAGCTTCGAAGGGGCTTTTACTTTCCAGACCAGATTATTCCAGTCCACCTCCAAGGTATTACCCTATCTTAGTCTTTTTCACTCTCCTATGTTGCTACAAGATAACTTGACTTGATAGTATAGGATCCATTCTCACTCTTTAGCCATACTCGCTTATCTGAAGCTCCTAGTGGACTCGGTTTTAAAGCTAGGATCATACTTTTATAACTATGGAGCAGTGTCTCAATCAAATCTTCATTCAACTCTGATGATTGAGCTTGTATTAGGTCACTAACCTTTAAATGTTTGGCTACTTCAGGTGCAGGTCCCATCGGTTGGATCCTATCATTGGTTGATAACCATGGATCGTATCATATTTTTTTTCAAAGTCTTTTATAAATAACTAGATTTAAACCCCTCGCGATGCAAGGATTAATTGATTTATAGTAAGTAATTATGGTTTAAAATATTTTAGAGAAAACATACCATATTCTTAATTTAAACCTTAACTTATTATATACTATATTCTTAATTCAAATCCTAACTTAGATAACGTAATATTTTGACCCAAAAAAAAGGTAGATAATGTAATATTTCAAATTATAGGTTCATATGTAATTTAAAAAAATATAGTTTCATAACTCATATAGTTTGAAGAATTTGAAAATTACTACAGTATACATACTTGATATATATAAATATGATTTAAATCATTAAACAATTTGATATAACAACTAAACCATTCGTACATGTTTAGAAGATCATTCTTTGATGCTATTTCGTAAACTAAACATACCACTAACCAAATTTTTTTTATCTTTATTTTGTGCTTGTTTATTTTCCATTTTAATTTCTTTCTTTTTGTGTAACTAACAATTTTTGTATTGGAAAATTTACATATTTAAATAATTGACATGTGTTACAATCTAAACGACTACTTATCACGTGTCGCGATCTCGTGAGTTACAATTATAAGAACTCTCCTTTATATATTGTTTATTTTCCATTTTAATTTCTTTCTTTTTGAGTAACTAACAATTTTGGTATTGGAAAATTTACATATTTAAATAATTGACATGTGTCATAATCTAAACTACTACTTAACACGTGTCGCTTATTTTCTATTTTAATTTCTTTCTTTTTGAGTAACTAACAATTTTGATATTGAAAAATTTACATATTTAAATAATTGACATGTGTCACAATCTAAACGACTACTTAACACATGTCGCAATCTCGTGAATTAGAATTATAAAAACTCTTCTTTATATAATAAGATCTCCCACTAAATTGGGCAACTTACATCCTTTAGAGCATTTTTTGCTTGTTTATCAGTTCATACAATTTCCTTTCTAGGAATGAAGCAAAACATAATGTTCCAAAACAAATTAGCACACGTCAAATATCTTATAAAATTCCATAGATCGCCGGATTCACAATTACTTGATTGATAGATCGGATTAGTATCTGTGAATCCGATTTGAAGATGATATTGTCGATTTTCTGAGCTGAGGCTTGAAAAATCGTATTCCTCATGGCCAAAGCTTCGGCTGATAGGGCCGAAGGAACATGAAGCGTCGAGGTTGAATTTTCTGAGAAGAAATCGTTTCCTTCGAAGATCCATCCAATTTATTTTATTCTGAAATTTGGAACTTCATTAATATATAAACATGAATTAAATGAAATTTCAAATTAAAGTTAATGGTAAAAAGAAGTTTTTGCCTATGTAGACACTTTAGATGAAGAGAAGACTTTGCTATTATATATATAACAATAACTAGTCTAAAACTTAACAATAAAAGACTATATATGGTTATAATTTAGGATATTTAATAGAAATGTACGATACAATTAAATTATGTTACGTGAGGGTGACTATAAATCATCGATCGATGAGACACGAGGGATTCCACTAAGTCCATACTCTTAAATTATTATATTTTGGATTATTGGTCTTTGTTTTTTTCATAAAATGATTATATTGGGGGTGACTGATTCAGCTGTAGTTGTAGAATTTTTGATGTAAAATTTTGTTGTAAGTGTTTTGGTTGTAGATGTACATCTTTTTTTGCTGTAAATTTTTTACTATAGTTTTAGAAGTTGTAGCGGTAAATTTTTAGCTATAACTATTCTAATATAAAACATAATTGATAAATATATAATATGTGATATAGTTTTAGTTTAATTAGTTTGTGCAGGTAAAAATTATTATAATTTATAAATTTATTGCTATTTTTGTATGTTAATTATTTACCAATCATGTTTTATTTTAGAATAGTTACAGCTACAACTTCTAAATTTACAACAAAAAAATATGCAAAAAAAAAAAAATGTATAGCTACAGCCAAATAACTTTTACAGCCTAACAAATAATGCTTTATCTTTTTGACATGTTACATCCAGAAAGAAAAAAAATATTTTTGGAACGTAACTTTAAAAAAAAAAGCTACATCATAATTGGTAAAAACTAAAAACAAGATTGTAGTTTTAGGAAGAAAGTTACCACATGTTTTGGTAAAGATTTTGTATCTAGGTAGACTAAAATTAAACCCCAAACAATAACCCCATTATCTGATTAATCTGGATTTTGAGACATATGACTGCAGTTACGCATATACGGAAATAGTACTCGTAATTAATAATAAAAAATGTTTATGTAGAAGAGAACTCACATTGATTTAAAACATGTTACCAAAACGAATGTATATGATTTAAAATATTTTAATAGGAATGAAGAGTTTTTTTTATTCTTCAGAAAAATACCAAGAAAAAGGAGTAGAGAAAATGTAGTCGTCGAACCTAAAGGCCTAGGATTCTCTGTCTCGTTCTAGCCTTCGTTATCTTTTTTTTTTCTAGCCTTCGTTATCACTTATCACTGTCTTCTTTTTTTTTTTTTTTTAAACTTTTCATATGCATTAAAATTAAAAGAAGCATAAGTGCTCTCGTTATTTACAAGAGCCATCTTAAATTACATATCCTTGAAATAAATACTAAAAGAACCGAGTAGAATCCATTAAGTTGAAGAAAGCCCAAAACTAATTAGTTTTGTTGTGAAATAGACGAAGCCCATATGTTAAAGCCCAGAAGAAGATGCAAAAATCCCTCTGAATCAACAATGAGCAGTGTCATCTGGTTCCCATTTGACTCAGTTTCCACATTCGTTCCTTCTGATCATTCATTTGTTAATTGTTTCTTGTATCAAGCCAAAAACCATAGCTGCATACATTGACTTGCTGATTTAGACTGCGTATCACTTATCACTGTCAAGATCACATCATCATTATCATCCTGGATAAGATTAGAAATAAGTTTTGAATCTATGCCATTTTCTCATTTTCTTTGTGTCTTGCTTTTTCAATATTGGCCTCGGTTTTTAGTTTCATCTTTTTATTATTATTATTATTAAATGAAAAACAAACCAAATCCATTGAATATCTAAAACCCAGACATACATTGAATTGAAATATATGGAAGGAGGGTAGTTGTTTTTTTTTAAGTTACAGAAAAGAAAGAAGAAGAAGAAAATTAAACAAAGAGCATAGAGAGCAATTTTTTATTAAAAAATCATCGTGGAGATTCCAACGGCTTTCTAGACTGAATGGCTAATTTCACGGGGTCCACGTTTCACCGCCCATTTTTCTTTGGTGGCCAAGAATCAATCACATGTCCCATTACCATCATGCCACAACCTCCTGGTCATAGAGAACAGTTTTCCGGCGAAATGAAAGCATAAAAATATAGTTGAACCTAGTTAAGTTTATGAAAATAGTTAAGATTTTTAATTATAGTTTTTTGTCATTAGTGCTAATTTATCTTCTACTCTTTTTAATAAGAAGCCAATACAATTTTAAGTATCTAGAAAATAAGGTAAGAAAAATGAAAAAAAAAAAAAATGCATATTAAATTAGAATTTGGTTTGGAATCTTTCGACTAAAACAAATAAATAAAATTAAGAAAAAAAAACATAAGCTAGAGATATACTAATGAGAAAGAAGAAGAAAAATGAAACGATTGATAGGAAATTTTTTCTATTAATTTTATGCCGAAAAGATGGTCAAATATTAATTTGCACATTCGTATTAATAATACGTAACAAAACAAAAAATAAGAAAAAATGATTTTTCTCAAATTTTGTAAAAAAACACATTAATGATGATTAATTGAGTTTCTACAAAATATAAGTATTTATTAATTATATATCCGCCAAATTTTATATGTTAAATGTCATATCGTTTTGAAATTCAAGGAGAAATTACAAACATGTCACATTTGAAAATATTTTTCTCAAATATGCCACATTTTATAATAAAAAAACAAAATCATTAATTTTTTTATCTTTTTCTCAAAACTCAAACCCTAAACTCTGACCCCAAAACTATACCCTAAATATAAAATAGTTAATCCAAACCCAAAAAATATAACGGTTAAGTTAAAAAAAAAAAGGCATTCTTGTAAAAAATTTCAAACAATGGCATAACTGTAACATGGCATGCCAAGAGTGACATATGAGTTAAGTCACGAGGAAATAATTTAAGAAGATGGAACAAAACAAAGAAAACCGTTGCACGGTTTAGCGATTAATTTGGATTTGGTTTGGAATTTTCCGATTAAAACAAATAAATCAAGAATATGAAAAAATCATAAGATTGAGATACTTACTAATAAGAGAAAAAAGAGACAAAAAGATTAACATAACAAAATTTTATGTTAGTTTCCTGCCTAAAAGATGGTCATATATAAATTTTGTATTAATATATATACAAAGGAGATTTTATGAAAGAATATGCTTTTCTCAAATTAAAGTGAAAAGGAGAAATAGAAATTAATGACAATTAATTGAGTTTCTATAAAATATAAACAACGACTAACTGATTTCTAAATATCGTATCGTTCATGAATTGAACGTTTTGAATTCTAATAAATTTATTTTCTAAAATTGTTGAAAAATAAACTAATTTCCAAAATACGTAAAAAGGACAAAAATTAATGATAATTAATTGAGTTTCTACAAAATATAAACAACGACTAACTGACTTCTAAATATTGTATTGTTCCAAAATTCAACGTTTGAATTCTACTAAATTTTATTCTAAAATTGATGGAAAAAGAATATAATTTCCAAAATACGTAAAAAAGACAAGAATTAAATTTTCATAAAAAATCAACAAGTTTCTACAAATTAGAAATTGCAATTAATTGAGTTTCCAAAAAAAATTAGTATGCTAACAACTATCACACCATTTCCAAAACTCCAAGGATTCATTTTTTTCCCAATATCAACTACAGTATATATTGGACTATGTTCACTAGGATTTTTCACAACAAACTAAGAAAGGAATATTCACTTTCTTTCTCTATAAAAAAAAAAAAAAAAACACAACCAATGACCTTCTCGTGGTCTTCTGTGCCATAAGAACCATTATATACATTCAAACACCAATCTGGCGCTTCATACACATATGTATTAACACATATCTCTTCTTCTCTCTCCTTTTGTGAATGGTGAGATGTGTATCCCAATAAGGGCAAGCATCGAACCATCTGCAACATTTTGACTCGTTTTCTTTTTTGATTTTCCAACATTTGTCTCTTCTTTACTTGCTCTCTCTCATTATCTTTCTTTCTTTCCCAATCTCCCCAACGACCTCTCCTTTCCTTCTCTCATTATTCATCTCTCTCTCCGGAAAATATGGATAACTTCTTGCCTTTTTCCTCTTCTAACGCTAACTCTGTCCAAGAACAACTCTCAATGGATCCAAACAACAATCACTTCACAAATTTCCATACTTATGATCACATGTATGCAAACGTTGCATGTCCCGCGGCAATGACTCATCAGCCGTCTCAGATCCCGGTTATGCAAACCGGAAGTGAATTCGGTTCTTTGGTTTGCAACCGTGGTGGGTTTCTTGATCCGCATATGACGAAGATGGCGAGGATCAATAGGAAGAATGCTATGATAAGATCAAGAAACAACTCTAGCCCTAATTCTAGTTCTAATGAGTTGATTGATTCAAGGAGGCAAATGATGCTTAACATGAAAAAACCTGCTGAGATCGCTCCTAGAGAAGATTTTTATCGATACTCTACCTTCGATAACAAGGTTTGGTTTTTTTGTTGTTGTTCCAAGTATGAAATACTTTGATTTTTTCGATAGTTAAAAGATTTGTGTAAATTGTTTTGTTGTTTGTTGGTTGTAGAAGCTTAAGGTTTTGTTGGTGAAGGACTTGAAGAAGAGTGATGTTGGGTCACTTGGGAGGATCGTTCTACCGAAGGTATGTAAATTTTTTTAGCAAAAAAAAGGTATGTGAATTCTTTGTAACAATTTTTTTTTGAATCTCGAACCACTAATCAGAAAAATTGTCATTTCGTTTTCATTATTTTATACTTTTAATTGTTATGCTTTAATGGAAATTATGAAATTGAAAAGGTATATGGTGAAAATTCGCTGACGGACTAATTATCACTTACGTTGTTACGAAATTTAAAGATTTTGAGCCCATGGAATATTCTCTAGCAAAATAAGTAATTTTAGGATTTGATATATTTAGAAAAAAAGATTTATGGGGAAAAGGTCCAAAAATCAGTTCCCAATATATTCACTCATTATGTAGTTTCATTAGATTTTATACCACACATTTCATTCCCTTAAATTTTGTTTTCTTACACTTCCAACAAATTATTATACTTATTTACTCCCTCCGTATGACATTAAATATCGTTTTGAGAAATGTATCTGGTTAATATTTGGATGTATTTAACTCAAAATACATCCAGATACATTTTATTAAAACGATACTTAAAGTCATACGGAGGGAGTATATGTTTCCATTGTTAAACCAATAAAAAATAGAATAAACACACGAAAACGAAAGAAATATGAAACACGAGATTAAAATGCGGAATGAAATAAAATTGTTTAGTCGGTTTTTTGTCGGTTTCCATACGGGTTTTTTGTGTTTTTTTGCGTTTAGTTAATGATAGGAATTAATATAAAATATGTAGTTGAACTTTAAATTTGGTTTATTGAAACATATCTTTTCGGTCTATATGTAAAATGAGCACTTAAAAGAAAAGTTGAATAGATTTTCAAAAAAAAAAGATTGAATCAATGAAATAGTAACCATTAAATTAAAAACATGAAATTACAAAATTTGCAAAATTTATTTAGCTAAAGTAAAATACAAAGTTCAAGTGATTTTCTAGTTGAAGAAAATTGTGGCTTTCCTAGTGAATAGTATTATTAGTTGCCTCTTAAATGGTTTTATATATCTTAATCTTTTTACTGAACTTTGATTAATTAAGCCATGTACAACTACATTGGCCTTATTTTGTAAACAAATTAAGTAAATAGTAGAACATGACTTTGGAATGCAGAGAGAAGCAGAAGGAAATCTTCCTCAGCTATCTGATAAAGAAGGACTCATAGTAGAGATGAGAGATGCCGACTCTATAAACTCTTGGTCTTTCAGATACAAGTTAAGCCTTATTTCATTGTTTTCCATAAATAAAATACAGTATATGATATGAGATAACTCTATTGCTATTAATCCATTTATTACAAATAGTTATCAGTTTCAAATGATTTTTGAACTAGATGACTTAAAGCTTCTTTTATTGTGAAACATAGGTTCTGGTCCAATAACAAGAGCAGAATGTATGTCCTCGAAAACACAGGTAATATTTATGTTGCTGCGTTATTCTATATGAAAAAACAAACAATATTTTTAATTCTGAATTACTTAATTTTCTTTTGTCTGTGGTGAAATTTAAAGGAGAATTTGTGAAAAAGAATGGAGTGGAGACGGGAGATTTGTTAACAATCTACGAAGACGGAAGCAAGAATCTCGTGAGCTCTCTTCTTAACTCTTTTTCCTTATTATTTTTTTTTTAAAAGACAAAAAGTTCAATAATGATTAATTAGTCCACTATTGGGAATATGAAAAGTGGTCTTTAAATTAAGTTTGTTAAGCGTCCAGACAAAAATTTATTGCCTTTTTAACCTTTTTCTGTTCATCTAGGGAAACTATTTATAACTCCAGCTCTCTATTCTTTTTTAAACAGTAAATATTGAATGGTAGTGAAAAGTAGTGTGATGCAAAGAACTTAAAATATGAAGTGTGTTTTATCACTTGACAAACAAACAAAAGCTGTTTTTTACTACATAAATCAACTTGAATGTTATATAAATTTCAAGTATAATTCATTTGAATGTGGTCGATTTGAGTTCATTTTTTTACTAGTCTAATTTCTCCATCAAGTTGGAATTTAATAACATGCATAAATTTACAATTCGGACCATTTCATGAAAACATAATTAATTACAACTTTTTTAGTTAACATCGTAAGTTTCTATATACCTTCCTTTTTTTATTATTCGCATTTTTTTGGGTTTCAATTGATTTGGTTATTAATGAATCTAAGATTTTTCTCCCATGCAATTCTATAAGATTAACTCAAATATTTCTAATCTATAGATTTAATCAAATGCCAATAATGTATGATTTGTTTCCTCTTATTACAGTACTTCTCGATCACAAAGTCGGACAAACAAAATGATAGAAACGAAGATGAGCCGATGGGAGTGAACGATATAAACTACTATGAAGATATAATGTTCAATTACATACCAAACGAAGAAGAAGCTTCTATCGAAATGCTTATCGGAAATCTAAACGATCACTATCCTATTCCAGATGACTTCATGAACCTCACGCTAGATCTTCAGAATCATCCTGCCCCATCCTCGTCGACACAAATTGATCACGCGACCAATCCGCATCCAATGGGTCCATCCAATGATAATTTGAGCTTAAGCGACTTTGAATGGTGATGTGGAAGTTAATAGCTCCCCGGCAGAACTTGGAGATGGTATACAAGAAGTACAAAAACAAAAAGAGTAATTCTCATCATCAGAAATATACAAAGAGAGAGAGATTTGTTTGATAAGTGTGTTTATGTTTTAAATCTAATAACTTTAAAAAAGGATGATCATTTGTGTTCAGTTCTAATTATAATTACAAAATTTATAATTTGAGATTTATTATTCCGAAGCGATGAATAGTATTGTTAGTAAATGACTTAAAACAAGATAATAAACTCCAATGAAACATTTGAATGGCACTTTCGATTGTTAGCCCAACGAGTTAAGTAGAATGTGTTGATGGCTCTATAAGAGTGCCTATACCTTCATCCATTGAAATTTTTGAATTGCACATTTTACTTTTTATTCATAGAGAACTTGTTAGACTACCACATGCTTTTTTTTTTTTTTTTGGTAGTACTACCACATGTTTTATAGACTATACTTTATCAACTACATAAAAATGTTTACTTATATTCATAACTTATTTTTATCAAATGAATAGTAGTTCGCTGGCTGCCTCCCGCCTATGGGCAAAACTCGCGATCCACCGTGGACTGATCCGGCATATATGTTTTTATGGTATGTACATTTTGGTGTTATGTATGGTTATCTTAGTAAATGATTTGATATAGTTGAATTTACTAGAAAATATACCATTGTTGATCTCGGGAAGTGCATTGGTTTATTTGGTTCAAACGATTTGATTGTATTTACAAGGTTCCATTTTTGGTTTGGGCAATAGATTAAACATTCAAAGCAGTGTGACGAAAAAAAATTTTTTTGTACATAGACACATTTTTGGGTGGGCAATAGATTAAACATTCAAAGCAGTGTGACCAAAAAAATATATACACTGTTGATCGTACTTGAATTATCTCTACTCACTTTTGTAATATGTGATTGGTTTCGACTTGGCTTAGGTTTGGGTTTAGATTTGCTCTTGGGCTTGGATGGGCTTGGGCTGTATACATTTCTCTTTTGGTATGTACTTTCTTTGTCATGGAGACAAATCCAGCCTAAACCTTAATTAAGAGTTCTCCATTTTGTCCAAATAAATACCTTATTTTGTAAACTCTGTTAATTTTATTAATTTTTTTTATGTGAAATTTATAAATCGATAGGGCCTTATAAAATATCTTTATTCAAGTTTTAGAACTTAAAAAAAGCGTAACTTTCAAATACATGTTAGATAATTCACATCGCATGAATAAATTATTATCCAATTTAAAAGAAGTGTGGACTATATAGTTTAATTGTTTCATTTGTTTTACAGTTGAATTTTATGAACCATAGCATGTAAAAATAAAAGAACATAATAGGTACGAATTATAAATGTCAAAAAATGCAAACTTTTACATTATAATATCGGGCAATCGATCCACAACACTCTTTTCCCCATAAGTTTTAATTCTTACTCCACCCATTCAAAAGTTATGCCTCTTTATAACGCTATACGAAATCAAAGTTTCACACCTAAAACCATATATATAACAAAGTTAAATGCTCATAACCATACTGATGTTGGATATATATAGTTTTTCTGTTCAAATTAGACTAACGGTTTGTGCTCTGGCATATCCTAGAACGACGTGACAAAATCGAACTAATACGATTTACGCTTGCTCTGGACCTCGCAACGATGGGAGCACCGTATAGTGAAAATAACCATTTCGAGTCGGGCGTAGAAGTCATTGTCGTATATTTCTCATCCACCGGCTAATACCTTTCCATTGTTCTTTTTCTTATTATAAATCCGACATAAAGCCAATCATGCTGAAATTTTCAAAAAAAGAGCAACCCATAATTAATCATCATCATCACAGCCAATGTTTGACACTTTTGGACACCGTTCTTTCGTCCTCATACACTCAACTTATTATAATTATGTCCTTTTTTTTTCTTTTCAGATTTGTTTTGTACTTATCTTATAAATACGTTTGTAAAAAAATATTTGTTCTTATTTTTAAACTCATTTTTTTATTCTTAATCTTTCAAAATCCATATTACCATATTTTTGCACAATAAAAATGATATATATATATATATATCTATATATATGTGTACGTGTATAATTATATGGTGTATACGTGTAAATGGCGCATATACGTGTATGTGTACATACAATAATGTATACACGTATATTATATCTATGGAATATGTGCGTGTACGTCTACAATAAATATTATACTTATAATATATGTATGTGTGTCTACAATAAATATTATACATATAATGTATGTATGTGTAAGTGTATGTCTAAATATATATATATATATATACGTATAAATGTGTATGTACATGTATTATGTACTTGTGGTATATGTAAATGTACGTATATAATAATTTTAAGTACATACAAGTATATATATAACATCTATTGCATCTTGTATGTACATACATATGTACGTATCTTGCATTTATATGCATATATGTATGTGTACAAGTATGTCTAAGAAATATACACACGCACATATAACATATTAGATAGATAATTATATATAATATGTGTGTACACTCATATATATATGCTATGTATACGATAATATATATGCGATGTGTGTATATGTACATATATACATATCATTTGTGTATATACATACGATATAGTGTACATATACATGTATAACATATTATATATAATACGTGTATATAACATTATTAGCAAATTTTAGTATACATATATATATGACTTGTATATGTACATATTAAATATATTACTATGTTGTATTATATTTTTTTTATGTTGATAAAAGTAATAAAATATATTGAAAGTGGGTATTAAAATGTAAAGAAAAATAAACTGTAATGAAAACTGAAAATGAATTTTTTTCTAAAATAAAATATGAATATATAAGTAAATAAAGAATAAGAGATGTAGTAGCTACAAAAAAAACAAATTTTTTTTTTTAAAATCGGTAATGTATAGAAGAAACAGAAAGAGAAAGTGGATGGGGATTTGGTTGAGGTGTGATATAAAAGCATTTTGGGTTAATTCACAATGGAAGTGTTATATGGAACAAAAAATTTCATGAAGTGCTAAAAAACTAATAAATTTATGAATAAGTCTCATTTCTCTCAATTACTTCAAATTGGATTTGGGTCGGATTTTTATTAATGTAGGTTAGATTAATTTATTTATTTATTTCGATTATATGTTGGTTTTCGTTATGTAATCGCTATTTTTTTCTAATTGAACAAAAATAGACATTTTAAAACTTGTTGTGGTTTTGAGCATTAATTATGATTTTTTGGTGTGATTATTGATATTAAATGATTTGTGATTTTGTATAGCGTTATAAAAATATTTGGAGTAGAAGTTGAAACTTTCAAAGACCTCTTATCGATTACCCTTTAAATATATTAAGAAGTTCGAAAGCACAGTACAGTTATAAATGCAAAGTGCAAACAACGTGAGTAAAGATAATCCCCGACTAATTTCAACAAACTTGTGAGAATAAGTAATAACACGATTGCACTAATATGTGGAATTTGATAATATTAACTCTAAATTAATGAAAGAAAACCCGAAAAACAAAGGGAGATTATATTTAAGAAAAGAAAAAAAAAGTCAATACTGTTCACCTGGATAGGCTCCTAGCTTTTCTCCGAAGGATTTGATCGCGGATCAGTCTCACGTGAGCTTAATGCATACTAAAGAGCATCATCATCGCCATGTCTCTTCGATTTCTGTATCTAATTAGTATAATAACAGTATATTATTATTATTTTAAAACTAACTAATAAATATAATTAAATAATAAGACTGAACCAATTACATGAAAACATGTGGCACAATAAGTTTATATACGGTTTCTAGAATATGTTCATGAAGAGAATCGTATGTCTCTCTCTCCTTCTTTTCTAATTTTTTTGCATTTGTTTAATTTCTGCATACGGCAGAAGAGACTTCCGTTAAAAATGCTCTAATAGATAGGAATTCAATTCTCAAATATATTATTTTATTTAAAAATGTATAGCTAATTGTAATCGCATCTGCCAAAGAAATTTATACTACTAACTAGAAAAATGTCAGTTGACTAAACTTTATTCGGTCATAATAGTTGACATCTAGATCTACGCAAAAACAATTCTAGATTTATAGCATCTCTAGCCGTCGCAGTGAGTGAATTTAATGACAATGACTTCTAAACCATTGTTTACTCTTTACATTATAATGAATTCCAAATTCCGAAGTACTGTAAATTCCTAAATATACTATAAAAACACAGAAAGCGTGTAAATTAATTTGGACATTGAATGTGTAATGTGGTGAGGCTTGTGACACAGCGGAGCCATGCGCAGCTTGCTTGCCATGTACATATCATGTGTAAGTGTGGATCATGAAACTACGTATGAAACCTTCATATTTTAATGTTTTTAATAATGTTCTTAACATGCTAAAAGGTTTTCTTCAGACTAATGTAAATCTAGAGAAATGGAAAAAATATCTCATAGCATCTCCGATGCTCCACCAGATCCTACACCAAATTTCATTTTAGTGCAAAATATGCTTCAATGCCCCACCAAATCCTACACTAAAATGGTGTAACACCAAATTTTACACCAAATTTGGTGTTACATCATTTTGGTGTAGAACTTTTTTATTTCGTTTTGTAAATTACTTTCAATTTGATTATATAAAGATAAAAAACAATTAATAGATTATAATATTCGATATATTTAATTATTATTCCAAAAATTTTATAAATATTTTTTTGTTGATGTGGGTACTTAAAATTTAAGTTATAAAATTATAAAAATTTAACATAAAATATAATGACATTGATTGATAATCAATTTCAAACAAACATAATCAATTTATAGATGTATGAGATTCTTTAAAAATATACTCTTTCAATTATTTATAATTTTTTTCCATAACCAATTAATTTTCATACAAGACCTACGTCTCCTACTCTGTTGTTCACATATACCATTACAGCATGCAAAGCCCTAATTTACTTTTGTCACACTGATCAAATATTTTTGATTTTTTCCATGACCAATGAATTTCCATGCAAAGACTAAAACATATAAGACAAATAAAATTTCAAAAATAAAGATGCTCATTTTTCACTTCGAAATGCATTAGTTGATAATTTATGGGAGAAGTATACAAATGGTGATGCATAAATTATGTTTTGTTATTTTATATGGTGTAATGTATTTTATTATAATACATAAATGTTCACTTTTAGTTAATATTTTGAACTTTTTAAAAATAAAATAGTTAGGATCAATTTGCAAAGTTTAAAAATATAGTGTACAATTAACAATTAACAAAGAAGGTAAAAAAAAAGAATATACTTTGAATATTCCTTTTTGGTGTAAAAAATGGTGTAATGCATTGGAGTAAAACCTAACACCATTTTGGTGTAAAATTTGGTGTAATGCATTGGAGATGCTCTAAAGGCATAGCATGGAAGTTACTCTAAGAGCATCTCCAACCCTACACCAAATCCTACACCAAATCTCATTTTGGTGTAAAATCTTCTCCAACCCAACATCAAATCCTACACCAAAATTTGGTGTAAAATTTGGTGTTACACCATTTTTGTGTATAACTTTTTTTATTTATAAATTGGTCCTTCAAATTATAAATAATTTCAAATTAATAAGAAACATATATAAATGATGACAATTAAGCTCAAATCTAATATGTTTATAATGATTAAACAAAAATTTATTATACATACCTATATTTTATATGATATATTATATATTATATTTTCCTTTCATAATTAACGTTAAATTTAAATGATTTTATAATTTATTAAACTAAAAAAAAAGGTTAATATGTAAATTTGTAAAAGAATAAATGTAGAATATTCCTTTTTTGGTGTAGAAAATGGTGTAATACATTGGAGTAAAACCCAACACCATTTTGGTGCTACACCATTTTAGTGTAAAATATGGTGTAATACATTGGAGATGCTCTAAGCATCTCCAACCCTACACCAAATCCAATACCAAATCTCATTTTGATGTAAAATCTTCTCCAACCCAACACCAAATCCTACACTATTTTGGTGTAAAAAAAAATTATTTATAAATTGGTCCTTCAAATTATAAATAATTTCAAATTTAGTGAGAAACATATATAAATGATGACAATTAAACCCAAATCTAATATGTTTATGATGATTAAACCAAAATCTGTTATACTTACCTTTATTTTATATGATGTATTATATTTTTCTTTTCATATTTAATGTTACATTTAAATGATTTTATAATTAATCAAACTAAAAAAAATATATGGGTTAATATGTAAATTTGTAAAAGAATAAATTTAGAATATTCTTTTTTTGGTGTAGAAAATAGTGTAATACATTGGACCAAAACCAACACCATTTTGGTGTTACATCATTTTAGTGTAAAAAATGGTGTAATACATTGGAGATGCTCTAAGCAACAACAAAAAAAGACAAAATTGATATTACACGTTTTGATCGTAGATTTGGGATGATTACATGCTTTGGCCAACGACTAAATTCTATTTTTTATGAGTCCTTTTTGGGTGCAAATAGTTGAAACATTAAAAGAATAAAATTTGGTGGAATAGACTATTTTCAACTCCTCTATAATTTTACCATTTGAGATAAATTTGTTTTTTTCTAAAATTTATTGGGTCTCATCAAATAAATAAAAAATAAGTCAAATTTCTCTAGATTCCCATCAAATAAATGAAAAATAAGTAAAAAAATGAGGAATTTGAAGTAACAAGACCCTCAAGGTCAGTTACTCTATGATTTGATGCTTTAAGGCGCTGGTCAGATTCTCTGATAAAACATATGGCCTTTCATTGAATCCGTAAGCCATAACAGAACGTGCACAAAATCAAATTGTGGATTCTGGATTGAAGCACTTTATGGTTGCTTCTGGTTATAAGCAATGAAGAAACTGATCCATAAACAAAAACCGGACATAAAGAACTGGTAATCTCGAGTCTAACACCGTCGAAGCGTAGCCAAAACAAGGAGCACTAAACTCGTCAACATTATAAACTCTTCGGGAATTACCCGAGATGATTTCTTCGACAATAGGCAAGAGTATTGAAGAAGTCTCTCCCAAAAAGAGAAAATTACAGGATTTGAGAATTTAGAAAACTTTGGACTTCTCTCGAAAGAGAAATCAACAAGCTCAAAAGCAAATATATATTTTGACGTTTTGAGATAAAGGACAAGGCTGAATACCTTTAGGTGTTGGACCAAATTCACATTATCCAAGCAATAGCCACTAACATCATATGTATTTGTCTGAATTGGACTGCTCACAACGGACAAGATTAACCAACCGGACTGATTTTTGTGTTTCTATGTGGTCCAACATCGACGGGGACCTTGTAAACTACCTGCATCTGGGCTATACAAGATGCAAGAGAAGGGCTTCAAGTCCAGTCCTCGAGGTGGTTTTAAACGAGGTCGAAAAGGATTTCTTGAGGAGGAGGATATGGTCGGGGTGTGACGGGATGGCATAGGTTCTCCGTCTGGTGGATCTGGAGGTCAACAGGATCCGGCGGAGCCAATGGATTTGACAGAAAAACCGATGTCGGTGATAAATTTGGCCATGGCAAGAAACACATATTTAGTTCAAAAATTAGGAGGAAAAAAAACTAATCATTTTATGGAATACATTACATGATCCGGATTACTAAACTAAGATTGTTATATAATTTATGGAACATTTCAATTTGTTAGGGTCAAAACCAAAAAACATTTCAATTTTTTTTTTTTGTAACACACATAATATATCATATGAAGAGTTTTCATAGAATTTTGTTATTCTGAATAATTGTATACTCTATCTAATCATACTTTCCTTTGTGGCAGAACAAACACACCGTATTTGATTAACCATGGGAAAATGAGAATGTGGTTGAAGCCATTAAAATTGGCACAGTTGTACATGAAAAAACAACAAATCCTAGTTCTTGCAACTCGAGTAAGATGATTAACATGATGATTATTAACATCCAAATTCGCACACAACGTGGTAAAAATATAAGAATAAATTACGTAGAGGCCGAAATTCCGAAACATATTTTGGAACTGCTGACTAGATCTCTAAGTTTTCGATCATCGAAATTAGATCTACTGAATTCTTCTAAAAAATTGACCTCTCAAAATTCAAAAATGACGTGCATTGAGTATATATGTGTAAGGCGTTGCACTACCCAAACCAAAATCTTGGAATAAGGAACTGATAAGTATCTTTTTGTTTATTCCAAAACTCATATGATTAATACCTTTAATCAACAAATCGAAATAACTTTTAAGGGAAAATGATATAATTAGTGGTACTTGAGGGAGGTAATTCCCAATAAGGTCCCGGGTTCGATTCTTGGCCACCGGGGGATTAAAATTTGGGCATCGCCGGCGACACAGATTAGTCTTTTGGGCCTAGAAAGCCTTTGGGGAAACTGTGTATAATCCATAAAAAAAATGATTTAATTATCGTAAAGCGATTGAAACAACTACAATACCAAATGGAATTTTTTTATTTTTTTTTTTGAATGAATGTAAAATTATTATTCAATCCAAAAAACCCGTTTTTACAAAAGAGTGTAACATAATTTTGAATAGAGTTTGAATTGAGACCATTTATCAAGAAAAAACATAGACAATTGCTTGTTAAGATTGGTGGGAAGCAAACCATTCGCTCATTCCCCCACTATAGACGAGATCGCCTAAGTTGCGAATAGAACTCAAGCGATTCCTCGTACTTTTGTCCACCGTTTTGACAATCTCAAATGGAATTTTTTACTGAACAAAATTCGTAGAAGTAATTAGTATCCTATTACAATATAATAATGTTGAGGCAAAACATAGTCATAGATTGATAAAATATTTAATCACAAATAATATAAGGGAGAAGGCTAACACAAAAGTAGCCATATTTCTTGGAGGAAAATGTGGTAAGATCACGATGGATGTTTTTTTGGTAAGATCACGAAGAGTAACATATGCTTTATATAAAACATATAAATCATAAAAGCATAGAGAATCAAGGATAAAAATGATTAGTCTACAATGTAAATGTAATGATGCATCGTCGCGTTATCTGATTTTAGCGTATGAACAATTATGGCTAATAATTGTGTTATATTTATAGGGAGACATTTGATCAAAGCATCCAAAGA
The DNA here is from genome assembly GCA_963576765.1 of Draba incana. Classification (NCBI taxonomy): domain Eukaryota; kingdom Viridiplantae; phylum Streptophyta; class Magnoliopsida; order Brassicales; family Brassicaceae; genus Draba; species Draba incana. The sequence goes on from OY755208.1 coordinate 4,747,175, forward strand.
TTGGTTTTTAAACTTTAAACTGAGAATACAAAATAATGATAGAGTGGGTCCAATACTGAGTCTGTGTGACTCTTATCATTTTTCCCATACTTTTGCACTAACACGAAAATGTAACATGGCATGTCTCTTTCCCAACGGTAATAAATTAAATTTAATCATTCGTTAATATTATTGATCAGTGTAATAATGTAGTAGGGCTTTTGGCCTCATTCCTGAATCGATTTACATATTTTTGATAAATTAGCACAAAGAAAAACAAAGGCTCTAACTGTTGTTCCTGGTGTAGTGAATATTTTTGCTCAATAAATAATTATTCTCGTTTACCCTCTTTTTTTTTATTTGACCAACAAAAAAAAAGTATAAAAAAAGATTCAACTTGTTGACAAAAAAAAAAAAAAACTTTTTTACTCTGAATTAGGCCGTAAAGTATCTAAAAATGAAGGAATAGTTTTTTTTTTTTGACCAAACCAATTCATTAAATTAAAAGCATACTCTCAACTAAGGAGAGGAGTTCAAACATACAAGACCATACTTTGCCAAAACATTGACTAATACATTTGTCGAGCGGGGAATAAAAGCGAACAAGATAGAAATAAAATTCTCACCAAGGCGACAAATGTCGTAAAGAAGGGATTTCAACTCATTGTCCTCACCATTTGTATTGAGTAGCGAAACAAAAGTAAGCGAGTCCGAAAATATATTAAGAGCCCGGAATCCCGCCATTTTAGCTGCAATTAAAACGGCTTACAATGCTAGAGCCTCCGCAACGAGTGGAGAGGCTACATTCTTGCGAGTAACACAATCTTGGCTAAGGTAATATAATGTTTTGTGACATATACATTCTCAGTTTCAACATCAAACAAGATAAATTATTAAGATATGTGGTTTATGTTACGTACTACATGATTAAAAGACCATAACCATTATTATAGCCTAAACAAACACATGTTCATTTCTAATATACTATTAGAAAAAAAGAAGAAACAACAAGAAAATCTTTACCCTTTTAAATTGCTAATATAACAAGAGTAGCAATGGTAAATAAGATAGCAAAAAAATGGTAAATATCAATGGGGTGAAAAATATATACTCCCTCCGTTTCATAATATAAGATGTTTTAGCGAAAATCGCGAATATTAAAGAAGTACTTTTACTTTAAAAATTAACATTTAAAATATATATTAAAAACAGTTTAACTAATTATAAAAAAAACTACAAAATACTATTGGTATTCAATAAAGTTAAAAGTACCTAGTATTGTCAAAACAACTTACATTATGAAACAAAACAAAAACCGCTAAACAGCTTACATTACGAAACGGAGGGAGTATATTTTTACAACAAAAAAAAGAAAGAATAATTGATGTCGATCGATTTTATTCAGTAATTTAGAAAAGAAAACAAAAATAGAGATATTTTATGACACTCGAAGCCTGAACCTTCTTCCTCTTATAAATACAACCATTTCATTATCACAAATTCCATAACACTAAACAAAACAAAAAAAATGGGGCTTTTGGGTAAAATTATATTGGTTGCTCTCACAGCACTTTGGTGCTTCACTTCCTCTGCCTTCACTGAAGAAGTGAACTATGTGACTCAAACCCCTTCCTCTGCTCCGGCTCCATCTCCTTACCACCATGGTCACCACCACCCCCACCCTCCCCATGGCCACCACCCTCACCCTCATCCTCACCCCCACCCTCCGGCCAAAGCCCCGGTTAAGCCTCCGGTTTACCCTCCAACCAAAGCCCCAGTTAAGCCACCAGTTAAACCCCCGGTTAAGACACCGGTTTCTCCACCATTCAAACCCCCGGTTAAGCCTCCGGTTTACCCTCCTACCAAAGCTCCAGTCAAGCCACCAGTTAAACCCCCGGTTAAGCCACCAGTTTCTCCACCAGCCAAACCTCCAGTCAAGCCTCCGGTTTACCCTCCGACTAAAGCTCCGGTTAAGCCTCCAGTAAAACCCCCGGTTAAGCCACCAGTTTCACCACCGGTTAAGCCCCCAACTAAACCCCCAGTTAAGCCTCCGGTCTCTCCTCCAACTAAACCACCGGTTTATCCTCCAGCAAAGCCACCGGTTTTGCCACCGGTTTACCCACCGAAGTTTAACCGGAGCCTAGTCGCCGTTCGTGGTACGGTTTACTGCAAAAGCTGCAAATACGCTGCGTACAAGACACTTTTAGGCGCTAAACCCGTTGAAGGTATAAACATTTTCACTTCGCTTTTTCGTATACTTCCCTTTAATTATTTCATTAAACAAACTTAAATACCAGTAGTAATGATCTTTGAAACAACCTCTGCATTTTCATTTATTGAACACTGTATACGTACGTATATTTTACATGATTATACGTATTCAATTTCAAATCATGACGCAAACTTCAATAAATGATTCAAATTTCAAAACATTAGTAGGGTCCATAGGTACGTAATGAGTCAATATTTCGAAAAGAGGTAAAAAAACTAAAGTGACCATATATATATATATATATATATATATATATCTATGTACACTCCTGCACTCATCAGTCACTGTTTTTTACAGTGTCACATAAATTAAATCACGAACCCCACAAAATAAAAATTATTAAAGGAGTCACATAACTATTTCCATTAGTCCAAAACCAGATCTAACGTTTATATTTGGCATTTTTGTAGGTGCTGTTGTCAGACTTTTGTGTAAGAGCAAGAAGAACATTGTCTCGGAGACTAAGACAGACAAGAACGGATACTTCTTGCTGTTGGGTCCGAAGACGGTGACGAACTACGGTTTCAGAGGATGTCGTGTGTATTTGGTTAAGTCAAATGACGCCAAATGTAGCAAAGTCTCTAAGCTCTTTGGTGGAGACGTTGGTGCCGTACTTAAGCCGGTGAGAGTTCCGGGAAAATCTGCGTTGGTTATTAACAAGCTTACCTATGGTCTCTTTAACGTTGGTCCGTTTGCGTTTGACCCAATTTGCCCTAAGTGAAGAAGAAGATGATTAGTTTCATGTTTGAAGTTATGTTTATGATTCTCTTGTTCAAAGTAGTGAATGAGAAGGAAGAGAGTTATGTGTGTCTGCATTGGAACTTTAATGTTTAGCGAGTTTGAAGTTTGAAATGAATGCTTATGTTTTTATGAATGTGTCTTTAATTATGTGTCGGCTTGTAAAGTTTGGTTTTAAATAAAAGAGTAGCTTTCAAGAACAGTTTCCATATTCACATTTTATTTAAGGACTAAAATGGAAATCACTGAAATGAGATGATTCCATAACATGGCACATTAAATGAACAAAACATACATGTAAATCCAGACGTTAGCTAACAATATTGTAGTTTTTCTGATTGCAAAATGCAAAAGTCCAGGAGTATTTATTTTTTCTATTAAGCAAATAAAGTGATACTAATATAATTACGCTGCGGACAAAAGAATATGATTAGTGTGAAGGGTGATACTAATAAAAGGATGAAAGGAAGAGGAATCATCGAATAGGGTATCTAGTGGGTTCTTGGATTCGGAAAAAATTAGCTGCGAAATTGTCGGCCACGTGGCTGACATATTTTTCCCATCACATCTCAAAGTTAGAAGCACAAAAAAATAATTTAAAATACTAAAGATGCGTCTCTTCCGCCGTATGCAGAAATTAAACAAATGCAAAAAAATTAGAAAAGAAGGAGAGAGACATATGAGTCTCTTCATGAACATATTCTAGAAACCGTATATAAACTTATTGTGCCACATGTTTTCATGTAATTGGTTCAGTCTTATTATTTAATTATATTTATTAGTTAGTTTTAAAATAATAATAATATACTATTATTATACTAATTAGATACAGAAATTAAAGAGACTGGCGATGGTGATGATCTAGAGCATCTCCATTGGTTTGAGCTCCTTAGGGCTTATTAAACAATTTTTTATAATAAATGTTGCAAAAATGAAATTTTGGAACCTCATTGATTTTTTTTAGTTTTGTTATCCTCCATTGGTTGGAACCCCTAAAGGGTTTTTAAGAATAAAAAATTTAAATGTTTTATATTTTTTGTATTTTAAGTTTTATTTAAGTTGTTAAAATTTAGAAAACATACAAGTACATTTTATTAAATTTTAAACATACATTACTTTAAAACAATTAAAACATAAAATTCAAAACCATCAACGAAAAATACGTAAAATGATATAAGACACATAAAAGCATGATCAAGAATTAACTTAGTTGTAATCTTCACTTCTACTAAAATTTTGCCATATATGCTCAACCAAATCAGTTTTCAATTGTTGATGTATTATTCTATCGCGAACTTGATTTCGAATGCCCATCCTGTTGGCAAGATTTGTAGGCATATCTTTAGAAAACGTGAAATCCACTTGTGAAGTTCTATTGCCTTCACCTTGTTGAAATTCTAATACATCATACTGAGTGCATCCATCTCGTTCGTCTTCTACTATCATATTATGCAGTATGATACATGCTCTCATAATTTTTCCTATTTTTTCTTTATTCCAAAAACGAGCTGGATTTTTTACAATGGCAAATCGAGCAAGACTCCAAAAGCACGCTCCACATCTTTTCGGGCAGATTCTTGACGCTGAACAAATAATGATGCTTTCGGATCTTGTGGAAGTGGAATTGATTGGATGAAAGTTGCTCATTTCAGATAAATACCATCCGTCAGATAGTAAGCCAAATGATAATCGCGTCCATTGACAGAGTAATTCACATTTGGAGCTTGACCTGTTAAAATATCTTCAAAAACAGGTGAGCAATCAAGAACATTGATATCGTTACAGGTACCTGGAGCTCCAAAAAAGGTGTGCCAAATCTAGAGATCATATGAAGCTACAGCTTCTAAAACAATTGTTGGTTTTCCAGACCCACGTGAATATTGCCCTTTCCAAGCGGTGGGGCAATTCTTCCACTCCCAATGCATACAATCGATGCTCCCTATCATCCCGGGAAATCCGCGCTCCTCTCCAGTCATAGAGTAGTCGTTGAAGATGATCTGGTGTGGGTCTTCTTAGGTACACATCCCCAAACAAATAAATTATTCCTTCCACGAAATTTTCCAAGCATAAAAGCGCAGTACTTTCACCGAGCCGGAGGTATTCGTCAACCATGTCCGCCGCACACCCATATGCGAGAATACGAATTGCTGCTGTACACTTTTGTTATGCGGAGAGACCAAACCTTCCGGTAGCATCTTTTCTTTGTTGAAAGTATGGAACTTCATTGGACTGTCGATCAACTATATTCATAAACAAGGGCTTGTTCATTCTAAAACGACGTCAAAATAGAAAAGCAGGGTATGTTGCATCTTCGGAGAAATAATCGTTCCACAAGCGGATTTGCCCTTGTTCACGTTCTCTTTCAATATGGACTCGCTTTTTCTTTGACTTGGTTGCCTTCTTAGGCGGATGACTACCGTCAAACACATTCTCAAATACTTCGTCGAATACTTGATCAAATTTGTCATCAAATTCGAAAGAATTATGAGAAGAAGACGCCATTTATGTTGTTACTTTCTTTTGTAACAATTTAAAGTAAGAGAAAATAGAAGTGATTATGGGTGTTTGAATGTTTCGAATAAAAGAAAAAAAAAGGGAACAAAGATGAGAGTAGAAGAAGTCTCGTTCACAATGTTGAAGCAATAGATAGAGAAGTTATTTTGTTGGTACAATGAAATCAGAGATGGAGAGAAGTGATTTTGTAGATATAAGAGAATGGAGAGAAATGATTTTGTAGAAGCTGTCCGCTTGACAAATATATAGCAATAGATAGACAAAACAATAAAAAGTATATGAAAGTATATAGAAATTGTGTTGGTACAACAAAACAAAGCAACAATCAATATATCTTGTATTGAAGTAAAACAAAGATACAATGACCACATTGATACAAAGCAAAAGAAAGCAAGTTGGTGTCGGTAGAAGAAGACAGAGCAAGTGGATACAAGATACAATGACCACATGTGATTGCTTAGTGGTGCAAGAAGTCTCGTGTCCTCATCTTCTTTGTCACGTCCTGCAAATAAAGCATTTATAAAGTTCATACTACAAACAAACAAAAATAGGAAGTGGTTAATCTATTTAAGTAATCAATAGGAAGTTAACAAGCATTAATCAGAAAAGGGTACTTGACCAAGCATTTACTTCATTGGTAGATAATCCTCTATGTCACCATACCGATGCAACAAATGAGGAAGTAGTACTCATGCTAGATTATACACTTTTTGCACCGACACTGTATGAAAAGAGCATTTATCAAACTAGCACAGAGACAGTGGAAGTAAAGCTTTACCTGAGCAAGGTCATGATTGATTACAAAGCTTTGGCAGAGAACAATCTTCTCCTTATCAGCTCCTGAAAATAACAGCAAGTTATTTCAGCATTTATCAACTGTATCTATGAAACTCACAAACATATACGATTTATGAAACTGCAACTACTAAATTAAGAACAAGAAATACAACAAGAACAAGAAACACAACAAGAAACACATCATACATTCAAACTGAAATTTCATACAAAGCAACAAGAAACACATGAACCACTGAAACTGAAATATCATACAAAGCAACTAATAACTTGACTGATTACACAGGAATACAAAGTTCATTCACTATTTAGAAAGCATGTCATTAATTAGTTTGTTCTTCAGAGCAAGCTCTATCTCTGAAAGTGATTTTGTTCGTCCAATGAGACTGTCAAGAAGATCCATCTTCTTGAGTCTCTCTTTCATAGCTAAGTCCTTCTCTTTGACGGTCCACATGCTCTGAAACTGCGACAGAGAAGTGCTTTCGCTTTCCATAGTACTTGTCTTGCTCACACTGTTTTTGCCTTTGCGCTTTGAAGCTTTCACACCAGGAGGACGAGCCGTTCCTTCATCCTCTATGGGGCTAACTGTGTGGGAGCTTGCAGATTGATCAACAACCTTCCTTCTTTTTGAGCTTCCATCGCCTTTGCAAGCTGAAGAGGCACACCATTTCTGATCATTGCGAAGCTCCATCCAAGCATGCTCAAGGTTGAATTTGAACTTGTGGTCGTTGTAGAAGATTTCGTAAGCCACTTTGATGACATCAGTCTCATTGTAGCCACTAGTTTTCTGACGTTTTGCAGCCTCATAGCAGCCTACAAACTTGCACACGATATCATTTATCTTGTGCCACCTTTGCTTACAGTGCATGGCCTCTCGGTTTTGAAGTCTTACAAGCTTAGGAGATGAGTTAAAAAAAGCAGCAATACGTGTCCAAAACGCAGCTGCTTTTTGCTCATTCCCCACAACTGGATCTTTGCTTGTGTTTAGCCAAGAACTGCAGAGCACAACATCTTCAGTTGGAGTCCATTTGCGTCTTTCTCTACGCTCCTCGGCTGGGTCTGGATCTTCACTCATTTGGGTACTAAACTGTAAGACTTGTGATGATCCAAGTCCCACAGTAGGGGATAAGGGATGTGGGGTTGTTGTTGAGTGTTTAATAGATCTATGAAATTACTAGAGTGACTAAATGGATCCATAGAAGACTGAGTATATGGATCCATTACCTATGTTTCTGAAATACTTAAGTTGTGTTTTTGGTGTCTTTTAACCTAGAGGTTTGTAGTTCAATATATACGGGAAGTTTTAAGAGTCTTTGGTAGTTCTGATATGTGACATAAGCATTCAATGGCACTTATGTCTTGCCAACTAACTAGCATTGTTCACAGTAGGAGTCAATCCATCAGATCAACAGAGTCCTAATCTAACAAGCATTTATCACAATTGGAGAAAAAAAAAGATAACTAAAACTAGTCCTATTCTGGTCATAATCTAACAAGCATGTATCAAGCATTTGTCTGGCCTTATCCGAAAACCAGTCATAATCTAACAACCATTTCTAACAATTGCATAAACAAAAACCAATGTAAAACCAATTCTAATATGGTCCTAATCTAACAAGGATTTTTTTTCAGTCCTAATATGGTCACAAACAAGGATTTTCTGAGTCCTAATCTGAAAACCTGTCCTAATCTAACAACCATTTATCACAATACAAGTCAAGAACAATACAAGTCACAAACTTGTCCTAATCTAACAAAACAACATAACTTGTTCCTGCCATTCATTGATGCAAACAACTCTAAATCAAATTGTTCCTCCTATCTACATGATCACATAACTTCCGAAAATAATTGAAAGAAACACACATACTACTTACCTTATAAATAAGTGCCTGCCTCAATATATTAGGTTAATGTTCTTCAGCCCTGAAATGAAAGTGAAGAGATTTGATCAAGATCATATCTAAACTTTTTTTAAAATACAAAACATATACAATTAATTCCCCATTGCAATGTTCTTATTAGACCCACAATTGTATCCTCAAATCTCTGATTAAGTGATTAGATCAAGAATTTACCCAATAACATGACGACCACCATCATGAACAGCTTGTGAAACCAAACCCATCAAAACTATGCTTCCACCTCCATAGATCAATGTTCCTTAAACCTGCAAAAGCAAGCAAAACAAAGGAAGTTAAACCATTTTTCTTCTTACAAATAGTTTGAGAAATGAGCTAACAATATAAATCAAAACCAAATATACTGTATTGGTACTATCAATCCTAAAACACAGTAGATATGCGGTAACTACTCATCCCTAGATTCAAAGGCGACAAATTTTCACAAAATTAACCTCAACAAACAAAACAGAGAAACATCAGATTAAGAGTGAAACCAGATTTTAAGTCTAAACAAAGTAATAAACGAAACTATCTAGCAAACTTATGAAACAAAGAATCTATTGCTAAAATTGTCTTCAATCATGGTTAAGATCACTGATTAAGACTAAAAATGGATTCAAAGAACCCTGATTTCAATAACATCAAATAACCCTAAATGTACAACCAAAGAGATGATTCAAAGAGAGATTCCCGAGAAATTCGAAGGATTCCAACACATGACGGAGAGATTACCGGAGATCAAACCGCATATCAAACCCAACCAAGAAGAAATCGACTCAAAGGAGATCGATTTAGTGACATTGTTGAACCTCTCTCAACTTTATGCCTAGCAAATCACAGAACCGTTCGAGTTTCTCGTCGTGCAAGTGAAATTCGATCCAAGAGAAGGGTTTGAGAACTCATAAGCTTGATTGGAAGGAAATCATGACGATTTACAAACGAAATCAGAGAAAGCACATCAAAGAGATTTGAGATTCATTGAGCCACATAAATTTTATTTTGGCGAGAGATAGAGACGAGAGAGAGAGAGAGAGACCAGACAGAAAAAGGAGATTTTTTTTTTATATACTTTAAAACTCATCAACCACTCACGTGTTGACACGCAAGGGTTGTTTAGAGTTTGTAAACCGTTTGTAAAATCGCTAGTTTCAGATACGTTTGTAAGGTAAAAATCCATTTTTGATTTATTTTTAATGTTTTTAACTTTAGAACCCTTGTTAAAAGCTCCCGATGGAGATGGTCTAAAGAAGAGAAATAAGAGAGAACAAGAAATAAAATGGATTCAATTAGTGATCTAAAACAGTCTAATTTTTTTTTAATAGTTAAACAAACTAGTTAAAATGGAGTGTAAACAAACAGTCACTATAAACAAACTAGTTAAAATGCAGTGTAACATTTAAAATACTCCTCTGCCGTGTTAACAAAGTAGGCCAGGACCTTGAATTTCTCTTAATGGGCATTGACACAAAAATCAGCCCAATAGAAATTATGTCTGGCGAGGACTTCATTGAGTAAAAATCGTTGAACAAAATACATAAGACACGGCCCGCATAAATGCACAATAACGGACTTGGATTCTTGCCCTATTCGAATGGTAACACAAGTAACATCCTCTTATTAATATGTTTACGATTTATGCCTAATACATATATAAGCCCAAACTCTCCCTATATATTACGAGTTCTGTGTACCGTTTATGTATAGATTTGTTGTTTTTACTTGGTCAAACCCAATGACTAGATTCCTAAGAAAAGATCTCTTGGTTGATATTTTATCTCGACACGTAGATAAATCCACTTACCTTAAGATTATTTCCGAGTATTTATTATTTTGACCAAAAAGGTCACATAATGTCACAGTCATCTCTAATATCATTGGTCAATCGAGTTCAATTTTTTCTGCTCAGGAAATTAATTGTTCTTGTGGAAAATGGAAATTAGTAGTTACTGTACATAATTAGTCGCTCCTTCTATCATTTATTACCAGGACTCAAACCATAGTTAATAATGAGACTTACAAACTAGTGTGGAACATCAAAATGTAACCTGGTTCGCCACTCAGAATTTTGACTCTAAAAGGTATCAGTTTAATGGTTCTACTGACACCATTCGTTTAATGGTTTTATTGTCTGTTTAATGGTTCTACTATCTGTTTAATGGTTAAACTGTCAGTTTTTGTCTCTAAAATGATTCTGCTATTGGTATAATGGTTCTACTGACACCATTTAATTTTCTTTTATTCTGCCAGATTCTGCAAGAAATTTAATTATTCTGCCAGAAATTTAATCATTCTGTTGTTACCATTCAGAACCTTTGTATTGGCTCAGATTGGTAAACAAGTTTTACAATCTTTACAATTTTTATTCCACTTTTTAATTTGTACCAATCACAAAAACTTTATCAAAAGCTTTACCAACACTATTACACTAATCTTTATTTATACAGCTTTATCTCAAATCTTTATCTATACAATGCTATAAAGTTTACTGCTCCAGCTTACCGCTCCAGATTTTAAAAAAGCTAGGTTACCAATCAGACTCATTGTGTGGTTAGTCAGATAGAAATACTTATTTGTTAAAATCATGATCGAATATCTAATCCGTTTTGTAAAAAATATGTTTTTTTTAAAAAAATGAATAAAAAAACAAACGATAGTCATTTTTTTAAAAAATTCAATAATTTATGTAAATATATACTTTTAAAATATTTAATACAAAAACATATATTTTTTTTATCAGTTATGTTTTTTTTTTTTTTGGTCAACCTAATCAGTTATGTATATACTGAATTTTCATCCATAAATATTTCTTAATTTAGGCCAGATCCTAATGTATTTTCCCCTTTGACGACGGCGCGTTTGTATCACTCGCCACAGTAAGCGCGTGAATTAGGCTCGAAGATAATAGAGAGAGACTAAGAGCATAGCAATGGAGAAACATTACAAATAGATAGAGACGTCTCTAAATATACAACCGGAAGAACCGTCTCTTTCATAGTTTGTGCCACATGTTTTACTATGATTGATTGATTACTTTTTAAATAATTTATAATTAAATAAATAATTAAATTAAAATAAAATGATAGTGGAAGAGACTCATTCGGACTTTGAACCGTTGGTGATGCTCTAAAGAGCCAATAGTGCCCACCGAAACATTTTCTTACCGAACCAAACAAAGCTTTTATACCAATTTTTCCTCTCTCTCTCTCTCTCTCTCTCTAAAATGGAGAATTCACCGAGATACAGAGACGCATCTGCAACACCAAATCTGATTCCATCTCCGAGAGGAGGACACAACAACACTAGCACCTGCAGTATGAGCAGTAGCACTGAAACAAACAACAAACCACCCACAACTCCGACCCGACACGTAACCACTAGATCCGAATCCGGTAACCCATACCCGACAACTTTCGTCCAAGCAGATACTTCCTCTTTCAAACAAGTCGTTCAGATGCTAACCGGATCCTCCGAGAGACCCAAACACCACGGTTCTTCTCTTAAACCCATTAACCCGACCCATCAACCCGACCCAAGATCCACCACTTCTCCTTCTTCTTTCTCAATCCCACCAATCAAAGCAGTACCAAACAAGAAACAATCTTCTTCTTCAGGATTCCGTCTCTACGAGCGTCGTAATTCAATCAAGAATCTCAAAATCAACCCGTTAAACCCGGGTTTAAACACGGTTAATTCGGTTTTCTCGCCCCGGAAACCCGAGATCCTTTCTCCAAGCATCTTAGATTTCCCGTCTCTTGCCTTAAGTCCGGTTACTCCTCTTATACCCGACCCGTTTGATCGATCCGGGTCGAGTCCGAACCCGAGTGTAGATCCGGAAGAGAGAGCTATGAAAGAGAAAGGGTTTTATTTGCATCCGTCTCCGGTCTCAACTCCGATGGATTCGGAGCCCCGGTTACTTCCTCTGTTTCCTGTGACGTCACCTCGACTCTCTTCAGGTTCTTCTTCCTCTGCTGCTTCTACTACTTCGTGAAAACCCTAATTTTTCTACTCAATTTTTTTTTTCGTGTTCTTAATTATATATGATGTTGGAATGTGAGATGAATTATGATGAGAATTATACGAGGAAATCAATTGTAATGCTGAGATGTTTGCCCCAAATTCCAGTTGCGATTTTTAAATTTAATCGCTTCATTTGTATGATTAATCTCTATGGTTTTTGGTTATCATATTTTGACTGGTTTTACTTCTTTCTTGATGGGTTTATACTGCAAATTTCGAGTAATTGGGTGAAGAGAATGAATTGTTTTAGTGATTTTTTTTACTGGAAATGGTGGAATTTTCTTAATTAGACTTTATGTTTGTTATTCAATTATATGGTTTTTTAAGTAAACAGTGATGAAGAGATTGGTCTAACCTTCTTTTGCTAAGTATTAATGAATGGGTAAAGGAGTGTGAAAAAGAGATTTTTGTTGTTGAAAATGTTGATTTCTTCTTTCCACAGAAAAAGGGGAATACAATTGAAAAAAGAAAGAAATGTTATAAATCCATTAGATGGATAGGCCCATATTGTAGAACCTTCTAGCTTGTTCACCAAGTTGTACTTCCTCTCCAAGTTTTATATCCATATATATACTCAGTGTATCTCAAGGAATAATATCAACACAATTCATTCTATCTATCTTATTCACAATACGTTATCAGCACAAAACCCTAACCACTGAGTAAAATCCTAGCCGTCTGAGCACGAAACCCTAGCCGTCACATCTAACATAAATCTACCAAAAATTCCTAACCTATGCCGACTCCGTTCTCCACCGATGGTGTCTCCAACCTCTTCGTTATAGTTATCGAGCAAGATAAGTATTTTTATTTATTTACACTTATCTCCACATGCTTTTGTCATAACGTGGGATGCATAATTCATGCATGTAGAATTTAACTTTTACATACCCTCTGTTCGATCATGTTTATTATTGTTTTATAGTTATAGTTTCGTTGATCGTTGAATTTCATTATATGAACATGACTTTATTTTTAGATTCTCGATCATATCGTTTCATCAAGATCAATTTTTTTTTTCATACCTATACTCTGATTGTTCCTACAAAATCGTGATTCCATGATATTTTAAAACCTAGATTTCATCATAATTTAAAATTGTTCCTACACATGTCTATTATTGATTTACCGAGAACATGTTTTCATTTGTTTGGTGTTCATTGGTTATTTTGTTTTTGGTTAGTTCGATCGGTTGTATATGGACATCATTAATATGGAGAGACGTCTCTCGAAATCTCTATAACCTATTTGGAGAGACACCACAGCGCTCGAAATCTCTATAACCCATAACTCTTTTCCAACCGAGATAAGTTTTACTTAGTGACTTTGGTATCATGATTTATTGAATTATAAATTGATTCATGCTTAATAAATTACCAATCTATATGTTATTTACCTCGTTGGTTTTGAATTGATTTGGTAAATGATTAGAGTTGGTTCAGAGAATCATTGGTAATTCATTTGTTTGAAATCATTGGTTTTCAAATCACGATCCGATCTATTTTTTAAGAATTTTTAATTACCATTCACCTAATTGTGAATTAGTGATCATATTATATTGTTCAATATTCCGACGAGACATATGCTCTCTTTTATGGTTTTTGAATCATTATTTAGAATTTGTGATACAATCTTTTGTTTGATTGTTCGGATATTATGGAGTTTTTACAATTAAATCCATGAATCACATCCACTTGATTATGTCCATTCCCTAAAGTGAATGTGGAAAAGAAGAGATCACACTAATAACACTAAACCCAAGGAAGTGGTTTTAGAAATTATCTTGAATGATCCAGATCGAGGTCAATGTGTTTCTCTCAAGAACTTAAACTCTCACCAGAAGTGAGAAAAGAAATATGGGAAGAAAGAAGGAAAATATGGGAATAAAGCTCTTTAAAGGCTCTCGAAGAGTATCCAAATTATTATCTATGGGAATGAATTTTGAGATCATTGATGCGTTATACTCCTTCAAGTCTCAAAGTAAATAAGATAATGATATAGATGATCCAAGTTGGGATATGTTTTAATTTATGGAGTGGAATTTAAAACGAGATGGATGAACCTGAAGATCACATAGACAAGTGTCATATCTTGAAGATTACGTTCACAATTTGACCACAAAAGATCCATAAGTTCTTCGAACAACTCTAAAAGAAAAGTATGATGAGAACATAATATTACTTAAGACTCATATTGAGTCTACACATATCAAAGATTATAAGACTTGAAGTCTATTAATAAATTGTCTTATTGATTATACTCTATTTCCTGAAGCGAATGTGACAAAAAAAAGACCACATATATATGTTTTGTTGGCTGCATATGTGAAAGTGGATATGCATGTGGTCAAGATCAAGATCTAAGAGTTTCCAACAAGAACTCTTATTTTCATTAGAAGTGAACAAACAGAAAAAAGAAATTTGTGAGAGGACAATACAAGGTTGTATAAAACATATATATGAATGCTCCAGAAGAGCACATAGATATCATTGTCTAAAAAAGGCAATTGAAGTACTTTATACATTCTATTCACCAAAGTCTCAAAAGAAAGGATCTAACGATCCGAGTAGGATATATTATTGATTCTAAAAATGGGATTCATTTCGAGATCAATATAACTACAGTGTTATCATCTTGAGGGGAAGAGTTAAAATCTCATATACTTTACGTGAAATATCCAGAAGATTATGTTTACACTAAAAATGAGATTGATGAATCCTTCATAAAAATAAATCTATGAGATTTTTCATACGAAAAGTGAAAGAATTGTTGAATATCTCCAAATCACAAGTTTTCCCCAAGTTTGAAAGTATTTAAGAGAATCTACATATTTTGTACTAGATTGTACTACACAAAGATTCGTACACCAGAAGTTTACTGAGAATGAAAAATAAACCAGAAGTTTACCGAGAATGAAAAGTAAACCAGAAGTTTACTGAGAATGAAAAGTAAATTAGAAGTTTACTGAGAATGAAAAATAAATCAGATGTTTACTGAGAATTTAAATATTCGGCTTAACTGGATTGGTCATCCTGGCTTAATAGATGATGCAGAAATTTATAAAAGTGTGTGGATATTTTGTAAAGAACCAGAAGATTCTTTCTAGTCATTTATCATATGTTGATTGCTCAGAAAGCAATATGATAATGTGACATTCACCAATAAGAAAAATAAACTGGAATATGTTTATTTCTAGAAGTATATACAAGGAGATATTTATGGGCTGATCACCCACTATGTGAATTTTAGATACTAGATGCGTCGATTCAATGGACGCATTGACTCGATGGACACATCAACTAAATATTCACATTTATCCTTGTCATGAAATTGCAACTTGAAGTTTCCAAGGTTATTTGATAATACTGGTGAATTTATGTTTGAATACCCATTGAAATAAAGTGTTGAACATCCAGAAGCTTATGTTTATACACAAAATGGTTAAATACCATTGTTTCGCATCAAGCCAATGAATAACTAATAGGTCTCCCCATCATTATTGGTTTAGGATCAGAAACCAAATAATTCCCATCAGAAAGATGTTTGAATGTTAAAAGTGCTCAACCACAACATTTTAAGATGGGACCTCAGAAAGAGGATAAAAGTATATGTTGGATATGAATAATTTTCTAGAGCTATCCCAGAAGGATTTTTATTGCTAGAGTCTCATATTAACATCAGGGGGAGAAAATAAACAGCTGGAAAAAGATATGAGTTTCTATGAATTTTAAATGATCCTCGGACTAGAGAATGTACATTAGAAGTCCTAAAAGATAATTCATAAGAAAAACTTGGCGTATTATTTGCCAGACGCTTTGCTGATCCTAATAGAGTGATGAAATCACCTATGCCAGCTGTATATGCTCCAATTAAATGTATGTCTTAGAAGGACTATATCAAACTGCTAGTGTGAGTCTAAAGATCGCATGAAGCGTGATAGAACTATTTGGTTCCATATATAAATCCTCGTAAAAGAAAGGAGCAAAAATTGAGAATGACCAAATCGAGGTAATAAAGATTTTGAATGATCTCCAGAAGAGACATCAAACATGACAAATGAAAAGTTCAAGTACTTGACAATGAAAAGAGCTAGCTAGCTATGTCATGTTAGAAATAATATGGGAACCAAAAAGCAAATCGACGTCGTAATATTTTGCATGCTATGAGCAGTTGATATTATGGAAAAGAGGATCATGAAAGAAAGTCTATTGAAATGTGTACACAAAGTATTGATTGGCCAAAGTAAAAAGAAAAATAGACTTGTACTTATAATCTCTTGAAGAGAATTTTTTGGACATGTAGTCCATGCACCTGAAGTGTAACACCAGTGAAAGATAAATAAGTTATTGTGTGAAGTTATGATCTTGTGGTGGATGCAATTAACTTTTGACATCTTATAAGTCTGGCAATAAGAGATTGAACACTGGAAAATGTCATCCTTGAAGTATATAAATATGAAGGAAATAATCTCTTAAGGATCAATGGTACAAGAATTATATTCTTGAGAACTCTATCGAATGAAAAGAGAAAATAGGGTATAATTATGTATATGAGTACCAATGTAGATTTTTCTAAAGATATTGATCAAAGTGATTCTTAATTTGAAGATCATCAAAACTCTGGCAGAGTTATCCAAAATAGTATGATGACAATAATTTATGCTAAATGATCACTTAATAATGAGATGTGTATATAAATCCCAGAAGGATTTAAACTGTTAGAAGCAAAACTCTTTTTGTGGAAACATCAAAAGAAAATTGAATCGTTCTCTTTATAGATTGAAATATCGGAGAGTATTTTCTAAGAGAAGCATATAAGAATGATTCGTCCTTGCATATTTAGAAGGAATTTTGAGAAATGAATTTGTGACGATTACATTGTATGTTGATGATTTGAACATTACTGGAACTCCTGAAGAGATTTATAGAAATAATTTGGAAAAATACTTATAGATCATGGCAAGAATCTATATAAGAATGTTCACATATACTTGGTCCTGAAGTACCAAATTTAAACTGATGTTTAAGAAATTTATCGATCTCTTTCATGATTGAAAAATGAGATTTTATATGATAAGAAGGAAAATATGTAATTGACCAGAAGTCCAATGATTTGAGATATCATATAACGATCATACAAGTTTGTTTATTAAGATCATGCTTATAATCATCTGAAAAGATAGTATATATGATCGGAAGTCATCTCCAGAAGCAGATGTTTTCGAGGGGGAGAAATATAATGAATGATATGCGTGGATGTACTCTTTTTCCCTTATCATAGTTTTTATCCCATTGGGTGTTTCTTTGAAAGGTTTTTAATGAGACATCAAAGAACACGCAAATGATAGACATGCAAAGAAGATTGTTATCATTACAATGATATATGATAGCTTATCAATCTCCCAAATGAATATCATACATTAATGATATGAAGAGCAACAAAGTGAATAATCAAGATGGATCATCTAAAAGACCGATGAGTTGCAAAAGAATGGCTATACACAAGTTTCACATATTCGTTCAAAAGAAACTTTGGCGGGCTTATTTTGCAAAGACATTTCCATATGCTACTTTCAAGAAGCAAGTTCGAGTTGTCACAAAGATATCAAGTTATGCACTCATCAGGGGGAGTAGAAGCGCGTTGCACTCTTTTTCCCTTAACCATGGTTTTGTCCCAATTGGGTTTTCCTGGTAAGATTTTTAACGAGGCAACATCTTATGTGCGTTAAGAATTTTTTTACTATAATGGTATCCAAAGGAGAATGTTATAAATCCATTAGATATATCCCATTATAGGCCCATATTGTAGAACCTTCTAGCTTATTCACCTAAGTTGTACCTCCTCTCCAAACTTTGTATCCATATATATACTTAGTGTATCTCAAGGAATAATATCAACACAATTCATTCTATCTATATCTTATTCAGAACAAGAAAGAGTAAATTGGATACAAGGGAGATAGAGTGTGGGGCTTCGCTGTCTAAAGAGTGAGTATTAATTAAGGGAGTAAGGAATCTTTTGACTATTTTTCTTCTCTTTTGTTTTCTTTTATTTCATTTTCATGATTTGATACAGGAACCCTTTTCACCTATATTTTTAGCCTAGTGATATTGTTAGGAAAATACATGGTATTTAGTTAAAGATTATAGAATTTGATTGGTAACTACAAAATGTTTACTAATTAAAAGATGCAAATTTCTTTGATGGATACTAGTTATCTTTTATTTTGCTTCTAATTTTGATAAAAAATATTTTACTTGTGTGTTACAAATGTCATTAGTAATATAATATCTTAGGTCAAAAAATAAAGTAGAATTTTCATTTTCAAATTATATTGATGAAGGTCGATTAAGACAAATGAATTGAGATGATGGGCATATGGCAAAATGACCCCATTTGATTTTTGGTTTATTACTTAATCATGTGCTTTGAATACTTCTTGGTCAAAGGTTTTTGCTTAAAAGGAAATAGAACCAAAAAAAAAAAAGAGAGAGGAATTAGGCTTGTTTGAAAGTTTCAAATTTTAGCTAGTTTAATTAGGTGGACAAATGGTACGTGGTCTATGGAAACAATTAATTAATTAAGTAATAATATTGTCATTAAATGGTCTTTGATGACCAAATTAATAAATTAAACTTGACTCAATCTCTCATAAGGTGGACCGTATCTATCTCTTTCGTTTCTCTCTCCAAAAGTTGAAAATTCTCATGTGAAGAGAGTTGATGTTGTGGGGCCCACTTCCACTATTAGTGGTGCCACTGAGAGCGATTGCGGTTGACCCATTTTAATTTTTCTTTGTTGGAAAAATAATAAATTTCCTAAATAAAGAAAATGTCTTTCCCATTTTCACTCTTTAATGGAAATATTTTATTTTTGGTAATCTTACCCACTAGAATCCAATCTGTTCTCTCGGATGATGTTGTACCTAATATCCTAAATTATAAATAGAGGCTTCTCTCGTTTTAATGTAAGTGTAGTCTTTTTGAAAATAAATTCATAAACATTGTTAGATGTCCATCATGTCCTACTATATATTTCCATAAAATAAGTCGTTATTTATAATTATGTTCTATTTTATACTCTTGTTTTATTAACTTTTATTTGCGACAAATGATTAGAAATAAGTATATTACATGTGAAATTATATTAAAAATAAATTCTTTCAAAACGATATTATTGTTGACAAAAAAAGATGTCTATTCCAAAATGAAAATAGAAAGAATATATGTGATATCAAGATTCAGCTCGAGAAATGCTTCTTCTTTTCGGAATATATAAATAACACTACTATACGAATATATTCCAAAAGAAAATTATAATGCTACAAAGCGTGATTGGAACCTTTATTTTTGTAGATCTCATTTTATCATAATTACAAATATTTCTTTTGTGATATTTGTATTTTAAAAGAAAGGAAGATAAGAAAAGTCAAAAGTAATGGAGAGATGTGGTGTGAAAAGCAATAATGTTCATAAGTTAGGTTCTCATCTCACTTCAAAGTCTTCTTTGGCTCTATTTTTTTTAATTTTTTTTGAATGACTTTGGAAAAAGACCATACAGTGCTGAATGAAGTAGTGCAGGTGGGTCTTGTCTTGTGACCATGAAACTACTACACATTTCCTCAGACAAACAAACAAAAAAACTTTATTTTCTCTTTTAAAAAAGAAGAACAACTAAATTGAGTCAGAACACAGTATGGTCCTTGGTGAAAAACAATAGATTGCTCCACAAACTTTAGGGCCTAAACTTCAAGCTGTTTTGAGTATGACCGGTTAACACTCTCAAAACCTGAATAATCTAAAGTCACAATTAAACTTGAAGTAAAACCTAATTCAAATGTTTTATCGTGGTTAGTTTTATAAGTTTTCCTTCCTAACTTGCATGAATTCACAATGAAAAAACAATTGTCATTGAGAGGATCGCTCGATTCATATGATTAATAATATATCAACCCGAAGTTTTGTTGTCACCTATTTTAGCTCCAATATGTCTTGTTTTTAAACGCATTTTAATCTTTTGGTATGAGACTATTTGGATTGTTTATGAAAAAAATGTTTCTGAGAAGGTAAGTTTGATTTGAGATCCCCAAATCGTCCCAAAACAAAACACTTCCCCTAAACATGACGGTGCGGCATTCTTTGGGTTCATATTTGGGCTTTTGCAATCCAAAATTAAGTTTGCTTAGAGATCCCAAATTGAATACCAAAAACTTCTCCTAACAATGAAGGTGGAGTTGGGCTTTTGCAATCCAACTTCAAGTTTGATTCGAGATCCCAAATTGCACCTCAAAAGACTTACATTATTCATTATTGTCACGTCATACATTATTCATTATTGTCACGTCATTACGACAAAGCTCTTGTTGATTTATATCCAATTTGGTTCACCAAATGAGTTAAAAAAATTTGCCTCAATTTAAAAGTTTTATCCAAACAGACCATTTAAATGTTGCTCATTTTTATTTTTCACACTAAACGAACATCAACGAAAATCCCCTTAATCGTAATTATAGCTATGGCTTTCCCTTCATCGTCGTTGGATTAAATATTGAAGATAAAATCACGAAGACATATTATAGCATCAGTTCTTTAAGACCATGTTTAACAGTAAGACTCTTAGTCTCACAGAATTAAAAAAAAAATGAAAAATAAGAAAGAAAAAAATTATTTGCCAACTTTTTCTCTCAGCCAGCTCTCTCAGCCAGCTCATGTGGGAGATACCATAGAGACCGTCTCAACTTGCCACATGTCACACTGACAGTGGCGCAAATTTCTTTTTCTCTAAAATTTTAGAGATTTGGTTATTTTTATCAAATCTCGAATCTCGAATCTCTTCAAATGTGAACAATATAGTGATCAAAAATATGATTTGGTTGAGCATATTTGACAAAAATATGGCGGAAGTGAAGACTAGAGCCGATTTAATTATCTTTTTCATCATGCTTCTATATGTTTTCTTGTATCTAACGTTTTTACGGATTGTAATATTACCATTTTTTTTAATAATTCTCTATTTTTATATATGTACTACTTTGATTATTTTCCATTTTCCAAACATTAAAAAAAATTTCCTTTTGATGAGGCCGACACCAGTCGTACTATTGGAGACATATTTATTAATAGTCTCTTATTGAGTCTCAAACAATAAACTAATATTTAAATTAATACTAAAATAAGTTTAATGAGACTATAAAAATCTTACCATGTGCATGCTCTAAATGATTCCTACGTGAACAATGTTTCTTTTTATTGGTGTTTTAACTGTGTCATTATACAAAATTTGTAATTTCAAAAAAAGAAAAAGACATTTTGTTAATATGATATATAAATTTTTTTTATATTTTTTTTATATTTAAACTTCATATATTCCTCTTACCTTATACCATAACATTTTTTATCTTTTCATTATAAAAATAAATTTTATCTATAGAAATTAAATAAATCAAGATAACTCTTAATGTAATTCATATCTATAAAATGTAACTTGGTATGCTTAAATCATATTATTAAACACTTTTAGAAAACTATTTATATTTAT
Organism: Draba incana; assembly: GCA_963576765.1. NCBI lineage: Eukaryota > Viridiplantae > Streptophyta > Magnoliopsida > Brassicales > Brassicaceae > Draba > Draba incana. Next base: position 4,768,931 of record OY755208.1, read on the forward strand.
ATTATATTATATTGTTTAGAAATAAAGAAACAAAGATAAGTTTCTTAAGTTAAAATATAAATATTATATTGATAAGATATATTACCTTTGACATGCTCTGAGTTTTTTTTATTTGTATGAGCACTCACTGTTATAAGCACCCACGAGTCCAAGAAGACAACAAGAAAAATCAAAACATGAGCGACCCAAGCGGCCAAACGTCAACAACGACTGTTGATGGAGACGGCAGTAATAGTGGCGGAAGCGGCAGTGGAAGCGGTGGTTCGTTTAGGAACCAGCCGCAAAGAGCAAAGGTTAGGAAGGAAGTGTGGGCAGGAGTTCTCGGCATCTCTTCCGTCTCCAAGAACAATTAATATTAATTTTTCACTTTGATGAAAAAATGTTTAGTGGAGACTCAAAAAATGGTGGTGGTAACTATCATACTTGATCAATGTTTTTGTTATATTGTTATATTTTTCACTTTGATCATTAAATTATCATCATCAATTCATCATTGTTCGAGAGGTTATAGAGCGCTTTTGTCGTTCCTCTGGTCAGAAGGTGAGCTTGGAAAAATCTAAAATATTTTTCTCGAAGAATGTTTCTCGTGATTCTCGTGATATGGCTAAGACAATAAGCGAGGCGAGTGGAATTGAGTTTACCCAGGATTTGGGAAAATATTTGGGAATGCCTATTCTGCATAAAAGGATTAATAAAGATACTTTTGGAGGGGTTTTAGAAAGGGTTGCGTCGAAGCTTGCGGGATGGAAAGGTCGTACGCTTAGCCTTGCGGGCCGTGTGACTTTAACCAAAGCGGTGGTCTGTTCTATTCCGGTTCACTCGATGAGCACCATAAAACTGCCCGTGTCTATTCTTTCAAAGTTAGACAAGGTTGCTCGGGATTTCTTGTGGGGGAGTACCGTTGAGAAACGCAGGCAACATTTACTGTCTTGGGATAAGATATGTGCTCCAAAGGGCGAAGGTGGATTGGGTATACGCAAGGCGAGTGACATGAATAGAGCTCTTGTTGCGAAAATTGGATGGAGGCTTTTTAATGATGATAGGCTGTGGACGAAGGTGCTTATGAGTAAGTATAGGGTAAAGGATTTCCATTCATACTCTTGGTTTGAACCAAAAAATAATTGGTCGAGTTTGTGGCGAGGGGTTGTGGTTTCGGCTAGAGAGGTGGTGGCGCAAGGAATTCGCTGGGTTGTTGGGGATGGACAGTAGACTCTTTTTTGGAAAGACAAATGGTTATCTAATATACCTATTGACGAGTGTTTAATTGGCCATGTTCCACCGGAGTTAAACACGGCGAAAGTGGCAGACCTTTGGGTGGAGGGAAGAGGCTAGGATGCAGCACGGATTGTTCCATATGTGACAGAGAATATTTGGTTGGAGCTTGCAGCTTTTGTAGTAGACGAAGTCACGGGGGCGAGAGATAGAATGGGATGGGGAGAAACCATGAATGGAGAATTTTCAGTAACTTCTGCTTATCATCTATTGACAAAAGAGGATATGCTTAGACCGAATATGTTAGTGTATTACAAGAGGGTGTGGCGTGTTGAAGCTCCAGAACAGGTGAGAACTTTTATTTGGTTAGTTTCTAATCAAGTAATCATGACTAACCAAGAGCGTCACCGGCGGCATTTGAGCGTTACGGATGTGTGTCAAGTGTGTAAAGGGGGTGTGGAGTCGATTTTACATGTACTTAGAGATTGTCCGGCAATGGACGGGATTTGGAAGCGATTAGTTCCTCGTCATAGACAAGGTGTGTTCTTTGATCAGACTTTGTTTGAATGGTTGTTCACTAATTTGGGTGAAAACGGTATTGAGAGAGGAGTTCCTTGGTCTACGCTATTCGCTATTGGAGTTTGGTGGGGTTGGAAATGGCGTTGTGCTAATGTCTTTGGAGGGAATAAAATTTGCCGTGATAGAATTTGAGTGATCGTTGATATGGGGAAGGAAGTGATCACGACAACATCTAATCTTCGTAATCGGGTAGCAAGTGCTCAGCGAGTGGAGAAATTAATTTCGTGGCAGGCACCGACTATGGGTTGGTTTAAATTGAATACAGATGGGGCCTCGCGAGGAAATCCGGGTTTAGCGACGGTAGGAGGAGCTCTCGTAATCCGGAAGGTGAATGGTGTGGCGGTTTTGCGTTGAATATCGGGCGATGCTCAGCGCCTTTCACGGAGCTATGGGGAGTGTATTATGGTTTACGCATAGCTTGGGATAAGCGGATTGGTTGGTTGGAATTGGAAGTAGATTCGAAGGTGGTGGTGGACTTTTTGTTGACAGGGATTGGTAATACTCATCCGCTGTCCTTCCTAGTACGCTTGTGCCATGGCTTGTTATCGAAGGACTGGAATGTCCGAGTGTCTCATGTGTATAGGGAGGCTAACCGTCTTGCAGATGAGTTAGCTAACTATGCTTTTTCCTTGCCGTTTGGTTTTCATTTGTTTGATTATGTTCCTTCGGATGTTGCTTTGATTTTGTCAGACGATTGTTCAGGACAAACTAGAGCACGACGAGTATGCTTGTTATTTACTTCATAAATAAATAATCGGGAGCTTTGCTCCCGGGGTAGCACCAAAAAGAAAAATCAATTCATCATTGTTATGAGCTTTTGAAATCTATGTTGTTTAACGTCTACAAACTAATTTTAATCCCCAAAACCTTCTCAATGAAAAATGATTATTCTGTCTAGAAACAATTTGTTTTTCCCCCATTCAAATCGATCGATGTATAAAAAGGATACCATAAGCAGTATCAATGCGAGTCAAGTTGGTGAGATCGCTTGCAGATGAAAAACTAATGAGAATTCTGGTGCTAAAAGGTAAACTATGAAAAACATGGTTAAAGTTTTCAAAGAAAATAAATTATGGAAGACGAACAATATATATGATATGGTGTGTGTTTGATTAGTACTATCCACTATAATTGTTAGCAATAGTTTCTCACGTAGAAAAATAAACGGAATCGATATATAAATTATCGTATAGATTAATATCCTGCAAGGTATCTATTCATTTTTACATCTTCGCGAAATTATATGTTTTTCTTAATCATTTATTCTTTGAGATCATATTTAATACATTTTAAACTATATCTTTATTTCAACAACTTTAGAGTTAATTATATTTAATATTTGAGACTATAGTTTACTTTTTACTCTCTAAAAGTAAAATGTATATTGGGTTTTCTCGATGTACATATACAATTAGACGCTAAATTTTTGTCCGCCGCCTATATAACGGTTAGTGATTTTAAATCGTAGAAATAACATATGAAAGAAGAAATGAAAGAAGAAAGAGGTTCAATTTAACCCTTCTCGTTTACATTTACATGCTTAATTGTAAAACATCATGATGTATATAATAGATAAACGGAACTTAATTATATGAACGAAACAAAATATAAAAGAACAACAACAAAGGAAAGGAAAAAAACGATATATCAATGAATCAAAAGCTTATATGCATCATGATGATAATAATCAAATAAATAAAGGAAAAAAGAGCAAAAAGAATATAGATCATACGTATAACATACGGTAACGTTAAGAAAGAAAATTAAAAAAGAGCGGAGGGTATTAACGACCAAGAATGAAGAATGAAGACCGATCGAAACCGTGTTGAATCACCTTCCTCTCTATCATTTAGCGTACCTATAGCAATGCGTGATCGCACTGCATCCACGCCTATACGGGTTATTCCTTCTCCTCTTCTTGCAATCGTAGTAAGATCGGCCACGTCTATTGCAAGGCACATTGTTCTTTTTAAGAGCATCATAGCCAATGTAACGTCTTCCTCTTGCCAATTGACGACGGTTAGTCTCTGAATCCATTAGAGATTCGAGCTCATCGTCATCCCCGATGCAACCCTGACCGTTGATGCATGATTTAGTTAATGGATAGGTCGCGCTGACGGATTTAGCTATCATAGCTAAAACCAAGAGGCCAAAGATGAATAACAATTTGACACTCATTTTGTTTTTGGTTTTTTGGGTAATTTTTTTGAATGGTAATAAAATAGATTTGAGTTATTATAAAACTCTTTATGTTTAAAAGTTTTTGGTTTCTTCTACGCCCTTTCCTTGTGAAAGGAGAGGGAGAAATAGAAGTATGAGATTGTGCAGAAGAACAAATGAGGGATTGGTTTTGTTGACGATAAAAAAAGGGTTAAGACAGATTGAATGGAATTTTTGCTTTTTATTATTTTGTGGTCGTTAATTCTGTTATTTTGAAATTGAGGTTTTAACCTTTTTTGTAGGTCTACTCTTGTCCTTTTTTCCCGGCTGGTGGTTAGTTCTAATTTTACTAGGTTATATTTGGTCCTCCTCTTTGATCGGCTTAGAATTTTTTTTTGTTTCATTTTTGGAAAAAGATATTAGTAAAATGCTTAAATTAGCATATAAACGTTTATGATCTGTTCTGTAACCAGTTTCAGATAACTTAAAAATGAGTAGTATAAGGCGTGGATTTGTAGGATCTTGGTTCTAGATGATCTAATATTATTTTAGATTTTTTTTTCAAACTATTATTAATTTGGATTTTGTGATATGTAAATGCAAAACTCTTGTTGCAGATTTTTTTCCAGCTCCCGTGCATGTAAAATGTCTTCGGGAAAGAATTTGTATATCTATTAATCTCATGAATATATATCAACGATCCAAAGAATCTGATTTTCATGAGATTTTAATCATTAGCATATATTCCACATTATTTTGGATCGTTACCTATTATCGATTGATTTGATGTTTTTACCATTGAATCAACTACTTAAACCCATTAAAACATTCGTATTCAACATAAGTTTTTTTTAGAGTAATGTGCAGAAATGTCACAATTTAAGTTTCTAATACCAGAAATGTCACATTTTAGTTTTTTTTTTGCAAAATTGTCACATATTTTCAAAAAATATCAGTCTTACCCTCAGGTTGGTGTCACTCTCACGCGCATGTGTTATTAACTAAAGATGGGTGCAAACATGATTAACAGAAGATGTGACTGATACAGAAAAGCAGTCAAAGTGTTTACCTACATTTATTAATGAGGAAAGAGGGAAATAAGGATTTATACGTACATAGTAAGACCTATTTTGTTACAAAATATAAATAAATTATTTTTTGAAACCTTATATTCAGATCCACAATGAAGCTTGAGAGAAAAACAGAGCATAATTTCAAAAAAACTAGAGAAGAAGATGTTGTAAGGAGAAAAGTGCATAAATGGGAACAGAAGTTGGTACATGAGGCATGGGGAATGGAGCTAGTGGTGTACGTACACCAACTGGAACAAGTACATGAGGTGGCTAAGGAGGTGGAACATGAGGTGGCTGAGGTGGTGGTACATGAGGTGGCTCAGGAGGTGCAAGATGAGTTGGTACATGAGGCATAGGAGATGAAAGAGTAGTTGGTGTACGTACACCACCAGCTTCTTTATCTCCTGTACATACAGCAAGTGGAAGATCATGACTAGTCATGGGAGCATCAGTGAAAAAGCCATCGATAAACTCACCTGACTCCTCACAGTGTACGTCTGACTCCATATTTTGTACACCGTTGTCAAATATAACCTTCATAACCACTAACCCCTATCAATAAATCTATACCCTAATAGTACTTTGGACAACCCAAACTTTAATCCCTAAACCCTAAACCCTATCAACAAATCTATACCCAAAATCATAACCACTAACCCCTATCAACAAATCTAAAATGTGTTGTATATATGTACACACGTACATGCACGTATACATATACACGTATACAGAAAACATGAGTACACATACACGGATGTATATGTAAGTAGTTGTATGTACACACACGTCCTCGTAAATTCTTATATAGATATATGTACACACGTATGTGTACACACTTACACATAGATGTATTATACAAGTACTCATATACACGTACACAGAAAACATATGTACATACATATATAAACCATGTACACACATACACATAGATATACTCATATACAGACATGTATATATATACGTGTATATGTGTACGTATATTAATATATTGGTAGTGGACGATAATGAGAATTATTTACTGATATGGTCTAGATATATCATCCATTCAAAGTGATTTGTGTAGATGATGGTGTACATACATGACGTACAGATACATGTGATATACATGCAAGTAGTTGTATATATATGTATAGACGTACATGGGTACATACACATACACGTACACGTACATATAAATACAACGTGTTCTATATATGTACAGACGTATATGGGCACATACACATACACATACACACACACACACACATAAATACGACGTGTTCTATATATGTACACATGATTTGCACATACATATACACAGTTGTATATACACGTACAGACGTACATACACATATACATCATGTACGTACACTATTATCTACATAAATCACTTTGATTGGATAATATACCTAGATCATATTGATGAATCATTGCCTTTATCATTCACTACATCAATATATGTACTATAGACGTACACATACACACGTACACAGAAAACATATGTATGTGAATACATGTATGTGTATGTGTGTACGGTATCTATATGTATGTATATATGTTTTATGTGTACGTGAATATGTGTACTTCTATATCACAAAAATGTATATGTGTGTACACCTACATATGTACATAAATCTATATAGTTATTTACGAGAACATACATATTTACATACGTATTTTAAGAAAGAACAAATGAAGAAAAGAAATTAAAAATTGATGATGATGATGTTAATAATAAAATGAAGAAAAAGAAATGAGGAAAGAGGTAAGTAAGAAGAAAAAAACGAAACAAAAAGTAGAAGAGAGAATGAGAGAAAAGAAAAAGAAACTGACACATTGTTAACGATTTGACAATTGAAGATTAGTTTTATTATTGTTTTAATCATAAAAAAATTCAAGAAACTGAGTTTTGAGGGCAAAACGGTCTTTCTACGTGTAGAATGTGACATTTCTGCAAGTATACTTTCGGTTATGACAATTATGTGATTAAAACTCGTTTTTTGTGACATTTCTGCAAATTTTCCTTTTTTTTTAATTGTGATTGAGAAGCACACAAACTAAAGGTGACTTTTGATTACAAAATTCAATAGCTTTTAACGTATGAGAATGTACGTTAAGAAATGGAATCCAAGTGTTCAAATTTTGAAATAGAGATGGGACTTTGAACAAGTACTCTTTATTCTTTTAGTAGACTATGTAATTGTCTCAATATTAAAAGTTGAAAGATCTGTAAAACACTATATAAATTTATGGGCCTCCCCACTCATTTTCAATTATTTTATGATAAAATTAATTCCTATTTTCTTATAATTCTAGAAAAACCTAATTTGAAATGTTTATATTTTTTTTCCTCTACGGTAAAATAGTTAAATATTTATTAATAGTTGCAAACAAAGATTCAAATCAAAACATTTATAGGGGGTGATTGGTTGAGTTGTAGTTTTAAATTATTTGCTCTAGAATTTATGTTGTTGACGTTTTTGTTGTAGCTGTAGATTATTTACTGTAGAATTTGGGTTATAGACATTTTTGTTGTAGTTGTAGAGTTTTGGCTATAATTATTTTAAATTAAAGTATAATTGGAAAGTACTAGATATATAATACCAAAATAACAGAATTTATTATGCATATCTATAATAGTAATAATAATTATATGTATATGTACTATATAAGGAAAAGAATGAGAATACAAAAGAAAATTAAAAAATCAAGACGTACAGCCATTATTATTTTTCTACAACAACGAAAATATGGCTGTAGGAAATGGAGTTACAGCCAAATTTTTTATTTTGGGCTGTAGTTGTAAAATCATTTTAAAGTGTGATTGGTAACTTTTAGGGCTTGGTAACTTTTAGGGCTGTAACTTAAATTTAAGGCTGTAACCATATTTTACAGCCCAACCAATCATTCCCATAATCTCACGATATGTTGAACAAAAGTAAATTAATGTATCTCCATAAAAATCTTAACTTTGAAAATACAACACAATTTGGTTTGCGTATGAGCTAAGCTACACACAATAGAATACAATGAGCAACTATGGCATATCCCACACAAAGAAACCATCGTACCGATTAAAATTGATACAATATATGGTGTTCCTTGGAAAAAAAACGGAGATATGCAGTTACATGTCAGTCAATTATACAACCATAAATATGTTTTAATAACAAAAATGGAAAACAAAGAGAGAGAATTGTCAAATCACGTATCAAACAACTACTACAACATTCGTTGTCCGCGTTTTAATGGTTAAGATGTCTATTCTGAACACAATTAAGTAGTAAAGTCAATACCAACAATACTATTACTCTCCAACTTATCGTCCCAATCAATTTACTAAACACAGTAGACTAGAAGATACAAACTTTATAGTGCGCGAGCAGATCTTGAATGACTTTTTTGGAGCCATATGCAATAAAATCATTCGTGTTAATGACCGTGGCTTGATGGGAATTCAATAGTTTTGGCTGAATTCAGTATGTCCGCATTTACAAGATATTTCTGAAAATAGTATGTCAGAAATAAAATTAAACAAATTACATATACATACACTTTACAGTAAAAGAATTACGAAGAGGAAGTAGTGGGGAAGTTTTTAAATGTCTCTTTGGTAGTTTTCCATGGCTTAGTTTGTAGTTTATACGTAGACACCATCGTTGGGTGGTTTTGAATATAATTCCCAACAGTTACCTTTTTTATATACAAACAAGTCAATAGAAAAATAACGTTAAGTGTATATACCATCAAATATCACATCAATCATCGAAGATATGTCCCCACTTAGAAAAAAAAAACAATAACACCAAGAAGAGAGTTGTGTTGGTAAATTTCCATTCAATTACGTGTATAATTTGTCTTTGTTTTTAATTCGAATGGGTCCATTTATAACCAAAAGACAAACCATTTTTAGAGGTGATGTCAAGTGACAATTTTGTAGCTGACCTATGATTTGTGGAATATGTACTTCTAATCAAACTTTTCTAATATAAATTCAAGATTTATTAGGTGAAGATGTTCGTGGGAAAAAACCCCCGAAACTTTGATTATCTTTTAATCTCTAATAGTTTAGATTATCATACACGAGTATTAAAGAAAAAAAAACAATTGGTCGTGGAATCTGACCAAAATACACATGAATGTTTTTTTTTGCTAAACAAATACTAATGAATGTCACACACTCATTGATATATAATACTTTTACATATGGCCCATCATATACACAATTACATGAATTTGAACGAGGGTCTATTCAATGAAGTTTGTTTCGGTCTATTGCAGATGAAGTTTTGTTAAAATATGCGATAATTTATGTTATTTGGAAAAGAAAAACAAAAAACAATACAAGCGATAAATGTAACACCCTAAAATATTATCATCCACCATTTTTAATATAGAATGGAATTAGAGATGATTTTACTCTATAATAAAATTTAAAGGAAAAACTAGAGTAGGGTTCAAAATGCTGTTAAATCATCGCTATTTTTTCCCAGCCATAATGATATACTATCCAAACTCTAGCCTGACAATATTTTCTTGTAAAAGTTTGTAAGATTTTTTTTCACATAAAGTGATTCACAAAGGTCATTAGAATACTAAAGGAAGGTTTGGCTTAAACGTCAAGGAATATTTTACAAGTGGGTAACTTTGGATCCCCCTGCTAAATCAAATAATTTGAGCACTAAGGCAATTAATTAATAAACCATGGTTAAATCATTGAAGAAAATTTAAGAACAAATGAAACAAACAAATATTTGAAAGAGAAAGAAAATCAAAATTGTTGGGCACTAAGAACAAGAGATGATATTGTGGATTAGATATACACCCACCTCTGCATCTCCACCATCATCATCATCATCATCATCATCATAAATTCATCACCATCATCATCAGCTACCTTTCTACTTTGTCTGTTTCACAATCTCTCTTCCAAATCCTCTCTCTCTCTCTTCCATGTGAATACACACTTCTCTTGGCTTCTTCTGCTCTTTAACTTGCTCTTGTCCCAATTTCCGTACGTCAAAGTTTCTTCTGGTAAAGTCTTTTCCTTTTCCATCTAAAAGAATCCGATTTTCTTCTTCACCTCTCTTACTCTGCTTTTGTGATTGTGATCTCTTGATACTTCTTTCTCTCTCTCTCTCTTTGGTTTTTGAAGATTTTCTCAAGATTTCACCTTCTGGGTTTCATTAATTCACCTCAAGCTTGTGATTTTACACTTTTACCTACTCTGTTTATAAGAAAGTCTTAATCTTTTGTGATTTTTCAAAATTTTCCTTTTTGTGCTCTGTTTCCAAAGAAGATGGAAGATTTACCTAAGAGTAATGGTGGTTCTTCAGCTAATCAGAAACAAAACCCTAATTTTCTTGAAGAGGTAAGTAAAACACAGCTTTTGGTTAAAGAATCTTTAACTAATGACACAAGTTAATTATGTTTTATGTTTTCTCACTTAGGTAAATAACATTGAGAAACAACTATGGACATTAATCCATTCAAAAGGTATATTACATCAAGAAGTTTCAGAACTATACAAGAAATCAGGTTTAACCTATGAGCAAATCTTCAAAAGCAATCTCCAACAAGAAGAGCTTCAAGAAATTGAGTTCTGTCTTTGGAAACTTCATTATAAACACATCGATGAGTTTCGAAAAGGCGTAAAAACAGATGATCATATCAAGCATGTGAAAGCATTCAAGTTGTTTCTTGTAAAAGCAACAGAGTTTTACAAGAATCTGATTTCAAAAGTCAGAGGATATTATTACAAGGAATCTGGAGAGACCAATTCACAGAAAAGCAGATTCTTGTGCCATAGATTCTATATTTGTCTTGGAGATCTTGAAAGGTATAAAGAACAGTATTTGAAAACACATGAACATCAACCTAATTGGTCAACTTCAGCTACTTACTATCTTGAAGCTGCAAAATCTTGGCCTGATAGTGGAAATCCTCATAATCAGGTAAGTGATTCTTGTTCCATTTACTGTTTTCAGTTTGTTATTCGCCGCTTCCTGAGTGATTTTTGCTTACATTTGTGTAGCTAGCTGTATTGGCGACTTATGTTGGTGATGAGTTCTTGGCTCTGTATCATTGTGTAAGAAGCTTAGCTGTGAAAGAACCTTTTCCTGGTGCTTTGAACAATCTTCTTTTATTGTTTGAGAAGGTGATTTGACTCGCAGATACTTCTCTATAAGCAATTGGATTGTGTTTTGCCTTGCATTGCTCAAAAGGCTTGTTTTCATTACTGCAGAACAGGTCTTCTCCTCTGCAGTCTCTGTCTACTAATGCACAGTTTAACTTCTTAAACCCCTCAGAGAGAACTTTTACCGTGAAAAAGGCCAGAGAGGACCGCGATCTCTCAAACGCGAAAAGACAATTAACATCTGGAGGTGATTTGTGGACACTCGTTGTTCGAACAACTAGCTTCTTCTTCCTTAAATCCAGGTCTGTTTGGATCATGAGTAGAACATAACCTTTTCTCTATAGTCCAATCTGTTCTTCTCTTAATCTTTTTGGTTTGTTTCAGTTTCGATGAGTTTGGTTGCACATTTGCATCAACTATGAGAGAGTTGGATGCAGCTTTTGCAGCAGATGATAGAAATCTAGCAGCAATGTTGGAGTCATATCAAGTTATGGACTCGGCGAGAAAGGGACCTTACAGAATTCTCCAACTTGTTGCGGTTTTCATCTTCATCTTCCAAAATTTAGCCGAGTTTAATGGATCAGACAACACGAAAGAGGAAGTTAAACCAACAGATTTAGCATTCACAATGGTGTTCATCGTCATGGGGCGAGTCGTTGAGAGATGTTTGAAGACGAGTCCCTTGGATTCTTGTCCTCTCTTACCTGCACTAACTGTATTTCTAGACTACTTACCGTTTCTGCTTTGCAAAGAAGAAGAGGAAGAATGCAGGTTCGATGAGAAGAGCGAGATTGCAATATCTTACTTCTTTGACAAACTCGTTGATTTCTTGAACTGGTTAAAGGTTAAAGGCGAAAACACTAAAATGTTGGTAGCTCTCTGGGAGGATCATGAACTGAGGTCCTTGGCTCCTCTGGCTCCTATACAAGTACTTTTGGATTTCCCTAGTCATCTGGATCTAAGAGAGAGATATGATAAACGGAAGGAGCTTCGTCTTCAACGAATTATACATTCTGCTATGGAGATCACAAAGAAGGGTTCTCAAAAGTGGTTATTCTTTGACAAGCAAGAGACGCGTTTCTACACAACTTCAGGTGATTGGCAACGCAAAGAAGAGCTCTTTCATGGAAATGGAGACGGAAGTAACAGAAAATGTGATGCTTTAGGAACGGTTGAAATCATTCCTTGTGAGAGTGAAAATGAAAGATCTGTGCCTGCAGAAGAGGAAGAAGTCATTCTTCTCAAGCCGCTTGTACGGTGTCAATCTGCTCCAATTAGTTCTCCTCGCATTTCAACAAACCCACTCAGCTCTGATAACACAACTTCATCTAATGAAAGCCTAAGACGTACAACCTCGCTCGTTGTGAACCATTGCCCACAGGATACTAGCTTTGAAAGTTTCAACTTCATGGACATGGACCTGCAACAGATGAATCTAGAAGAAGGCACTACCATCCCGGGAAGACCACCATCGTTGAGCGCCTGGGTGGTTGACAAGAATAAAGAGAATGGAGGATCCGGTTTAAGTAAACCAAACGGGTTGAGCCCTATTGATGAAACAAGTCCTGTCACATCCTTTGACAGTCTCTCCATCAGTAGCAGCATCGAGCATCCTGCTTCTTCGTATTCACCTCCTACTCCGTCTGCTCCATTACTGCCTGAAGACGCTTCTTGGTTTCATAATGGCGTTAATACTAGCAAAGCAGAGAGCTTATATGACCAAACAAGGTGTATGGAACGCCCCGGTTTCACCACGCCATACTCAAGCCCCCCAGTTGGGATTTCTTCTTCTGAATGGTTACGACGGTACAGAGAAAGACGAAATCTTGGACCACAAGCTCAGGGGACAAACAATTTGAGGAACTTCTTGGCTCATGGGTCGTCCAAGTTCAGTCTCTTAGCTAGGTACGGGACACCAACTGATCAATCGATGATCGGTTCTGAAAACTCAACACTTTACCCTCAGCTCTACATGGAAGACTATGAACCTAGAGGAGAGAAGCTTTGCAACACTCAACAGACCACAACAAACGGTTATGGCCTCAGTGACGATCCAGGACCATTTCTTCGATATCTGAGAGAGAAAGAGTGGCTTAATGAGAATGGTCAGAGGTTAAGAGGTCCTTCTCCTGCATATATGAACAACTAAAGATGGACAAGTTCTTGTCTTATCTCCATGTGTTGTTGCTCAATTTTTCAAAAGAATGATAACCCAAATCAAGAAAATGTTTGGTTGTACATAAAGGAAACTACCAAATTGTTTCTTCTTCCATAAGTAAATGAACTGGAGTTAGTGTAATCATTCTTCTTACATGGGGAAAAGGGAAACTAAAAGAGGAAATAATGCAGCAAATACAATCCTGATAAGTTCTTGTTTAAGTTCCCTTACTGGTACTTCTGTTTCCTCAAGCCAAAGAACGAAAACAAAACGAGAAAGCAAATGCCGATGACTTAAAATTCTACTTCCAAGAGAAACCTGATATTCTTGTTGTACAAAAACCAATCCTCCTATTTGCTTGATACCTCTAATGTTGAATGTTCTGAATATAAAACAGAAACCTGTGCATGATCATTTGGTTTTATCATTAGGTACCAAGTTTAGCTCCTGCATTTGCGTCTCCACTTGAACTAGACCCGTCTGCGCAAGAAACCTGCAGAACAAAATCATCATAAACCCATCAAGATTCTAAAAAACTCAATATTTTCCACAACAATCATCTCTAAAACCTTAAATGACACAAAGATAAGATCTTTCCTAAGGATATACAAAACTCAAGAACTAAGAACCATTCTTACATGCTATTCTAACTCAATTTCACTAAACAATTACTCAATAGGATTAGATTCTGGATCAGATCTAACAAAAGGGGTAAAATCACTAGTTCTAAAACCCTAGAAAATATCAAAAAAATAAAAAATTGAGATTTAAAGAGTGGAAATTTAACATACCAATTGAGGAGGATAAAGAGAGTAGATGCGATTACAATAAGAAACCCAACATGGACAAGCAACATAGATTGGCCGCTAGTGAAAGCAACGGAGAGCATGAAAGCGAGACAGAGACCCAGAAGAAGAAACGCGAATCTCAATGTGTTCCATGTTGGAGCCTGTAGAAAGAAATTGCGATCAAATTAGGGTTTTTTGGATAAACCAAAGAAACAGTAAAATCGAAAAAGTAGTGAACGGACATTGACGCCTGGAGCTAGAGCTCCATAAAGAACGGCTTCTGTTGAAGAAATCGCTGATTTCTCCTTCTTCTCCATTGAGGGATTTTTCTGAATGTTAAGAATGGTTATTTCCGGTATATTGCACATGTTTATGCATTTGAACATGTTGACTTTTTTAACCAAAACCTGAATTTTTTTATAAACACGAAATAAACACATAAACCAAGAATACATAAGGAAATTTGGAAAAAAAAAATATCTTACATATTACATAAAAACATAAAGCAAAGTAGAAGATATGCTTTTAAATGTTTGATGAAATATGAATTTTAGCTTCTTTTAAAACATTTTGGTGAGTGATGTAAAAAACAAAATATTTCCTAAGCATATGTTGTATACTTTCTACTTAATCTTTTGATGATATACTCCATGTTGAACACTTGATAAAGGCGTTCTTGATAGAATTTGATGTTTTATTCCATTATTAAATTTTTGTTGAAAGAATAATTGTGGAGCATTTGGTGATCAAACCTGATTGTGGAACATTTGCTTATGAACTCGATTGTGAAACTTTTGCTTATATAGAATGTTTGGTGGTTTACCCTTTTCACTATGACGCGTTTGATTGTGTATCCTACTTTACCGCATTTGGCAAGTGTACCCATTGCTAAAGTACCTCATCTAACCACCTAAGGTTTGATCCGAAGAATTGTTACCACTTAAAAAAGACATTTCTAGAAGAAAATATGCGTAAACGAAAGAAATAAATTTTAAAAAAAAAAAAACAAAACGAAACAAATAAGATACCCAAATTTTAACTCCGTAATTACTCAAAAATTGTGTCCAACTACCCACTTTAAGTTTTTTCTAGTGAATACCCGTTCTCACGGATTCACCAAACCCTTTCCCATAGAAACTTACATAAGGTGAAGATTTAGGCAGTTTTTTTATAATTTTTTTTTTTTTTATCTTAAACGTATTCCAATTTGGTTTAGATAAAACTTGTCGGGATAATCGTTATGTCAAAATCTAACCAAACTTGTTCAAAATAATTTAGTATGGAAAAATTAAAACACATTTATATTATTTTTAATTAAAACTAATATAGATATAAACTTTATTTTTAATTAAGACACATTTATTTGTTTTGAAAATGAACTTAAAATGAAACGGTAGTACTATTAATCAAAGAAAAAAAGAGAGGAATGGGGTGTTATTTAGTGCGACAGATGAGACTAATAATGACATGATTCATGAATGGCTTCTAGGTAGTGTGATTACATTTATTTAATATCTTAGTTGTCATAAACTCTATAATGATGCTTACATGAGTGTTTGCACAATAATAAATTAATAATACCCTAGTAGTATTATTTTTCTAACAATTTAATAAGACGTTAAAATTTCCACCCCCCAGCAGTAACAAATCGCCATGTGTCCGCATAAAACAGTTTCGTATTACTACAGGATAAGTTATTTTTTAATTTCACAGAAAATCTAAATATTGTAAAAAACAATCAACGTGCTTAATTTTTTCGTAGAGTAGTATAATGGAACCATCAGAATCATATCAAGATTTTTCTGTTTTTTACAGACAATGTTATTAACTTTTAATTAAACCCATTACATTATGGATTTAATTATATTAACTAATGCATATAAAAGTATTAAAAGATAATTAGGAATAGACAAAAATTGGATAGAGGATCTATTTCATCAATTTTTGCCTTTTTGTTCACGCGGATTTATGTATTTTTGATATAAATATAGTATTTAATTTTCTTCGTCAATTTTGACAGTATTTTTGTTTCTGGGTGGTGAAAGACTGACTTTTGCAATTTGGCTTCCATAGATTCCATTGATTTTTTGAAAATTCTGCAGAATCAAAACCCTATTCGCCAATCACAAACCCTAGATTTTCTTCTTCCATCGAATTCTCTTGATCCGTGTCTCCCTCCTTCTGATTTGATTCATTGTTCGATTCCGATTCTGTTCGAGCTCAATTTCGTAGATCAGATTTTGCAAATTCGGCCCAGAAAATCGATTACTTGAACAAACATTGTTCTTCAATTCTGGGCATTAAGCTTAAAGCTCTTAATCTGCAGAATCGAGAGTGGAAAACAATCGAATTCGAGTTTGGCGATGGAGTGATTCAAGGGAGGAAGAAGAAAGGGGAACGATGACTGGATTGGGCGTTCGATCCAGTAGCTATGGTTCCTTGGAGAAGACGGGACTTAACGGCGTCGTTTTGCCTATCCAGACTACTATTACGACGACTCGTACGAAACCATCTAAGATGCAAAAGGAAAGAGAAGGTATTGTACATTGGATCTTCAAATTTGCAGGTCGTAAGAAAGTTGGCATGTTGCTTCTCTTCTTAATCTCTGCCGTTGTCTTCCTTCGTGTCCTTTACGTTGGCAAAGGTATTCGCTTTTCTCAGATCGTTTCACCAATTCGAATAGCCTTATTAGAGTAATTGAATGTTTTAGCTTGTGGAATAGAGAAGAAGAGTATGCTTGTGTTGTGTGCAATGGCTTAGAATTGAGGATTTAGTCTTGAAATGGAAATTGTGGTGTAGAAAAGAGGATTATGCTTGCTTGTGTTGTGTGCAATGGCTTAGAATTGAGGATGATTGTGACCAAATGTTGTCTAGAGGATCGTATTCGATAAATGATTGAGAAGGTTTTTAGAACATTGCTTTGATCTAGAATTTGAAATCATTTGGGATTTGTTCTTTTGGTTTTTGTAATTAGGTGAGGATTCTCAGGAAGTTCAAGGACCTCCGAGTCTTCATTTCAATGGCACTTCAGGCGTAAACTATTCGAACTTGTTTCCGTCGAATGAAGAGCAAAACATTAATATACATAATATATCTTTTGTGGAGAAAGATGTTGTAGTAGTGTTCTCTCCTCCTCCTCCTTCTCCTCCTATGCATTTTCTTGGCTATTCTCTTCCTCAAGGTCATCCGTGTAACAGTTTCACCTTACCTCCTCCACCAGCAGATAGAAAGAGAACAGGACCACGACGTAAGATATAAATTCTTGATTTTTGGTCTCCTTCTATTTTTCTTTTTTGAGATCACTACAAGATTTAAGGTTGTGGAAATGTTTTGTAAGTAGCATTGGTTTGTTCTGCCTGGTTTTGATTTCAGCATGTCCAGTATGTTACCTTCCAGTAGAAGAAGCAATTGCCTTGATGCCAAATGCTCCGTCATTTTCCCCTGTTCTTAAGAACTTATCGTATATATATGAGGAACCGCTAAATAGGGAGACAGAGTTTGGAGGGTCAGATTTTGGTGGTTATCCTACTTTGAGACATAGGAATGATTCTTTTGACATTAAAGAAACAATGAGCGTACATTGTGGGTAAGTATCGTTGTGGTCTAACTTATTTCCCTTTTTTGTCTCATCGTAGTAAAAATTTTATCTATGATTTTTCAATCAGGTTTGTCAAAGGACCTCAACCTGGTCGAAATACAGGATTTGACATTGATGAGTCTGATCTTCTTGAAATGAAGCAGTGTCGTGGGATAGTTGTCGCCTCAGCTGTATTTGGTAGTGCTTTGCATGATATGTTTATATATGCAATCAATAACTCCTGTCATTTTACCAATGTTTGTAGTTCTAATATAGAATCTCTTTCTTTTTTTTTGCAGATGCTTTTGATGATGTAAAAGCCCCACAAAATATCAGTAAATATTCGGAGGAAACAGTTTGCTTCTATATGTTTGTTGACGAAGACACTGAAACAATTTTGAAGAGAGAACGAGGCCTTGACGGCAACAAGAAAGTAGGGATATGGAGAGTTGTTGTTGTTCATAATCTCCCTTATTCAGATGGAAGGCGCAATGGGAAGGTAAATTCACCTCTGCTTATCTTTTGAATAAGAAAGTTTATGGACAAAACTATGCATTAAGTTCGTCCATAACAATTCCTCTTAGAAATCCAAGAAAATCGGATTCTGAGTTTACAACATGTATCTCGCTTTACATGACTAATTCCAAAATGGACCGAGCAAAGAGACAGATAAATGCCATTTATATGCTGATGTCTTGTTCTCTTGTAGGTGCCAAAGCTTCTTGTCCATAGACTATTTCCAAATGCTCGCTATTCTTTGTGGATTGACGGAAAACTTGAGCTTGTCGTTGATCCGTATCAAATTCTTGAAAGGTAAGAGGTCTATAATTTTTCCTTCTAGACGATCATCCCAAGATATCTCTAGTTGTATGGTATATGTAGTATTCCCATCATTCTATCAGAACCATCTTCAATTTAGGTTGACTAGGAAATTATTATTTAGCATCTTGCATTTACCAAATACCAAATACCAAACACTCCCCTAATCACATTAGTGGATTCTTATGGTAGGAATCTACTAGTTAACAAAACAATAATCTGCTAGTTCAGATGAATTTTCTTAAGCAGCTAGCGCGTTGGGCCTAACTTCCCAGTGATGTTTGAGTTTAGAACGCCTTGGGCTTGGTGGTTCTGTTTTTGGCTGCAACATTTTGACTGAGATCTCATTTCTTCAGGTTCTTGTGGAGGAAAAATGCTACTTTTGCGATCTCTAGACACTACAAACGATTTGATGTCTTAGTGGAAGCCGAAGCAAATAAAGCTGCTGGTAAATATGATAATGCCTCTATCGACTTTCAAGTGGATTTCTACAAGAATGAAGGGTTAACCCCTTATTCTGTTGCAAAGCTCCCAATCACAAGCGGTATGCTTCTTTCACTTACTCTTTCGGGAAAAAATCCGCTATTGGCATTCAAAAGTTTTAATATATACGCAACTTTGTGGTCGGGGGGATGCAGACGTACCAGAGGGCTGTGTCATTTTAAGAGAACATGTTCCCATCAGCAACCTCTTCACTTGCCTTTGGTTCAACGAAGTAGACCGATTCACTTCTAGAGATCAAATCAGTTTCTCAACAGTAAGAGACAAGATTGCAGCAAAAACAAACTGGACAGTAAGCATGTTCCTTGACTGCGAAAGACGTAACTTTGTAGTTCAGGTGATTTCTTCTTTTCTTGTCAGACTTAAGCCGTATAGTTAAAAGATCCTGACTTTATCATAACCCGTTTATCGAACACTCAAACGCAGAGATATCATCGAGCAGAACAAGAGAGATTCGGAAGGCAAAAACCTCCAATACCTATTTTTTCTCCTCCACCACCTTCACCGCCTCAACCGGCTTTAATCAGCAGCGATTTGCCTAGAAAAATGTCAAGTGGAAGAGCGGTTAGTACAACACCGCCTAGAAGGCGCGGAAGAGATAGACGGTCCGGTTCAAGGGGTCACAGGAAAGCTAATTTGCCTGTAAGATTACCAAATTCAGCTTTAAACTGAAAGATTCAAACCCCTTGGAAAGAGTTGGGTTCTTCTTCTTCAACGTCACTACTCTCATTACCAACTATACATTCCAATTTTTACCACAGTACGTTCTTTTGTTTGTTTCTCTATTGTTTCTAAGGATTCAAAATCAATTTTTTAATGTATATATATACACGAACATTTTGTACTTGGATAATAAATTATAGTTTGAATTTTTGAAGAAAGTTGAATCTTATCTTCCTAAGAGACCATCCCCTGTTTAAAGGTTGGAAATGCTCATATTTTGTTGTTTTTCTTCTTCTTCTGATTTTCGTCTTTCACGTGTTTGTTACTTGTACAAAAGATTTGTTTCTAATGATTAACATTACAAACGAAAACTTAGTTGGTGTAGTTTGCATATATTTTTTTTCTTTCTAAAAGGTCGTGTAATTGGTTTCCTACTGGAAAAGCATCCACCGTCCTCACTATCATGTGCACATTTTAATAATGAAAAAAGTTTTGTCTCCTCTCATGCAACCATATACTCCCTCCATTCCCAAAAGATTAATGTTATAGGAAAAACAAATATTTCAAAAAAATTAATTTTTTATATTTTCAATACATTTTTAATGAAAAAATAATGATAAATTATAAATTCCAAGACACATTAATTGATTTTACTGAATTACTATTGGTTTAGAGTCATAGAAAATTGTTTAGTACAAAAACAAGACATTTATAATTAAAAATTAATGTGTTTTTTTAATAGTTGTGAAAATTCTACAATATCAATCTTTTGGGAACGGAGAGAGTATTTGATTGTGACAAGGTTTCAAAATCTTAGTTGGAATACGTAAAGAATTCCGGATAGCAATCAGTCAATTTTAATTGATTTAGAAAATTCAATAAATTTATTTTTATTACTTTTGAATATTTTGTCAGACATATGTTTATCAATTATCTGTTTGTTTAATAATTTCTGAATATCAATTATTTGTTTCACTAGACGGTCTTGAATGTGTGGTATTTCCTTGCATGCATAGAGGGGTGGGCATAATCCCCGTTCCGTACCGAACCGTCCCGTTCCGTTCCATTCCCGACCCTATATTCCCGTTCCATATTGAATTATAATCCCAAATGGTACAAGCGAGTGATTCCCGTTTGGGAATAGGACAGAACGGGACGGGAACGGGAATTTCCGAAGTCCCATTTGTCCCCAAGTAAATATTTACTTGTATAAAATATATCTTAGTTGATATGAGTTTCTTAGTTTTTCATATATGTTACTATGTGAGTAATTTTTTTTGTATGCTACAAATCATTTGCAAGAAAGGATTGATCCGAAAATTGTTTTACCTGTTGAGATTTGAGATTTGAGAGTGTTGGTTTACTTAGAATTTTATTTTATTTTAGTAAGACTTTAGTTTATTAAGTTGCAAGTGTTGGTCTACTTCAAAATTTATTTTATTTAATAAGACTTTAGTTTGTTCAATTGCATTTTTGTAGTACTATGAAACTGAAGTTTGAAAGTTATTTTAATTTATTGAGATTTTTTATAATTTTAGTTTATGATATTTCATTTTGCTATTGTTTTGAGATTTTTTTTTGAAATTTTCTTTTGTCATGTTTTTTCGGGAATTCCCGTTCCGTTCCTGTTTCGTTCCGTCCCGATCCTGTCCCGTTCCATAATATATATGGGACATAAATGGAACAAATATTTTGATTCTCAAATACTCGTCCCGTTCCCGTTCTCGAAAATTCCCGTCCCAAATCCCGTTTGCCCACCCCTACATGCATATATGTCAACCAATATGTCAATTTATTGCATTTTTCTTACTGGGGCATGACTATATGTTCTATCATAACGAGGCTCGATCGTATTTATTGAATTATCTCTTTACTGGTCCATGATTTTAGGTTCTATCATAAATAGAAACCAACTTGTTGGTAGTGTAATCAATAATGACCAAGTCCTTTTTTTGAAGTCGTTGATAAATAGTACTAATAAAACTCTATTTTGTTATTTACGTACACACATGTAAATTAAAAGATGGTTTGGTCTAGAACCTTTAGTCTAAAGTAGAAAAGACAACGATAAAAAAAGTTTTAATTTGGTCACAACTAGCTAGCTACTTCTCATCACAGACCAACAATTCCTCCCAAAGAAAGAACCAACGAAAATTTATTCTCTCATATAACATACTCTACTTGGTGAATGATGACGAAGCTGAGGCCAAACTTTCTTAAAACAAGATCTCATTATTTTGTTTCAAAACAGTGTTCTAAAATACGTCATAAATGGCTCCGTCAAGAACGTTTGTTTTTTCTTATGTAAACAATTTACATCCACTTTGGATAACCAATAATGTGAGTTTTATTATCTAATGAATGTTTGGTTTTTTAAAAAAACGTCATAAATGTAAAACAAGTAAACAACGGTAAAACTTTGCGATACTATGCTATTCAATAATTTTTTTGTTTTAACGTCTAAATGCATTCAATAAATCCACCAAAAGTTCAGAACGAAGTAACAAAATACCTTATGTCAAAACGACAAAACTAACTAATTATCAAGCCATAACAACATCAAACTTCTAGGAAAAGAAACGAAGATACAAAGATGTGACGCTGCCTAGGTTATAAATGACGTTCCATACCGACCAAAAAAGAAGAAGAAATTTAACTTTAACACACGTAAAATATTCTAAGTATGACTTTTTACACATAATGTGTGTGTAGAGCAAAAATAACGTCTCCTTCGAAACATGATAAAACTTAAATAAAGGACCATATGTTTACCCCAATTACACCTTTTTATAATCCTCCCAGTCCCATACTTTCTCACACGATTCAAAACCACAAAAAAAAAAAAAAAACAAACATATCAATAATTGCTCTTTGGCCCTCTCGAGCTAATAATAAAAGCCAAAACAGAGGACAACAAAGATATCAAACACCAAGAAGGTAGAAGAAGAAGATGAAGAATGGTTTACTAATCATAAACTGCATTCTCCTCGTCATAGGAACATGTGGAGGTCCTTTGTTAACTCGCCTCTACTACACCAATGGTGGAAAACGAATCTGGTTCATGAGCTTCTTATCAACCGCAGGTTGTCCAATCATCCTCATTCCTCTCCTTTTCTCCTTCCTCCGTCGCCGCACCAGCAACCGCAACCGCTTCAACCGCACGGAACCTGAATCCGCGGAAAACGCAAAAAAGGAAGGGATTTTTCTCATGGAAACTCCTTTGTTCATTGCATCAATCGTCATTGGAATACTCACCGGACTTGACAACTATTTATACGCGTACGGATTAGCTTACTTGCCAGTTTCCACTTCGTCTCTAATAATCGGAACTCAATTAGCTTTCAATGCTCTCTTTGCTTTCTTCATGGTCAAGCAAAAGTTCACTCCTTTCTCTATAAACGCCGTCGTTTTATTGACCGTAGGAACAGGAATCCTTGCGTTACATAGCGATGGAGATAAGCCGGCTCATGAGACTCACAAAGAGTATGTGATTGGGTTCTTGATGACTGTGGTTGCAGCTGTTTTGTATGCTTTTATATTACCGCTTGTTGAGCTAACTTACAAGAAAGCTCGACAAGAAATCACTTACACACTTGTGCTCGAGATTCAAATGGTTATGTGTCTTGCTGCTAGCGTCTTCTGCCTTGTTGGGATGATCATAGATGGCGATTTCAAGGTAACAACAAAAAAAAAATTACATTTTTACTGTTTTGTTTGAGCATAAGGGTATTTTTGGATGGATCTTGATTGAGCAAAGATCTAAAGAACCAGAATATGCAGTTTTTGATTCAAATATTTCTTCAAATTTAGAAAGGTTTTGTTTTTGATAAGGATATATCAAGACTTCATTATAGATTCCAAATTATTGGGAATATACCAAGTTTTGTTCTTTTGCATTTTAATGGAGAAAATTCACAATATAATTAT
Organism: Draba incana; assembly: GCA_963576765.1. NCBI lineage: Eukaryota > Viridiplantae > Streptophyta > Magnoliopsida > Brassicales > Brassicaceae > Draba > Draba incana. Next base: position 4,792,503 of record OY755208.1, read on the forward strand.
AGAATGTATTTTGAGATCATTGATTGGATATACACGTATAAAAGCTTAATGGTATGTGTATTTTTAAGAATATGTAATGCCATATTAACCTTTTTCTTATAATATTTCAAAACTTTTAATAAAGTTTTCCAAATTTACGAGATATTTAAGATTTCTCTTTTGTATTATAATATCCTTCAAAACTTGTTCAAATCCTTATCTTGTATTTCAAATCATTGATTGAATAAAAAAAATATTTCAAAAATAACAAAAGTATCCAACAAATCTCTTAATTTTTTTGCTTTACCATTAACTAAATAACGAAACATTATTATTTTGGATAAATTGGCAGGTAATAGCAAGAGAAGCAAGAGAGTTCAAGATTGGAGGTTCTATGTTTTATTATTCACTGATTGTGATCACTGGAATAATCTGGCAAGGCTTCTTCTTAGGAGCCATAGGCATTGTGTTCTGTGCATCTGCTCTAGCTTCTGGTGTTCTCATCAGTGTTCTGCTTCCGATGACAGAAGTCTTGGCTGTGGTTTGTTTTCGCGAGAAATTTCAGGCAGAGAAAGGTGTGGCTCTGCTTCTATCTCTGTGGGGATTTGTCTCTTACTTTTACGGTGAGTTCAAATCCGGTAAGAAGATTCTTGAAAAAACTCAGACGGCGGAGACAGAACTGCCTCCTCTACCAATTAGTGATTATGTTGTTTGAACATAATAAAATTGTTTTTGCTTTTTGGTTATATTTTGTCTTTTTTGTGGTTGTGTATATTTTACTGGCTTTGTTATTGTTAATGTGTATAATTAAACTATAGTCGTATATGTATGATGGAAAACTTTTTTAAATCTGTAAATCTTTTTAAATCTTTTTAAACTCTAGTTTATAATATGTAAATTTTTATCGAAAAAAAAAAACTTTATAATATGTAAATGTCGTGTTATAACTCATATATTGTCAAATTTGGTATAATACTATAATTCTAAGGTGATGACAAAACTAAAGAAGACAGAATTCTAAGATTCTGTGATTTTTTTTTAAGAATATAAAATACCGTTTTGACATTTGTAGGTGAATATAGATGATTTTGTAAAGCGATAAAAAAAACCTAGATGAATATTCTTCTGTATATTATTTTGTTCATTCTTCGTGTGAATTAATTTAGGTGAATTTTATTGTTGGAAATGTGTTGAAATCATTTATATTTTACTTGCACGTGAGTTAAAAAAAAAAAAAGAAAGACAATCACATGCACATGTATGGGCTTGCGGCTTGCCCATTAGCTAAGCCTAATTAGGTTAGGATATGCGTATTCCTTATAGGGGCACGTAATGAGGTTGATTAATTAACAAACATCAAGAGGGCTCCGAATCTAAAATCCTAAGAGCATGGTGGGTGCCTAATGTATTTTTCAATTAAAATTAATTAACTTTTAATTTTTAAGACACTTATGATTTTTGACCCTTCTATTGTAGACATCTAATGTTGAGGGTCTAAAAAATTAAAACACAGTTTAACTCATTTCAGAACATAAACACATTAATCTAATTCATTCATTTTAGAAATATAAACACAGTTTAACACATTTGAGAAACACAAACACAATTTAAACCGAAAAATAACTTCATTCATTTCATACAGATAGAACCAAACTACAACAGAAACAATGAAAACTGGAAAGACTAAATAAAACAACAATAGGAAGAACATGAAACAACACAAACTTGAAGCAGAGGAAATCAGGCAAGATATCAGTTCAACTTAGTTCAATTCAATTCTAAGCAATTCAATTACAACTCAGTTCATAACAGTCACCAGCAACAATTGAATTACAACTCAAATCAATTAAATTGTATATTTTCAGTAAACCACAAAGACATTTTTGTAAAATGACCAAAGATAAGGGAGTTTGGTACCTTGTAAAGTTGCAGTTTCTTTTCCAATCTCCACTCATCTCTTTGCCTTCTTCTCCTTTAGTGTAACCTCAGATCAATTATAAACAAAAACATATTAGATGAAAATCAAAATCTGAAAATTAATCTCATTAATCAACCATACAAGTATAAACTCATCGATTCTCAGAACAATTAATCTAATCTAAAAACTATCAAAACTCAAGAGCAAATTCACATAGACTAATCCTAGAAAACTACTTCCTTTTCTCGTGAACTAATCATATATTAATAATCAAAAACATTCCAATATTTACTTAATCAATAAACCCATGAAGCAATCAAAAGGATCAAAAACCCAACAAATCAATTAGTCACCTTTGCTTCCTTCTTCTACTTCATCGTTCTGCTCTTTACCATCTTCTCCAATCACAAGCTTCTTCGAAAGCTCAGATTCCAATTGTTCCTCTTTTCCATTGGAACCTTGCAAACTACTACAGGCGCTTTATACAAGGCTATAGTATAATCGCACGACCACTCACGCTGCTACTCCGCAAAGATGGCTTCCAATGGAGTCCAGAGGCAAACTCAGCCTTTCTAGCTTTGAAAACAGCTTTGATGTCGGCCCCTGTCCTTGCCCTACCTGATTTCTCCAAGCAATTTGTCGTCGAAACAGACGCATCTAAAACGGGTATAGGCGCAGTACTTATGCAGGACAATCATCCAATCTGCTACATCAGTAGAGCATTAGGTCCTCGCCATCAAAACCTCTCCGTATACGAAAAGGAACTTCTTGCAGTGGTTCACGCAGTCAAGACATGGAATGCTTACTTGGCTCATAACATGTTTATCATTCGAACCGATCAAAGGAGCCTAAAATTTTTACTGGAACAGAAGATCAACACCCCTTTTCAACACATGTGGCTGTCCAAATTGATGGGTTACACTTTTGAGATTCATTACAAACAAGGCAAAGAGAACGTCGCAGCAGATGCACTCTCCAGAGTTTCTGGTTCCCAGCTACTTCAACTAACATTATCTCAGGTCCATCATGGATTTTATGAGGAACTGAAAGTTTTGTGGGAAACCGATCCAGTTCTTCAAAACATTATCTCAGAGCTGCAGATAAACAAGTCCCTTCACCCAGCATACTCCTTCGTAAACGGTGAACTACGTCGCAGAGGAAAACTCGTCGTCGGCAACGACCAATTAGTTAAGCTTCACATTTTTAAATGGCTCCATGACTCGGCAATTGGAGGTCACTCAGGCCGCGATTCAACTCTACAACGCATCAAATCGTTGTTCTTTTGGCCTAAAATGAGTTCGGAAACTCAAAATTATGTCCGAAATTGTCCCATCTGCCAGAAGAATAAGTACGATATGGCTGCAAAACCTGGTCTTCTCCAGCCACTTCCGGTCCCTGCAGGTGTTTGGGAATCAGTAAGTCTCGACTTTATAGAAGGTCTTCCTCCTTCTGCTGGTAAGCACTGCATCCTTGTGGTCATCGATAGGCTAATTAAAAACTATGGATGTTGCCCAGGTATACTTGGATCAAGTCTTTCGCCTCCATGGAATGCCTAAAGACATTACTAGCGATCGGGATCCAACATTCTTAAGCAACGTATGGAGAGAAATGTTCAGAGTCCATGGCGTTGATCTCAACTTCTCTACGGCCTATCACCCTCAATCCGATGGCCAAACAGAGGTTACTAATAAAACTCTGGAGACGTACCTGGCACCTGCGATGTATGGTTTCTGATTCTCCTCACTCTTGGAGCTCCTGGCTTTCACTCGCAGAATGGTGGTACAACACCACATATCACTCTGCCATTCATAGTACACTTTTCGAGATAATTTACGGACAACCACCTCCGATTCACATGCCTTATCTACCAGGCGAAAGCTCCTCACCAGCCATTGACAGGTCGCTACAGAAACGAGAAGCACTTATTGATATGATGAAGTTCCACCTCATACGGGCTCAGAATCGAATGAAACAATATGCAGATTCTCGACGTTCTGATCGCGAATTTACAGTTGGTGACTATGTCTACTTGAAGCTTCAACCCTATCGCCAACACTCTCTCAAAGGACGAAACATGCCTCACAAACTATCACCACGTTACTACGGACCTTTTCGTATCCAGGATCGTGTTGGTTCGCGCGCTTACAAGCTTGAGCTGCCTCCGACTTCTGCAATCCATAATGTGTTTCACGTGAGCCAGCTAAAGCTCTGTCCTAACCCACCAAGCTCAACTCCTTCGCTACCACAGTACCTCAATGACGTGGGGACAACCAAAGAACCTGAACTCATTTTGGAGAAGAAAATGGTTAAACGACAGAACAAACCAGTAACTAAAGTACTCGTGCAGTGGAAGGGTTCTCCTCCTCAACAAGCTACATGGGAGTTTTACCAAGACTTCATTGCGAAATTTCCAGACTTCCATCCTTGAGGCCAAGAATGTTCTGAAGGAGGGAGTATTGTGACAGGATAAGTCACAACGTTTATTCATCGATTCCTAATTATGGGTTTTCCTTTTTTAATCTTGGATTTATTTCTTTCCTTTTCCTAATTAGTTTTAACTTTTCTTCTCTTTAGATTTCTTATATAATGTAGCCTTACGGCAGTTTGAGAACACAATCAATAAAAAAAGTATTCTCTTCATCTTTACTTATCTCTCAAGCAACCTTGCAAGAGCTCGTACAAGAGCTACGCTTACGAGCGCATAACTTCTAAGAAGATCTTTCTTCCTTAACGATCATCTTCTAAGTTTGTGTATCCCCATTCTTCGAATCCGCAAGTAGGGTTTCTAGTTCGGGAATCTATCTATCGTGTTTCCCGTCTCAATTCAGCGCCGTCATTTTCCACCACCGGAGCTGCTACAACAACAACATCAGGGTTTTCGCTCACCATCTTTCAATCAATTCTCACCTTAGAATCGCAGAATCGCTATGCACACGAAGAAGAACAAGTCTTTTCCCTTTAACCCTTTAATCGGAATTTATCGACGATTTCTTGAGAATCGCCGTTGAATCTCTTCGGAGAACAAGGAAGGAGAAAAGAAGAGAGATCTACGACTCAAAATTGACCACGTCTGTGTGTGTCTAATGAGCAAATAAATATCTAATATTAGACACTAAATCAATATTTAGGATCTGCAGATCTACAATTAAATATTTTTTTATTATTTAGACCCTTCATTTAGACCTTTTAAGTTCAACAATGTACATGCTTTAATAATAGGCTCTCAGCAGTCAGCCTTCATACGAATGGAGGAGGTGGGGGTCCAAAATTTCTATAACAATATTTTTAATAAATTTTTTAATATGTGTGAAAAATGGTAGAATGGTAGAATAATAACTCCTGATTAAACGGAGGAAATATGAATGTAATAGTTACATACTTTATTTGCATATTAATATACTTATGAAATATGAATATATGTATGTTCCTGTATGTTCGCATGTATATATGGTGATATATGTGTTTGTCGTGATTGTTTTAAATTTAAGAGATGTCAACGATCATTAAAAAGTCAATGGTGTAGTTAAATTATACTATCTTTGACTGTGATCATTGTCCAGAGTTATCGAGCTGTTTGTTGAGCCCTCAGACTTGGTAATCCTATCTAGGGATATATCTTAAGATAAAATTATTTGATATACTGAAAAATTCTATTGAACTAAAGTTCCTTGCATTCCGGTAAAACCTTCATGGATCACTATACTCATCATATTGAGAAATGCTTGTTTTTCAGTATAGTGTGAGTTTTTCAATTGTTGAGAATGCCCAAAATCATTTGTCATGTATATATTGTCATACATAATGTGTGTGTGTGTAGAGCAAAAATGACACGTTTCCTCCGTAACATGATAATGCTTAAAAGTTAGAAAGACCATGTTTGATTGAAAAAATCAAACTCCCACTACATCGTTTTTTAATCCTCCCATCCCCCGATAATGTTCACACGATTGAAAAAACACATATTAATACTCTTTGGCCCTCTTGAGCTAATGTGAAAAGCCAAAACAGAGGACAACAAAAACACCAAACACCAAGAAGTTAGAAGAAGAAGAACAAGAAGATGAAGCATGGTCTACTAATCATAAATTGCATTATCCTCGCAATAGGAATATGTGGAGGTCCTTTGTTAACTCGTCTCTACTACACCAATGGCGGACAACGAGTCTGGTTCATGAGCTTCATATCATCGGCAGGTTTTCCTGTCCTCCTCATTCCTCTCATTTTATCCTTCCTCCGACGTCGCCGCAACAAATCCCCCGAAACCGAACCCGAAACCGAAGAAAACAAGAAAAAGAAAGGAGTTATACTCATGGAAACTCCTATGTTCATTGCCTCAATCGTCATTGGATTGCTCTTAGGGCTTGACAGTTACTTATACGCATTCGGATTAGCTGACTTGCCAGTTTCCACTTCGTCTCTTATAATCGGAACTCAATTAGCTTTCAACGCTATTTTCGCTTTCTTCATGGTCAAGCAAAAGTTCACTCCTTTCTCAATAAACGCCGTCGTTTTGTTGACGGTCGCGTGCGGAGTCCTTGCGATGCACGCTGATGGAGACAGGCCGGCTCACGTGACATACAAAGAGTATGTGATTGGGTTCATAATGACCCTTCTTGCAGCTGCTCTCTATGGTTTTATATTGCCTCTCGTTGAGCTAACTTACAAGAAAGCTCGACAAGAAATCACTTACACACTTGTGATCGAGATTCAAATGGTTATGAGTATCGCTGCTAGTGTCTTCTGCCTCGTTGGGATGATAATAAATGGAGATTTCAAGGTAACAACAAAAAAAAACCCATCACATTTTTTATTAGCCTTGTTCATATTGAAAAACAATAGCCATAGTATTCCCAATAAAAAACGAGACGGGAAGTTTGGGTAACGGGAAGGGCTCGGGAAATTCCCGTAGCTAAAATCACTTCCCAAACTTTCGATAATTTGGGTAAGGGTCAACTTCGGGTCGGGAAATTTACAAGAAATTTAGTAGAAGTTCAGAAAAATTTATAGAAAATTACATAAATGGATAATTCGGATACCGTATCTCATACTCATTCCCTTAATGTACCAATTTAAATCAAATAATTAATCCCGAACGAAAAATTCTTTAAAGGGGATCGGGATATGAAATTCGGGACCGGTAAGGTCGGGATGGGTTTCATGTCCCGAAATGAACATGCTTATTTTTATTGTTTTTTTTAGCATAATTAAGAATGTTTTTGGAAGATTGAGATGGATCTTGATTGAAATGTATCTTATTGAACAAAGATCTAAGAATATGCAGATTTTGGAAGATTTTGTTTTTGAATAAGAGATATCATTTCTCATTAGAAATGTACCAAGTTTTGTTCTTTTGTATTTTAATGGAGAAAATGCATAAAATAATGAAAGTATATTCATTGATTGGATATACACCTAGGAAGCTTAGTGGTATGTGTATTTTAACTTTTACGAAATTTTAAATCTTGTTGACTAAATCCATTTCTTTTATAATATTTCAAAATTTTTATAAAGGTTTTTAAAAATACAACATTTTTTGTGATCAACTTTTTTCCCCTAGTTGGTTAGCCAATAATGGGTGTTTCTTTTAATTTAATGTAAAAATCCTTGAAAATTTGCTCGAATTCGAATATCATATATTTCAAAATCATTATACATGATTTCAATTTGTATTTCAAATCATTGATTTAATAACATAAGATTTACAACTAAAACATCAAATCTTTTAAATTTGTCTTTTACCATTAACTAAATAACAAAACATTTATCATTATTTTTTGTATAAATTGGTAGGTGATAGCAACAGAAGCAAGAGAGTTCAAGATTGGAGGTTCTGTGTTTTACTATTCACTGATTGTGATCACAGCAATAGTCTGGCAAGTAAGTTTATTAGGAGCCATAGGTGTTGTGTTTTGTGCATCTTCTCTAGCTTCTGGTGTTCTCATCAGTGTTCTTCTTCCGGTCACGGAAGTCTTGGCCGTGCTTTCTTTTCGGGAGAAGTTTAAAGTAGAGAAAGGTGTGGCTCTGCTTCTATCTCTATGGGGATTTGTCTCTTATTTTTACGGTGAGTATAAATCAGGCAAGAAGGTTATTGAAAATACTCAATCGCCGGAGGCGGAACTGCCTCCTCTATCAGTTAATGATTCTTCTGTTTGAAATTGTTTTTTCTTTTTTGAAAAATGTTCTTTTTGAAATTTTGATTTTTTATTTTAAAAAAATTCTGTTTGAAATTTTGGTTTCTTTTTTGAAGAAAATTCTGTTTGAAATTTTGAAAGCCTTTTTTGCTTTTCTGTTATATTGTCTTTTTCATTAGTGTGAGTGTGATTGTGTAAATTTATAGTGGCTTTTTTGTGTGTGAGTGTGATTGTGTAAATTTATAGTGGTTTTTTTTGTGTGTGCGTATAACTGTATAATATCCGTGCTTTTGTATTTTAATTGATTTAATGAAATATTTTACGTGTTTTTTTCATTAATTAGATAGAAAGATATATATCGTGTCTACTATTTATATTATTATTACCACAAACATATAAGTTTATGATTATAAAAGTACAACTTAATTACATACTATTCTATATGATTCGGCAAGAAGACATAAAACTCATGAGAAAACAGAAATTGCATAATGGTTTTTTCTTTCTGATTTACCATAAGTTTTTGTTCGAATTGTGAGGGAGAGGTAGAACACACTCCGATTGGTAACATGTGGTATCAAAATTCTTGTGGTGTATCATGAGCTTTTCCTTCTAGTGATGTTAAAATGTAACATACAATTTAGTTCAATGACTTAATATATGCAATATGAATCTTTAATAAGACGCATTTTTAACAACTTGTTCATTATGAAAAGAAACACACCAAATTCAAATCAACTGTTTCTGGTCAATCACTTCGTGAAGTTTTTAGATTGATAAAAAAAACATGATAAATTTTCAGAATTGATAGTTTTCACAATAATTTTAGATGTTTACTAATCTAAAGCGTTGAATATTGATTTAGTTCTCTTGCAATTTTCAACGTCAGTGGAGACCAAGAGATAATAAAAATGTATTAAACATTTTGAAAAATATTAGGTGGGAAAAATGAAAAAAGAACAGAAAATATGGTGAGATCAATAATATGAAATGAACGACAACTTTCACGGCCATCAATATAAGGTAAACTTCCATAAACTAGACCGTTGATCTCGTCAATCTCCTAAGAACAACCATAGAGTAACTCTTGTTTATTTTCTAGATCTTCAAAAGGTTTGTGTTACTTAAGACTTCTAGTTCAAGTCCAATTTGAGAGGGGTTTAGGCAAAGCTTAGGTTATAAAAGTCATATAAATGATTTCGTAAAGCTCCAAACCTCAACACAATTAAAAATAAGAAATAGTTACTCTTGTGCACCAAAAAAAAGAAGGTACTCACTGTAGTATTTCGATATACAATCTTAAATTTTATAAATTTATTTGGAAACTCAATATATTTCCCGAACTCTTGAGAATGAGATCAGTGAAATTTGTAATCTATACATATACAAAAAAAGAAACAAATAGTTTGACCAATCCACATGACAAATCTCCCAATTATAGAAATAATTGATTAGCTTGCAGAACATTTTTAATGCCATTCCACTAAATTTAGAAGAAGATATAAAAGACATCCTCTAATCGTTGACCAAATATATATTTATATAAATGTAGATAAAATCATGGCATATGGATATGGAAAAAATTAAATAAAATATGATATTATCGGGGCATGAAGATAACTGTCCAACTAAATTTGTGGAGATAAATTAGGAAAATTTATATTTTTGCCATTAGAGGCTAGCTAGGTAAATAAAACAAAAACAAAACTAAGATCTATCAAGACAAAAATTCTACAAACAGAAACAATCTTTTGATCACAAAACGACAGTTACTAACTTATTGTTGTTCTTTGGTAACTAATTCCTCCAAACACAAACCCCTAAAAGCATATATACATACATACATCGTTTAGAAGAAAAATCACACAAACAAGAAATGGCGACACAAAAAGCTCTTGTGATCATAAACTGCATAATTCTAGCAATAGGAAACTGTGGAGGTCCTTTGATCATGCGTCTCTATTTCAACAATGGTGGTAAAAGAATTTGGTTTTCTAGCTTTCTTGAAACTGCTGGTTTTCCAATTATCTTAATTCCTCTGTTTTTCTCTTACCTTAACCGGTTAAAAAGAAACAACAACAATGGTAGAAGTGAAAACATAAGCTTCTTTCTCATCAAACCGTGTCTTCTTATCGCTGCGGTTCTCGTAGGAATCCTCTCGGGTTTCGATAACTACTTGTATGCATATGGAATAGCTTATCTACCAGTTTCAACAGCTGCACTTATCATTGCTTCACAGTTAGCTTTTATAGCTATTTTCTCATATTTGATGGTTAATCACAAGTTTACGCCTTTTACCATCAATGCGGTTGTGTTGTTGACCGTTGGAGCTGCGGTATTGGGAATGCATACAGAAACCGATAAGCCGGTTCACGAAACTCATAAGCAATATGTTATTGGGTTCTTGATGACTGTTGCAGCTGCTGTTATGTATGCTTTTATATTACCGTTAGTCGAACTTGCTTACCAGAAAGCAAAACAGCCTATGAGCTATACCCTGGTGCTTGAGGTCCAGTTGGTTTTGTGCGTTTTCGCTTCTCTTGTTAGCCTTATCGGTATGTTCATAGCCGGTGATGTCAAGGTTAGTAAGCTTAAAATCCTGCAAAAGAGTTTAAAGCAGAGAGAGGTTTTTACCAAGTCTTTTTGATTTTCTTTTGCAGGCTTTACCGATAGAAGCGAGAGAGTTTAAGCTTTGGGAGTCATTGTTTTATGTGGTGGTTGTGTTTTCAGCCATAATATGGCAAGGTTTCTTCTTGGGAGCTATTGGATTGATCTTTTGTGCATCTTCTCTTGTATCGGGTATTATGATATCGGTTCTTCTGCCTATCACCGAGGTTTTAGCTGTCATTTTCTACAAGGAGAAGTTTCAAGCAGAGAAAGTTCTTTCTCTTGCTCTCTCACTTTGGGGTTTTGTCTCTTACTTTTACGGCGAGATCAAATCCGACAAGGAGAAGAAGAGAATACAGCAGGAGGACACAGAAATGTCTTCCTTGCCTAGAACCATTACTGAGTGCTTAAACTCAACAAAGGTTAGTTTTTCTTAAGATAGATCAGAGAATGTTTTTACAAACTTGCCAAAAATCACAAAGAAGCTTTTTTTTTTTTTACTTGTGAGCATCTCTTGTTTGCTATATCAAATGAGTTTGTGATACAGAATGTGTGGTCAAAAGAATCTATATATGACTCTTCTTCTTTTATGCTGTTGAACTGTTTGTTCTTCTGTTGTTTTCTTCTTCTCCTGAATGCCTTTTCCGCTTTAATCGTTCGTGGTGGTTTTCATCCCATTAACTTGTTCAATAGTATCATCAGCAGCACCAGTAATGAGAAATCGCGTATGAGACGAGGACTCGATAGATTCCACCTGTAAGTTCAACCAGTAGAGAGCTTCTTGTAAAGCCTGTTTGGTTCATTTCATGATTTCTTCATTACAATAAGGAACATTCACCAGTGAGAGGAGATAAAAATCCATTTGGGTCTAGCATCAGATATTATTATTCGCATAGTACATAGTAAGAAAATAAGAATGTACTCACCAGCTTCCTTCTGAAGAACCGCTCAATTCACTGCTGATTTCTTCCTTTGCAAACTCTTCCAGTATAGCACGCTGACGCTCGTTAATTTCACTAGAGAATACAGGAAAAAAATCCCATATCAACATTAGCTTAATGTGGTTGTCTCCACCAAATTTATTACTTGAACTTCAAGTAGAAGAAATCTTACGTGGGTAAGCTAACTCGGAAGCGCACATATTGATCTCCTTGATCTACAAAAAAGCCTCTCTTCGGTAGCCCTGCAGGAGGTCGCCTCTTAACAAGAGTACAAGCAAATAAAATGAACCAATTGGATCATATGAGCTGATAATTACAAGTACCTTTGCCTCTTAAAACAAGAAGTTGACCAGGCTGAGTCCCCTTTGGTATCTGAAACAATTACAACTTGAACTCAAGGTACAAATGGTAAATGCCAAGTTGTATAGATATGAATACAAAATATTATTTACATCTCCTTGGGAAAAGATAAATCTTACATCTAGCTCTATCTTGCCTGATAGTGTCGGCACCTCAACTTTGCCTCCCAAAATGGCCTGTCAAGACATGTCCAATATGACTCAAGATAGCAAACGTAGTAACAACGTGATCAATAAGACATGACCGGATGCATCATAGACTAATATTGGTAGTGTTCGGTAAAAATCAGTGAGTTAATAACCCAACTTTAGGAATCAACAGTGTGCTTACCTGTGTAAAACTAATATTAGCGTCCACATAAATATCTGAGCCATCCCTAGTGAAAGTCGAATCATTAGCAACCTGTGAGCAAAAGAAGATAAGATACTTGTCATCATGCAGTAAGACCCTACGGATGATGATAGAATTTAAGGCTACTTATGGATCTTAAGACATAGCATAAACATTCTATTCACTACTTGTAATAACTCTTGATTATATAGTGACAACCGGAGACAACAAACACAATAGAGTAGCCATCACATGTACGTACATATGTGAAAAATGCTGTAGATTATTTTCAGAATGAAGGCATTTGAAGTAAATATACAACTTATATAAGATGACTTTGATACTTGCATCAACTGTCTTATCTCTTAGACTAAATGATGATCTTATGATAAGACTCGTACAATAGATATGGGTTTGACTCAAAACTTCTCTAAGCACGTCCCGGGAAAAGTATAAAGGTACAAATTTGAAGAAAATACAGAGGCTTGTAACAAACCTTTAATTTGATATACAAGTTCCCAGGTTGACTTCTTCTTGATCTAACATTACCAGCACCTGCGATTGTGATCATAGCTTCAGACTCCACCCCTGTGGTCAAGCAAAGAGAGAAGAAAGCAGCTTAAATCATGTCATCAAACATCAAATCCACTACCTGGTCCAGCAAACTCATGTAAGATGATACTAAGAAAATCACAGTTCCAATTCTTTGTTTTGTCTTGCCAACACAAATCCTTAAATCAAGGGATGTAATAGTGAGGATGAAATCTTGCCATTCATTTCATTTCAAAGCAGAACTAACATGCTATAAAACCAAAACCAAGTTAAAGATAGACAAAAGCATGGAGATTTCAGACCAACCCCCAGGGATCCCAATTTCAACTGTCTTTGTAGCTTCCACAACACCGGATCCTCTACAAGACATGCAGTACTCCTGAAGAGGTAGACAAGGTAAATGCTTGTAAACAGTGACGGAGATAACTACTGAAGCATCAATACAAAAGCTCTTTTTCTCAGACCTTTACAATGTGTCCTGCCCCCTTACACGTCTGGCATATTGTTGTAAAAGGAGGAATAGTTATCTGTTAAAGAGACAGATAACATAGGACTGTAAATAGAAATCTATCATTTGTTAAACCTCCAAATAAAAGAAAGATTATATCCTCTGGTTGGCACTTACTCTTCCAACACCCCTGCATGTTGGACAAGATCTTATGGCAGCATCAAGAGCGTGGCCAAGCCCATCTGCAAAATCATAAATGATGGGAGACTGAAAGTAATGAGTTTGCAACAATATTACCGGCACTTGAGTGACTCATTTGTATTCTCTAAGATGGCTCGCAGATTTTTAAAGACAAAAGACCATAATGTTACAAAAACCCGTGAGCCATAACAAGTTAGGACTCCTCATTCAAAGTGTCTATACTCCCACGTATCTTTACACGAAATCTTGCTCACCATGGCTGGCTTTTTAATATTAGTAATTGCAAAAAGAGAAGATATATAAAACTCTGGGGCCACTCACCACAGGAATCACAAAAGACATATGCATCAAAAGACAAATGCTTTGTGCACCCTTCAGCAGCTTCAGAAAAAGAAAGCGACAGTTCCACCTATTCAATTTGAACAATATAAATATGTGTATTTACTAAAGATCCCAACAAAACAAGGTTTACATAATGCCAACCAGCTTCCCATTGTATAAAAATAAAGAGAGAAACTGACCTGAACATCAGGTGCAATCTGACCAGTTTCGTCCTCAAATATCTAAACCAAGTGTATAGTGTATACTAATTTTAGAGATATGACTAGTCACATAAACAGACGAGACAAATTAGAAACACATTAGTGTACCTCAGAAAAAATCTTGTGGAACGAATCCGAGAAAGTGCTCTGGTAAGCACGTCTAAACCTCTCTCCATCACCACCGTCATTATTTACATAATCTGAATTCCGATAGCGCGGCTGTATTGTGTGATAACATCAAGAAATCCGTTCAGTAATCTTGCCACCAGATATATAACAACAACACAAAACGTACCTGATCATATTCTTCTCTTTTTTCAGCATTACTCAGAGTCTGCAGTTGTTCAGACCAACACATAAGTATATCAGAAGATACATCCAAAATTAGTGGGAGGTAAGGTATACCTCATAGGCCTCTCTTATCTCCTGGAATTTCTTTTTTGCTGAAGGATTATTTCTATTTGTATCAGGATGGTATTTTTTTGCAAGCTGCATTGAAGTGGACAATTTACTAACAGTTTTTGCTCGGAGTATGAAAAAACTTAAGAACAGTTCATTAACAATAGACCGAAAGACTCACCTCATGGAATGACTTTTTAATCTCTTCCCGTGTAGCTTTTGGAGAAACACCGAGAACATCATAGTAATTACGAGCACTGAAGCAGGACGCTCCTAAGAACCATTACGCAAAATCAGAATGAATAAGATGTTAAAAAGAAACACAATGTCTCCATCAAGAAAAAGCAAAGACCTGTAGCGTGAATGTAACGCTCGAACAACGGCTTCTGAAACCCTGCAAAGTGTCAAGATTTTGAAGTAAAGTAGGCGTATTTCATATAGATAAGCATAAACATCAAATTGGCAATTCGCTAGTGTTAGCTACCAGCATCCATTGCCCAATATATTGATCCCCATTTCCTTATAAACCCTAAAACCCCATTTTCAATTCCAATTTTTCAAGTAAAATGGCATTGACGTTTGCACATACACCTAAATTCCAATTTTAAGGCCAATATACTCGAACAGAATGAGGATCGCTAACTTGAAAAGCTTATCAATTATTACCTGGTCGCGATCCGAAGACGGAATCGAGTGTTGTTCGTGGCTGTAAATGCCGAACAACCTACGAGGAAAGGATAAACATTTAGCTTTCTGGACGAATCGATTCAGAAATGAAAAGCGAGGTACGAAGGAAACAAACCCAGTTAAATCTTCGCATCTCTCTCTCTATGGAGTCAAAGAAGAAACGGAGAGGTTTTTGGTTTTTCCAGTTAAACCCTACGCATACTCCTCCAGAGACGTTTCCTAAAATCTTCTACTTTTCGCCCAATTCGTCTAGAGACTCTGTTTCGATCAAAAGATTCGAAATTGGAGACTTTGGAAACACTATTTCAATGGTTTACTTACGCCTTTCCGGTTTGATTGTTTCTCCAAGATACTTAACGTCCTAATTTTTTTTTTGGAAAATTGCTAAAGTAGACCACATCTAGTGGGAACAGTGTTCCAATAGATCTACTTTCTTCTTTTCCGATAATACTCTTAAATGGTGGATTTTTTTTTTAAATAATAACTTTTAAATATTTTTAAAATATGTAAATTATAAACATGTCATTAATAGAGTTTTTTGTGAAAACATTTTTTTTTTAAAATAAAAATGCATATTGTATAATGATTTTAGTTTTTTTTCTACCGATAGTAGAATGCAGTAGAATTTAGATTCTACCAATTTAACATAAATCTACCATGTGTAGAACATGTGTTCTACTACATAGTCAACGTTCTACTATTTCGTAGAATCCCGTAGAATTTCTATTCTACTAAATGTGAAGTTTGTACCACTGGCATATTTCACATTCTACAATTTTCAATAAATTTTACCAAATGTAGAAGGCTGTTTCTACCAACAGTTATACCAGTTTGTTTTCCATCTATCAAATAGTAGAATCTTGTTCCTACGAAATTAGTTATAATTTCCTAAAATTTAGAAATAAATATTTAGTTGCCTAAAATGAAAAGATTTATAAATTTAAAAAGAATTATTACTAATTCCGAAATTAAAATTTTAAAATATTTAGTTCCCTAATATAAAAAGAATAAATATATTTACATTTATAAATATTTATAAATTCCAAAATAAATAGAATTTTAAATAATTTTTTTATTTTACCGGGTTTTTAAGTATAAATTAAATGAAATTCAGAAGTTGTAGGTCTTTTTGTATAAACAGATATGGTTTGTAAAAATCCTCTATAAATATTTAGTATAAATATTCAAAAGTTCTTTTTGATCGGGGAAAACTAAAAAGATTTACTTTATTTAATTTATTTCGTTTCTAATAATGTTTTATGGCTAAACTTTATTTATTTTTCTTATTTATAATTAAACATTTTATTATATTTTCTTTTCTAATTTCTAAAACTATTATAAGAATTAACAATTTTAATTAGTATTTTGAATTCAAGGTTATATTTGGGATTTGAATTTGAAAAAGCCTAATGAGACTTTTTCATAAAAAAATAAATTCTATTGGGACATTTTATGACTAATGTGGTTTGATTTAGCAATTTTCTCTTTTTTCCATTTTTAAAATTTTTGTGGCCATTTTATTTGCTAACTAGCAGTTTTCTAAAAAATGGTGGCTTTACGACCGTTTTAACCGCTTAAAATTACATAATTCTTGTTTAATTATTTTTTTTGAATATCTAATTACATAAATTTAAATTTATAAGTTTTTAACTCTATATACATAATTATAAACGTTTAGATGTTGTGAACGCTTAAAAGAGCTTAAAATCTCCTAGATGTCGATTAGACCGAGTAATTGAAAAAAATACTTATAGTTGTCAATAATTCATTCAAAGATTAGACCGACTTCGAGAAAATTTGAAAAAAATAAGTGGCATTAATAATTCAACGAGTATTGCAAACGAAACTCTGCTGGACCGACGTTTTAATTTCATTTATTTTAATTCTTGTTTGTTAGAATTGAAAAGAAGAAAAATCGTAACGTGAAGAATATCCGAAATCAAATCATGAGTGCACCGGAGCAAAATCACGACGGTCGGATCTCTTCTCCACCCGTCGTCTCATCATCGTCGGAGCCCAAAGCTCCTCCTCCTCACTCCTCTGACTACGCTCCTTACCCTAAGCTCGACCCAAACGAAGTTACTCCTCCGCCTCCTGCTCCCATCTCCGGCAATTCCGCCACCACCATGCCGCCGGAGCACAATCCTTACGTCTCTCCTTCCCCTGTCCCCAAGAGTGAGTTTACTTCTCTCTCCGATTTCGCATCTTATCGAATTTGATTGATTGATTTTGGTTTTTTTTGGGGTTTAGATACGATGGATTCGGTGAAGGATACGCTTGGAAAATGGGGGAAAATGGCTGCAGACGCCACCAAGAAGGCCGAAGATCTCGCCGGAAACGTGTGGCAACACTGTAAGCTTCCCTTTCTTCTTTTTCCGATTCGATCAGATGAATTTTCACACACTCTGTGAGATTGAGAGTTTTTGGTTATGTCAATTTATGCTTCTTCTTCGTTTAAACGCCGGAATTTACAAAATCTAGCCAACAATTGTGATAATTATGCTCTTCCTTGTGAATTCAAAGCTAATTTCCCAAAACCTATGCAGAAAGATCTCCTTCATTCATAAGTTTATTACTCTTGAATTTTATATAGTATAGGTTGTGTTTCTGGAAATCAAATTTACTTGTTGCTTGTGTGAGGAATCAGTGTTATGTAGATATGGGGATTCTTGAGATAAAGGCATTGTTAGAGGATTTGTATTTGAATTGGGAGAGTATTTTTGTTTTTTCTTCAGTGAAAACAGGCCCCAGTGTAGCCGATGCTGCTGTTGCGAGGATTACTCAGGGGACAAAGATAATTGCAGAAGGTGGATATGAAAAGGTCTTTAAGCAAACGTTTGATAGTGTTCCCGATGAGCAACTTCGCAAGACCTTTGCTTGCTATTTGTCTACATCCGCTGGTCCTGTGATGGGAGTTATGTATCTTTCGACGCACAAGCTTGCGTTTTGTAGTGATAATCCTCTCTCCTACAAAGAAGGTGATCAGACCCAGTGGAGCTATTACAAGGTATTCTGTCTCTCAATCCTTTTTGCTTGCTCTCTTTTGACTGTTATTGAACAATTTGAGAACATAGATCCTGAAGCTGTAATTATTTGTTGATATACGTTTAAGGGGTTTAGACGTTTAGTGACTTTAGTCATTTCCTATGAATCTAGTGACTAGAATATACAATCTTCGTAGACTATAACAATTTTCCGTGTCATTTCTAAAAATCGACATATAGAACACAGTGTGTACCCTTATACTAAATGGAAACCACACAGCCTTTCCAAGAATATTGTTGGGTATCTAAGTAGTTGCATGCATTTTTCTTCATCTTGAATATTGGTATGCCGGAGAAAGCAAGCTAAAACGATATATCATTCGTGATAAAACTAGGGAATCGAGTAATATTTGGTTAGCGAGTTTGACTGATTCGAATATAATGTTTAAGAAGGAATGACAAACCCCAAAACATGAGCTGAAATCAGATCCAACCAAGCGGAAAACTTCGTGACAACATTATATCTGCATGTTGCTGGTTGCATCAAACAAAATAGATTTTGGGTTTTGGTTGGTTCTGAAAGGTCTATTTGGTGTCATCTTTCTTTTTAGAGAGTGTGACTGATGATCTCGTATGAACAGGTGGTACTTCCGGTGAACCAGCTGAAGGCAGTGAACCCATCAACAAGCAGAGTGAACATATCTGAGAAATACATACAAGTGATTTCCGTCGACAATCACGAGTTCTGGTTTATGGGGTTTGTGACTTATGATAGTGCTGTGAAGAGCCTTCAAGAAGCAGTGCAGTCACATGGTCCATGAAGAGCTCTTAGTGGTATTTGTGCATTATAAGGAACAGTGTTTGTTAGTATCTTGATACCATTTGAATTCGTGTTGTAGATTTTGTGCCTGGCGTTTACTCTTACACATTGCCTTTGCTCGTTTGCGTTGTATGATTAAATTCTTATTTGTTACAAAAAAATCCCATCGAATCTTATCATCCAGAGATATTTATTCCACCATGATCTTTGATCGCTTTTGATATTAGGAAATTATCATCTTTGGTTATAAATGTAGAGCATAAGAACATGTGACAAAAAGGTTAGTCGGCACTTAAAATAATGTATACTATATATTTTAGGGGTGGGACAGATCCGTGTCTTTACAGATCCCGGATATCCGTCTAAATATTAACATATTCGCGGGTATCCGGATTCGGATCCGGATCCGTAAAAACATTATAACAGGTTCTATGCCCACCTAAGCTTCAACATTTCTTATGGCAAATCTTAACAGGTTCCATGGCTGTGACGACGCGGTTGCGTCAACGAGGTATTGATTGCGTTACAATATGTCAAAGATGTGGTGCAGATGACGAGACGGTCAATCATGCGATTTTCGATTGTTCAATAGCGCGGTGTACGTGGGAATTAGCCTCTTTCGGTACAGATACAGCAGATTTTCCTTATTCGTCGGTTTTTGCAAATTTGGATTTTCTTTTCTGGCGGTGTCAACATCGACAGGAGCGGAATGGAGATTACGAGTTATTCCCGTGGATAGCCTGGTATTTATGGAAATCTAGAAACAAAAGAGTTTTCCAAGAAATAGACATGGACCCAACGGATATCATGAATCAAGCGGTAAATGAATGTAAGGTATGGAATAAGGCTCAAAAACAGTTTTATCCATCGGTGTCCCAAGCTACACTAGTAGATCCATTGTCAAGGGCTGAGAGTTGTAAGGTGGATGGATCTTGGAAGGATACAGATATAACATCTGGGATAGGGTGGTTTTATCAAAACATATCCCAAGGAATTTTATTAGGAGCAAAGGGAATCCAACGTGTACGATCACCCCTTCACTCAGAGATTGAAGCGCTTCTTTGGGCGATGAGCAGCATGTTAGAAAACAATCTGCCATGCCAGAGGTTTGAGACAGATTGTGCGGATCTTCTCAAATTTTTCGAAGCACTGGAGGATTGGCCGGCGCTTGCTATCATTGCCAGCAGATTTAACGACCTACGTTCTCAACTCCCTCAGTTCTCCTTCTCGTTGATCCCCCGCACATCAAATGTTCAGGCGGATGCTCTAGCTCGATCTGCTCGCTTACGGGCTACTTCTTTTTCCTTTGTAAACTATTTACCTCCAGTTTGGGTAACCAATCGGGAGAGTTTCTTTTAATTAACGTTTGGTTGACCAAAAAAAAAAACAAATTAAAAGTATTAAATTAATCAAAAACTATTTTTTCTAAAATTAATATAGTTTTATTAAAAAATAAATAAAATATTTCGAAAATGATTTAAATGTATTTTATGTATAATTTTTTTGAAAATTTTAAAAATATTAATAAAATAAATATTTTTAATATATTTAAAGGCTTCGGATCCAGATATCCGGATCCGTGATTTTACTATCGGATCTTGGATCCCGGATAATAATCTCACCCCTGATTTAAGAGTTATAACCACCTGATTTACATTTCTTAAAGTAAAACAAATATAGTTTTGGGGATCTCATACATCTTGATTTGATTACAAGTTTGTGAATTTGGATGGTGTCTATATGAACACTCAGGGACAAATTATTCTCACAACAAAATTACCATAATTACATTTTAAGTTTCAAAATTCAAGGTTCTCTTAGAATCTTCATCAATACAACTGAAAACAAATTATACTGAAATGGATCTTGGAACAACGACATGTTGGTAAGACTTCCACGAATATTTAATTTAACTTGGAACAACCCGGTGGACACCATTTATTTGTTCATGGGAACAGACAACATTTATTCTTAATCAAGACTAAATGGCCTACATCAGATTAAAAATACACTACATGTAGAATTAGAGATAGACATAGTGAATTCGGTCATGAACTGCAACTATGGAGCTTTGCGATGTCTACAATTATTGTGAGTCAAACGCTTATTGTCGCATCAATAATGAGCAATCGACATGTACATGTATAAAAATGTATGAGAACACGAGATATGTGTGCGTGAGGAAAACGCCTCTCAACTGCGGTGACGAAAATAAATTTGTCCCACTACGGAAAATGAGCTTTCCACACAATTTGAAGCCTATTCGATATGAATTTACTAGTGAGATAAAAAACATGCAAGAAGATGTGCATCGAGGATTGTAACTGCACAACATTCTCAAAGACTAAGAGCATCTCCAATGCCCCACCAAATCATACACCAAATCTTATTTTGGTGCAAAATATGCTCCAATGCCCCACCAAATCCTATACCAAAATGGTGTAAAACTTTTTTATTTATAAAAAAGTCCCTCATTTTGTAAATTAGTTTCAATTTGATTATATAAAGATCAAAAAAATTAATAGATTGTAATATTCGATATATTTAATTATTATTCCAAAATTTATAGAAATTTTTGTTGTTGTTGTGGGTGCTTAAAATTTAAGTTATAAAATTATAAAAATTTCACATAAAATATAATGACATTGATTGATAATCAATTTCAAACAAACATAAAGTACCAAAATTAAAGATAAAAAACATCAAATAAAATTAAAATAAGCAAAATAATTATTATGAAAGATGAACGTAATCTCGATGCACCAATTGATGACTACATGTGTAATTTTACATAACATGATAATTGAAGATGAACGTGATCTCGATGCACCAATTGAAGTTGGAAGAGAAGTTCCACCTCTCGAAGTCGAAGTCGAAGTCGAAGTAGTCATGGATGATCATATGCGGTTCCAAGAATTTCTTGCTAGGTTTAGAAAAATCAAAAATAAAGATGCTCATTTTTCACTTCGAAATGCATTAGTTGATAATTTATGGGAAAAGTATACAAATGGTGATGCATAAATTATGTTTTGTTATTTTATATGGTGTAATGTATTTTATTATAATATATAAATGTTAACTTTTAGTTAATATTTTGAACTTTTTGAAAATTTTAGTAAAAATTAAATAGTTAGGATCAATTTGCAAAGTTTAAAAATATAGTGTACAATTAACAATTAACAAAGAAGTTAAAAAAAGAATATACTTGGAATATTCTTTTTTGGTGTAAAAAATGGTGTAATGCATTAGAGTAAAACCTAACACCATTTTGGTGTAAAATTTGGTGTAATGCATTGGAGATGCTCTAATACTTCCTCCGTTTTTTTATCGATGTTTAAAGTTTTTCACACATATCAAAAAAGTTTTAGCAATTACATTTCTAACCTCATTGCTTATTAAATAAAATAAAAAATAAAATTATTCCATCACTAAACTAAACGTACAAAGAAGTAAAATAAAAGTAAATATGAGTGATGTTTATATTTGTTGTGTTTGCTTTTTCTTTGTATCATTTTTCCCAATATTGGAGATCCCCATTTACATTCATTATCATTAACATTCACTAGATATAATGTGAATCTTGAAACTAAAATAATTTTGGAGCCAAAATTTCTAGTATTAGTCTAAAATATCCAAATTTTGTTTGTGCCAAAACATTAAGTTTATTTTCATCAAATGGTTATATATACCATCATGAAATGATAAACTGAAACAAAAACAAATTATTCATGGGTTTCTCCCATAAATGACAATACTATAAATATAAACATACATACGAGAAAGAATATTTAGAATAAAAGAAAATGAATTGTTGTGAATATGTATCACAAAAAGAAGTATATATGGGCGATAGAAGAAGTATCTATGTGAATGCATCAATATTTGACTGTGTATCACGAAACATCAAAAGTTCTTCATCTTCATTTTTTATTTTATTTTCAAATAATCTAATAAAAAAAAATAAAGAGATAAGAGAAAATGTAGAGCTAATTATGCATAAAAAATAAAGAAAATCAATATTTTAGAAATAATGTTTTTTTTTAAACATCAATAAAAAAATATAGAGAGTAGTCACAATTTAGCAGCTCAAGTTGTTTTGTTTGTAGAGAGAATCTTGCTAATCTTCGCTGTTACTCAAAGAAAGAAGAAAAACAATACTAAAGTAAACATAGGCTTGAGTGTCGCCATCCCGGTAACAATGACATTTTTTCTTAACATTACATTCTTACTGTTAGAAGAAGAAACAAACGATACCAAGCGAAATTGAGATAACACCGCCAATAGCAAGAGATATAATAGAGAATCCACAGTTACCGACATTATATATTGGGATGAAGTTACAAGTAATAAAAACCTTTCTCACAGAGTTGGTTAATAAGATGATTGTTGTGGATAAACAAATTGACTATAGATTGTTTTGCATTATCCACTGTTGCATTGTCATACATTAACCATTCATCAAACTTAGATGTGTCGAATGAAGATAACAAATTGGAAAAATAAGATGGACCTCCAATATTAAAGTTCATTTATTAACTAAGTGATGATGTTTATCTATTTTGTATATTGTTTGTTTTTATAAATATAAAAATAACATAGAAAGATAATGAAATTCCGAGATATTAGCGTTATTCGTTAGATCTCACTTGTCATCAACCATTTTTATAATCTTATCAAACTTACCCAACTTATTCAACATATCATATAAGAAAATATAGACAAAGTACTTTACAACATTCATTAGATATCATATGTCATCAACTAATGGATTGCCAGAAATCTGGACAAAATAATCTATGCCATTCTTATTTGAAGAACTGTAAAATATTTAGAAATTCAAAATAATTTAGAACCTCTAAAGAGCATATACTATAAATCTATGCCATTTCTAAAAGCATATACAATACATATAGAAATTTGAAGAGTTGCAATAAGGAAGTGGAGAATATGCATCCAAGTGGTGCATTCAAATTTAACATTGTAAGTACATTTGTATTTTACTCCATTTATACATGATATTTTTTGGTACAAGATCCAAAACCTACCAAAAAAAAAAAAGTTTTGAATAATTTGGCCATTTGTAGATTATGATAAATGATATTTTAAAGCTACCAATATTCTAGATCCTCCTAATATTGGTAGCGATATTGTTGGCTATCCAACATCACATTCTTCATGGATGAGTAAAGATGATGGTGGATCAAAAATCACATCATCCCATTGGATCGAAGAATGTAAAACTCAAAAACACAATTGTTGAAAGTATTTATTATGAAATGAACAAAATCCTTCATTTCTTAAAAGAAGGGCAAAAATTATGAAATGGCTCGTATGCAAAATGAAGCCAAAAGATTAAACTGAGGAGAAAAATAAAATATTTTTAACTAATTTAGATTATGTCGTTGGTACAAATACATGTGAGTTTATTCTCTTTGAGCAAGCAAAAACAATGCAAAAAACTACTCAAGAATGAGAATCCACAATTTTGGTATTGTGTTTTGTGTAATTTTGCAAGCGACATAAACTTCTCTCATGAAAATGGACATGCCACATTTGAAATAATTTACAAGGTAGCATTTCTCAATTACTTAAAGAGTAAAGGCATAATAATAACTTGGAAAAAAAAAAAACTTACAATTTTATTATTCGTGGTTGGTGGTAAAGACAACTATCCGATGGACAAAAAATATCGTTCTTGAGAAACTGTAGACGATCTCAAGTTAAGGAAAAATAAAAATAAAAAATTTGTTGACCAAAAAAGGAAGAGAAAAGCTTATCACATTGACAGTTACGTATAAATTTGTTGCACTTGTAGTCGGTGTATATTGTGGATTAAATCACAAACATTAGCTCTAACACAAAACGAATGTATCACTCAACTCCTATATTCAACAAACTACTTTAAGAAGAAAAAAAGAGAGGAAAAAGCGTGAGACGAAGAAAGTAATGTATCTCGATCTAACATGCACTTTGTGGGATCACGATAATACCGGTTAAAAGCAATCATTTGGTAAAAAACATCCTTTAAAGATACGTACACTACGCTATGCAATCTAAATTTGCAAGTGACCAAAAATATAAATGTTATAATATGTGTTGATTATGATCACAATTCACACATCGTGTGGTTGAGATGGAAGGGGAGACGACCCCAACCCGACGAAAAATGGAAATCTCTATATCAACTGCAGTTCAAGCTCCTAAATTTTCAATTCCGTTTAATTTATATATCTATAATTTATAAATCCCTTATATTATATTCATCATTTTTTTTTTTGTCGGGAACCGTAAGACAATAATTAAGCGTCTCTCGGATTATATTATTAAAAAATTAAAAGAAAAATACAACTACAAGTAAAAGCGCCTTGGTCGTGTAGACCCTAGACCATCCTCCGAATAACAAGTCTCCACGTCAGGCGGAACCGTGGGCAACAAATGAAATCCTAAGGGGAGAGTGAAAGTATAATTCGCTAAACCATCCGCAAGCTGGTTCGCCTCCCTGTAAATATGCGTAACTCGGACTATCCACTCCTTTCTAAGAAAGTCATGGCACAAACGTACCAGGAACGACAAAGGTTGAGTGTCACTAATCCCTGCCGTGATAAAGTCAACAACCAACTTCGATTCCACTTCCAGAATCACTTGTGCAAACCGCTTCTCCGAAGCAAGAACCAACCCATAATAAACTCCCCAAAGTTTCGCTAGCGGAGCGGAGCACCTCCCAATATTAAGGGCAAATCCCCCACACCATCTCCCCTCCATATCCCTGAGGACACCACCCGCTGTAGCTAACCCCGGATTACCCCGAGAGGCACCATCAGTATTTAACTTAATCCAACTCTCTGATGAGGGGAGCCACCCAATCTGCCGTTCTTCCGCCTCCCTCAACGATCCCTGCCCGGTGATCAATACATTAGCATTGTGGACTTCCCTCGCTTGATTCTTCACAAAGCGCACTCGATCCCGACTTCGTCTCGTATCACCAAACACATTACCACAACGCCATTTCCAGGCCCACCAAATAGACATAGCAAACAGAATAGACCACGGTGTGTCATACACAAGAGACCAATCACCCAGATTCGTGAACATCCATTCCAGCAAAGTCATAGCAAAGAAAGCTCTTAGTTTCCGTACCGGAACAATTCGAGACCATATTCCCGACATTGCTGGGCAGTCGCGGAGAATATGAATAATAGTCTCAAACCCTCCTCGACAAACCGAGCACACATCAGACTCACATAGATGACGCCGCTTCCTTTCCACATTAGTCATAAGAACTTGGTGTCCAGCAAACCAGAGGAAGGTTCTAACACGCTCAGGAACCGCAGCCTTCCAAATACGATTGAAGAACTCTGACATATTCGGAGAAAGAGTATCATCATAGATCAACATATTATAGGCCAACGTTGCAGAGAAACAACCATTCGAACTCTCTCCCCACGCAAGCATATCCTTAGCACCAATTACATTATCCTCCACTACTGCCCTTAGCTCCAAACACGTATCCCCTGGAACATATTGAGCTATACGATCAAAGCACCAACCTGTCCCATTCCGCCAAAGATCCCGAACAAGTAACGTTTCATGCTCTGCCGGTGGTTCACCAACCACTAAGTCAACTAACGGCTGCCTCGCCAACTACTTATCCGTCCAAAACCTGATTTGATTCCCATCACCAAGCACCCAAGTCTTCCCTCGAAAGACCACGTCTCGTAAACCTGTCATCACACTCCGCCAAGTAACCGACCAGTTGCTTTTAACATTCGTCCAAGACCTATCATGCATAGTTCCAACCTTATACTTGCTCACTCTTCTTCTGTTGTATTTTGAAGAAATGTTTTTGTTATCCATAATGCTTTGATCTTGTCGATGACTCCATGGGCGCAACCATCACATTGTAGAGATAAACTACGTAAATATTTACTATTGTTTTTTGTGCTTTTGTTCGTTTTCTCATAACCGTCTTATATGACTATTAGTCATGCAAAAGTGAACTATAGAGTTTGAAAAATGAGGAAATCATGCAAAACAAAAAGAGGGTGAAAAGGGAAAAGAAGGAAGGCGGGAGTAGCAATTCAAAACAAAATTAAAGAGAAGAAACGAGTCAAAGTAAGGCAACAGAGAATTACGTACACTAATTCAAGGGTCAAAGTTACATCTTTTTGTAAAATAAAAATAGACCAAAATGAGAGGTGACCACTTCTCTTTACGATTGCAATTTAGACCCACCCTTTGCTTCTTTCGTAATAATACAAAGTAGTAGTTTTACAAAAGGTAAATGATAACACCAATATTGATTTTTTG
This sequence comes from Draba incana, assembly GCA_963576765.1. Classification (NCBI taxonomy): domain Eukaryota; kingdom Viridiplantae; phylum Streptophyta; class Magnoliopsida; order Brassicales; family Brassicaceae; genus Draba; species Draba incana. The sequence goes on from OY755208.1 coordinate 4,819,709, forward strand.
TTTAATATACATATTCAATAGTGTCTCAAAAATTAGTTGATCAAAGATTAGTCTCTTGGGCCTAGAAAGCCTTTGGGGAAACTGTGTATAATTAAAAAAAAAAAAATTAGTTGATCAAGAAAAACTTAGAACTAATATATGAAAATCCATCGGTGGTCAATGCTCAACTAAGTATGAATTAGGTCAAGAACTAATTAAAAAAGGGTTAAATGATTATGATATAGTTATCCAAAAAAATATGTGGCTATTAAATACTTTTTTTTCTTTGCCGATGGCTATTAAATACTTGAAAGACATAGCATAATTGTCATTATCCATTAAAGTTGAAGTACCTTAAAATGAAAATGGAAATGTCTAAAAAGAACACTCCTACTTGCTTTCTCCACCAGAGCATATTTATGGGTGGTAAATATAATTTGAATAATATATGAATTTTATAATATTAATTGTTTTGGGATTGATAAATAGAGAAAGAAAGAAGAGAAAAATAAAAAAGATGTTATATTTACCCATAAAATAGTTGTTATATTTATATACTCAAAAATGGTTTAGATAAATATAAAAATTTTATATTATTAAAAATCTCTTATATTTACCCAACGCATAAACATGCCTAACTCTTTTCACTTATTTGTATCATATAGTTTATGGCCGTCACGCACCGACGCACGTTCAACATGGACAACTTCATAGTCATTAGATTAATCGTATTAATCACACACAATTAAGTAATTAACACCACAACTTGGACTAAATCTAGTCAATCTATATTAAAAGACTTGTATATATATTTTAACATAGAGAGAAACATAATGGCTTATACGTTATAATTTATAATTAACATGATTTAGGCATGCATATATATCAATTACGTATTCTAACTTTTTACTAAATGTTTAAAAAAACTAAAAAATAGCAATAAAAATAATGAAGAGCAAAACCGAATTTGTGCATTTTTACTATATTTTTTAATTAATAAATGTTTTTTTTACGAAGAGATAAACATTTACCAAATAAGAAGAACTCGAATTGGTATAGTTTGAATTATGAAAAGGTTTTTTTTTTTTTTAAACCTTTTCTATAAAAATATTCTGTGTATATATATTTACAAGCAAAACTTCGTCTCATTAGTTCACACCGAAACTACAAAAAATCTTCTCTCTCTCTCCTCTCCGCAGCAATTTCATAACCTTCTTTTCGTAACAGAGCAGAGAAGAGTTTTTTACCTTATCACCACCACCACAAAACCCTAATAAATCCCTAAAACCCTAAAATGGGTCATGTCAATATCTCAAAACTTGCAAGAATACTTGTAAAGCTACACAAATCACCTTCAGGTTGGCTCTGTGTCCATCCCCGTCCAAACCGATCCAGCTCCGGCGACGGAGACGACGGTAAACAACGACGGAGCAAACTCGTAAGATCCGACGGTTCTTTCGAAATCTACAATCATCCAATAACAGTCTCAGAGGTAACAAAAGACTTCCCAAAACACAAAATCTGTAGATCGGATTTACTTTACATCGGAACAAAAACCCCTGTTTTGTCCGAAACAGAGTCGATCAAGCTCGGTTTGAATTACTTTCTACTTCCTTCAGAATTTTTCAAGAACAATCTCTCGTTTCTCACAATCGCCGCCATGAAAACACCAAACGGAGTTAGGAAATCCGTCGTGCAACCTTTTATTATACAGAAAGGAGAAACAGGGGAGAGGTTAAGGATTCGTGTGTCGGAAGAGTTCTTGTCGGAATTGTTAATGGAAGGAAGTAAAAACAGAGAAATTGAAGAGGAGGAGGAGGAGGAGGAAGAAGAAGAAGGGAGGGTTTGTACGACTGTGAAATTGAAGAAGGATTATGTTCAGTTGGTTGGTTTGAGAAAATGGAAACCGAAGCTTGAGACGATAACAGAGACGAAAGCTATGGTGGAGAAGAAGAAGAAGAAAAAGAGAAAGAGATTTAATGTAATGAAGAAGAAGAATCAAACTGATTCATGTTCGAAGCGTAAGCTTCAATCCAAATTCGTCAAGTCTAAAATTCTTTCAAAATAGTATTAAAGTTTTGGTTTTTAGTTTGTAGATTGTGTGTTGATAATGATATACATTAGGAATTGTTGAGAAATTAAATCAGAAAATTTGAAAGAGCAAAAAATTTCATTTGGAACCATCCATTGTTTGAATTATTGAATTAATTTGAAAAGACTAGACAATTTGTTTGTAACTACTGATTTATTGTTGAATCAGTAATATTTAAGTATCCTTTGTTTCCGCATGAAAAATAGGTGAGATTGTTTCAGAAAATAAAAGAGAGAGGTTGCTTTCGTGTACATAATGAACGTTGTTGGAATGTTTTGAATAATGTTGAACAACGACTAGCAACTAAACAAAGTTTGAACGACGAATAGATAAGAATAATTTTTTGAATTATGTGTGTTTATAAGACGACAAAAATAAAGAGTTTTATTTTTCTTTCTTTATTTAAGGCTTAATAGTCATCGTTTTCGAACACACAAAAATTATATGGAAATGGATTTTGTGCTTTGTGCTTCTTCATGTTTGGGTCTTTGGTCGCTTTAGGAAATAATTTGATTATGTTAAAAGAGTTAATGTATGAGCTAATTGTTTAAATTTTTTATATAGGAAATTATTGTAATCTTTTTCTTTATTTTTGGTGCAACCAGAAAGGAATTAAGTTAAAAGGGAATATAGAGAACATAAGGATACCTTCAAAAATACAAAATGGTAGGCCAAATTAAACAATTTCTCAAACTTTCGTAGAAAAAACTTTGTTAAAAAAAAATATTGACAAACTGACAATAAAAAGAGTTAATTTGCTAACTAACAGAAAAAAATTATAATTGAAACACTAACAAAAAAACCCTATATCTAATGGTCATGATTTTGTCACATAGGTGCATTTTTGTTAGTTTTTTAATTATAAATTTTTTTTATGTTACTTAGCAAATTAACCCACTAATATAGAGAAAATTTAGAATTGAAACACTAACAAAAAACCCTATAACTAATGGCAATGATTTTGCCAGATGCATTTTTGTTAGTTTTTCAATTATAATTTTTTTCTATGTTAGTTAGCAAATTAACCCCAATAAAAATTCATAAAAAAAAAGACCGAAAAAGAAGAAGCAAAACAGGTAAAAGCAGTCGTATTTTGTGATGGATCGTTGAATTAAATTATGGGGAAGAGGGAGAGATAAATAGAGAAAGCACGTGTTTGTAGGAGTTTTGTGTCAGTTTTGGTTTTGATTTGTTAACAAAAGTTCGTAAAAAGAGACAAAATAAGAGTCAAAGAAAGTCATCTGTCTCCTTTTTTCTAGCTAAATAAATAGTACTAATCAAATAGTAAATGTAATGTAGCCTTTCAATTTACGACGATGACAACCCCCAATAATTTAAATAACATTATTAATTAGGTTTACTGTAACAAAAACATATCTCTAGAATTTGAATAGGATAAAATCACCGATTATCTTCTAGAATGAGAGAAGATTGAGACGCATTGACTCCATGATCCTGCTTATCTTCTTGGAGACTTTTCTTATTGGAAAATTCAAAACTATAATCGTATTTTGTATAGTTGTCATTTTTGTTCGTTTGATTAGAGTCACTCAACACTCATTGTTTTCGTGTTATTTCAAATTTAATGATACTTTTTCACTTTTCATTCACCCTCGTAGTCCTTAGCTCAATTGTTTTTTTTTTTTTTTTGAGTACTAAAGGATACATAGTTGAGATATATATCTTTAATTCCGACTAAATTTGTCACCTTACTTAATTGTCATGCAAAATATTAGCCTAGACTACAAAAACGTGGTTTATGATTCTAAAAGCATGTGCATTGTAGACATTCTCATAAGACCATGTGCAATGGAAAACTCGTGGAGGGTGTCTAAAAACTTTTTAAAATTAAATATATTAAATTGTCTAAAACGAGAAAAAAATCCAATATAATATGACTACAAAATAACAGAACAGCGCTCAAGACTTGGCACGATGAAAAAAGTAAAGATAAACACTAAAAGTTTCGTAAGAACATGTAACTAAATTTATTTCTTCAAATTTAAAGTGATTGTTCCCTTCCTTGAAATAGTTATTTGGAGATCTCTTTTTATTTCATGGTTTAATAAAATATTCGATTTTGCATGATATGCAGAAGATTTTTGAGGAATGATGTCGACAGTAAATTTTTAAAATCAACATCGGTTTAGTAGTATATGACGTTTAAATGTAGGAAATGGTTTGATAATCAGGGGGTATTCAATCTAACATTTCAAGTGATTCGTTTCAATTTGTCAAATCCTATGTTATTGAACTATGAATTTTAAAAAATCTATTAAAATCCACTGTTATTGAACTAGTGATTTTAGAAAGTACTTTAAAATCCACTGTTATTGAAATTATACTAAGAATTTGATTTTAATGATTCCAGGAGATTTTAAAGGAAATTCCATAGGATTTCCTTGTTAAAAATACAAAGACTCAAATCCCATGGTTTTAGGTGGGATTGCAGATAATTTTATTATAAATCTTATAGAATCACACAAAATCATTAAAATAACCTAAAATCTCATTAAAACTCAAATCTCTTTAAATGCAAGATTCAATACACCCCTAAAATTTGAAAGTTTTGTGTTACTTCATAGAGAAATGCTCTTCGATTTGACTGTAAGCCCTTGATATGGGCTTAGTTAATGGGCCCTAGGTTTTAGTTGATAACCCGAAACTGTTAAGTTAGCGCGGAAGTGATTTCTGTTATCGGTGGTGAGTCGATTGAGAAACAAGCGTTACGGTTATCGCAAGGATGCGAGATTGTGATTGCTACGCCTGGTCGGTTACTCGATTGTCTTGAGAGACGGTACATTGTGTTGAATCAGTGTAATTATGTGGTTCTTGATGAAGCTGATAGGATGATTGATATGAGTTTTGAGCTGCAGGTTGCGGAAGTGTTGGATGCGATGCCTTCGAGTAATTTAAATCCCGAGAACGAAGAGGAAGAGCTCGATGAGAAGAAGATTTATAGAACTACGTATATGTTTAGCGCTACAATGCCTTACGGTGTAGAGAAGCTCGCTAAAAACTACTTGAGGAATCCGGTTATTGTCACGATTAGTACTCCGGAAAAGGTCACGGATTCGGTTTCTCAACAAGTTATCATGATGAAAGAATCAGAAAAGTTCTCTAAGTTGAAGAAACTTATCGATGAGCTTGGTGACGGTAAGAAAACGATTGTATTTAACTTTTTTTTTTTTTTGATTGTATTTAACTAGGATCAGAAACATATTATTATATCTCAACGTGATGGATAGAAAGAGATAGCTTTGATTAATTGGTATTTAACTACTACTGTATATATATATATATATATATATATATATCATAATTTTGGATTATTCTAACACGCAATGTGAGACACTCCATGTGCACTAGACTTAAAACATACTGTATCATTGTATTTCTGCCATATACTAAAGATCTCTGTTTAGATTAATTACATTCTAATGGCGACGACGAAGTAGTACAATCGTTATTATAGTCGTCCTTTTGGTTTCTAAACATTGTTACCAATCAAACGAAACCAAATTGTAACACCAAAGTAGTAATAAATGAAATGATACACATCATGAATCATTACATTAAAGGAATATCAAAATCGAAAGGTGATATAACTCAGAATTTTAAACCCGAATCTCCAAAGTTTTCCTCAATGATCATATCAATTATGTTCTCCATTTCAGGAGTTAGATATATAGTTCTTCGAGTCCCCGACTTCTCCTTTACGGAAAAAATTCTTGTGATCAACTCCTCTAGCTGTTTTTCCGGTCTTGTTGATCTCCAAATTCTTTAGGTTACCTAACGAGCAAAGATCTAAGATCTCTTCCACATATCCACTGTCTTCTTCTTCCATGTGAATGGACAACCCAAGAACTCAGCTAGTTTCTTGACATGAACACGAGGCTCGGTTTTCAACTCCTCGTACCTCATGACAAAAACACACATGTTTGGGATCTTCCAAGTTACCTCTTCAATAGCTCAAAACATGTTCCCAAAATGATCCCTAAAAGCTAACTCCTCTACAAAACGACTCGAACATTGACTCTAACATTCTTCTTCTTCATCTTCTATCTTTAGATTCGCGCACTCGAAATACCACAAGAGAGGATGATCATGAGAAGAATGTTTTGATCTTTCGAGGAGAGCAACTATGAGAGCCTTGAGCCAAGTAGTGCCACATTTGGGGAACGAAGCGACGATTATGTCGGTGTCTTGTGGCTCGAAACCTCGTTGGAAGTTGAGGATTCCTTGCAGAAGTTTTGTTGCCGTCCAATTATTTTTGGTACTTGACCAATTTAGTGCCATGGATATCTATGTCTGAAGTAAGTGACGAGATGAAACAACGGTTTCTTGGTCGTCTCTCTCCATGGGATCTCTTTCTATTGGGAGATCGAGAGGTCGAGATCGACCGAGATTGGACGGTCAAAATGACCAAGAAGATTATGGAAATAATGAAGATATGATTACAGAAGAATCAAGGAAGATCTAGAAGATTGTTGATATATGTCAAATATCATAGTTTATGAAGTTTACCTTTTTGTAAAGATATTATTTCCATTTATATTTCTCTAGTATTAGGAAATTAGTTCTCTATATAAACCAATGTAAGATGTAACTTTATTCTTATGAGAGTCTAATATAATTCTTTTCAAACACCTTTGTGTTCATACTCTCATCAATTTATCATGGTATCAGAGCCAGAACCCACGCTCCCCCACCCGAACCGAAATCGATCCGGTCCAAAAGAGGCCCGATTGATCTTACCCGAAACTAATCCTAGACATGGATATTGTCGAGATTAATGGCTAGACGGGCCATTATCTCGAGGGGAGTGTGAGGAATATTGTCCCACATCGGAAGTGGGTAGGAACTTTGAGCGATATATAAGAAACTTGGGCCTCTCCACTCATTGCCAATTGGTTTTGAGTTGGATGCCTAGGAAACTTATCATGGTATCAGAACCTTGATCCAACTCCTTTGGGTTAGGTTTACGTTTGCTCCCGCTATTTAAAAAAAAAATACTTTATATTATTTTTATCAATTCCACCTTTTCTTTGGCCTTGATTTCTTCGATCTTTTCGTTGGAATTTTATTCTTAATATTTTAATTAAAGTTTTGTTTGCTTTTCTTTGGATTTTGGTCGATTGAAAAAAAAAAGAAAAAAAAAAAGAAAAGAAAAGACGTGATATGTTGTTACGTTGGTGGTTCGGTCAGTTATTGGCCACGTTAATTTTGACTAGCAGATGCTGGTTTTGGTGAATTGATTTCTCTTGTTTCTCTTAACCGTGAGTTATACTATGTCGATGCTACTAGTGTGCTCACATGATCTTCTCGATGATGAAGATGGTTAAGTTGTGCGATGATTCCGACGGATACGATGTTGATCCGACGATGGAGATATTCTACTACGATGATGATATAACTTCCACTGATGACTCTACGGCAGAGTATAAAAGCCTTTGAACCCTATGGCCGGGTATAAACGCCACGAAGATGACTCCACGGCCGAGTATAAACGTCGATGGCCCAACAGCTGGGTGCTATAGCCGCTTTGACCCTACGACTGGGTATAAACGTCGATGATAACCTGACGGCAAGGTGTTGCAGCCGTGACCCAACGGTGGGGTATAACGCCGATATTTTGAAGACTTGTCCAATCTCACACGTGTTACCACGTATGAGCTTGCCGGGGGGTATTGGGAGATCGAGAGGTCGAGATCGACCGAGATTGAACGGTCAAGATGACCAAGAAGATTATGGAAATAATGAAGATATGATTACAGAAGAATCAAGAAAGATCTAGAAGATTGTTGATATATGTCAAATATCATAGTTTAGGAAGTTTACATTTTTGTAAAGATATTATTTCCATTTATATTTCTCTAGTATTAGGAAATTAGTTCTCTATATAAACCAATGTAAGATGTAACTTTATTCTTATGAGAGTCTAATATAATTCTTTCCAAACACCTTTGTGTTCATACTCTCATCAATTTATCACTTTCTCATCCATTTTTTTTCTTTTTTTTTTTTGCTTTACGAGTGTGTTCACATTATTGCATCACATATACAGTAGCATTATTGATTAACGCCGTTTTAACGATATATATATATATATATATATATATATATATATATTTAAATGTCTTTTAACAAACACATTTATTTATTGATTATTCTCCATCAGTATCTAACTAATGTGAAAATTAAATTATGATAAATATATTCGGGTACGGGCGTTAACCATAAGGTATTTCGCAGTCACTGCCGTATGCCTTAAGAGTAATTAACAAGTAATCAACAGAATCTTGCATTTCGTTAAACAACAATCACAAAACATTCGATAATTTCATAGAAACGTTACAAGAGAGAGAGAGAGAGAGAGAGAGAGAGAGAGAGAGAGAGAGAGAGAGAGAGAGAGAGAGAGAGAGAGAGACTTTAAATCTCTCATTGCACTCCATAATAAAGTCGAAAGGAAGAAAGTAAAACAAACTTGGACAATTCACTTTTAATGGTAGAAGAATGGAGAATCAAACACTTCTGTTCCACTCTGACCAAGACTAGTTTGATCCACAAAGCCATCGAGCTCGAAAGGTAGTGCATTCCAATAGCTATCGCTCTCTGGAATCCTGAGTTCAGCACCAAAACAAGTACTTGGAGGAAGTGGTGGTAGTTCATGATCACAATGATCATCATTGCTTTGTATAGATTGATCATAACCACATTGATCAGTCCCATGAGGCCACCCATTATATGAGAATTCAGTGGAGTTTTGGTTTTGGTTATCAATAGAAGTGTAGAGATTACTATTATTATTGTTAAGAGCTTCCTGTTGGCTTGGAGGGTTGAATAACTCGGAAATGAAACGTTGGGATTCATCAGGAGAGACAAAGGAAGTTACTGAGGAGCCATGAGGCATATCGGAGTAGACAAAGTTGGTTCGAGCGGTCAAGCCTCTTATGGACCGTGAGGCTCTATCATAAGCCAATGCAGCCTCCTCGGCCGTGTCAAAAGTACCTAACCAATACCTCTCTTTAGTAGTCGGATTTCTTATTTCGGCTGCGTATCTTCCCCACGGCCTCCGCCTCACTCCTACGTACTTTATTTCGTCATCACGGTGTTGTGGTTGCGGTTGTGGTTGTTGTTGCTTCTGCCTATGACTTCTTTTTGATCGGGAGGAAGAACTGGCATTCAAATTACCATTGAACTCCATATTTAATTAGTAAAATTTTGCTTACACTTAAAATATGAAATGATAGGGAGATTAGGAGATAACTGGAAATGATGGATTTGGTTGTGGAACAATGAAAATGGACGTGTTTAAATAGATCATGAGATGACTTTTACTATGTGTGTGTGGGCTCTCTTTCATTCTAAAGGTTCCTTTAGGGGATTTTTTTAAGATACAAAAAAAGTGGGTCACATGGAAATGTGCAAAATCAGATGATCATCACCATCTAATCATATGAGTGAAAGTGAAATAAGTTTGTGGCTTTTGGGATTGGCCCAAGTGAATCATGTAGGACTAAGACCAATCTGCATTGGATTTTTTTTCTTCTTTTTTCTCTTTTCCTTTTTCTTTTTTTCCTTTAGACCTACTCTTATTTTGGGACCGATATTCTTTGTACCTTGATCACTTGTTGCTATACGATGTGCCTTCACTTGTATGTTTTTCCGTCATCCTAAATATATCGGTTTCCCTTTCTCCATTTTTGTTGAACTATAATTCTGACATTGGAGTCTTACATGTTACTATAGCTAGCCAAGACTATTTTTACAGTATATGTGGCAAATATACATACATAGAATCATATTCCCATCAAAATGAATTTAATTTCGTGACCACGATATGTACAATTAGTATTTACCAATCACAATTGGTTGAGGTTAAGGGTGCGTTAACTTTAATACGCACATTTGAAATAATATACTCTTTAATAATAGAAATAGTTATAGTTGGACTTTGTAACTCTTTAAGGGTTTGTAGTATCGCCATGGTAGTGTACGTGTGTCGTACTGCAAGTCTACATCTATGTTCAAATTTGATAGTGTGTGTATTGTAAAGCGGAAATATATATACATGAGAGATGCTTGGATTTAGCACACCGAAACTTAAAAACACTTCACTAGAAATCTTATAAGTTACGTTGTTGATACACAATTGGATTTGCATACAACAAATAAGACAATTCATTTGTTTGTGATCAATCAATTTATAACCTTACAAAAATTCTAGAGTACACGAAATCTTCGCAAAGGTGGTTCTCTCTTTCTATTTATTTTGTCTATAAGTTCAGCAACCCTAGTGAACCATCTTTGAGTTGCATTGAATTGCATTGAAACTACCACTATATACGGCTTGAGTTCACCATATGTTAAAAATAGTAAACAAGAAAGAGCTACTATAAATATATCTTCTTCTTTTCTTAATCTCCATGATCATATATTTTTGTTATATAATTGAAAAATAAATAAGAAATCTATCATACATTAACTATATATGTGAATCTTTTTTTGTTATAACGCAACTAATATGTGAACTGCCTAAACTTTTTTTCGGGTTCATATGTTTTTCTATGAATAGATCGAGTTGCTTTATGAATATATATGCCACTTGATCTAATGATGGGCTAATCACATGCTTTACAATGCTCATGATTGCAAGCCTTGCAATCTCTCGATCGGATCCAAATGATTATTTTTATTCCTTTTAATCATGAATTATTCAATATCTTATTATTTACATGGTTTCACGAGGACTAAAAAGGAAGCAATTTATATAGTAGATTATAGATACTTTGCTATAGATGCTATAGAAAACTATTTGTTCGCGTTCTCTTATTCAATTTCGTGGTGTTTTCATATGACGAGTGCATGCTTTTATGATTAGTCGCATGAACTTGAACATGTTCATTATCCAACAAAGAAAGAAAACAACAGATACATCGTATGATATTATTGTGTATTATTATATCAACCTTCATACGTACGATCAATATAATGTTGAGAATTTTTACAACTAACACCGGATGGTTTTGAGGGAATTACCGTGGAAAGTTTACAGGATCTATTACTGTTTCGTTGCTCGGAAGAGGACCAGAGAATGTTAATGCGAGAAGTAACGGCAGAGGAAATAAAGAAGGTATTATTTTCAATGGCAAGTGACAAATCGCCGGGACCGGATGGCTTCACGGTAGAGTTTTATAAATCAGTATGGAAGATTATTGGTTCAGAATTTATAATTTCAATCCAATCATTTTTTGCGACTGGTTTCTTACCGAAAGGTATTAATTCTACCATTCACTACAAGAAAAATGGACATTCTTAGCTCACGATAAGCGCTATTATATGTGTTTCATAGCGTTTTTGTAAACGCTATGACATCGACAGCTATCTTAGGTCCCTCTCATACGATAGCGTTTTTCGGATACGCTATTATAGATCTATTTATCATAGCGTTATTGCAATGCGTTTATATAAATTTTTAAGACTCACAATAAATGCTATTGTGTTGTAGCATTTTTTATCTAGTTGTGTTTGATTTAGTTGTATCTCTTGATTTGTGCTGTAATATATTGTTTTGCATATTATTTCCAAATTATTTGATTCATTTTCGCATAATATATTTAATTGGATTTATAAATAACTTTCATATTCCAATATCGTTTTACAAATAAATAAAAATCAATATTTTATTGAATTGTATAAAACATACAAAAGTATATATTAATATAAGTAAAAGTACATGTTTACAAAGATATAAGCTCATACAACTCGTGTGTTAAACTTGTGAATTCTCTCCATACTCTTAGACTTTCGATTTATAAAACTTCTTCAATATCCTCAACAAAATCAGTTTTGCCCTGCAACAAACTGTCTTTCAATGTTAATACTACTATACATAGAAAGAACAAACCTCTTTTCATTTTAACTTACAAAACCGATTTGGTCTAATATCATAACACAAGAAAGTTGAGAAGCTCTCTTACCTCTTTTTGATAATGGTGTGCCAAAATCTTTTACTCTGCCTGTTTAGTTGACTCATGACTGCAACAAATCGAAGCAAATGATGTCATTCACACTATCAAACCAAACAGCTTATATATTCATTTGAACGGTTCAGTTTTCTTGCTCTGCATTTCTCCTACCATTTACCTTGATCAGATTTTAGAAAAATGCACAAACTCATGATGAATCAGTTTTCTTGCTCTGCATTCAATCTTACCCCTTATTGGTTGGCTTGTGATTTTAAATCTTACAATTGTTTAATGAAGAATCAAATCTGAGCAAATCCCAAATCCACACCAAATCAACAATAACCTAGAAAAGAAATCATTTTAAATCAACAACATAAAAAAAGAAGTCGACAAATGGATTAGAAAGTAAAAGTGTAAGATTTTGAAGAGAGGGAAGGGAAAGAGAAGATTCTCCATGAGATTAACCTTGAGATGGATACCAATCTCGATGAAGAACTCATACATCTGACCCAGATCGGCGGCGTTTCGGTGGGAGTAGATGAGCGTAAGAAGTAACCCTCATGTCTCTTGGTGTCGTCATCACCACCGCAAACAAGGACGACAAGAGAAGTCAGAGATCCCCGTTGGTATCTCTGTCGCTGGTATAAGCGAGATGATGAAGAAAAAGCTGAGTGATTGACGCGTCGACAAAGGGTCAAACACGACATGAAGAGTCAGAGATCTATTATCGATCCTTTTCCCGAAAAGAAAAGAAAAAAGAAGATTTTGTTATCTCAAGAGATGAAGAATAGACGGTCAAGATTGGTCTATTTAGGGTGTTGAAAAAGTGAACGGATGAGATTAACTAAGAGTAGTTCTCCAAGACTGCCACATCATCGATCCTAGTGATCTTTTCTGATTGGTTCTCATCTCTCTAGTGTATTTTTCATGTATTTTGGGTTGCATTTTAACAAACATTTTATCTAATTTAGGATGTATAATTTTTTTACATTATGAGTTCATATTTTTTTATGCTAGTTTTTAATTTTATAATAACTTTTTTTCGTATTTTATGTTCCATAAACCCTAAGAACACTAAACCTTAAACTATGTACCATAAACCCTAAATGAACTATTCACCTATTCTAAACCAAAACTCTTTATCAAAACTTATGTATATGTGTGTGTGTGATTCACTTAAACCCTTCAATAACCATGATTTTAATTTATACAAAACTTTAAACTTTAAACATTAACAAAAGCGAAACTGATTCTGCAAAAAATGGACATTCTTAGATAAACACTCATGATTTTGATATTTAGTTTGTATATTTACTTATAATTTCGTTTCCTTTCCATTTTATTTAGTATGTATTTTGTATCTATAATGATGTTTGAGAGTATTGTTATTATTTAAATTTATCTTAGCATCAAAAGAATATTAATAATAATTGGGAAATTTTATTTTTCAAACCCTATACCCTAGCCTCAAATCTTATGCCCTAAACTCTAAATTAAAGATCATGGCTTTTCTTTTTGATTTTTGTGAATTTTAATCTTTAGTTATGTATTCATATTGTTTTTATTGGTTTTGGACAGCAATAAACATACTTAGAAAGAAAAATTTTCATATGAAATAAAAACCATGAAAACAGAAGATCTATTACAAAGATTCAAGTACTTAGAAAAATGGTTCATACATAAGTTTGAGAAGGAAAAACAAAAAAAAAGTGTGACAAAGCAAAAAATAGATTTCTTCTTCTTGATTTCCTTTCTCGTTTTTGCTGGTAAGAAATCAACAACATACATCATAGGATATTAATGCTTTTCGAGTACTGGCTATAGAGGCTCCACTACAAGATACTTCCAACACATCATCTGTAATAGATGAAGCAAACTCATATATATTACCATATGAACACATCCAGATTTCAGAGTGTGAAAATGAAAACGAATAGAGAGAGACCAGGCGTTCTAAAAGATAAAAAAAACTTTTAATGTACAACTCCAATTTATCAAAACAAGTTAGAATTTAAGCCAAGAAAAACACAATAAACCTTATTATTGTCCAATGAGGCAGCGACAAGTATATCAGCTCTTGGCCTAAAACTTAAGCTTCAAATAGAATCTCCTAGTGATGGAGTAACCTGCAGGACAATGGAACCTCTGTGAAACTTATAATACTAATAGAAATACGAGCCTTAATTGATATTCCAAAATAGACTGCAACCATCACAAGTAGACAATAACGGTGAGTAGGAAACTACACACATTAGACAATGGTAAGAGCTACAAAACAACACATTAACATGGGTTTTATCATGTTCAACCTTCACATAAGTAAATGGAAAGAATTAGACTTCAAACGAATGATGCGTATAAGAGTTACGTGGATTTTGGTTTTATAGTTTAGATTGAAAATATGCAAATAAACAATATCCTTAACAATTAACATACAACGTGGAAGTGTTGATGCTTACAAGAAATGAAGGTTATCCCATTGCTAAATTTTTCCTTATCATGTAAAAGCAGATGTAAAGTGAACACTTACTTGAAGCAGAGGCATAGGGACTGATCACCATCTTCAAATACCAACTTGAAGAAATCTTTGAATACAGAAAGGCCAAAACTTTCAGACAGAACAATAAGGCTACCAATTCTTTCAACTGAATAAAGACGCAGAATTTGAAAACTACAATATCTGACGAGTCACTAGGTATATCGAAACACATAAATGTCATAGAAACCTAACAGAAACCTCATGATTGAAAACCCCCAAATCCCTTATTCTTCATCAAGTACAACACAATACATACACATAACAACAGATAGAAGAAGCTCACCTAAAGAGCGTTAACAACACCTGCTCGATCCTCATCCTTTGAAGCTGCAAATCAATAAAACGAAAAACTAGGATTTACAAATTTCTTTGACTAAGACGAAACAAAAAGCTGTAGAAACAAAGACAAATAGGCAAATCGGAGTAGTAAATTACCAGCAGAGAGATCGCATTCGTTGAAATTGTCCTTATCATTTCTCATTTCTGAAACTTTCGAGATCACAAACTTGAAAAAACTGCAGAGAAAAGAGGAATTGGAGACTGAAGTTTCAAAAGTGGTGAAGAGACAGAGGAAGAAGATGGTTTTGAAGTGGTAAAGAGATAAAGGAAGACGAGGATGGTCATCGACGAAGACAAGAGAAAGATAACAACAACGAAAACCCAGAACTCAAAACCAAATGTTCTTCGAAAGACCCCCAAGCCAATTCGAAAAATTTCTAACAAATTTCACAAAATCAAAGCCTAGAAAGCATGAAGAAATCTAAGAACAAATAAACCCTAGAATCGACATTAAGAGTAAGAAATTGGTCGAAGGAGGACTGAAATCAATGCAAAACTCAGGTAGAATGAAGCAAAATACCTTCGATTTTACCTCAGTAAGAGATAACTTAGATGGAGCTATGGACGATAATGGAGGACGAGATTGTGGTCGGCGATGAGGATACGGTTGCGTCTAGCTTCGACGGTTGCTGCAGCGAGTTTCGTCAATTGGGGGAAGATAGTTGAAGGTGTGGGACTAAGAAATTTTGTTTAGGTCTGAGGAAAAAGGGGAAAAATGTGGAGGCAACGTCTTGTATGTCCCTTTTGCTCCTATATCGCTTTCAATTCTACATGCCCCTTTATTTGTTTATGTAATGTGTAATTCCGAAAATACTCTTAATGAAACCAAAGAAAACAGATTGACGAACGCTCTGTGGTTTTTGTGAGAAAATAGTAACATCCTGTAGTTTTTATACACTAAAAACGTCACACATGTATTGCCCAATTTCACAAAAAAAATATAATCGACATCGGGAAATCGAGCCAATCAAACCTCTCCACAATCGAGCTCGGGAAGAAACCATTTCTTCATCCGTCCTCCGCCGTTGAGCTCTCCATCGCCGCAGGACCGCCGCCGCCACCGATTCATTGCTCTTAGGTTGGTATTGCTCAATCTAGATTAGGTTTTAGCAAATTAGGGATTGATTGGATTTGGATCATCATTATTGATGCACATTGGGTGTTTTAGTATGAATTATGGGTCAATTAGAGCTATTAAGAGGTAACAAATGTATTTTAGTAGTTGAATCCAACTTAATTGGAAGTAGATTAGATCCCCATTTGTGTTCTTGCGATATGGTAAAAGTAGGTAAAACAAGTAAAATTGTAAATATTGTAAAACTGGTAAAACTGGTAAAACTGAGAATTATGAGTGACTTTTTCGTATTGTTTTCGACAGGATACGATGAGCAACGAAGTGGGCATATTCTTTAAACACCAAGGTCGCAATTATAGTATAATGTTCAATACATCAGTGAGGGAGATAACTTTGTCGATGGTGGAAGCTAGGATATTGAAGAAGATTTCGTTAGATGAAAGAAGGGTTAAATTGGAATTGAGTTATTTTCCAGTGCTGATGGGAAGAGATGAGGAAAAATTTATTATTGAGGATGAGGAGGATATGTCTGTTTACCTAAGGTGTGCTGGTAAAGAGAACTGAAGATGTCTTTTGTACGTGGAGGTCATCGCTTCATCGGAACAGCCCGAGCAACTGTCGAGAGTAGAGAAAAGTTCTACTGGTATGAACTTTGATGTATTGGAATCAAATGACGAGGAAATCGGAGCTAATGCCATTGTTCCGTATGTAGGCGATGAACAAGCAAAAGAACAACATCAGGCGATGGAGGATGATGATGATAGATCACGTGATGAATGTATGGACAACGGTATGGAGATATCATATATGCGTGAGAGATATATTGAGCCTCAGCCTGTTGTAGAACCTTGTCAGTTTATAGAGGAATGGGAAGACGGTTTGGGTCTGAGTGTGGGTCAAGAATTTAAAAATAGGAAGGCAGTACAAGAGGTGGTGGATAGAGGTGCATTTGCTAAAAGTTTCGGTTATAGGATAATAAAGTCAGATAAGGTGCGATTAGTGCTAAAATGTCCTATAGAAAACTGTAAATGGGCTTTAAGAGCTGCAGTGGTTACAAACACAAAGATTTTCTCGATTAGAACGTACACGAAGATGCATACATGCTCTCGGGCTAGTCAGAGTACAAGCAACACGAAGAGGAAAGGCTCGGCCCAATTGGTTGCATCTTATTTGAATGAAAAGTATCCAGGACAATTTATTTAGTGCCGGATATGTCGGAATGGATTATCCCAGACCACATCAATGAGTTGCAGATCATACCTCCGGATCGCGTGAAGAAGAAGGGAAGAAGGAAAACAAAGAGGTTTCCATCGGCTGGGGAAAGGCGACCAAGGACGAAAAACAAAAGGCGGCGAAGGCAAGGACTCCAATGGTTGCTATTTGAATTTGGTAGCCCTGTTTGATTGTATCTTAAACGCTTGTGATGTAAAATTATGTATGGGATCTGTATCTTCAGGTAAAACTAGGGAGAAATGGTTTTTTGTTATGTAAAACTATATATTTTTGATATGGAAAACTGGTTTTTTGTTATGTAAAACTATATATTTTTGATATTGTGTAACTAATTGCCGTTGTAAATCAAAGTTCGTAAATTTTAAATGTTACAAATAGATCGAGTTAGCCAAAAAAATAAAAAAATAAATGATGATCGATTTAGGGAAAAAACAAGGATCGATTTGAAAAAAAACAAACAACAAAACAAAATATAATTACATGATATAAACGTTATAAATAGTTATTTTTTCTTGTACTAATATGAAAACTATATATTTAGAATTTTTGGGTCCATATGAAACAATCACACCAACAAATGCCTTATACTTTTAAGATCACTATAGGAATAATAGCCAAGTTAGTAGGGTGAAATTACAAAAATGTAAAACTGAAACATATTAATGCACACAACAATTAGAATGATAGATTAAAGGAGGAAACTCAACTGTAAAACTAAAAATTTAAAGTTTAAGAGTGGGTAAAACTGAATAAATTGAAAACAGCCAAAGTAAAACTATTTGGGACTTTCGTAAAACTAAAATGTTTGGTAAAACTATGTGTAATATTTGGGCGCCAAAACGAAAATTTCACCAATTTCGACCATTTATTTCCTTTTCCTTTGGAGACAAAATCCGACCATTTCTCCTTTCTCTCTGACATAATCTCTCTCATTTTCTCTTTAGTTCTCTCTCTCTCTAGTTCTCTCATTTTCCACTTTGGTTCTCTCTCTCATTTTCTCTTTAGTTCTCTCTCTCTAGTTCTCTCATCTCATGGACAAGATTTGTGAAACTGATCTGTGGTACATTGACATGAAAAGGTTTAAGAAGGAAGAGCAGAGAAGGAGGTTCCTCGTCGATGGTTGTGATGGCATACCAACAAAGTGTCCATGCGGTGCTCGAATCGTTGTGGAGCCTTCACACCTCTCTGGATCTGATGTGGGAAGGAGGTACCTTATTTGCAGTGAATATGAGGTGAGCGATGTTGTTGATGTCAGTAGACATTTATTTTTTTCTGGGTTCGGTCGTAAAACTGGAAAACTTGGAAAAACTATCGTGTGGTAAAACTGGAAAACTTGGTTAAACTATTATGTCTTCTTGTGTAGAAGGATAATGACCAACACCTTAAAAAAACTTTGGGTTCATGGACTCGAAGAAGAAGTTACAAGCTTAAGAAGGAAAGTTGACCGCCAGGCCGAGGAGCTTGGCCACCATGCCTATCATATTGAGCAGCTTCAAAATGAGAATGCAAAGCTCAAAGAGGTTGCAAAGCTTAAGGCTCGCTTAACTTAAGGCTCGCATGCAATCTCTTGTGTTTTATGACTTATCTCTTGTGTTTTAAGACTTATCTTTGTGTTTTATGACTTATCTTTGTGTTTTAAGACTTATCTTCTAATGTCTTGTGTTTGTGATGTAAGACTTATCTTCTAATATCTTTTGTTTGTGTTGTAAGACTTATATACTAATGTCGTGTGTTTGTAAGATTTATCTAAGCATGTTAGACTTTGAAAACAACATAGTTTTACAAAGTTTTACGAATTCAA
The DNA here is from genome assembly GCA_963576765.1 of Draba incana. NCBI lineage: Eukaryota > Viridiplantae > Streptophyta > Magnoliopsida > Brassicales > Brassicaceae > Draba > Draba incana. The sequence continues at coordinate 4,838,738 of OY755208.1, forward strand.
CACATCATAGTTTTAACTTTATCCAGCATGTGATACATCTGTTTGAGGAACGCCATTAACCACGAACCACACCTCCTTTTTCTTCTCAATGCGTGCGGTTCAGAGTAAAAGCATCCACATGCCTTGGAGCTTGTGACTGTTGTCCTTTGGCAAGTGCCAGATGTGTTTGAACTGGGGATGCCTTCCAAACCAATTCTTCTCAGCACGCGTAAGTGGAGGCTCCAAATTATGCAGAGTTGTTAAAAACTCTTTGACGTAGCACCTCATCGAGATCACCAGATCCCTGCATCAATCAGTTGTATCAAGTTATTCCATTTATACATCTGTATATTTACCAAGTTTGACCAGTTTTACAGCAATCTAGTTTTACCAAGTTATCCAGTTTTACAGCACTTTTGTTTTACCAAGTTATCCAGTTTCTCTTCACACCCAACAAATTGACATGCTTTCTTGATTAACTGTGTCAATTTCCTTGCAATAAAGATCAAATTGCACACAAAAAACAAATTCTCTAACTAAAACGAACTACTTTTCCCAAGCTTTTCCTTGTTTTACCTAACTAAACGGGAATACTTACCGCCCTGTCATGGGAATTGTCTCCTCCTCCAGCCCTATCCTTGTTTGCCTCATCGTCTTCATCGTCTTCTCTGCCATTATCGTCTTCATCGTCTTCTCAGTTTGTATCTTCCTCTTCTTCTCCCTTTTCTTCTTCACTTTCTCCTACACTCGCTTCACGCGCCGCCTCCTCCGCTACTGCCGCCTCCTCCGCTACCGCCGCCGCTTCCTCCGCCATCTCTTCCGCTACTTTGTCCCGCGATATCCTCCCCTTAGGATGACCCTCAGGATATATCATCCTCGGTGGCATCACGAACAAATCTACTATAGCGTTGTTTCTCGATCGTCGGTTTGAGTTGAGAGTAGAGGGAGGAGGAGACTAGACAGAGGAACGAGAGAACGAGATAAGGTAAGAGGGAGGAGTCGAGAGTTTGAATGAGGTTTGAATTGAGAGAGGTTGAATTAGGGATTGTAAATTTTCTTTTTTTTTTTACATTTTTTGGGTTTGACCCGTTTTCTTTGGGTGGGCGGGTTATACCCAGGTACAGATTGTAATATCGCAAATATGGGTTGGTCTTAGGGTAATTTTGTTTTTTTCGGTATTAAAAATAAACATTAAACAAAAATGATTTAGAACAGGGAGTTATAAGATTTGAGATTGAGTTTGAGGGACAGACGAGACGATTCCTCAAAAATGTGTTTAGGTCTAGGAACTTTTGTCCATAAGTCAAGAGAAAAGGGGGGAAATGTATAAGTGTTGGGAGGTTAAGTGAATTCTTTGGCCAAGTGTTATATTTTAGATTCCCACTTAGCAATTTTCTATGTTAGCGTTGTTTTAACGCTATTATATAGTAAAGAAAATCACAAACTAGTCTTTCATAGCATTCACGAAATCCGTGCTATCCTAAAGTGCTATCAATGTGACTTTTTTTTGTAGTGATTCTAGCACTTATTCCCAAAAAAACAGAGGCGGTGGAGATGAAGGATTATCGACCCATTTCATGTTGTAATGTGATTTACAAAGTCATATAAAAGCTGATCGCTAATCGCTTGAAGGGGATACTGCCCAAGTTTATCGCGGTTAACCAATCGGCTTTTGTGCAAGATCGATTACTTATGGAAAACATGTTACTTGCTACAGAGCTGGTAAAGGACTATCACAAGAAACCAAACACAGCGAGATGTGCTATAAAAATTGATATTTCCAAAGCTTTTGACTCCGTCCAATGGCAGTTTATTCTAAACACGCTCTCGGCTATGAACTTTCCTCCAGGTTTCATCCATTGGATTTCTGTGTGTATAACATCTGCATCTTTTTCGGTGCAAGTAAATGGAGAACTAGCGGGGTATTTCCAGAGTGCAAGAGGGTTATGGCAGGGATGTTCTTTGTCTCCATATTTATTTGTCATAAGCATGGATGTGTTGTCGAAACTACTTGATCGAGCGGCTACGGATAGACGATTTGGCTACCATCCTGGATGCAAGACCACAAGTCTAACTCACCTAAGTTTTGCAGATGATATTATGGTACTTACGGATGGTAAAGTGCGATCAGTGGAAGGTATCGTCAAGGTATTTGATGAGTTCGCAAAAATCTCGGGCTTAAAGATAAGTATAGAGAAATCTACAATGTATCTTGCAGGAGTTTCAGAAGGAGTTCGTCAAGAGATGATAAATCAGTTTCCATTTGCAGTGGGAACTCTCCGAGTGAGATATTTAGGCTTACCTTTGGTTACTAAATGCATGACGGTTAGCGATTATTGTCCGCTTATTGAACAAGTGAGAAACCGTATTTGTACATGGACGTCGAGATTTCTCTCTTATGCAGGAAGATTGTGTCTAATTAGCTCGGTGCTATGGAGTATTTGTAACTTTTGAATGGCGGCTTTTAGACTTCCTCGTGAGTGTATTCGAGAGATTGATAAAATTTGCTCGGCTTTTCTCTGGTCAGGGACGGAATTAAATCCAAAAAAGCTAAAATAGCATGGGAAGATATATGTAAACCGAAACCAGAAGGAGGATTGGGGTTACGTTTTCTTAAGGAAGCAAATGAGGTGTCTTGTTTGAAACTGATTTGGAGAATAGTTTCACATAAGGAGTCACTATGGGTAAAATGGATTACTATAAATTTGCTTAAGTCTGAATCTTTCTGGTCCGTAACGGCGAGACCTAACAAGGGCTCATGGATATGGCATAAGCTTCTCAAGTACAGATCAAAAGCGAAAGAATTTTGTTGTGTTGAACTAAAAAGTGGAGAAACCACCTCCTTTTGGCATGATAAGTGGTCGGAAATGGGTTGTTTATTTGACATTGTCGGACCTAGAGGTATCATTGATATGGGCATACCACATAATGCTACGGTGGCTGACGCGTGGAGTGCAAGAAGAAGGCGACGGCATCGAATCTCAGTTCTGAATGACATAGAAAATGCTCTTGAAAATCATAGTCAACGACGCGTGACGGGCTTGGCGGATGTAGTTAAGTGGAAAGGCAAAGGAGACAAATTCAAAGCACGTTTCAAAACAAAAGACACTTGGAATAATATTCGTACGCCAAAACCTGAAGTATTCTGGTTTAAGGGGGTTTGGTTCACGCATGGAACGCCAAAATACAGTCTCTGCACTTGGCTAGCAATGCATAATCGTCTATCGACGGGGGACCGCATGTGCGTGTGGAATAACGGAGTTAGCTCGACTTGTGTTTTGTGCTCGGACATTATGGAGACAAGAGATCATTTGTTTTTCTCATGTCGTTTTTCTTCTGAAGTATGGTCTACCTTAACGCGGAAGTTTCTAAATACGCGATTCTCAACGGATTGGCAGGTAATAACCAACTACTTAATAGATACGAGTCTCTCTCGGGTCCAAAGGTTTTTATTTCGATGTGTCTTCCAAATATCGATCCACACTATTTGGAGAGAACGAAACGCACGAAGACATGGTGAGATGCCAACTCTTCCCAAACTCGTAGCCAAATTCATCGATAAATAAGTGAGGAACAAACTCGTCTCGATACGAGGGGATCAGAAATACGATGAGAGTCTTCAAATGTGGTTTGCTACTTCATTATAGATTGTAAAAATTTCTTTTTATAAATTCAGCAAAAAGAAGCACAAGATGTAACAAACGATTTCTTTTTGGATTAATTTAACATATAATTCAAAAAAAAAAAAAAAAAAATATTGACAATATTACAATATAAATGAGTCTGAATTATTGAAAAAATTAGTAAACATGACAAAGATTGAGTTCTCGAAAATTTCTAGATCTATAAGTGTTCGGACATATTTTCAATTAATACCGTGTTAAATTGTGAATTTTGTAATGAATTTTTAGGATTGTTTTATTTTAGGATCAAACATTTTTTTGGTGAACCAACGAAAGCATGATATCCTAGTGGTAGCTCGAATGCATAGTTAGCTAACCCGTCCGTAAGACGGTTAGCTTCCCTATACACATGAGATATTCGGACAACCCAGTCCTTTCCAAGAAAATCGTGGCACAAGTGTACCAGGAAAAACATCGGATGAGAATCGCTTATTCCTGTCGACAAAAAACCCACCACTAACTCCGAGTCCACTTCCAACTCCAAGCGAGTGATCCTTTCCTCCCATGCAATCATCGGTCCATAATAAACCCCCCACAGTTCTGCTAAAGGCGCGGTGCATCGTCCAATATTCAATGCGAATCCCCGAATCCAACGTCAACTACTATCGCGCAACACTCCCCCAGCTGTCGCCAACCCCGGATTACCATGAGACGCTCCATCAGTATTCAGCTTAACCCAATCTCCGAACGGAGGAACCCAAGCAATAGTCTCTCCACTCGGGCCGATATCACCATTTGTTCCTTAACTCGCTGATACGCATCAACCACCTCTCTTGCCTTCTCCTTCACAAACTGCACTCGATCTCTACATAGTCTCATTTTGCCAAAGACATTCCCACACCGCCATTTCTACGCCCACCAAATCACAATAGCGAACAAGGTCGAGCTAGCCAATCCCAAAATTGATTCCATCTCTTTCCTGTAAACCTGCATACAACCATTCTAGTAATGAACCGGCAAAGAAATTAAGCCTCCTTCTCCTTGGAATTAACCGATCCCAAATCCCTTTTGTATCCGGACAATCACGTAACACATGAAGGATACTTTCAATCCCGCCTTTGCACACCTCACAAATATCCGAGTCACAAAGGTGACGTCTCTTTCTTTCCGAGTTTGTCATAATCACTTGATGCACAACTAGCCATAAGAAAACCTTGATCCGTTCAGGGACTCCTAATGACCATATCCGATTAAAGAAGCGGCTCATATCGACCCTCGGCTCTGCATTCCTAGTGAGCATCTTTTACGCTGATTTCACAGTAAAACACCCATCCGGGTTCACATTCCACGACATACGATCCACTGAACCAGAAACCACGTCCAACACCACCGTATATAGCTCCAGCCATTGATTCTCGGTCATATATGGCCTGATCTTATCCATATCCCAGCCTTTGCCCCGTATCCATAAGTCCCCAGCCGTTAGCCTCTCAAAACCAGCCGGTAGTGGACCAAGTCCGTCATCCCACAGTGGTTCCCTCGATAACCATTGGTCCGTCCAGAATTTGATTGTGCCTCCATTTCCCGGCACCCAACTATGGCCAGCGGACACCACTTCTCTCAAACCTTGTCCCACACTTCTCCAAGTTGATGACCAAGTGCCCTTAACCTTAAGCCAAGCAGGATCATGAATGTCACCAATTTTATACTTGCTTCGCAAAACACGGGCCCAAAGACTAGTAGTATCTTGCATCACTCTCCACCCTACCTTTGCAATCAAGGCAATATTCATCTCCTTTGCCATACGCACTCCAAGTCCACCTTCACATTTTGGCAAACACACCTTTTTCCACGAGATTAAGTGTTGTTTCCTCTTCTCATTCGAACTGCCCCATAAGAATGCTCTAGCCAACTTATCGAGCGCTTCCAACGTTGAATTCGGCAGCTTAATAACGCTCATATAATGGACCGGAATCGAAGATAAAACCGACTTGGTAAGAGTCAATCTACCTGCGAAACTCAAAGTACGACCTTTCCAACCAGTCAAACGCGACGAAACACGCTTAAGGATCTTCGCAAACGTCTCCTTGTTCAGCCATTTTTTAAGAATTGGCATTCCCTCCCGAGGTTTGTTGTCACCTTAATTCCATTAGCGTCACTGATTTGTTTCCCCAAATCTCTGGAAACATTATGAGAAAAAAAGATTTTTGACTTTTCGAGAGTCACTTTTTGCCCCGACGCCACACAAAATCTCTCCAACACACTCCTAATTATACGCACCTGCGCGACAGACGCTTCCGCGAAGAGAATAATATCATCCGCAAAGAATATTTTAGGATCAAACATGAAGCATGCGGATCCGCATCTTAACTAGAAAAAAAGGATCAAAATGTTTTAGAAATCGGGTTGTGTCTTGGCAAGGCATTTTGACTGAACGACAAGTTGGGAGTTGGCTTAATCTAAACAAGTTAGAAGAATATTTGATGCAACACATTTTCTTTTATTTTGATTTATCAACAAACATGCATCATGCATATTGCATGTGTGTTAGAGTTTTACATGTTTGTTAGGCAAGATTTTTCTTGTATTAAAGATAAGTCCACAAGGAAACATTAAGTCTTTTGGGGTTGGTTGTTTGGCCAAGCCCACTTATCGTTATCGACTTATCGAGAGTTTTCCCTATTCTATTGCAATAAAGAACTGTGAGCTTTTGAACAAAACAAAAAAAAATGTGAGCTTTGAGCAAGATCAATGGGGTATGGGTTTCTAACCCAAAAAAATTAATCAAAAAACAAAAAAGTTGGAAAGAGAATGAGATAGGTTTCTAAAATTAGAAATTCGAAAAATTCTATTCAATTTTTTAAAAATCTTATTTAGTATGTGTACATATTTGATTGGTTGATGTTTTTTTTGTAATTTTTTTTTTTTTAAAATTAAATATTTGAGAAACTCAATAGATTTTTACCATTGATCATGGTCTTACATCTACATCTTCCGTAAATGTGACCACCAACAAAACTGCTTTAAGTGCTCAACAACCAAGCTAACATATGAATTATGAACCATTGTTATATTTCACAAAAAATTCATTCCTTATACATGACCCAAAACTTTGGAAACATTTTATCAATGAAAACTATATCTAATGTGTCTCTTCTTAGTGAATAAGAAGGTTTGACACTAAATTCATCTCTTTTAATTCGAAAATAAGAATTTTGTTTATATACAAAACAATTTTCCAATTCACAAAAATTATGATTATACTCGAATTTTAATCAATCAAAAGTTTAGTTCACTAATCCTAAATAAAATATACTCCCTCCGTATGACTATAAATGTCGTTTTAGTGCTTTTTTGTTTTGGATTAAGTGTCATTTTTATTTTCCAATGTAACTTTTGTAAGAGAATTTCTAATGTAACCTCAATTAAATTTACAAAAATGTTTTTACAAAGGTCACGTTACAAATATTTCAAGAGTCACATAGTTTACCTTTCTTTACTTGTTTCCATAGTCGCATGAATGGAGTGACTTTCATCTCCATTTTGAGAATTATGATCATCACTATTGTAACAACCCGCCCCGTGGGACCCACATTACAGCGCTGCAGCGCATCGACCCTAACCCCTCTCTTGTAGCACAAGTAGGTTATTGATGCGCCTGGCGTTACTCGAACCCAGGACCTCACCCTTTAACAACCCTCCCACAGGACAAGCTGTCACCAATTGACCTGCAGATCAATTGGTGACAGCTTGTCCTGTGGGAGGGTTGTTAAAGGGTGAGGTCCTGGGTTCGAGTAACGCCAGGCGCATCAATAACCTACTTGTGCTACAAGAGAGGGGTTAGGGTCGATGCGCTGCAGCGCTGTAATGTGGGTCCCACGGGGCGGGTTGTTACAACTATTCTCTGGAGTGGTATTCTGATAGTGTTAATGGATTCCTACTCTGTCTACATCAAGTTATTGTTTTTCCAGTTGGTTAATGGTTAAACATTTGTAGATGAATGAATGCTTTAGTCTGTCATGAATGGTTTTGATGTGATCTCTTGGTAGTAGATTGAGTTTCTTATTAATGTTTAAGTTCTGATTAAATGAATGGAATTAGATTAGGTAAAGAGTTGGAATTGCAATTGAATGCTTTAATAATTTTGATGAGGTACTTGTGTTAGCTTAAACCTCAAACTATATAATAACTATAGAGCTGAAACCTAAAACCACAACTCCATTAACCTTATGTTCCCTCTTCTCCTTTGAATCATATTCTCCCCAGTCTTCTCTTCTCTCTTCCTTAAACCTTAGTTTCCTCTTCTTCTCTTTTGTATCCTCTTCTCTCTTGCTTCATATGGATTCTCCTAATCCAAATACCCAAAGGTTCAACTTTATGGACCTTTTACACAGCCAACAGGATAGCTTTGTTCTTGAACCCTGTTTTAGTTAGTTTGTACCTCCCAGATCATCGGGGATTCCACTGGTCTCTGATCAGATGAATGATGATCAAGAGGATAAAAAGACAGAAAGAGATGGAAACCACATGAAGACCTTGTCCTGATCAGCTCGTGGCTCAACACCAGTAAGGATAATATAGTGGGAAATGAACAGAAATTGGGTACCTTTTGGAAGAGGATTGCAGCATTGTATGTTGCAAGTCCTAGCATTCCAGGTGATGAGAAGAGAGAGTGGTCTCAGTGTAAGCAGAGGTGGAGGAAGATCAATGAAGGGGTCAACAAATTATGTGGAGCCTTTGCCGCTGCAAACTCTCCTCCCAAAAGTGGATTTGGTCCCCAAGACTATTTGAAACTGGCTCATGAGATCTACTTGGCTGACTACAATGCCAAATTCATGCTTGAGCATGCATGAAATGTGCTCAAACATGAGCAGAAGTGGTGTGCTCTCTATAGTAAACCGGGTGTAGATGTAGGCAGTGTTAAAAGAAGGAAGGTTGAGGATGGTACAACTCAATCTGAAAGTTCACAGTTAGTGAACTATGTAGATGTTGATTCTGCAGCATCAGTTGAGGCTAGACCTCCTGGTGTTAAAGCTGCAAAGTCTAAGAAGAAAAAACCAGTGAGCGAGGCAAACCTAGAACAAGAGAAGAAGCTTGAGAACATTCAAACTGTTTGGGATATAAAACAGAAGGATGCAATGATAAAACGTGAGCTTAGTGATAAAAGCATGCTAGAAAGTCTCTTGTCCAGAACTGAGCCACTCTCTGAGCTAGAATTAGCTCTCAAGAACAGGCTAATTACTGCTTACTTAGCCAAAACTGCCTGATTTCCTCTGCTTCAAGTTTATGTACAACCAGTTTCCTTTGTTTCCAGTTTTTAGTTTTCTTTGTTTTCTTTGTTTCCAGTTTCTGTGCTTCAAGTTATTGTATGAATCGTGTATGAATTGAATGGTAGTTTCCAGTTTCTAATTAATCGTTGTTTCCAGTTTCCAAATAATCTTTGTTTTCAATTTCTGGAAACATTAATTAGTTACTGAAAATGTGTTTTTTCTTTGTATATGCCATGTATATGTGTTGAGGTGTTTGCATATGGTGTGAACAAGATTTGAGTTCAGCAAGCTCGGTTTGCAATTGTTAAAAACCCAGCTCGTTTTTGGGATAAGGCAAAAATAGGAAACATTATGAGAGCTTGTGTTATATTCCACAACATGATAGTAGAAGACGAACGAGCTGCATACACTCAGTATGATGTATCATAGTTCGTACCAGAAGAAAGAAGTTCACATGTAGATTACACGTTCTCTACTCATATGCCTACAAATGTCCCATAAATGGCAAACGCTCGAACTCGAATTCGTGATAGAAAGAAACATGAAGACTTGAAAAATGATTTGATTGAGAATATATGGCAACGATTTGGACGAGGTCAAGATTAAAACGTACCGTGCCTTGTCCGTTTATGATTGACAAGTTTAATATTTTTTTTTCATTGTTTTAAATTGTTGTCAACTTTTTAATGTTTTTAATGTATTAATGTTCTTTTCTTTAATAAAATGTTAAATACACTAAAATGAATTTAAACTAATATTTTAATTTTTTAGACCCTCAACATTAGGTGTCTACAATAGAAGGGTCAAAAATCTTAAGTGTCTTAAAAATTAAAAGTTAATTAATTTTAATTGAAAAATACATTAGACACCCACTATGGGGTCAACAATGTACATGCTCTAAGAGGCTAGTATATGGTAATTAAGATTAAGATTGTAAATAGATGATGTTTTTAAGGTTATAATAGTCAAATTACCAAACTCTTTAATATATGTGCATTATCCTTAAACGACATATAAAGTCATACGGAGGGAGTATATATATAGACAAAAAAAATTAAAAAATATAAATATCATTTACATCCGATTTCCACTATTATAAATTTATAATTATCCTAATTTTAGTTACACTATCAAAATTCAAAATGCACATCCCCAAATCCACAAATTTTATTTTATTTTTGTGGGTAAATAAAGTTAAGATTGAATATGCAAATAAATAACTGAGAAATATCCTCACATCGATTTTTTTTCCTCCTTCACCGACGAAGAAGAAGAAGAAGCAATGGGTTTTGTCCTAACTTCTACTTCTCCTATGTCCTCGCTTACGGTCGTCTCTCATCTTCACCAGGTCCCTCTTCTTTCTTCTTCTAATGATTTTGATTATCTTACAATCTTTTAAAAATGCTCTTTTTGATTTTGTATCTATCAGTTTTCAACCGGAATCAAATCCAGTGAAGTTTCATTTCGTCCTCAATTTTCTCCGACTCGTAGAACCCTAATTTCGAAATCATCTTGTTTCAATCTCCCTCAAGGAGAACCCATTCTCTCTGAAGCTCTCAAGGTTATCTCTTTATTTTCAACTCTTTTCCTAAAAATGAAATCTTTCGAACGAGAATTGATTTTTTTTTTTGAATTATACACAGTTTCCCCAAAGGCTTTCTAGGCCCAAGAGACTAAGCTGTGTCGCCGGCTATGCCCAAATGTTAATTCCCCGGTGGCCGAGACTCGAACCCGGGTGGCGGTAGTTACAGCTGCAACCCCTTTACCACTGGGCCACAAGCCTCAGTTACCCAGAATTGATTTTCCTCTATAGGGTCTCAATAATCAAGCAATTAGAGTGATAAAATTTGGTAATTAGGGTTCATCAATGTGTTCTTGCTTGCGCTGATCCACAGGAAACCCAATTTCTTGATGTGTTTGTGTGTGTTCTTGATCAATCTTGAGAAGATTTCAATTTCTTGATGTGTTTGTGTGTGTTCTTGATTTACATTTTGTTTTTTTCTTTGTTTCAGTTTTTTTGATGGGTTAGTTTTATTTATGTTCTTCCTTTGATGTATTTAATCTTCTTGCAATGTTGTTGTTAATGGTCTCTCTTTATAGGAGCCAATTGCATTTGTGGGTGGGATTTTTGCTGGAATTTTAAGACTTGATCTCAACGAAGAACCGCTCAAGGAATGGGTGACTCGAACGGTTGAAGCCTCGGGTATTACGGAAGAGGAAGTTGATGCAGATGGGATGACCTCTAATGAAGAAGAATCTCCTCAACAGATACAGATTCAATAAGGTTTTGCGTTTCCTTTTGTTGCCCTTTAGAATGAAACCGTTATTCGTTTTTTTACTGAAAATGTGATTTGGTTATGCAGTGGCTTTCTTTTACCACCTGCAAGGATAAAGATAGCTTTGCCTTGTGTAATATAACCTTATGTAAAACAAGAAACACAAATCCAAGAAGATGTTCACTCGGAAAATTGCCAATGTTTCATCTTCATATCTTGCGTTATGCGTACTCGGACTCTTAAGAACTCGGGTATTGCGTCATATCTTGATTATTGTATGGAACACATTGCATGAAATTTGTTCGTTAGACGCAAGGCCGCCCTGAACTCACGTGGGCCACAAACAAAAAATATTTATGGCTCTATTGATTAATAAAAAAATCAAAAAAAAAAAAAAAATTAACGAAGAAGTGGTTGATCGAACACCTCACCTCTCATCCATTATTAATAGTATAGAACTAACTGTCCTAATGAATTATTGCTATAATTTTTGCCAAAATTTTACTAATACAATTAAGGGCCACAAGCACATACTTGTGTGGCTTGCCCTCAAGGCCCCACTGGTTAGACGATAGGTCTGACTCAAATGGTCTGAGTAACGCCTAGCGAATTTTTAAACATCGTTTGATACTAATCTTTGTTTTCTAAAGATTGTTTGATGAATGAAATGATAATATGATGACTTGAGATATTGAAGAAAAGAAAAAAAATAATTTGAGCATTGAGATATTTCTTGGTTTGTAACATATTTTATCCTAGTAACAATGAAAAATGATAATAACCACATTGTTTTTCAACCAATTCAACATAGCCACGTCACTACTTACTCTAAACCCGAAACGACGACGTTTTACCACCTCCGATGAATCTGCACCGTTACGAATTGCAATGACGACACTAAACCACAAAGCTTTCAATTCGTCACAATGGCTTCGCGTTTCTTATCGACGACACTAATCACAACTCCGTCCAAATTCATCAAATCTCCAACGAGACTCGGCTCTAGAAAGACTCGAGTCGATTTCAAAGCTATTAGCGAAAATTCACAAGGATCCGTCGATGGAACCGTTTACAAAGGCGTTCGGTCCCTGGACCGTAGAACAATCCGATGTCAAAGAGGTTACTTCAAATTCATACTCAATTACACACTAATCTTCGTTTCTCGTTACTGGGTCATTGTAATTTGCTCAATTCGACATGAAAGTTGATTCCTTTAACCAAATTTTGTTCATTTCAGGTTGTTCTGTATAGGTCAGGATTAGTAACTGCTGCTGCATCGTTTGTAGTTGCTTCTTCTGCTGCTTTTTTACCTGAAAGCTCTTGGTTAAGTGAAACAATAAAGCAAAACCATGATTTGTTTTACTTTGTTGGTGCTAGTGGTTTGGGACTATCACTGTTTCTGATTCATATTTATGTAACTGAGATTAAGAGGACACTTCAGGCTTTATGGGCACTTGGTTTTGTTGGTTCTTTAGCTGCTTATGCTGCACTTGCTAGACCAGCTAGTGAGAATTTGGTTCATTATGTTGTTGATCATCCTACCGCTGTTTGGTTCGTTGGTCCGCTTTTCGCTGCGCTTACGGGACTCGTTTTTAAAGAAGGTATAGAAATCTTGCTTCTGTTATTTGAAAGTATACTGATGTATTAGGCTTTGAATTATTTAGCCAATTTTGTGCAGGACTGTGTTATGGAAAGCTAGAAGCTGGTCTTCTTACATTCATCATACCTTCAGTTCTTCTCGGACATTTGGTAATTCGATTACGATATATTGTATTTAGTTACCTTAGTTAGGGAATTGGGATATGATTGGCCTGGATTAAGTTCGAAAACTGATTACGCAGACTGGTTTGATGAATGACGAGGCAAAACTCGTGTTGCTAGGAACGTGGATGGCGTTATTTGTATTATTTGCCGGAAGAAAATTCACTCAGCCGATAAAGGTATACTGTTTCTTATTTAAGATTAGTATATATACGAGCTTTCGTAGAGGTTTTGCTATTTATGAATGTATCAAGATGTTATAATACTAATTAACCTTGAATATGTTTTGGTTTGTTGAAGGATGACATTGGGGATAAATCTGTTTTCATGTTTATGGCTCTTTCGGAAGACGAGAGGAAGGCTGTGGTTGAGAAACTCGAGCAAGAAAAGTCCATGTAAAACTTGGAATGATTACCAAATGTTTTTTTAATCAAACAGGTATATAATCTTGTATCCGTAGGTTTATATATATACCAATGAGGAGAGATGGTACCACAAGCAGTTTGTAGAATCTAATTAATAGCCTTTTATCGTGCATTGGTAGATAACAATACAAATGCTATCAAAATCTTAGTCTGCATGAAACCATGATTTACCATTCCCTGATTGATCATCGGGTCGCATCCTTAATTGTCGACTCCGCCCAGTACTTGAAACATGATTGGCCTTTGTTTATGGATTACGGTCTGATCTTTCCGTGGTGGTTTTGTTGTTGAGATTAAGCCCCATGGTCTAGTGATGGGTTTGCCTGGCCCAGCTCATTTTGAACCTACACTTATTACTTTGGTTCTGTTTTTAGCCTAGATTTTGAGGATTTAGTATGGTCCTGATTTTGGTCCTTGGGAAACTGATCTCCCGTGATTTGCTAAACGGGGTAAAACCCTGATTTTACGAAACTAGGACCAGGTTGTGTTGTGAAATGTGAGTCGCATTAGAAATGTCCAAGAGTGTTACTGTGGAATCGAGACGGGGAGATTTTATGATCAACAGGAGCTTAAAGGGTAGTAGTAATCCGGGCACTCCACCGATGAACTCAACTGGTGGAATAAGTCATCCGAGTAGAACCTACAGATTTTCGTTCATCGGGGCAATGTTTTGGAGGAAGAGGACCACGGTTGAGACTAATCTCAATTATGATGTGAATTTCTAAGGTAGCCCCAGTCAAATGATCTAGTGCCTTCTACGCGAGGGAAAATCAGTCAATTCTGCGTGTTTTTCGGCAATATAATGGCCTACGATGATAGCGATTTTTTGTGGGGTTTAGGGATTAGAGATTGGAAAAGATAGAAAAGAAAGAGTTGGTATAAGTTTGCAAACAAAGAGCGTGAAATTAGGAACAACGTTTTTTGTCGTTGAAACTGAATCGGGACAAGCAATTGAAAGACAGGACACACGAGTGGGGTGTTAAATGCGGTGTACAGAGTAAGACTAATAATATTGTCACACTATCTCTCTCTCTCTAGTCTTGTTGCTTTCTGTCGTAATCTTCTAAGCGTTTCTGCATTTATTCAAATTATCCATAATACCTCATGTACAACTTGGACCAAAGAATTATGCATGGCTATATTTGACCAAAACGTGACACAATTATACAGCTAAGTTCAACAAAACTATCAATAATTGCCATATGGTTTCAATAGGATGGTGACCAATAGTAATTATTTAATACTATTGATCATCTTTCACATCATTCTTACTAAAATTAAGCTTGTTTCTTTATAATCGGAAATAGAAACAAGAAAATGTGTTTTCTTTGTTTTAAGTTAATTAAAGAGTTTTAAGTCGATAAGTGTACATCTCTTGTCGATAAATATTTGTTTCTTCCCAATATTCAAGAATGCGCAACCTTTGGAAAGTCACATAACTTGATATTAACTCATGACCTGGAGACCGAGAATTCGCTACTAGTCGATTACCCAAGTCCAAAAACTCGCCACTAACCTATTTGGGTATAGAAACAAAAAAGTTGACTAAGTTTTAGGTCGATAATGCTTGGATGCCTATTTTCGAGGACCATATAATCTTGTTACATGAAATGCGCCCGAAACCTACATCTATATGGAAAATATTTGTTTCTTCCCACCTTTCGCAAGTCGCATAACTTGTTATTAACTCATGACCCGGGTTTCCTTGTGCATGAGGGTTATTCTTTGGATCGCAATATCTAGTGGCTAACTCGAAGTACCAAAGAGATTATGAGCCAAAGATTCAAAATTTCCACGTTTTATCCAAAAAGAAAATAAACTCATGACCTAGAGCCCTAAGCTATTAGTCGAATAACCGAGTCCAAAAACCTAGTGCGAAAGCTTGCATTAACCCAAAAAACATTTGGGGTGAGAAACCAAAAAGTTGGATAAGTTAGAGAGAGAGATTGATGAATTGAATCCGACCAAAACTGAGGGGAAAGAACGAGTGTTAAAGGAGAGTCCCCGCCACCAATATGAGGACGAACCCTAAGGGCATGTTCAAAAGAGATTCCAAGGTGTCTTATGGGGTGTTCTTAAAATATAAAATTATTAAAATTTGAGTAAAAGGAAGAAAGAGAGTGTTTTTGTGGGGTATATTGAAATATAAAATTAATAAAAGTTGAGTAAATGATGATGAAGTGTTCTTAAAAAGGAGAGAGAGTGTCTAAAATTAGACACTTTTGGAGAGTGTTCTTAATTAAAGTTGAGTAAAATGATGAAAGAGAATGTATAAAGTTGAATAAAAGGATGAAAGAGAAGGTATAAAGTTGAGTAAAAGGAAGAGAGAGTGTGTGTTTTAATAATTTTATATTTTAAGAACACCCCATAAGACACCTTGGGATCTCCTTTGAACATGGCCTAAGGAGTCGTGTCTAATGCTACATCTCAATTTTTATTCGTGTGTTTTATTTTTGTGGTCTTTCTTTTTCTCTTTCTTTTCTCTTCTTCGAGTCTCTTCCTAACCTTTTAATTTTTTTTCTCTTTGTTCCCTCTCCACACTCGTGGCCTAATTCTACACCTTACCTTTTGCATTTACACACACACGGCTCACACACTCTCACATAGGGGTGGGCGTTCGGGTAACCATTCGGGTTTCGGTTTGGTCAGTTCGGTTATCGGATTTTCGATTTTAGGAATATAATACCCATTCGGATATTTTTTAAATTTTGGATCGGTTTCGGTTCGGTTAATGTCGGTTATTGTCGGTTTTGGTTTCGGTTTCAGTTACCCGAAATATTCATACTTACGTAATTTTTAATCTAATTTGGTTTGATTAATTTATTTTTAACTCAAGTTTTCTGGAAAAATATATAACAAAAATGAAAATTCTAAATAATCTATCTAATTAAATTAATTATTTTAGCCAAATACACCTTCAAATTCCGAATCAACCGAAAAAACTATTAAAAAAAAACTAAAGAAATGCGTAAATTATGTGAACATTGTATCTAAATATATATAGTTAATTTTATGTTTTGTGTAATTCGGATACCCGTTCGGTTTTCGGTTCGGGTTCGGTTTCGGTTTTAAGAAAATGAAACCCATTCGGGTATTTTATAAAATCGGATTCGGTTCGGTTCGGATAATTTCGGATCGGATTCGGTTTGGTTTTTCGGTTTCGGATATTTTGCCCACCCGTACTCTCACATTTTCTTTCATTTTCCTTGTAAGTTTGAATATTAACGATGAAACACTATACACGCAAAATTATGAAGTGAACAAAAATTGAAGTAAATATCTTTTTTGTCTAGGGTATTTTCTGCTAAAATCGTGAATTGATAATACAGACCCGATATTACTAGAAGAAGCTAAACATAGGCTCTAAATGGTACCAGTTTAATGGTTCTACTATTGGCTTAATGGTTCTACTGACACTATTCGTTTAATGGTTCTACTGTCAGTTTAATGGTTCTACTATCAGTTTAATAGTTACACTGTCTGTTTTTGTCTCTAGAATGATTCTGCTATTGGTATAATGGTTCTACTTACACCATTTAACTTTCTTTTATTCTGCCAGATTATGCTAGAAATTTAATTATTCTACCAAAAATTTAATCATTCCGATATTACCATTCAGAGCCATAATTCCCAAAAAAGCATAACTCTAGCCGAATTATTTTGTTACTCACCAGTGATTTTATTTTTTTTGAAATTTTTTTATTAGTTCCAGTAGATCTCTTTCGAGATCACTAAAATATTTCTGACGACGACACTTTTCCATATTTACTTTTTAAACGTTACATCAACATTTTTTTAATCACACCTACATCAAATCCCAAACTGAGTGAAAAGAGTATTTTTACCCTAAAAAGTGTATAGTGGTAACGTGGTTGTAACGTGAGAGTTGGGAGTTATTAGTCAGTGGGATTTGTACTCTGTTTACTGGGGGATTAATAACGGTTTAGTTAGACTTTCTTTAACCGATCCATAAATTAACAAAAAGTCTTTTGCATGGTAGTGGTAAAGTTCTGTTTTAAGAAGCAAGATGTTACAAGTTTGACCTGATTTGTTACTTTCAATAAATATATATTTTTCTATTAGAAAAAAAAACTCATTGGCTATCCTCAGGGCCGACTCTAGTAACATATACTTCTTCTATCAAATATTGTGGCCGCATAACCTGTTTCAAAGAGCCTAAGTGACAAGTAGGAAAGGTTATTAAATTTATATTAGATATTTTCGGTTTTATCTCATTTGTTCTAGAGTTTGTTTGGCATAATGTATCATAGATTCGTCTTCTTCTTTTTTCTAAAATAATAATGGACGGTTTAGAAATGTGGAACGCAAACGTCAATTAGTTATTTTCATAATAGATGCACAACTTCAAAATGTTGTTAGGATTTGATAAAGAGTTGACTTTATACCCACAAACAAACTAGTTGTCTTACGGTCTAATCAAAACTATTGTGGATAGATTATAATCTCTATATAATTTAAAAGGATGCATTATTTAAATTGTGTCATTAAGTGACAATACGTGTAGTTATCTCCACACTTGCATGAAATGAACAGATTGATTAACCATAATTTGAGGGATTTCATTGGTTTTGTGTTGGTAGCGGGACGAAAACGACAGCGTTTTTTCTGGAGGGCGATACGGAAAGTAACATGACAAGACAGTTGGAGAGGAAACTGATCGTCATCTCTTAAGTGAACAGTAAATTGTGTTCCCTTTTTTTTCTTTTGCTTTAATATAATTTTGGGTCATAAAGATCTCTCTTTTTCCCCATTTACTCGAATTCCAACACATACTATCAAAATCCAACTCTTGTCGGTAGCTTACTTCCCACATTAACCTAACCATCCTTTTTAAGCCCGATTTTCTTACCATATATCTATTGGTAAAGACCATTTCATGGAAGTTTTAGATCTTAATCCTTCAAATCTGAAATCACAATATGTAATAATAGTTTCGTTCCAAATGTTATATCTAGACTTTGTTTGATACTCCCTCCGTATTATTTTAGTTGTCGTTTTGATAAAATGTATCTGAATGTATCTGAATGTGTTTTTGAGTTAAATACATCCAAATATTAACCAGATACATTTCTCAAAATGACAAATAATATGAAACGGAGGGAGTATTAAAACTTAATTCGGTTTATATACATAGAAGATAGATTCTACTTAAACTTATTGTATGTTTTTCTAAAAAATTAGCCAATGTTATGTTTTTAGTATCAACAATAAATTATTAAATGTTACATCTTTTCATAACAAAACGTAAACTTAAAACCATTTTAATACAAATGAAAACTTTAGGGCTACAATGTATATTCCCCAACCTCAATCAATCAGACAGTAGATCGTAATTGATTAACTACATTAGTAGTCCTACCAAATAGTCATATAGTTTGAATATTTAAATATATTTAAAAAATTTAATAAACTGAAAAGTAGATTAATGATGTGAGTAGTTACAATAAAGAATTTCTGTTTCATATTATATGCAATAATGACTTCATAAGACTATGCATCTTTTATTGTTGCTAGAATATTCTTAATTTTATATGCAATAATGACTTCATATAAATTTTATATTCTGCAAATTACATTACAATACTATTGAGGCACATGGTTTACTATTAATGTTTAACCTACTTTGTGCTTAATTCATATCCTAGACTTGTTAAATGTCAACACTTAAAAAAATATACTCTAAAGATCTTTACATTTTTATAGTAAATAATTTATATGTTTCACAATTCAACATATGAAAGCAACGGTTGTGGTAAAGTGGTTGAGACAAGCTCGAGAACAAGACATAAACTTAAAGTCCTATCGACTTCAATTCCTACTTTAAATATGCAATGTGCTGCTTTTGAACTAGTAGTATATATATGTATCAAATGCCAGGTTAAAAATTTGGTGGATGAGTTGTGTTGATCGGCTTACTCATTCTGGGATTAGTCAAGTTGCGCACATATCACCAAATTTTTATTGAATGAATTGTTTTATAACAAAACTTCAAATTTATTATTTAAACAATCAACATAACTCATTTTCAAAATTTTAAAAAAGTGAACTGTTGACGAGAGATAACTGAGATTACGCAAAAAAGGAATATGATGTAAGAAAGAAATGTGGATCTCAATGATGTTGCTGTGTGTTGGCTGGCATATTAAACCATCACCATCTTCATGTGCATTCATACGTCACTCTTCCAATTATTTCAATCTCTCTTAACAGAATTCTCCCTCATTTTAATTTCATCTTTATCTATACTATAGTTATAAATATTATAAACGAGAATTACCAAAGTTTATCTTTTAAAAATCCTATGTCACTTTAGGTGTCACAATTCACACTTGCCTTATTATATGTATGTCGTAGTTGTAAATACGTGGTAATTCAATGAATTTGCAAATGATGAGACTTTATATAAAGTGTTTGGTACGAATTTAGTACTATAAGTATATTCTAACAAATCAAGAAGAAACTCCAATAAAAAAAAACAAGGGAGATCGACACAAACTGTATACATTCACAAAACGCGAAGACTTTGTTGAAAGTTTGTTTACAAAAGAGACAAAAGAGCAGTAATTAAAATAAAATAAAAACACCAATTAGCAACTTATAACAAATGAGGATCTTACTTTAAAATAAGTCTTTAATGATATATTTATGAAAAAAACTAAGAATCTACACCAAGTGGTTCCCATTGAGGAACTCTCTGACTGAAGAACCTCCCAATAACTCTTGAATCAAGAATCTCAAGAGCTCCTCCAGATTTAACACATCTTGGAGTCTTATACTGATTCACTGAAGATCCTTGTGAGACACAAAAATCCATCAAACAATCAAATGTTCCCAAACTCACCACTCTTATCTCCAATGGCCCAATTGACTTATCTCTGGTCCTGCATCTTCTATACACATAATCCAAACAATCCTCAACCTCAGAGCAGCACAACTCCATTGTCTTATCATCTAGCTTTGGCGGGTCGTTGCTATGACGTGGTTTTAGCTCCCAGAATAGCACGTAATGCCCTGGTATCGATGATGTGTCCGCATAGCTCGTGTACTCCATAAGCAAGAGGCTTGTAGGCTGTTGGAGATGGTTTAGTTTCGCTTGTGTCACCGCGTTTAGTAGATCTTCTTCGCTTGTTTTATCGGTATCGATGCTTAATACGACGTTTCTTCGCTGCACAAAACGGAATTGAGGTGCCTTGTTGTGGAATCCAGTCACCTTCAGAATATCACCTACTCTGTATCTGTATAAACCTAATCACACAAAAAATGATAGGTTACTTGTGTTACAAGTTACTATATCTTTAGAAATCTTGTATCAAAAATAACCTAGAAACTATGTTGTTGAGAGATAATGACCTGTGAATGTAGTGATGACAATTTCGTAGTATCGGCCTACTTCGACATTAACAAGATCAACGATGAGATCTTCCTTAAGAGTATTATCAGAGTGATTATCGTCGTGCGGTGCGAATTGAATCTCATCGTGGGATTTGTCGTCGACGGGCAAGAACTCGAAGTAAGCCATGTTAGGAAGAAGAGTATAGGAAACATCGGAAGGGTTACAAAGCGGATTAAGGTTAATACCAAAGTAACACTCAGAGGAAGCATACATAGTCGAAACCAAAGGTAAACCGCCGCTATAAAACTCGAGTGTCGGAATATATTGAGCCATCGAACCGGTCACAATCACCTCGACATACTTAGCCTTAGGCCATAGCCTCCTCACGATTCCTTCCCACGACTTCTCAGCACACTCAGTTTCGATTTCATCAGCCAATTCTTGATTTGGTCCTTGAAGGACCGATAAAACTGAGTCTCGACAAGCTGAATCAATGATCCAGCTAGTAACAGTACCGGTTCTAATATCGGCGCAAAGCTCTTTGAAATGATCTTCCAAGAACTTGACAGCTCGAAGAAAAGCCGAGGCGAAAACAGCTCCGACTCTTAGGACATGTGACCGTTGGACTAGACCGCATAGAAGTTGACAGTACATGCTCTGTTTGCTGTCTTGACAAAGAATGGTCTGGTCAGGGCTAGTGTAGACATTGTATTTGTTGAATGGTCTGTTTCTGAAATGTTGACTTTTGTAGTAACTGGTTAACACAGGACGAGCCATTAGACCTGAAGGTGTCTTGATTTCTGGTTTTATGAATAGAAGATACATCCCTTTTCCTTCATCTAGCCCACTCACATATCTACAATTTTACACACACACACACATAAAAGCACAATCCATTAACAAAAAGTCACCTTATCAATACAACCTTATAAGAAAAAATTAACAAAAAGTTACACCTTCACTGTTTTATTCGTTTGACTACTCTCAAAATTTTGGGTTAAAAATATGTATTATACGGATTTGAACGCTAGATCGTGACATAGTGACTGTTCACAAACCACTAAAACTACATATTTTTTGTCAAAAGACAAATGTCATTTAAATAAATGTACTTATTTTTTTGCCTTCTCTAATTAGTGTTAAAGCCGAATTAGAGAGCCAAATCATATAAGTTATATTGTGTTTAAAGAAAGCTTTAAAATATGTATTATTTTTGTTTTCCTTGTTATGAGAATGAAACAAAGAGAGACTAATGTAATATTTTTTTTTTTGAAATTTAACAATGTAAATCAACATATAATTAAGTAGTAAGTCATGTTTTTTACTTGTTCATGATAGGCACTAGCATGCTGTAGAAAAATGTCTTCCTCTCCAATTCTTCAGCTGTTGAAGGCATCAACTTCGGTTTTCCAGCAGAAGTCCCAGAACTATATACATAATACTCACATGAAATTACTAAAACGTATTTTTTTTTTTTTGTCAACTACTAAAATGTAAAATGTAATGTTAAAAAAAAAAAAAAAACTACTAAAATGTAAATCAAACAACGTAAACTAGAGAGAAAGAGCTAGTCCAAAATTTATACCTTGTGAGGAGCTCTGTGATGGGTTGAGAAGAGACAATATCAGAGGATTCGCCATCGGCGATTCGTTGAATGAAAGGCTTTATGTCATCATAATTCACCACAGGGACTTTGTTCTTGAAACTTTCTTGATTCTTGTCGAATTCTCCTTCAAGAAATGCTCGGAGATATTGAGTTCCAGAGTTTCGAGAGAGTATTTTGTGAAGAACCTGTTGTTGAATTGTCTCTGCATTTGTGGTTAGATCCTCAAGAAGCTTTAGGCCAGCCTCTGTATCATTTGGGTCGTAACTTGGTATCATTGCTTTTTGTCTGAAAACATACACAAACCAAAAGCTTATATGTTTTTGTTACAATGATGATTTAGAAGAAGAAAATAGAACTTTTAATTTTGTTAAGAGAATAGAGTCATTTCTTCTTCTCTGTTCTTGAAGGTTGGTTTTGTGGTAGGAGGAAGAAGGAAGAAGAAATGGTTATATAATAAATTGGGAAATGATGAAATATATTCTTAGAAAAATATATTTGTGAGGTCCTACAACACACATGGCCTTGTCTAGTTAGAATGAAGCTATTGTTGGTCAATATTACCTGTGTTGCTGTGCAGGCTCTTCTTATTAGTTATATGTTATTATTAGTATTATTTTTTTGTTTAATATTTTGTTTGTTTATATGTTGTTTAATCCTCCAATCAAGCTCTTTCTTTATGATCCGTTGAATAATGGCAATCCAATCATATTCACAAGATTTGCATATGTCTGCCAAAAGATGTAGTCATTTGGTCTTCAGTCTTCACTATACTCATCTAATCATATTATTGGCTCTTAGATTTTATTTAGGAACTTGTTGATCCCCTTTTAAACTCGCATGCAATTATATGTGCAAAATGTTTTAAAAATGATATATATTCAAAGAAGCATATATAATAGCTTCAGTTACCAAATTAGTTATACATATTTTCTTTAAGAATTTGTTTGTATACTTTAATTCATTTGCATGTTTTAAAAAAAAAAATTACATTGATGTGAATTGCACAACTCTTTGTAAATACAAATGGATATATATTAGTTAAAACTATTTTATGTGTGATAATTGGACTCCATATATATAATAATGTAAGATAGTCTCTCAAGTTTGACTTATGGCAATCAAGATTAAGAGAGAGAAGAATTGTTAAATCTCTAGGTTATGATAAAGTCACCATAGGTCGTTACGTCGATATAGATATATTACAAATTGAAAATTGACTAATTAACCATACATGATGAAACTTAGAGCATAAAATAACATGCATAAGCTTAATGCAGTTAAGAAAATACTAAAAGTATGGAAAATTTGGATTAGGTTAATGTATATGTCTTGTGGTGACGAGGAAACAGATGTGAACAACGAGAAAGTGTTGGAGAAGATGATCTTTTCTCGTGAAAATTTTCATTTAAATACGCTATGTCTACATGTCGTACATTTTAGGCATGTTCCGTCTAAAACTCCTTTGCCTTAGCCTTTTCTACTGCTTTCTTTTTTATTACATCTGCATTAGGCATATACACTCTACCACTTTTCATTAAATTTCATGTTTTCATGTTATTTAGTAGCAATGTTTTTTGTGTGTGTTATATATCGACCATTAACGCTAAATATGATTTTGTGCTCGTGTATTTTTGTTCTTTATCTAACTGAGGTTATTGAAATTTTCTTTTAACAAATTATGGTGGTCAAGTGATGTTATGCGTTTTGTACCATTTTAAAATAATATGTTACCATTCAATTTCCTGTCACCACACGGATCTTGATATATATCACAATCTGATATTGTTTCATCAAAAGAACAATAATTTTTCTTCTGATATACCGGGGATGCCCCACAACAAATAGATGGGAGCAGGAGTTCCAAGTTGATCCATAATTCTTTTCAATTCAGATTTTAAATATTCCGATTTTTTTATGGAAAACTTAACATGAAGCACAAGGACCTCTTTGGTTTACTATTAAACCACCATCCATTGGTTCAAAAACATCTTTTAATTATTAAAAATGCATATTTTGTTGTTCCAATTTCTAAATCTTTATTCTGATATTCGCCAAGGGGGTTGTAAGCATATTCATCGGAAACTACAATCACATGGAAATGAAAGGACCAAACATTGGATGTGTGGTGAGTCTCGTACACACACAAAAGTATGTTATCAATTCGAAAGTCAACAATAAACTTGAGCCTGACAAAGTGACAAGCTAAGGTTAGAATAAGATATAGGTTTCTAAAAGTTTCATTGGGAATTTGTTGGTATTGTTGCTAAGAGCATCATTATCAATAGTTGTTAGTGAGTTGCTAATTTTGGGGTGCTAAATAATTTGTTTATTATAGATTACATTTGGTTATCACTATTCACCTATTTTATTTTATTTTAAAGTGTTTATATTAGTTAGCAACCCAAGTGGGTTGCTAATAGTCACTAAAATTAGCAACCCAAATACACTATTCAACTATTTTGTTTATTTTTTTAATTGCTTTTATTACTTAGCAACTCACTAACAACTATTGATAATGATGCTCTAAGACAAAGAAAAGAAAACCGTTTACATTTAAATTCCAGATTGTGGTTCAAAATAAAACTCAGACTATGCGAAAAACTCACACATATAGTTTCTTGGTCGACAACTTGTTTAAGCATAGTTTATATTCTGAAATATAAAAACAATCAACAGTGTAATAGGACACAAAAAAAGGTCAAAGTGACGAGCAATGCAATAATTGCTCTATTGGTGGACTTCTTCAAACCAATACGCACAACAACACAATTACTTCTCATGGACTGAGATAACGTATTTAATCGTGCATGACGCGAATTACTTACTCACTCCTGATACACGACAAACCCCATTAACGGGAATAAGTAAAAGTAAATCAGATTTATTGCAATTAGAAAAACAGAAATTGTACACACACAAAAAAAGTGAGAGAAGATGTTTATCAAAAATAAATAAATAGAATTTCAAATCTGAAGTTTAATAAGATAGGAGTATGAACCGTGTGGAAACCGTCAAGTTTTCGAAATCAAAATAGAGGTCTTTTTTTTCTAAGATAATAATAGAGTCGTTTTGATTAGCTTTATATTTGTGTTAATGTTGCGGTTTTTATTAGCTCTATTTGTTTCTCAGCTAAGACTGCACACTTGGTCAGAACTCCTAGTCTCCTATCCGAAAAACAGTAGCATATACATCGGTCTTTCACATTTGGAAACAGCGGAACAACATATTCCACAACCAATAATCAATCCCTCCAAATGCTCTCCATTCAAATGTTTGGATAACTAAAGAAGACATAGGCGACGGTTTCAAAACCTAATATTGTTCTGGATTCGTTAACTCCATAACTCTTTCATATTTCCTAAGTAGTTTTATTCTCCTTGTGTTTTTTTTTCTTCTAATTTGCCTAAATACACCAATAAGTTGTCACTAATGTAACACCTCAAATTTTATTTTTAATGATACTAACTGTTTAGCAAAAACAAACAAAAAAATGTTGCGGTTGTGCCAATATCATTTATGTTCTACGCATGAATGATTTGTTAAGGATCTATATATATATATACACACGATGATGATAGAAAATGATGATATCTAATTGGTGTTATGGATAACAAAATCTATATTTCAAATTATAGAAAGAAGAATAGATTTTCTAAATCGTTAAAAATATACTCTGTTTCCTCTGAAGAAACAAATATTTCTCTAGAACTTCACAAATTTTCTTTGTTTGTTGCATTCTTGTCTTCCAAAAAATATCCTCCAACTTTTCTTCAATATTAATCAACAAATAGACGTGTAATAATACTTCAAAAAGGGGAAAATCATAGAAGTACTAATAATAACTAAACGTAATAATAATATTATTTTTGGCTGTTAGTGATCTCACGAAGTTTTGATAATCAATATCTGTAGTCCACACAATTAATAATATTACTATAAATCCAGACAATTATTATTTTCTCTACCGTTGTGTGATTTAATTAAATTTGAGATCGTTCTCATCATATTATATACAAAAACGAAAGAAAATACTTTAATCAGCCTACTCCGAATATTGTTTACTTGTATATAAATATTGAAAATCATGAATACTGATTCTATTCTTAAGTGTGACTAATCCATTAAATCAGTTGTTTTAATTGCTCAAATAAATAATTTAAAGTTAATATATTAATTAGGATTCGTGATGAAACAAAATACGACTTTGAGCAAAAAGAAAAAGAGGTAATGATCGTTGAAGTTCACGAAGTCCACATAGTATTCATCTACAATTGGCAATGCTAGTGAATTGTCAAATTAATTTCGTGCCGGAAACTCAAAGTCCTGATAAATGATTCAACACAAGTTTTTCCAACAAAATCTAAAGTGAGAACTTCTATTGAGTAGGCAAAGTAAATTAACAAAGTGGTATGTGTTGCTTGGAATCGAAGAAACCATGCTCGTTTATATTTGTACAAGTTAAAATTACGAGGAATATATATACTAATTAATAGCAATAAGCACATCACCGATCCCAAAGTGAAGAAATTTAGTGTTGTGTAAAGAGTTGTTTGGTTTTCGGTAAACGCATTGAGAGCCAAAAGAAACTAGCATTACTTAAATTGTTATTTAGGACATTTGTTCAGGGATTTGCTTAGATTTGGTCTTTAGAAGTCTTTTATTGCTGAGATTAACATAAAGTAAAATGCAAAAGCAAGTGTCTCTACGAGGGCACATGTAATCTTGAAATGAGGAGAGGAAATAGGAGCAAAAAATGGGTGATAAAAAGAAGTATAAGCGGTCTTACATTATTTAACTCGTTTTAGCTATATCGAAGTTCTCAAGTATATGTTGAAAAGACGAGCCATGCGTATTAACATTATTTTTAGTGGTCAACGAAAGCCAATACCTAACATAAACCGCAGACCGATAATTTCAGTTCAATACAAAGATAAT
Source organism: Draba incana (assembly GCA_963576765.1). Classification (NCBI taxonomy): domain Eukaryota; kingdom Viridiplantae; phylum Streptophyta; class Magnoliopsida; order Brassicales; family Brassicaceae; genus Draba; species Draba incana. Next base: position 4,865,967 of record OY755208.1, read on the forward strand.
ATTAAGGTCACAGTTCGGGCTTATTAAGACCACAATTTGTTTCTTTGTGTTTGCGTTTTATTTTGAAGTTTACAAATAATACAACTACGATTTATGTTAATACTACCTACAAATATATACATATGTTTCATATATCGTTGTGAATTCGACCAAGAAGAATAAACAATAAAGAGACAAAAAACTATTTGAATCGAGTAAAGCTTGATATGAGACTAATATTAAATGTTGTGGTTTCAGATGCGACTTAAAAAAAAAAAAAATCATAAAAATGCGACTATTTAAGAGCATGTGTCTGGTTAAGAAACTCTGATATAGGTCTCCGTAGATAGAAGTAAAATCATCTAATGTGTTAGCAAATATTATCAATTTAAGTAAAATGTTGGAAACCTACCTTTGATCTACCTAATTGGCTAAGCCTCATATCAACTTTTATTTTATGCAAACTCTTTAGTTACTGAAAAAAAACTATGATTTATGCAACAAACTAAATACATAGCTATAAGCCTATATAACTCAAAATGCAATCCCCATAAAAAATTTACTTTCTCACCTTTGCTAGTGATAAGTATGGTAAAGTTTAGTTACAATCTTTTTTGTGGTTTATGTCGTCCTAATCCACTACAAGAAAACAGGGGGTATTCCGACGGCCAAAACCGTCGGAATTCCGTCGAAAATGACCGTTTTCCGACGGGATTCCGACGGTATTGGTCCGTCGCTTCTGTCTCGTCGGAAAAATGCACCGTCGGAAAATCGTTGATTATTTCCGACGGCAATCCGACGTTTTAACGTCGGACCAAAACCGGCGACGGAATTCCGACGGTGCCGGAGTTCCGGCCATAACCGACGGAATTCCGACGGTGCCGGAGTTCCGGCCATAACCGACGGAATTCCGACGGTGCCGGAGTTCCGGCGATAACCGACGGAATTCCGACGGTGCCGGAGTTCCGGCGATAACCGACGGAATTCCGACGGAAACCGTATTTTTTGAAAAAAAATAAATAAATAATAAATAATTAATTAAAATTATATAAAATATAATAAAACATAAAAAATGTATTAAAAATTAAAAAAACATTTAAAATTGTTTTAAAAGTACGATCGAAGTTTTACAATATATTTAAAAACTCTAAAAGGGCTATTCCGCCCTACGGGAGGTCAGGAACTGTCTCATCTGGTCTTCCAACGCTCGAAATCGTGACTCCGCATCCGCCTTATCCTTCTCTCTTGCAGCCTCGGCATCCGCCTTATCCTTCTCTCTTGCAGCCTCGGCCTCCGCCTTATCCTTCTCTCTTGCAGCCTCGGCCTCCGCCTTATCCTTTTTTATCTTGTCGCCTAGGATAAAAAAGATAAAAAAAGTTAGTTGTATTAAAAATTAGTTGAAAATGTGTTTAAAACTAACACGGTTACTAACCTGATAGGCGAACTCGTTGACCACCTCGTATGGAACTTCGGTGGGCGCCTGAGTCCCTTCGTCCATCGGTTGCGATTGGAGGTACTCCTCCTGCCGCCTCTCCACGGTTTCCACGATTTCACGAGCAACGGCATCTTGGATTTCACCGGTCTTCTTGTTGGTGTGGCTTACTCTGATCAAATCAAGGTTCGAAGGAAAAACACCGGTTTCCTTAAACTGTTAACAACGGAAAATTGTGTTAGCAAATTATTAAAAAAATTGAATTGTTTAAATATTTACCATTTTGTCTGCTTTCGACGCCTTGCTTGTTGCACCGAGGTTGTGGGTCGCTGGTCCCTTCCCCTTCCGGTTGCTGTTACGGTTAGTTGAGTTTCTCTCAGAGATCTCCTTAGTTGCCTCCTTTTCCCAATGTGCAACTAGTCCTTCCCAACACGCATCTTTATATTTCATAACCCGAGGCCGCTTCCCGGTCTTGAACCACGCTTCTTTCCACTCGTTCATCTTCCACGAGTACTTCCTCCCCGCCTTTTCGTCGAATCCTTTTCGGACCAACGTAGTGAGCTGTGGATCCCACGTGAAGGTTTGCTGCAAACCACACCACAAAAATTTGCATTAGTAATTATAATTTGACTAATATAGGAAGTATATTTTAAACTTATAAATTAAATTACATACCGCAAATTGTCGGAACCAAATGTCCCGGTCCTCCGGTGGCATATCGTTGTATGTACCATACGGTTTATCTAACATGGTATTCATCATGTCGTTGATAGAAGCAGTAATCCCGTTTTGCGAGTATTGGAACCTATTAAAATATTTGGTTAAATATTTTAGTAAAATAATTTAATCCAAAACATATTTACATTTGACTTACCAGGTCGTGTTAGGTGGCGTGTCTGGATCTAGACGAGTCAACCTATCACGTCCAGGTTGCGCCACAAACTGCTCGATGGTCATGGATGTGGGTTGTGAATTGGCTGTGGGCGGGGGCTGAGACATGTGTGGGGCATGTAGGTCGGGAGTAGCGTAGGGGATATGCGTATCAGTCGCAGTCCGATCTCCCCCACTGGAAGACGCCCCTACTCTAGACTGATGATATGCTGGATAGTCCCTACGGTTTCCAAAATTCTAAGAGTTTGAAATTTATAATAATTCGGGATTTTTCGATTTGCGATTTAGTTACTTGGAAATTTCGGATTTAGGGATATAAGCATTTAGTGTTTTTAAGGGTTTTTTGAAATATAGAGATTAGAGGAATTTAGTTTTATGACATTTTGTTATTTAAAAAACTTAGGATTTTAAGATTTTTGTAATAAATGACTTTATTGAATTTGGGATTATGTGGTTTTGGAATTAATGCACTTAGGGATTTAGGGAAATTAGAATTTAGAAATTTAAGTAACCAGGACTTGTTTGTATATTGTATATTCGGAAACCGAAGTTCATGGATTTAGGTTTTGTTGGGAAATTGACTTTTATAATTTGACAAATGTTATTAATGTTCAAAAAATTTCATTATTTTGAAATCGTTAAAGTTATAAATGTTTAAAATTATAATATATATTTTTAATTTCAAGGATTTAAAGTTTTATATTTTTTTATTTTTAAGTAGGTTTAAGTGTTTCAATTTATAAAATTTTTAATATATGTTTTATTAATGTTATAAAATGATTCTCTTACAATATTAATCATACATTAAATTGTAAATGAAATGAAAAAATTCATAAAACCCTATGAAAATCATATTCTTAAAATTGTAAAATTTATAAAATTATAATTTCCTAAAAATCCCTAAGTTAGTAAATTCCTAAAATTATGAAATTCCCTAAATTTTCCAATCTCCAAATTGTAAAATTTCCAAAATAACACAATTAACCAATTTAATCTACAAACCTAATTTACTAACATTGTCAAATCCGAATTCACCCTAACATTCTACATGAACGAGAATCCTCAAGAACAATTTCGGATTTTTAATTGAAATTATGTAAAACTCACATAATGTTGGATTTGGTGAAAGATTGTGAGGAATCACGACGGAGGAGTAGTTTTTGCAAGGATTCGGCGGTGAAACGGCGGAGAAACGGCTCGGAATCGACGGAGAAACGATCGGAGAATTTTATGAGGAAAAAAAAAAGTTGAGATCTGTTTTCGGGGAAGACGAAGTGTGGATTTATTGGACTGTCCGACGGTACTCCGACGGTATAAAAAAAATTCAGACGGAACTTCCGACGGTTTTCCCGCTTTGACGGTGACAACGAGGTTGTTTGGCGGCAACTAAAATTAGGGTTACCGTCGGGATGCCGTCTCACTTTCAGACGGAACCCCGACGGTTCTTAAATTTTTAATTTAATTTTTGATTATCCGATCCTTAATTAATAAAAAATTAAATAACCGTCGGGATTCCGTCTGAAATTGAGACGGCATCCCGACGGCTGTTAATTAAAAAATAAACAACCGTCGGAATTCCGTCTCAATTTCAGACGGAATCCCGACGGTTCTTAAATTTTTAATTTAATTTTTGATTATCCGATCCTTAATTAATAAAAAAATTAAATAACCGTCGAGATTCCGTCTGAAATTGAGACGGCATCCCGACGGCTGTTAATTAAAAAATAAACAACCGTCGGAATTCCGTCTCAATTTCAAACGGAATCCCGACGTTCTTAAATTATTTATTTTAAAATATTTTATCCCAACATTAATTGTTTAAATGCAATTTTAAAGGTTTTAGATTTCAGAAAGTATGGGTTATGTATTTTTACGCCTTACTTTATAAATTTTATCTTAATTTTTAAAATGTTTTTGGAAAATTTTAAATTATATTACATTATACTTAATTAAAACTTGTGCCGTGGGATGTATTTTACTACTACGGAAATAGTAAAAACAACATAAATCTTTTATCATAAAATTATAGAACATAAAAACAACATATGGATTTGAAAATAAAAACAACATAAAGGCCATTATTGAACATATATAAAAACAACATAAAGCTTTTATCATTTAATTATTCTTAATCATGGACGAGTTGGATGTTTAGTCTTCATCGGAGTCTGGAACTATTTCATATTCATGCGCAGTAGTTCCTCCATCTTCCTCCTCGGTGGTAGATACTTCCATTGGTTGGTATTTAGCAAGCATCGAATTAACACCGATTATCTATTTGAAAATTGAATTTGGTTAAGCATTCCCATAAATATTTAAAAACGTATGTTGTATCTACCTTAACAATGTTTCGCTCTGTGATGTTCAGGTACTTTGAGTTCCTGTTAAAACGGCAAACGGTAACATTTCTTAGGATGACCACCGCACCTACACCAGTGGCGAGTCTGTACTCGTCCTTGCTGAAGATGTTATGGTGCATGGTTCCCTCGTTTTGTCCTGAAGGATCTTTTAAGGTTACTAGCAGATCCCCCTGGTCACTGGGGGTCAAACTAGAGAGCATAGCCACAATCTAATAATCAAATAGAATATACTTGTCAGATAACTGTATGTGTAAATGTTAATAAAATAGGTGGAAAAAGTAAACCTTTTTGACTTTCACAAAGTGTAAATGCGGGGATTGAATTTCTGCAATCTGGGTCCAGAATGGTGTGCTCCTATTGTTATAGGAACCTACATGTAAGAATAATAGATGTAGTATTTTCAGCTATAATCATTATTGTACCAGTAAAATTACGGGTAATTATATATATATATATAGTAGTAGATATAATATATATATATACCTTCACACATTATGTAATCCATAGTAGAAGTCCACCGAGGACTACGGAAATCATGGTCGGCCTGTGTTGGCTCATTCAAGACCTCACGAATAAAATCTTGTGTTGGGCGTGTCTGAGAACTTTCACCTCGCAGCACCTTTGCATCATGAGACCTCTTGCGAAACATTCCTCGCCGTACGACTTGGCCAGGTCCCGGCATTACGGGCGTTTGGTTCTGGGATTGTTGAGTTGGATGGAGTGAAATTGTCGGTTCAGCATCAGTAAAATTTAAGTTATCGTAAGGAGGGCTGGAAGGAACAAGAGTTGTGTTTGGAGGGTTGTGACCGGGGCCTCGGTTTTGCATATAGTAATTCCATAGATCTCTGTTTGCCATAACGCAATTGAATATTTTTGTGTTATGATTTTCGGCTACCTTATATAAAACATATTTCCGTCGGAATTCCGTCGGAAATCCGTCAATACCCCCGACATCACACCCCACAATTTCCCATCGGCCACCGGAGACGATTTGGCAACCACACAATCTTTGCCGACATCGTCCACCGTAGGAATTTCGTACCAATTCCGTCAGGAATTCCGACGGAATGTGGCCGTCGGGAAACAGTTCTTACACGGCGACCACGGAAAACTTTGCCGACATCGGAAAATCCAATTTCCGTCGGTAATCCGTCAGAAATCCGTCAACCCAGTCCGACATAAAACCCCACCAATCCCTTCGGCCACTGCTGACGAATCTTAATAACCACTGAAACTTTGCCGACATCAAAAACCGTAGGCAATCCGTCAGAAATCCGTCAACCCAGTCCGACATAAAACCCCACCAATCAATGAGGCCACTCCAGACAAATCTTAATAAGCACCAAAACTTTGCCGACATCGAAAACCGTCGGCAATCCGTCAGAACTTCGGTAATACGGACGGAATACCGACGGTTTATACATATAAATTCTACTTTAAATACACCTCATGGAGTGTATATCTTCTACACATCTCAATAACACAAAAAATGTCTTCTCCCTCTCCTCAGAAAGACGCAGAAACAACCGACCTTGATCCTTTTGGATTTCCAATAATACCAAAATTCTCGTGGGAAACTCAATCTTATTGCGACGAATCGTTTAAAGAGCTGCCCACTTACTCGTGGGAATTTGATATGTGCTCACCAATCCATAAAGAAGATTCCATATCAACAATAGTGTCTGACAGCCAGTGCTCGCCAAACATCCACCACATTCCAAAATTGTCGTCGGAATCTCCAACTAAGTGCGACAAATACGTCCAACCATTTCAATTCAGTGAACCGTCATATAGTTACGGTGGAAGTCCTTCAAATGAATGTAAGGATCAGTACTATGATTTGATAGGCGCCCAAAGCCCAGAAGAGCCACCGCCAGACTTATATATTGATGAAGATACAATCAAAAAATTGTGCGACGGAGTTTTAGATTCTCCAGCAAAGAAAAAAAAGGGAAAGAAAATCACTAAATGGTTTTAACCAATGGTAAGTTTGGAGTGGAATCCGACATATGATTGTATAATGAGAAGTTTATTACGTACTTGTACCATAACCGTTCTGTGTTAAATATTTGCAAGTCTTTAATGTACCCGTTTAAGAATGTGTTTTAAATTTTATGTTTCATTAAATGTAATGTTTTATTGGAGTTCCAATACTCAAATTCTCGTGTAGAATCGGTTTTGTTAATGAAATGAAAAATATTATAGGCAAGAAACAAATATTAGAGAAGAACATGAACAACATATTTCGTAATCACAATTTATTATTCTCAATCTCCAGAGGAACCTTCACTAGGGATGGAGTCTGAATCGTCGTCAAATTCCCCACAGGGTTCCTCTTCGTCCGAATGCACTAGATCATCCCCGACATGTGTGACATCGACAACGAGGTCAATGTTATCCACCTCGTCAATAGGTGACATTGGTACACTTCTCGATGGTTGTAGAGCATCATGTTCTGGAACTCCATAGATTTTTCCTCTGGGGTTTATTGGAGTTACTGTGATCCACGGATCTGTACGGTAGGCAACTCGTGGATACGGAATGTAGCAAACCTATTCATAAGTAGTGGATATTGTTAATATACATGAACAAGAAACATTAACCATGCGTACATAGGTAAACATATGAGTGTATATATCGATACCTGGTCTGCTTGAGACGCAAGGATAAATGGATCGTAATAATGCAGTCTGCGGCTTGAATTGATCGAAGTAACACCAAGAGAGTCAACTCGAACCCCCTGACCATTGGCTGGATCATACCAATCGCACATGAACACAATGCACCTCAAGTTCAACAGTCCTCGGTAGCGGATTTCCAAGATTTCTTTTAAAATCCCATAGTACATGGTATCGCCGGAATGCGCCGAAATACCATAGTCCGCAGTTGACCTTTGGCGTCCTTCCTCGAAGATCCTGAACGCATATCCCCTAGTGCAAAACTGGGGATATGAATTCGCAGTGCTGCGTAAACCATGAACAAACTCCACTAACCATGTCGGGAGAGGTTGACCAGTTGATAAACTTTCGGAAACCTAACAATGGTATAACTAATATATCAGTAACATATAAAAGTTAAAACCTGGAAAAGTAAGAGTAAATAATTATATTACACTTACATAACATTTCAACCACCCCTCGAATTCTTCGTCGTTCAAGACAGCAAGTTCGGCATCTGTCTTACCATAATGGTACTGACGAGCGAGCGACATGTAAATCCTGTAACATAACAGTCATTAGTAGATGAAGGCAACTAATTCCATAATTGTAGTATAATAACTGATATACCTTTCGTACTCCAAAATTTCGTCACAATTTCTAAGGATATACGTATGCAAATGTGTGACCTCTTGTGGTGATAGTTTGCGTTTCTTTGGTTTTCCACTTGCTCGACCAACTTGGGCAAATAACTGAGGAACAACCACGTCATACACTGCTTTCTCACCTCTATCATCATGTCGGGGAGGCCGTCTCGCCTTAGTACTTACTGCCCGTGGAAAGTAAATTTCAGAAAATTGTGAGACTTCCTCGTTTAGGCTCTGTGCAGCAATAGATCCCTCAACCCTGCTCAAATTTTTAACTTTTTTCTTCAGATGGAACATGTAACGCTCGAACGGATACATCCATCGGTATTGAACAGGGCCTCCTAAGGCTGCTTCTCGTGGGAGGTGAATAGGAAGATGTTCCATAACGTCAAAAAAAGATGGTGGAAATATCTTCTCAAGATTACAAAGGAGAACAGGGATATTGGCCTCCAAGTTACGTATCCCGTGGACGGTAAGCGTTCTGGAACATAAATCTCGGAAGAATGCACCAACTCCTACAAACGCAAAATATACAAATTACTACATATATAGTAATTATATGGTAGTAAGAAAGTAATGAGAGTAAGGAATATACCTCCAATTGCTTGGTGGATAGGTCCTGGAAGAAGAAATGCAAATACAAAAGGAAGAAGACGCTGCATCACGACATGACAATCATGACTCTTCATTCCTATGAACTTCCCTTCCGTCGAATCCATGCAATTACCTAGATTAGATGCGTAGCCGTCCGGGAATTTTAGATAATTTTTAAACCATTCAAAAAATTCTTGTTTCTGCCTAGCGTCTAACCGGTACGCAGGCATCGGCAATCTACCATTAGGCAAAACATGAAGAGATGGCCTCGAACAAATCAATGGCAAGTCGAATCTTGACTTCCAGTTGTCTTTTGTTTTTCCTGGGACGTTTAATATGGTGTTCATGATGTTATCGAAGAAATTCTTTTCCACATGCATGACATCTATATTATGCCGCAGTAGGTGGTCTTTCCAGTAAGGCAAATCCCAAAAAATACTCTTTTTGTGCCAATTGTGATATTCCCCACAACCGTCGACGGGGTGATGGCCATTACCCCCACATTCAGGAGTTCGCTCTGCACCAAAATCTCGTAACTGTTCCAAAATGTTGCGACCATCTATCTCAGCAGGTGGACCATATAACACTTGTACATTCGTCTTGAAATGTCTTTTAGACCGCCGATATGGATGATTTGCCGGTAAAAAACACCTATGACAATCAAACCACGAAGTCTTCCTTCCGTGCTGCAGTTGGAATGCAGAAGTATTGTCTTGGCAATAAGGACATGCCAATCTTCCATGCGTTGTCCATCCAGATAACATACCGTATGCCGGAAAATCGCTGATGGTCCACATAAGAACCGCACGCATCTTGAAATTCTGCTTGATTGAAACATCATATGCCTCAACACCATCCTCCCACAACATCTGCAACTCATAGATCAATGGTTGGAGGAATATATCGAGGGACCGTCTTGGATGATCTGGGCCGGGTACTAGAATTGAGAGAAACAGGAACTCCCGCCGCATGCACATAGATGGAGGCAAATTGTAAGGTGTTACGATGACCGGCCACAATGAATATTGTCTTCCATGCTTGCCAAACGGGTTGAAACCATCAGTGGATAGGCCTATGTATACATTTCGTCGTTCATATGCAAAAGCTAGATACACAGATTGAAAGTGTTTCCACGCTTCCGCGTCAGACGGATGCGTGATATCTCCATCTTGACTATGCTCAGCATGCCATCTCATAGCCTTAGCTGTGCGGTCTGATTCGTACAGCCTCTTCAACCTCTCTGTTATGGGTAAATACCACATCCGTTTGAATGGAATCTTCACCCTGCCGCTTGTGTCCTGGAACCGGGGTTTCCGGCAAAATTTACATTTTTTTCGGTTCTCGTCTTCTCTCCAGTATATCATACAGTTGTCGATGCACACATCTATAACCTGGTAGGGCAAACCAAGACCGGCGACAAGTTTTTGGACCTCGTAGTATGATCCTGGGGCCAGATTATCTTCTGGCAAAACATCTTTCACGAACTCGGCGAATGCATCAACACATTCTTCAGACAAATTATAATCAGTCTTCAGGTTCATCATCCTAGTGGCAGCAGACAGCGGTGAATGACCATCCCTACAACCGCTGTATAGAGGTTGCTTTGCTGCGTCTAACATATTGAAAAACCTCCGAGATTCTAAATTAGGCTCTTCAACCCTACCACCCTCATACCCACCCGACTGCAAATCCTCTCTAAAATTATCTCTAACCATCGCCACCGTACTTACCCCAACATCTACTCCCGCTTTAGGTTCCCATACGGTATCCGTTTCCCCTACGGTATCTGGAAAATAAGGTGCATTGCTACTAGTACTACCATATTCATAATTGGTTTCTCCATGTAAAAACCAAACCTTATATCCCGGCCTAAAACCATATCTATATAAATGAGTCCAAACATTATGAATGGCGACACTAATTCTATTACAACAATTGGAACAAGGACATTTGATATCCTGACCTTTTTTGGCTGCTTCTACATTACTGGGTAAATTCATGAACTCGCATATTCCTTGAGCGTATTCGTTCCTTAATAAGTCCGAGCCCACATCCGTCATTGGCTCGTCCATCCATGCCCGAAAATATGAACTCATCTTTGGAATTTTTTTTTGTTTAAAGAAAGAATTTATGATACGATGGAATGACGAATTCGGCTACCTTATATAAAACGGATTTCCCTCCGAATTCCGTCAGAAATCCGTCAATACCCCCGACATCACACCCCACAATTTCACATCGGCCACCGGAGACGATTTGGCAACCACACAATCGTTGCCGACATCAAACACCGTAGGAATTCCGTCGGAATACCGTCGGTAATTCCGAGGGCATATGCCGTCGGAAAAATGTCTTACACCGGCGACCACGCAAAACTTTCCCGACATCGGAAATTCCGATTTCCGTCGGGACTTCGCCAGAATACCGTCGGAATAGATCGACGGCGAATTACCGTCGGTATGCCGTCTGAAATTGAGACGGTATTCCAACGGTATACCGACGGATTGGGTTTCCGTCGGAATGCCCTCGGACAATTTTGACGGATTGCCGACGGGATCGTTTTGGTCGGCCAACCGTCGGAATACCGTCTGTTTTTTCCGACGGAATTCCGACGGAAATTAATGTTCCGTCGGAAAACACCCTGTTTTCTTGTAGTGATCGTATACTAATTACTGACTCTCGCTTGAATACTCCATTAGTCCATTATTAAACAACTTAGAAAACCTCTGGGTATGGGTAACTCCAACACTAAATATGTTTTGTATGACACTTGATCCAAGTGGTTTAAACACTAAACTAATCTAACCCGGTCAAACAAAGTTCCGACAAACATGATGTTAAAATTGTTGCAAATTGCGTAAACCAATATTTTTTCTAGTGACCAATAATTAATTGGGCATTTAAAAAAAAAAAGATGTTGCATAAGTTTAAGGTTTTTAGTCTTTTGCCTATGCGCTCCATCATGGAAAGATAAGAGAAAAATGTAATAATAATAGTTTTCCCCTTCTATTTAAATCGTATAATTTCTTTGGCTTCTAACGAGACAAAAACAACTAAAAAATATAGTAATCTAGAAATACAATTTGGTTGACGAGATGTAATGGAACATGTTTCGGTTGGCCTTTTGACATCTCAAAACCACAAATGAATTAACTTTACATAATTAGACAAAACTGGCGCATAGATTACTCTATTTGCTTAAATTAATTTTGTCATGATTCAAAAGTTAAACAAGAAGACTTTCCGCACCGTAGACTTATAGAGATTGATTGGTAAACTATAATATAAATTTCTGTAATTACTGGTCATTTATGTTCTAAGAAAATATACTAAACTATAATATAAATTGAAAACAGTGATTCTAGTAATTGTTAGTATAAACAATAAAGGGATTATTGCATGAAGTATACATTTTTCATTTTTAATGCAAAACTACATCCCTATTATGAAAACTTGCAAAACTACTCTAAAGGGGTAGTGAAATTACAGTTAGAGCCTTAATGAACAAACAATAAAACTGCAGTCGCAGTGACCGTTCTATCATTTTGGAAGTCTTTGTTGGAAATATACACCAGAAGTCTGCAGCGAAATATGGAAGTCTGCATCGTAATTATTTAGTAAATTTAAATTTATAAATACATAAAAAATAATTTGACCATAAAATCTTTTGGATAATTAAACTAAATGCAATTGTGATGTTTGAAAAATAAAAGTTCACCAAATTAGCATAAAGTAAAAAAAAAAAAAAGACAAATTGGAATGAAAAAGTCTACATTTTGGAAGTCTACAACAAAATATGGAAGTCTACATCGTAATTATTTAGTAAATTTAAATCTATAAATACATAAAAAAATAATTTGACCATAAAATCTTTTGGATAATTAAACTAAATGCAATTGTGATGTTTTGAAAATAAAAGTTCACCAAATTAGCATAAAGTAAAAAGAAGACAAATTGGAATGAAAATGAATGAATGAACTACATACTATCCTTTTGGAAATACTATATTTCATCACATTACATTGAGAAGTTTTGTGACAATGTTGGGACATGATATTAGTAATTGTTTTGTATTATGTATGTATAGTTTTTATGATTGTATGATTGTAATAGATTAACGTTTTAGAGATTTGTGTTACATGATCCATAGTTTATAATGAACAACTTATAAGAAGTTTCAATGTAGGGTTTGATTATGAGAAGTTGGGGATGTAAAATCTTGAATATAATGAGTCATATATGTCATTGACATTAGTTTGTGGGTTTATGGGTTAAAAATATGGGAAATGGATTGACATTACAATTTGAAAACATGTTTTTACCTTTAGGGTTGCATTTAAAGTTCATAATTTCAACATTTAAAATGTCAAATTTACCAAAAAAATCTAAAATTATGAATATATTAAATGTTTGGATGATTTTAATATATTTAATTAACAGTTATGAATAATCTAAAAGAAAAAATCGATTTTGGTTTTGAATTGTAGACTTCCTTTGTAGCATATTTCACATATGCAGACTTCTAATGTAGACTTCCATTCGATTTAGAGTTTGAATTGCATACTTCCATTGCGTTTAGGGTTTCATTTTAGAGTATAGGGTTCCGTAGACATCCACATCACATGAAAGTCTACGTAACCGGAAAATGATTAACCTAACCAGATCTTTTTGTCTCCATATATAAACAAGTTTTTCAATGAAAACTCAAACTTTTTTTCAACCCTAGCCTCCTAACTTTTTCTCTCTTCTCACGTTTTTAGAGAGATTTTTGAGGAATTTTTGTCCAAACCCTATCTTCTTCAATTCTCCACCGATTTGAATAATTTTTTGGTCTATTTCCATACGAAACTTCGTCCTCTTTCTCATTCTAGCAACTAATTTCACTTTCAACAAAGGTATGTGCCTCTATTTTCACTTTTTCAGTTCGTCAACTATGTTAAAGGTTTGAAATTTAGATGTGTTACTTCATTATTGGTTGAGTTTGTGATTCCTCAACTTTTGCTTCCTTTGTTTTGCAGATCTAGAGATATGAAAGATGGTGAAACTGAATGGAAGAACACCGATGAACGAAAAAATCAAAATCCTTAACACATTCGCAAATCTCAGATCTTTGGTGAGTTTTTCCTCATTTGTTGCTTATTATGAAAACAAAATCTTAAAAAGCTATATTTGTTCCTTCAAACTCTTCGATCTATACTAGATCTAGTCCGTTGTATGCTTTTTTAGATGATTTGATTTTGTTTGTGTTTCTCAGGTTAAGTCTACTTACGGAAGTCTACACGGAAAGTCTACTTACGGAAGTCTACACGGGAAGTATACTTAACCGGAAATTTTTTTTAACCTAACCAGATGTTTTTGTCTCCATATATAAGTAAGTTTTTCAGTGAAAACCCTAATTTTTATTTTCAACTCTAGCCTCCTAACTTTTTCTCTCTTCTCACGTTTTTAGAGAGATTTTTGAGAAATTTTTGCCCAAGCCCTATCTTCTTCAATTTTCCACCGATTTGAACAATTTTTGGGTATATTCCATACGAAATCTCGTCCTCTTTCCGATTCTAGCAACTAATTTCACTTTCAACAAAGGTATATGCCTCTATTTTCACTTTTTCAGTTCGTCAACCATGTTAAAGGTTTGAAATTTAGATGTGTTACTTCATTATTGGTTGAGTTTGTGATTCCTCAACTTTTGCTTCCTTTGTTTTGCAGATCTAGAGATATGAAAGATGGTGAAACTGAATGGAAGAACACCGATGAACGAGAAAATCTCAATCCTTAACACATTCGCAAATCTCAGATCTTTGGTGAGTTTTTCCTCATTTGTTGCTTATTATGAAAACAAAATCTTAAAAAACTATATTTGTTCCTTCAAACTCTTCGATCTCCACTAGATCTAGTCCGTTGTATACTTTTTTAGATGATTTGATTTTGTTTGTGTTTCTCAGGTTAAGTCTACTTACGGAAGTCTACTTAACCGGAAATTTTTTTTCACCTAACCAGATGTTTTTGTCTTCATATATAAGTAAGTTTTCAGTGAAAACCCTAATTTTTATTTTCAACCCTAGCCTCCTAACTTTTTCTCTCTTCTCACGTTTTTAGAGAGATTTTTGAGAAATGTTTGCCCAAGCCCTATCTTCTTCAATTCTCCACCGATTTGAACAATTTTTGGGTCTATTCCATACGAAATCTCGTCCTCTTTCTGATTCTAGCAACTAATTTCACTTTCAACAAAGGTATGTGCCTCTATTTTCACTTTTTCAGTTCGTCAACCATGTTAAAGGTTTGAAATTTAGATGTGTTACTTCATTATTGGTTGAGTTTGTGATTCCTCAACTTTAGCTTCCTTTGTTTTGCAGATCTAGAGATCTGAAAGATGGTGAAACTGAATGGAAGAACACCGATGAACGAGAAATTCTCAATCCTTAACACATTCGCAAATCTCAGATCTTTGGTGAGTTTTTCCTCATTTGTTGCTTATTATGAAAACAAAATCTTTAAAACTATATTTGTTCCTTCAAATTCTTCGATCTCCACTAGATCTAGTCCGTTGTATGCTTTTTTAGATGATTTGATTTTGTTTGTGTTTCTCAGGTTACAGAAGTCTACACGGGAAGTCTACACGGGAAGTCTACTTAACCAGAAATTTTTTTTAACCTAACCAGATGTTTTTGCCTCCATATATAAGTAAGTTTTTCAGTGAAAACCCTAATTTTTATTTTCAACCCTAGCCTCCTAACTTTTTCTCTCTTCTCACGTTTTTAGAGAGATTTTTGAGAAATTTTTGCCCAAGCTCTATCTTCTTCAATTCTCCACCGATTTGAACAATCTTTGGGTCTATTCCATACGAAATCTCGTCCTCTTTCCGATTCTAGCAACTAATTTCACTTTCAACAAAGGTATATGCCTCTATTTTCACTTTTTCAGTTCGTCAACCATGTTAAAGGTTTGAAATTTAGATGTGTTACTTCATTATTGGTTGAGTTTGTGATTCCTCAACTTTTGCTTCCTTTGTTTTGTAGATCTAGAGATATGAAAGATGGTGAAACTGAATGGAAGAACACCGATTAACGAGAAAATCTCAATCCTTAACACATTCACAAATTTCAGATCTTTGGTGAGTTTTTCCTCATTTGTTGCTTATTATGAAAACAAAATATTAAAAAGCAATATTTGTTCCTTCAAGCTCTTTGATCTCCACTAGATCTAGTCTGTTGTTTGCTTTTTTAGATGATTTGATTTTGTTTGTGTTTCTCAGGTTACGGAAGTCTACACGGGAAGTCTACTTAACCGGAATTTTTTTTTAATCTAACTGAATTTTTTTGTCTCCATATATAAGCAAGTTTTTCAGTAAAAACCTTAATTTTTATTTTCAACCCTAGCCTCCTAACTTTTTCTCTCTTCTCACGTTTTTAGAGAGATTTTTGAGAAATTTTTGCCCAAACCCTATCTTCTTCAAGCCCTAACTTTAGTTTTTGCAAGCAAATTGGTATTTAAGTAAATCATGACCGCGTTTATTGCAGGCGTGAAGCTATGATGGAAGTTTATTTTCTCTAGGTTTGGACCGGTGGTGGACAACTTGTTGATAGAGTGATGGGGTCTTGTTCAGAAAAGAACTCTTCTGATTGTATTTTTATTGTAACTAAACTATTTCACAAGCTCTGAACTTCACTTTTAGATCTTTCTCTTCTCATTTCATTTGATTCTTTGTTGTAAAATTGTAATAAATGATGAGACTATTTCTGTTATATTCTTTATTCTTTGTTGCTAGTGGCTATTTTTTACTAGTTAATGTTGATTTCAGAATATTCTCCAAAATATAAACCTTGTAATTTGTTTTTGTCTATTGCTTTTTGCAACTCTTATAATCTCATAATTGAGAATTTTTGGTGTTTATGAAGTTTATATTACTATTCTCTCTGGTCTTCGAACCAGTAAAGAGGACTGCCTGAGTTTATAAACTAAGTGTACAACAAAACAAAAAGTATACTGAAGTGTACAACAAAAGTCTACTTCATAATAAAAAATGGATTGTCAAATTTAACGAATAACTTGCAATAGTCTTACTGATTAAATACTCACACATACTTACATGATACAAATACTTCTCCTTGGTTTGAATTGAAGTGAAAAGAAAACTTTTTTTTTTTAACACAAGTTTGAACATGAGAATAACCTAGATTGAACACAAGTCCGGACACAAGTTTCAAAATTAATTTCTTTTTTTTTGTACAAATTTTAACACAAAGTTGAACATAACAATAACTTCAGTCCTGACATGATAATAACTTACTTTTGAACACAAGTTTCAACACGGTAATATGAGGCTTAGTTAGCAACAATCGAAATTCAACCATAGACTTCTCTGGAAGTCTGCACAAATAAGGTAATTGGTGGTACAAATATAAAATTGAGTTTGACATGCAAATTTTATAACTAAACATGTCTAAAGCATAGAAAATAACTATTATAACTCAAGTGGAGGACAAAAGTTTTTCGAAAAATAATGTTTAAATCTATAAAAATGCGTTTTAGTGTTTCTGTACAGTGTAGACTTCTGTTTTTTTCGTAGACTTCCCGTGTACACTTCCAATCAGTCGCTAGAAGTCTACGTTGAATGAGCTAACTAGTCACCAAATGAAAAAATTAGATTTACCCAATCAATATTAGTCATAAACATGTCAAACTTACACAAATGATAGAAAAATAGGTACCACACATGTGAGAACAAAAAAACATGAAATCTCTTTCTAGAATGACATATAATTAGGTTTTCAAAAAGATTGTGTATTGTAGACTTAGTTTGTAGACTTCTATTTTCTCTGTAGACTTCCCGTGTAGACTTCCAATCAGTCGCTGGAAGTCTACGTTGAATGAGCTAACTAGTCACCAAATGAAAAAATTAGATTTACCCCATCAATATTAGTCATAAACATGTCAAACTTACACAGATGATAGAGAAATAGGTACCAAACATGTGAGAACAAAAAAACATGAAATCTCTTTCTAGAATGACATATAATTATGTTTTAAAAAAGATTGTGTAAGGTAGACTTCCTCTGTAGACTTCCATTTTGTCCGTAGACTTCCCGTGTAGACTTCCAATCAGTCCAACGAAAGTCTACAGGGGGGTATTTTTGCATTTTAGGCAAACGCTTTGCAGACATCCAGGGAAGTCTGCAAATGGTAGTTTTGCATTTGACCAGAGGTTTGACTTTTTTTTGCTGACTTCCTTGGAAGTCTGCACAAAAAGAGGGGGTAGTTTTGCATTGGACCAAATTTTGACTTTTTCCTGGGAAGTCTGCAAAGAAAAGTAGACTTCTTAGGAAGTCTGCACAGAAAAGTAGACTTCCTAGGAAGTCTGCAACGAAAGTCGGCATCCGTACAGGGTAGTTTTGCAATTGCCGGAAGTCCACAATAGGAATGTGAACTTCGTAGGAAGTCTGCAAAAAAAAAGGTAGTTTTGCATTTGACCAAATTCGTAGACTTTAGTAGTAGACTTCCTTGGAAGTCTACACTGTTTCTAGAAGTCTGCAAATATTGGTCAACTTTTTACTTTTTTGGTCAAATGCAAAACTACCTCTTTTTCTCTGTGCAGACTTCCCTGGAAGTCTACTTTCCGATTTCCAAATGCAAAACTACCCTTACGTTTTTGTAGACTTCCAGGGAAGTCTACACAAAAAGGTCAAACATGTGGTCAAATGCAAAACTAACCTCGTCTACGTGGCACTATTTTTTTGTTTCTAAAGGAATCATTTGTTTCCAAAGGAATCATGCAGACTTCCTTTGAAGTCTACTTCATATTTTTCACATAAATAGTCAAATGCAAATCTACCCTCTTCGTTGATTTGTGGAAGTCTACACAGAAAGTCTACGAGTTTCAGATCTGAAATTTCAAATTAGTTTACAATCCCGAAGTTCCATCGATCAGTGACATTGCGGGCTGATTTCCCATCGTTCTAGAAGGACCCACAAGAGAATTAACATACTGTTGGAAAGCCCCGACTTTTAGCTTTCTAGCGATACCAATTTCATATATATTGGAGTTGCGAGTAGAAAGTTATTGTTGTTTCTGTACACTGTGATTTTCTAGATCTGAAATTTTGATTTTGCAAGTTCGGGTCTTTTTCATACGTTGAGCTTGTTTTTTGCTTCCTCCAACACTGGAACTTGAAAATTTAACCGATATTGAAGCATCTATGGTGTGTTAAAACAAGATTTGTGGGAAATCCTTTTGAAAACGAAACTTAGAAAGATTTATGGATGAAATTGTAGAGGGGAAGAAAGGAAATAAGTAATAATTATTATAGAAGAGCATTAAGAGCTCGAAAATCAGTTGTTGAGCCATTATGAGCTCGAAATTGATTGTTCATAGTGGTTGGAAAATTGATGAAGATGAAATTTCGGTAAATAATTTCATTTCTGTGGGATTGTTGAGACTTTTCATCTTTGATTGGAAGTCTACGAAACACAAAAGAAAGTCTACGTAATGGTAGTTTTGTAAATAATTGGACAGTTCAGTGGCAAAGACTCAAAAAATAGAAGAGAGAGAAAAAGATGTATAGTTTTGCATTTGACCAAGAAAAAGGGTGTAGTTCTGAAAAGATTCTAACAATAAATTACACGTTGAAAATGATGACTTAGAATTATTAAAATAGCAATTAAAAGCATTGATGGTCTAGTCGTAACAACTTAGGTATACAATATGGACTTATTTACATCTTAGGCTTGCGTTATCATGCCAAAATTCAACATGTTTTGATTATATTTATATTTGTCCATTGTTTAGTTTGTTCTATTTTTCTTATTGTTGTGTTTGTAAATGAAACAATGAAAGATATTCTTTTATATATGTAATGAAAATAAATATAACTTATAGAAATATGATGAAACACTAAGTGGTTTTTGGTCTGGTAGTGCTTCGTAGAAGCTTTAGTAAGTTTTCTAAGATTTCTAATTTAAATCTACTTGGAAATACTTGGAAAGAAAAAATTAACCTAAATCAAAAAGATATAATGAAACATGTAGACGAATAATAGCGGGATCTATTGTAACAAGTTGTGAGAAATTTTGCAAAATCATTTGAACTAATGATTTTTGTTAACTGATGATGATATGATAACCAATATGAAAAATGAAAATTTTCATGTACATATCTTCTCTCAATTATCTTGAAATAGAATGGGGAAGTCATATCTTTGGACCTTGGAGAAATACAAAGCGATGTTTTTCCATTTTTAATACTTTTTTCGAAGAAACCGATCAGTCATGCATGAATTATATCCATTCATACGATACATACATGACCAAATGAGTTTTGCAAATTCATACATTACCAAATTAAATCTAGCTAATTTCTGCACGAACTAATAAACATTTCTTAAACCAACATTGATCCTATTCCGTTTAAATTTGCTCATTCAAATTTAGTCACGGAAGTCGCAACGGCACCCAAAAATAACAAACAAAGATCCCGGAACATGGTCCTAAGCTCCTAATTAAGCTACCAATACATGATATTATCCAATCCCATGACGTTGGGTCTTTTAGAAACGAATAAAACATTTTGTCAAATCCACGAAAGGGCCCAAATAACTGGCCCATTTCGAGCTTTACTTTTATCGTTCCATCATTTTAGAAATTATACAAAAGTAAAAACTGTAAAACTCAAAACAAACAAAAATCAATTGCACTTACATTTAATAAGCTAAATACATAAAAACTATTTTGTAAAATTGTATGAAACATATTTTAATATATTATACTGTTTATAAATGTTATAAACAGTATATTAATTTGTAAATTATTGAAAAATTGTATTGGTACAATGGTACGTTTGAAAAAGATATATCATAAAAAGCGAAAAATATGGTATTTGTGAAAAAAATTATTGAAAAAAAAAATGATTAATATCCAATTCGGTACTTTGTAGGGCTGGGCATAATTACTTGGTATCCACCTTGTATCCGGCTTGTACCCGCTACTTGCCCCGTATTTGGCTTGAAAAACCAAGTATTTGTCACTATCAAGGCAAGTATCAAGTAGTTAAATTTTGTTACTTGCAAGTACAAGTCAAGTACCAAGTATCAGAAAAATATTAACTACCCGGCTTGCAACTACTTGGTACTTGCTTTTACATATGAAAAATTGTCCAATTTTTCCTTTTCATTTGTCCCACATCGATTAAACTGGCCAGGAAGGTGTTCCAATTTTTTTATATAAAGAAGATATTACTCCTTTTAGCATTTCAACGATTTGGGCTTTCATTTTCGTAGGTCCATAAGTAAATTTTTTTTTTTTTTATATTAAAATGAGCCAAAATAATAGTTTTTAATCATTAGGCTTGATACTTGCAAGTATTAAAAACGGGTCAAATAACCCCCAAGCCATCAAATTTTTACGGGTACTTCATTCCTCTTATTTGTTAGCGGGTCAAGTACGGGTCAATTTTTTAAATACCCGTACGGATCGGATCAAGTATCAAGTAGTCCTAAAAGTCCGGGTACATGCCCGTGCCCACCACTGACTACTTTGGGAAAAAGTGAAACGTCTCTTACCTTTTCTACCCTCTAATCAAAACGATGAATTTTTGGTTTCCCCAATTCCATAAATTTTTCTAAAGGAGCTCTCTTTTTCTTCCCCACTCTTCTTCCAAGTGTTCGAAATTAGGTCGAAAAATCATAACTTTAAGAAACCTTTCCTCGAATCGATCTTTGTTTCAGGTAAATTCGATTCCTTTCTCTCTTTATCATCCGCCATTGAATTTCTTTATCAACCCTTTGTGTTGTTCTTGTCAGATTTGTAGATTTATTATAAGTATATATGTACTAGAATGAGTTATCTTTGGATTATTATGAGGATCAGTTGTGGATTTGGATTGTGTTAAGCTAGAGAGTTTGTGTGTGTGTGTGTAGTGAAGATGCAGAATCAGAATGATGTGTTGAAGGATGATGCGGAAATCGCTGCATCGATTAAGTATGAAGAATGGGGAAATTGTTCAACTGTGGAAGATGAATCATCTTTTCAAGAAGAAGAATCTGCAAAAGTTCCTTATGTTGGTGATAAGGTTTGATGCACTTATCAACTATATAAATGAATCATCTTTTCGATTTCTAGCGAATCGAAATACTGGTTTTACTTGTTCATCTTCTAGTTCGGTCTTGGTGGAATCCATATGGAAGAACTAATATCTTGCATTTGATTAGAAGTAAAGTTTTTGTGAGTTAATGAGCAAGCTTTTCCTGTTTTGGTTCAATGTTGTGCAGGAACCTCTGTCTAGTTTAGCTGCAGAGTATCAATTAGGGAGTCTCATTTTGCTTGAGAAGATTAAGGTTGACTTTCTTTCTGTGTCTTTCTGCTGCTTCATCTTCTTATATTACTTTGTTGCTCAATTGTCATGTTTGCTATGCTTGTAGATACTGGACGATCAATACACTGCAATAAGGCGAACAAGAGGCGATGGAAATTGCTTCTTTCGGAGCTTTATGTTCTCTTACCTTGTATGGTCTCAAGATTGTTTGTGTAGTTTACGGTTTTGAAATTTTCTCTTTTGGTTAGTCTTGGATTCTCTATCTCTCTAGGCTGAAGTTGTTTTTAATTTGTAGGAGCATATTTTGGAATCACAAGATCGTGCTGAAGTTGATCGTATCAAGGTCAATGTTGAGAAATGTAGAAAGACTCTGCAAAACTTAGGTTATACAGATTTTACCTTTGAGGACTTCTTTGCGGTATGTTTTGTATTCAAGATTTATTTTCTTTTGTGTCTGCCATTTAAATCTGGTTAGATCATGCTCAGTTTAACATTTCTTATTGAAACAGTTGTTCCTTGAGCAATTAGATGATATTCTTCAAGGCAGTGAGGAGTCTATAAGGTATAGGAATTTTAGTTTTAGAGTGCTATTTACTTGGCATTCGAGGTCTTTGTCGTGATTTTCAGTTTTTGTGTGGATAAAGTTCTGAGTTTGGTGTAAATGTCTTACTCTTGCAGCTATGATGAGCTGGTTAACAGAAGTAGAGATCAATCAGTCTCTGACTATAGTAAGCTCCTCTTAATTTCTTTTGCAATGCTTATTCTAATGAATGTAGTTTTGACAAAATTTTGGTCTCTCAGTTGTAATGTTCTTCAGGTTTGTTACTGCTGGTGATATACGAACACGTGCAGATTTCTTCGAACCCTTTATAACAGGATTATCGAACACAACGGTGGATCAGGTTTGTACATAACACTTATCATGCTTTTGGATTTTGAGCCACTTAGTCTATAACTAACTGTTTTGTTATAGTTTTGCAAGTCATCGGTTGAACCAATGGGGGAAGAGAGTGACCATATCCACATAACCGCGTTGTCAGATGCGCTTGGTGTTGCAATACGGGTTGTGTATCTTGATCGTAGCTCGTGTGATAATGGAGGCATCACTGTGAATCATCATGATTTTGTTCCTGTGGGTACAAATAAGAAAGAAGAAGAAGCTTATGCTCCTTTTATAACATTGTTGTATCGTCCAGGCCATTACGATATCCTTTATCCGAAATCATCTCCTAAGGTATAAAACACGAAATCGCCATATATGAGACCTCTCTTTATTTATATTTAACCTGGTTTAAAGTTAATGATTCATGTTGTTGCAGGCATCGGAGAATGTCGAAAAATGATCATTTGTCCTTTATCCGAAATCATCTCCTAAGGTATAAAACACGAAATCGCCATATATGAGACCTCTCTTTATTTATATTTAACCTGGTTTAAAGTTAATGATTCATGTTGTTGCAGGCATCGGAGAATGTCGAAAAATGATCATTTGACATACCGCAAAACCCGTTAGGAGATGTTTTACAAAACTGTGGTAAGTTGGATTGATGTGGATGAAAACCTTGGTACAATCAACAATTACATCATCTCTTTGTTCCTTCATTATGATCAAAAACCTTTTTTCCAACATTAAAGAATGGACAGATTTTTAAACTTTGATCTTTGTCTTCTTGCATTTTTCATGAGAATTTCTTTTGTTGTGTTGATGACCGTACATAGAAGATTTGATTTTGGCCAAATTGGTTTTAAAAATAGTCAACAGAAAGTCAACGATATGAGAAACATACCTCTAATCAATTAAACATATATAACAATTTTTGAATGAAACCAAAAGGGTTTGCCATATTACGAATGACAAAGTTCAAAGTTTATTTGTCATTGCATGATTTTTTTTCTAAGAACAGAAATATCATCAATGAAAATAAACAGTTTAGGGTTGCAAATTGTTGTTGGAACAAATTGAAAAACCAATGAAACTTGGTCCAATGGCAAACAAGAAAAAAACTTTGAACCAAAAACCAATCGTTACACATTCATGATTCATTGATGTGAAACATCTAGCCTCGAGAAAGCAGTGATACAATTTATAAAATTTATGTGCGAGGAAACAAACGGGAATCTAAAGAAGAAGCTACTCGAACGGTCGATGAAACTCCAAACAAGCTAAAGTACGCTCTTTCATCCGGTAGTCCGCATCTAAAGCAAACGATCCAAATTTAGGGCTAATCATGGCTTGATTTATGTCTATAAATTGAATTAAGATTAAATTGCATGATTGAAAATATAATTTTCATAAATAATAAAGAGAAGAATCCTATGAACATTATTGTTTGTCCAAAGAAATATGCAACAGAAAAGACCAACAAAAAGGTAAGTGTGTTAGTGACCTAGTGTCACTTCCTTAGTATATACTACTAATTTCCGTAGTTCCTTTTTGCCACAAACATCTAAAAACTAAACTGTAGAGATTCAGAATATATAGTATACGTCATTTATTGTTTGTCACTTTCTTCTTTGGAAGCTTGTCCCAAACCAAAGAGAATCCATATCTATCCCAAACAAAATCAAAACTCAGAACCATGTTTAGTTCGTTCCTCTAGTTGTGAACTGTTCAAGCCGAACATAATTCCTGAAGGACCAGAACTAGTGTTGTAAAACTGGCACAGTATGTTTAATGAACATATATATTATTCATAAATTATGCATTTTATTCAAAAATCAAACCATATGACATATAGTGTAGTGGTTTTTGTGCTTATTGGTTTTCGTTCTCTCATCATTCCAAATTCAAATATGTATTTTGCATTGCATGTTCTTGACAAAAACAAACCGTGAAAGAAGTTGAGACGCGTCGTAAAAAAGCTTATACAATAACTTGAGAAACAAACAACTAAAGAAGAAGCTTTAGTTTGAAATGTTGATATTCAGTTTATCTCGATTAATGATATACAAAAAAAAAATGTTAATTTTTACTTGGAAAAATGACATGTTATATAAAGAGGATTGTAGCCAATTCTAATTATTCGTCCAAACTCCATGTTACTTATATTAACACAACTTTCATAATTTTAAACTTCAATAGATTTTTGTTTTTGTTTTCAACAATTCCATTTAGAATTGTCGAGGAATCGGTTATGTTATGTGTTCTATACGCTAGACGTTATAATATACTTAAACCTAAAATATCTAACCTATGAGTGCACCTTTTTTAATAGTTTATGTTTAGAACTTAGGTTTGGGATTTAATAATCCTAAAATGAAAGGGACAACAACTAAATGAAGATAACAAGTGAAGACAAGAGATAATAAATTTAGATTATTGGAGGAAATGACTAGAGAGGAGGGTGTGATAGGTTTTAGGCATGTTCTCCCTTTGGTTTAATAATTCCCACCACAAGTCCACAACCTCACACAATTACACGCGCACACACACACACACACACTTTTACTTATAACCGTTAAGATTCATATTTAAAAATTCATGGCCTTTCCTTTTGACCAACTCCTCTATCTCTCCTTTCCTCCTTATACATTCATTCATACTAACATATACTATTATTTATATTTCCTCTTTACATAATCTTCCATTAGCTAATACATTCATACTACGTATATAGTATAAAGTTATATACACACACATGACACATACACCTAGGGGTGTCAAAATGGGTAACCCGACCCAATCCTACCCAAAACCGCATGGGTTTGAGATTTTCCTGGGCGGGTTTAACCCAATCCATTTATTATATGGGTAGAATTTTCATACCCAAGCCCATTTATATGAAACCCGTTGGCTTAATGGGTTAAATGGGTACCCATATATATATCAAATCACACAATAAACTTATAAAAACCCAACACATAATTCATAAATTATAATAAATCCAACAAAAGTTTTTAACTTAAACAAGAAAGAAACCATAAAACCAATAATATAGAAAAACCATAAAACCAATGTATCTTAAAATAAACTAGTAAAATCATAAAACCAATAAGACAGAAAAACCATAAAATCAATAAAACTATTTTTAAAAAGCACTTCAATCTTTCTTCGGTTCCTCTCCTTCCTTAGATCCATTTGGTTCATTGTTCTTCTCATCACTTTCAATGTCTACAAATAATAAGAAAAGTATATTACTAACTTGGATAATTTAGCAACTAGTATTAATATAGTAAATATAAATGATTTACCTTTTTCATCACTTGGAAAGCCAAATAACCATGATCTCGTACAAAGTAGAGCTTGGACATGTTTCGGAAGAAGTCGGCTCCGGTATTTGTTTAGAACACGAGAACCAATAACCATGATCTCGTACAAAGTAGAGCTTCGACATGTTTCGGAAGAAGTCGGCTCCGGTATTTGTTTAGAACACGAGAACCAATACTGAAAGATGATTCTGAAGCTACAGTAGTTATAGGAATGCTTAGCACATCATATGCCATATAAGCTAATTTATATAAATCTATTAATATATATATATATATATATATATATATTACTTTATATTTTGTGCTTAACCCTTGGGTAACCCATAACCCTAATGGGTTTACCCATTAAACCCGTGAATCCAATAGGGTAACCCAACGAAACCCATTTATTTATATGGGTAAAAAAATATAACCCTTACCCACTAAAACTGCGGGTGGGTTCGGGTAACCCATGGGTGATAACCCATTTTGACACCCCTACATACACCAATACATAGGTAAAATATTTTTGATAATAGAAACGATTTTGTTTCTCTAATTTTGGCCTTAAAAGTATGTGAGGGTTATAACTGGTGTACGGGATCTTGGTACTTATCGATATAGATATGTGTAAACAGGGTTACAAAACAGTTGTGTTATTTCATTCAGTTTCGATCCATTTTTTTAAAAAAAGTATAATCATAAGTTTAAGTAAGGAAAATATCAAAACCCAAATACGATAACCATATAGATTTTTTTTTTTTTTTTTGAAAAAAATCATATAGATTTTCTCCATGTCATAAATTAGGTCTGGGCAACCGGATATTCGGTTCGGTTTCGGGTCGGTACCAATCGGTTCCGGGTATATTGAGTTTAGATATTTTATACCCATATAGGTACCCATTGAATTACGGTTCGGTTTCGGTTCGGTATCTAGCGGTTCCGGGTCGGTCTCGGTTATACCCAAAATGCCACCAAACATAATATTACGACAATACTGAAACAAGTTCATAATAAAAATCCAAAAGCAACTTAATAGTTTTGAAACAAAATAACAAAATTAAAAGTTGAAATCCTAAGATAGGTAATTCTCCTTGCCTCATTAAAAAACCTTAATGTGAAAATCACATTGAAGGAAAAAGAGTACAATTCGAATTACCTATTGTTTTGAAACAAAGTACCGAACTTAAAAGTTGAAATCCTAAGAAAAGCATTATACAAAAAACAGTAGAAAATGACACAATATTTGAGTAATCTAGAGAGATATTCCCTTTCTATAAAGTAACACAAGATTTGAAAGTTTACAAGACAATGATATTAAATAAACAAAATTAAAGAGTTTAAACCTATTCAAAGTGATAAACTTTATAAGTTTCAACTCAAACCTTCAAAATACAAAAATAACGAAACAAGTTGTGAAACATCAAAGTCTTAAGAGAGTGACAGACGTTGTAATGAAACAAATCTTAAAGCACTAATTTCGGTTTCGGTTTGGTTCCGAGTATTTTTTATCCAAAATACACTAAATTATCCAAAAAATAGTATTTGTTTTTAATAAAAAATAAAACAATAAACTTATATTAGCTATTTTTATCCGAACTACCTACTAATAGATAACAATATTTGAACTAACCGAATTAATTGTAAACATAACAAAGAAAAATTGTAAAATATACTCAAACTATGCATATATATATTTGTGGATTAATTTATGTTTCGGATATTTCGGATACCCATTCGGTTTTCGGTTCGGTATTGGTTCGGTTCCGGTTCTTTTTGTTCTAACAAAAAATATCCATCGGGTATTCTTTGAAGTTCAATTCAGTTTCGGTTTGGATAATTACGGATCGGTTTCGGTTCGGTTTTTCGGTTCCGGTTATTTTTGCCCATCCCTATCATAAATGATGTTTACGTAAAAAAAAAATGTTTTATTTTAAATGATGTTTTCATTCCTACTGTGCTTTTCTTCATTCACATATAAAAATGATTCATACATATGGCATGCAATAATTTTGTTTGAATCATATCATTACCTTAATGTAACCTTTAGGCCTTACATGTTTAACACAGTAATTACGATGGAGAGTCGAAAGTTTGAATGAGCTTTAAGTAAACTATACACATGTGAATGCATGCCGAGAGCAAATAAAAAGCTTTAGTAAAGTAGGGAAGAAGAAACAAAGAAAGGCTTGGAATTTAGTTAAGTGTTTGGATTTGTAATTATTATGAAGAAAACAGTAAGAAAAGAGGATAAGAGATAAGACGTGCGAGTGTGGGGATGGGCCATTTCCACTCCT
Organism: Draba incana; assembly: GCA_963576765.1. Taxonomy (NCBI): domain Eukaryota; kingdom Viridiplantae; phylum Streptophyta; class Magnoliopsida; order Brassicales; family Brassicaceae; genus Draba; species Draba incana. Next base: position 4,894,315 of record OY755208.1, read on the forward strand.
TTAGCCAACCCATAAAGGTCAAAATTGTTTTTCAGTTTAATTCAGACCAAATGGAGTCTGTCTCCTACCCTTTTTATTTTGTTTTATTTTAATTTTTTGTCTTTTCAGTTCCCAACAAAATAGCTAATCATATAAAAATGTTATCACTGTCCAAATTTGATATGTTATCATTGCGATCAGGGAAAAACCATTAAAAATACCCCAACTATTTTACATTTGGCAGAAAAATATATGAATTTTTCAGACTCTCTCAAAAATACACTACCTATTAAAAAGTGTTATATTAATACACGACCTATTAAAAAGTGTTATATTAATACATATACATTGAAAATCGAAACGGAAATAGTGAAACGCAGTTTAATTTTTCAGATCCGAAAATCAAACATGTCGGAATCAAATAAAACCTAATGGGCTTTGTTAATGTTGGTTCCATAAGTTCATATATGGTTTCGATTTTTCAAAATACACTTAATAATTCATAGAATTTTAATTTTAAAATTTGAAAACCGAAACTTCATTGACAAATTCAGTTAGTTTTAGTTAAAATCATGCGGTGAGCTCGGAACCATTAGATTCGAAATCTTAAGAGCTTTTCAAAGAACTATAGATCGCCACGTATAGTACTTGTAATCAAAATCCGCCATTGATCAACTTGAAAGCTCGAAAAAATTAGGTGTAAAATTGTTCGATTTTCAATGTATATGTATTAATATAACACTTTTTAATAGATCGTGTATTAATATAACACTTTTTAATAGGTCGTGTATTTTTTAGGGAGTCTTAAAAGTTCATGTATTTTTCTGCCAAATATAAAATAGTTGGGGTATTTTTAAGGGTTTTTCCCTTGCGATCAAGTTATGTTTTTTTTATTTAATTATATATGATCTTCCAATGTTTTGAGGGGGTGATATATCAAATTGAAAAACGATAGACAAAAAATATAATGAAATCACGGTGAAATATATCCAAAATATAGTGAGATTGAAGTAAAACTCAACTCTATTTATAGTTACTTTTTTTTTTATAGTAGAAAATGAAATATCGAGCTATTGAGCTAGGAGATACTCTAAAACAACACAACCATTTTGACAACAAACATTGTTATATTGTGTTTGATCCATACATTGTTAGATTTTGTTTTGTAGTAGCGGCTATCTTTTGGTTAATTCTGACTGTTTGGTTGCTATCATTTTGTATAAGATATACTTTAAATTTAAGAAAAGTAATATTGTTTCGAGTTTATGTACCAGAGAGAAAGTTTATTATAACAATTACAAACTAAAAGACTTTTTTTTTTTTTTTGCTAAACACAAACCAAAAGACTTCTGCAAATGAAAACTAGAAGTAATTTTCTGTTAATTGTATAATTATTAAGATTCTTGTGAATAATATAAAGGAAAAACGAGAATTTGAAAATGAATTACATGGTGGCTTCTTATTAAGAATTCAGAGGAACGGTAAGAGCAATTCCCGGCGACATTCTGGAGTGGGGAACATTGTTACCTTGGCCCCATCATCATTATCAATTTCATTTATAATCTCTCTCTCTCCGCGATGCATATACTCAACATAAAGTCTTACGTATGTCAATGAGCAATTATATTTCTTTTGACAACCATCCTAGCTAGAAAGCATTGAACGTTGTTCACAAATTATTTGACATGGGTTTTAAACACTTAAGAATGGTATGATCATATTTTTCTTAAAAAGTTAAGAATATGTTTGATACTCAATTTTGTTTCCACTTGGTGCGTTCTTGTTCATGGAAAGATTCGCTAGTCATTTGGGAAGTCATAAATTAATTTACCTAACACTCGCTTCAAAATCCATAAAGTCATCAATCAATTGGAATTTTGAAGTTGTAGGCCCCGTAGGTGAAAAATCTTGTGACTCGGTTAGTTACATGATACATCGGTTTCCATATAAAGTTTTTAGAATTTCTATTTGATTTCCTACAAAAAGAATATTTCTTCTTTTTTTGACATCAAAGAATATTGTATGTTTTCTTTATTTTCATGGGAAAGTTATTTAGCTTTTTCAAAAATTATAATTGGTTGAAAAAACACATCAGAAAGCTTCGAGGAAGAATAAGAAAAAAGGTTTTAAAAGACTTGGCTTAGACTCAAAGCTCCCAAAAGCATTTTATACATCATTCTATACACATTCCCCAAAAACCAAAAATAGAATACTGCTAAAGATTTTTTTTTTTCTCTGATAACCGTTTATAGAAATTTTTTTTATGCTTTTAAGTTTTAAGGTAGTAATGTAATATTTTCAAACAGTTTGAAAAAGGGATAAATCATACTCTTTTCGATTAAGAAAAATCGGAAGATGGAAAATGAGTATATTACAAATGGGTGCGTGGTGGAATGAAGAGAAATTTAATTTAATAAAATTAAAATTAAAAGAAGAAATGATATAGCCTTGGGAAAGATGGCGAAAGCTTGGCGTGAGGCATCAAACTGGCTGTAAGCAACTGCCCTTTTTGTCTGTTTCTGTTTATCCACTTTGATTATCGCTTAGTCTCGCTAATATATTATGTTTTGTTCATAATAATAATTCGATATTTTAGTTTGGTATAACACTACTGCAGCAATGATTAAATTAATTGAACATAAAGTAATATACAACCACTATAAAGAGTAAAACTTAATCACATAAGAAATACCAATCCTTTTTTTATAATCCAAATTTTCAAATTTAAAAACCATTAAACATGTTTTCGATTAGTAATGTTACGATCCATCCACGATATATATATTTTTTTATTTGCTACAAGAGTTTGTTAACCTGTTCGCTCAAGTGTTTTAGTTGTTTGGGAAAAAATTACGAGATATCTAGATTATTTTTAGATGACAAATAAAATCATATTCTTTTTTTTTGCTAAACTAGATAAAATCATATTCTTTGTTATAATAAGTCTTTGGTTTATATTGTACACGTATTTTCACAACTAATTGTTGTTTTTGTGTTTGGAACATAACATTACTTTGAATGTTGAATATTTTACTATGAAGCTATTGCGATGAACATCATCACACATAACATTTTCATAACTAATTGTTGTTTTTGTTTTTGGAACAGAACATTACTTTGAATGGTGAATATTTTACTATAAAGCTATTGCGATGAACATCATCACACATAAAATTCAGAGTATTTGTATCAATACGAATCAAAATAATAACAAAATCACAGAAATAATATAAATTCCAAGTATTGTATGTTCGAAAAAAGTGAATCTTAAAAGTAATGAAATTGTTGAAAGGCATAATTGCATGCAGTGGTCTCTGCGAGTGCCATTGTTAAAAGTTCCTTTACACGCGTACCATTACCATACCACTCTTGTCGTCTTAATTCTCAATTTGTTTTGGCCTTATATTATTTTTTCAGTTTTGTTTTATTTCTCTTTACCATGCCTAAAATTAAAATTATTGCTGGGCCAGACTCATGTTCTTCTCAATCTACTATTCTTTTATTGTCGACTTTTCAATTTATAAAGTTTAGATTAATTAATATAAAATTCTCTCTAGGGGCCAATGTTTTTTATTTTGCATTTGTTTTTCTATTACATACCATTTGTCTCTGAAAAAGCCTAGCGTACGTTTTAGTGACTTTTTCATCAAATGGATAGTTAGAATATAGTTATTTAGTGACTTTTTCATTAAATGGATAGTTAGAATATAGTTACGCCTTATCTTATTTGACATTCGTTGTCTTAAGAAGAATTTTATTTCTATCGCTTTTGTTTTTATTCCGCGATCGGACAATGTTTTAGCCGATTCGCTAGCCAAATTTGGCCTTGTTACCTTAAACTTGTCCACTTAGTGGATTTATAATCAAGGAATCGGTTTGTTCAAAAAAAAGATAGTTAGAATATAGTAAAGGCAACTACAAAACATAAATGGATAGAATTTCAAATAATATTTGATAAGCAAGATAATGCTGTGTTTTCTTTATTTGTAAATACATATTACCACAATATTTATATACGAAAAAATTGGATTGTTTAAAATTTTGTTATTTTACTAAACAAAAGTTATTTGGCCGTGTTACTTACTCACTTTGATAGCGCATCGGAGGTACGATAGTGTGATATCTAACAAAACGATTCTCATACCCATTTTACTTATAACTAAAAATTGATATGCATACGATATGTGAATTAAAAATAAGATAAACAAAAAAAAAACTATTATACAAATCATATGTATCATAGCTTTTCGGAAACTTTGTAAAACAAATGATATGTCATTTTTGTCTACATTTGCGTTAATACATAAGCTAAATATTGGAGACAAAATTAGGTTATAAAAAATGGATCTATTACAATCTGATACACGAGTCATGACATCTAAACAACTAAAAGAAATACTCGTAAAATGGTCTCCCACATTAGCTAGCGTTAATTAGAGATGGTCTAAACATCGGTCAATTATGAGAAATATGCAATTAAGTAAGCTATCTGCAATGTAAATATTTGGAAATCTCTCACTGCTTCCCAAGGCGAAATCTAAAATAGCGGTTATATTCCATATCACTCGATTTTGACAATTTCATAGACGAAATGTATATAGCGGTTACCCAAAATTTTGCGTGAACATTAACTAATATATAAATGTTGTTAACTAAATTATGTTTTTATATAATCAGACAAATGTAAATATCAACATTCTCACTCTAACACTATTTACGGGAATTCGGATCTAAGAATTCTCTCGGATTCTCCAAATTCTCTATTAAAACAAGCGTATATTATTGTTAACTCTAAGAATTACAGAAATAAAATCTAAAATAGAAGAAAATGAATGGAGGGTGAGGAGTGGGGTTAGGTTGAGTGAAGTGCTGCACCATCTTAGGCTCCACTTTTCAGTCCAATTCCTTGGTTGCAGATATCATTAAATTCAAAATCAATAAATATTTTGATCTAAAAAGTTGGTTAACTAGTTGTTTAGTCGCTAATTGACTCTAATATTAAGTGTCACCAAATGAACCTTTCCCCCTTTACTTTCACCTACGTTTCTCTCTTCTTTTTTTAACCAAAACAAAAATAATATGGTGGACTTTCTGACTACCACCATGACTAAAAATGTGAAACTCCTTCATTTTGCACATATTTGACTCAGACCACAGTAGATAGTGCTTTGGTCCACATTTGATTTTTTTTAACAGCCTTTGGTCCACATTTGATATCTACAACATACATATCGATTTCACATACCCACTATAGCATTTATAAAAACATTTTAATTTTTGAGTTATAAATCCAAAAACATTTCTTCCCAAGTCATGGATTAGTAAAGAGTAAAAAGTAAAATAAAAATAGATTTAGCTATATGAAATAATTTTGAGTAAAAATTGAAAGATAATTTTTTTTTGTTGATAATGATCTTAAGGTTTTAACAAACATCAATATACTAAAGGTGATACTTCTAAAAAAAAATCAAAGATTAAAATGTAGTGTTCTAATGCTAGTTATTATAATAACCTTTTTTTACACATTCTACATTAATACGTTTCTTTTTATCAACATGGGTTTAAACCCAAATGAAATACAGTATAGATTTTCAAGTGTTTTAATCATTAAAAATTACCTTATAAATTATTTAAAAAAATCGAAAACATAAGAAAAAGGTGAATCTTGATGTAAATGCAAAGCAGCAAGTGGGAAAACAATGACCCAAAGTCATCACTTGTCTCCTCTTCTCTCCTCATTAAACCAAACACCAAAAATAACGAAGTGGCCTTTCTTTCAATGTCTCCTCTTCTCCAATGGCTATCAATCTCCTTTACCCTAACCCTCCTCTTCATAACATCACTAAGCTCCACTCCTCTGTCCCACTCCGACCGGATCACCCGTTTACCAGGTCAACCCCGGGTCGGATTCCAACAATACTCCGGTTATGTCACAGTCGACGAAACCAAAACCAAACAGAGAGCTCTGTTTTACTACTTTGCTGAAGCAGAAACCAATCCAACCTCTAAACCACTAGTTCTCTGGCTTAATGGAGGTTTTGCTTTCAAATCTTCTAACCCAAATCCCCAAAATGTGAAAGATTTATCAAAATGTGACATGGGTTTTGGTTTTTTAAATGCAGGACCTGGATGTTCATCTTTGGGAGTTGGTGCATTCTCTGAAAATGGACCCTTTAGACCAAAAGGATCAGTTTTGGTCAAGAATCAACATAGTTGGAACCAAGGTAATAAATTAAAACATTTAATTTTAACATTTTTCAATATTTATTTTATATTTTTCTTTAATTTTGTTTGTGGTTTGTTGCAGAGGCAAATATGTTGTATCTTGAGACACCTGTTGGAGTTGGATTCTCTTATTCTACTCAGAGCTCTGGTTATGATGGTGTTAATGATAAGATTACTGGTTGGTTAATCTTCTTAAACCCACTTTCAATCAAGTTTCTTCCTTTTTAATTCCCAATTCTTGTTAGATTATATAGAATCTAAAGATTCAGACTTTGCATAAAGAACCCATACTTTTATATCTTTTCACTTTTCTCTAAATTCAGCAGTAGCAGAAAAAGACATCTTTTTACACACAAGAAATGGTCTTAAGCTTTTTTATATAATAATTATAAATTTTGTGATTTGAGTAGTAGGGAAAGAAATTTTGATGATTATGTTGCTATGATCTGTGATTATGATTTGTGAATGCCAATTCTCTTGTTTTGTTCTCCTTTTTTACAGAAAAGCAAAATATTCTAAATTCATACTATTTCCTAGACATAAAGATTTCAGCCTTTGGTTTCTTTGTTCTGTGTCAAAAGACTGACAAAAAGAACAAAAGAATTCAAGCTTTTTTTGCAGATCACATCTGAATGAGATTATTATTATTCTCTTCTTCTTGTTTCTTTCTGTTTGTCTTTTTACATTCTTTCTCTCTTTTGTCTTTTTTTAACAGCAAAAGACAATCTTGTGTTCTTGCAAAGATGGTTCCTCAAATTCCCTCACTATCTCAATAGAAGTCTCTTCATCACTGGTGAAAGCTATGCGGGTAATGTTCCTCATTTTAATACAATAACTTCAAGCTTATAGTTGTCGTTTTTCGTCGCTAAAGTTTCGAACTTTCGATGTAAATGTAGGCCATTATGTTCCTCAATTAGCCCAGCTTATGATTCAGTACAACAAGAAGCATCATTTGTTCAATCTTAGAGGAATTGCTGTATGTCAAAAAATAAACATTATGTCATTTCAATGTTTCTGTATTTAATTCGGTTTTTTTTGTTTGTAGATTGGTAATCCGGTTTTGGAGTTTGCGACGGATTTTAATTCGCGGGCTGAGTACTTTTGGTCTCATGGTTTGATATCAGATTCAACTTACAAAATGTTCACATCTTACTGTAATTACTCGCGCTACGTGAGTGAGTACTATAGAGGATCAATGTCTAGTATGTGCTCTAAAGTGATGAGTCAAGTTAGCACGGAGACAAGTCGATTTGTCGATAAATATGACGTCACTCTCGATGTCTGCATTCCCTCTGTGCTATCGCAATCCAAAGTTGTAAGCCCCAATGTGAGTCACAAGGAAACAAAACAAATATTCGAGCTTTGTTTTTTTGGCTCGGTGACTGTTTATAAAGTGTGCTGATTGTTTGGAATGAACAGCAAGTGGGAGAAGCTGTGGACGTTTGTGTGGAAGATGAGACAGTGAGGTATCTTAACCGAAGAGATGTGCAGGCAGCTCTCCATGCTCGGTTGATCGGAGTACGTGAATGGACAGTTTGTAGCAAGTTAGTAATCTCTTTCTTTTCTAACAGATTGCAATTATGTTAGTAGTTATTGAACAAATGCTTGATGTGGAAACAGTGTGCTTGATTACGAATTGCTCGATGTGGAGAAACCGACGATTAATATCGTAGGGAGTCTTGTTAAAGCTGGAGTTCCAGTTCTTGTGTACAGGTATGTATATCAATGTCTCTAAGTTAGGTTTTTTGTTTACTTAAGTTGATGATTTTAATGGTGGATTCTTGTTTCTTGCAAAAACAGTGGAGATCAAGATTCTGTGATCCCGTTGACCGGAAGCAGATTTTTAGTGAACAGATTGGCCAAAGGATTAGGACTGAGAACAAGTGTGCCTTATCGAGTCTGGTTTGCAGGACAACAGGTAAACAAAGATCAATCTCTTTTGGTAAAGAAAAGAAAGAGGAAAACAAAAGCTCAAAACACATTGTGTTTGGTGTTTCAGGTCGGCGGGTGGACTCAGGTCTATGGAAATGTCCTATCTTTTGCGACAGTGAGAGGAGCTTCGCACGAGGTTCCATTCTCACAGCCTGAGAGATCGCTTGTGCTGTTCAAGGCGTTCTTGGACGGTCATCCTCTTCCTGGAGAATTCTGATATTTACCATAATCTATTGAGCTTATGTAAGTAAAAAATAATAGAATTTGGGTTTATCCTAGGAATTGCTCGGCGAAAACAAAAGAAAAGAGCAGAATTTTTGTAAAGATGTGAACCTTGTAGGAGTATGTTCTTGAGATTTGAGTGTTGTGTTTATATTGAAGTGTTAAGTACAACAGGAGCTTCTACTTGCATTGTTAAGCATTTAAATTGAAGGGCTATGATTGGTTTCGATAGCATCACAGCTATGGTTAACCGTCTTTCATTTTCAAGCGATGTATGATCCCGTTCTGAAAAATTATCCGCCGCATCTTCTAAAGTCCTTGATACAACTGCAGGTCTCACCGGCCTCACCCTGCAAGATTTGATACGAATTACTTCTAATAAGCGTTGTTTAGGTATTATATCAAGCGATCGATCTTAAGTAGAAGTAATACCTGCAATGTAGGTGGCACGAGTACTTGAGTAGGTTTGAGTAATACTTTGTATTGCCACTGCAATATTTTGACATCTTGATGAGCTTATGGACCAATTCTCCTATTAAAAACAATGACAAGAACCAATCTTTTACCTAAAACTCGGTAGCGACATTTTGATTGCTGGTCCCATCCAGTTTCCGTGTTTGGTCTCCGCTTCTGAGGTGTTCCGGTTAAAGACCATAGTTAGATATCAAAACATAGTTTTATTACAGAGGCTTTAAGTTAAGGGCAAGAAGCGATGAACTCACCGTTTGATTTAATTTGGATGTTGCAGATATCTACAGAAGCAGAACCATCAACTTCACTAACCTTAACCTCCACCACATCCTTAGGATGAGATAGAGTAGTTCCTAACCCTAATGTGCCCAAGAAACCAAAAGCTCTCTCCCTTTTTTGCTTTGGAACTGCAGTGATTTTCTGTTTCCAACCACAAAACTCACTTTTACTTAAAAAGAAGATGTTTCATATCATTCTCCAAGAGGTAAGGATAAATCCATTTCTAATAATGATTTGCAGTGTCTCCACTTTATGCAGACAAGAACACTTTTCTTTTCCATAGTGAAAAGAAACTTGCTCAATTTTCAAGAGCCTAATCAGTAATTATTAAAAGCTAAATCCCTTTTAAGACCAAAGTGACTCTAACCTTTGAAAATCTTGCAACTTGGCTTGGGAGTCCTACTTCCTGTAACACCATTAGAGTACACAAAGGTGAAACCAATCTATCAACATTTTATTGATAGAGCACAAAGTCGACCCACCTACCTTGCGTCCGTGTTCACAAGCCTCATCGCTGTTTACAAGCACCCTTACGGCCCATCTGAACATACAGAAGAACGATGTTTAGTTCACTTGTGTGAGAAAATTCTGCTTTAAATGATTATATTAGAGCAAGCAGGGAAGAATAAACATACGCGCATGATGTAGGAGGGTTCCATACAATCCCTGCAATTACAACAAGCTAGGAAAAGCAAGAGAATCGATCAAAGAATGTTGTGGGATGATAAGTTTTAAGTATGTAGAAAGACAAACAAAAGGAAGGGCAAGAGCCAAGAAGAGACCTCATCAAAGACACCAGCGGGGCTATCATCGTAACTAGCGAGGAAAAACCCGCCAAGAGTGTAGCTGATCATGCAGAAGATAGAGACAGAAACTCACACACATGGTAGATGACACAACCATATTGAAGATAATATAAACAACGAGCCGAGATTTGCTTTTATATACCCAAAAGCTTCAACTAGTCGAAACTCCTTAGGGATGAATGCTCGAGCAGTCTCAGCTTTCACAAGATGAATCTGGTACAATGCACTGATAGCAAAATATGGACCAAGATTCAATATTTGAGACATTCTTGAAAAGTTACAAAAAGATATTTTTTTTTCTTGTTTCTTGCCTTCCTTTGAATATCCATGGAGGCTTGGCATATCCAGATGAAATCTTCCTCTCTTCAACATCCATAGAGATATTCATACAATCTAAAAAACATACCTTAGGAGACATGGTAGATAGATATCATATCAAAGTTGCCAACTTTTGAATAGTAAAATCTAATCTTGGTATATATATTCCTTAGCTGCAAAACCTTTAAATAAAACCCCAGAAAGCACAATGTCCATTAGAAGAATTTTGAGTACACAGACTTCAATTTCAAATTAAATCAAACACTTTTGTCATGAAAGTCCAATTTCTATCCAGTTTACCATTTGTATTATCAATTAGTTTGAATCTCTTATTACTAAAACAAAACCAAACAGAGCTTAACCCAAGAAAAAAAAAATTAAAAAATTCAAAGCATCAAAATTATAATTCAGAGATTCACAACTATGATTAGCTGAGTAACACAAGGTAGCTTCGCAGAGCTACTACATTACAAATGCTAATACAGAAAATTCATACAGTTAATTGCACTAACCTCGTTTAAGAACTCACCGAAGAGTCGAAATTTTGAAGCGGATTTAAGAGGAGAATCAGGTAACAGCGAAGATCAAAATAATAAAACTTTGTTGTAAATTTCTCCCCGAAAAAACAAAAGTTGGGATTTTTCTTTAATTTGGATAAAAAAAAAAAAAAAAAAGAGGAACCGACAGAGATTGGGGAATAGGTTCGTTGGTAATAGAAGGAGAAGTAGATAGGCTTTTGGGATGTTTTGTCCAATCAAAAATTGAGCTCTTTTTTTTTTATTTCGCGCCAATCCGAAGTTAACATCATCTTCCATAATCTTCATTTGCTATCATTAATGATTCTCTAACTACATAGTTTAATTAAACACACAATTAATTGTAAATCCACACAATTATTATTTTCTCTAATGTGCATTCGGGTATTCGGTTCGGTGTCAGGACTGTACTAATTGGTTCCGGATCTTCTGAATAGAAGGGTATAAGACCCATATGGGTACCAAAATAGTTTTGGTTCGGTCTCGGTTCGGTTCCTATCGGTTTCGGATCGGTTTGGTTTTTATAATAAATACTCCAAACTTTTAGTTTTCATTCGGTTTCGGATCGGTTTCGAGTATTTTTTATCCAAACTACCCTTAATTATCCGAAAAATATTATTTGTTTTTCATAAAAAATAAAACAATACACTTATATTAGCTATTTTTATCCGAACTACCTACCAATAGATAAAAATATTTGAAGTAACCGAATTAATCGTAAACATAACAATGAAAAATGAAGAAAAATGAAAAATGAAAAATGATACATTTTGGGCTTTGGAATCTTTAGCAAATCTTGGTGTTCGTCGGGTGATGTTCGAAGCTAGTTTCTCACAAGCACGAGAGGCTCTCCTCCACCCTCATTTATTTCGTCATTATGGAGAGCTTATTAGTGATATCTTTGCTAAGCTTCATTCCTTTGACTTTTGGTCCTTAGTTCATAGCTCTGTCCAAGAGAACCAGGTGGCGTTGAAAATTGGTGAGAGTGTCATTCGTGATAGCAGACATCAGTCATACATAGCTCGAGACTCCCCTAGATGGCTTGATCCTTTGATTGTCATGGAAGCCTCGACCGTTTCATGAAGTTGCTGGATGACGTAAGGCGTAGCTTCTAGTTCTACGGTTTATTTATGCTTCCCCTCTCCCTCGCTTTTGTCTCTCTTGTGAGAGAAGGTCTAGCTTTGGTTTTACTTATTTATGGTGCCTATTGGCATTGCTCTGTTTTATGCTTCAAGTCTTTGGTTTTTTAACATTTTCTTCTTTGTTTCCTTGGATCCTAAGTTATATGAATCAGCGTTAAAAAAAACAATGAAAAATTGTAAAATATACTCAAACTATCCATCCATATCAATGGATTAATTTATGTTTCGGATATTTAGGGTACCCATTCGGTTCTCGATTCGGTATCGGTTCGGTTCCGGTTCTTTTGGTTCTGGACATATGGAACCCATCGGATATTCTTAAAAGTTTGATTCGGTTTCGGTTTGAGTAATATCGGGTCGGTTTTTCGGTTCCGGTTATTTTTGCATGTCCTATTCTCTACCCTTGTGTGGTAGGGGTGGGCCGGATCCGGATATCCGGCCTTTTTCAGGATATCCGGATCCGGATCCGTTGGATCCGTGATTTTACTATCCGGATCCGGATCCGTTGGATCCGTGATTTTACTATCCGGATCCGGATCCGTGGCACCCGGATATCCGGCTTTCGGATATCCTTTCAAAAATTAACATATCCGCGGATATCCGGATCCGTCAAAATATTAAAAATAAATTAAAAAATATTAAATTAATAAAAAAAGGCTTTTTTGTAAAATTTTTATAAATTTATTAAAAAAATAAATAAAATATTACGAAAATAAATTTAATTTTAATTTTGTATGTTTAATTTTTTTAAAAATTAAAAAAATAATTTTTAATATATTTTAATAGCCCGGATCCGGATCCGGATATCCGAAATTAAAAATTAGGATATCCGGATCCAGATCCGTTTTTGACGGATCCTTGATTTTATTATCCGGATCCCCCCCCCCCCGGATATCCGGATTTTCGGAGCGGATCCGGATCGGATCTCGGATCCCGGATAATAATTTCACCCCTATTGTGTGGTTTAATAACTTTGAGATCGTTCTCATCATATTATATACAAAAACAAAAGAAAATACTTTAATTCATTAGCCTACTCCGAATTTTTTTTTTGAAAAGAATGTAAAATTATATTCAAAACAAAAAAAAACTCCAGTTTTACATCAAATGCAACAACATTTTAATATGGTAGAGAGATTTGAGAGAGCAAAAGCAGAAAAATTATGAAAGTTTTAAGTTCGGGTTGCAAACCAATTGACCATGGCTCCCTCGAGTCTCGAATTCGTCCCACGAATGGTACTTAGCCTATTTCGCACTTCTTTGTCAATCATCCGAGTGAGCCGAGTCGATGAAATCGGACATTCCCCATGTCGTCGACCATTACGTTCCTTCCATATAATTGATATACTTACTTGAAACACATACCGAAGAAGAAAGTCAACGATATGTGAAGCTTGAGGCGTAGTAATGATATTCAAAACTGAGTTCCAATGAGCAACAAACCGTTGTTGTATAAGACCAACAGTTAGTTGCCTCCATATTGCTTGGGAATATTGACATGTAAAGAAGAGATGGTCTCGGGTTTCCGATTGAGTCGTACATAGCACACATGTGTCAGAGATACTTGAGTGCCAAAGCTTCATCTTATCATATGTAGTGAGTCGATTGTGAATCGCTAACCAAGCAATAAAAGCAAACTTAGGGGTGCAATGTTTAAACCAAAAGCCATATGACCACGGCACTCTCTGATTTTGTACTCTAATTTGAGACCATGTATCTTTAGCTATATAATTAGGCTTATAATGTCCTGATTTTCGTAGCCAAGGTTGATCCTCATGATTAGTTTGTCTCTCACGCAAGCTTTGAATTTCCTCTTCTATTGCGTTGAAAACAGTAACTCGATGCCTTTGCCTTCTATGTGTTTCCATCACCATACGCAACGAAGACAATTCTGAAATTCCGAACTCAATGATGCCTCTTGCTCCCGTTAAATTCAACAAATTTCCCAATCTTGACCAATTGTCATGCCAGAACAAGGTCGATGAGCCATTATTTACCTCCACTTTATAAAATCGACGTGCATCCTCCCGATATTGAAGTAATTTACGCCACATCCAAGATTCAGAGTTGATCGATTCTCGCATAGACCAGAACGAGTCAGAGGAATATATATACTAATTAATAGCAATAAGCACATCACCGATCCCAAAGTGAAGAAATTTAGTGTTAAGAGTTGTTTGGTTTTCGGTAAACGCATTGAGAGCCAAAAGAAACTAGCATTACTTAAATTGTTATTGAGGACATTTGTTCAGGGAATTGCTTAGAATTGGTCTGTAGAAGTCTTTTATTGCTGAGATTAACATAAAGTAAAATGCAAAAGCAAGTGTCTCTACGAGGGCACATGTAATCTTGAAATGAGAAGATGCTGTATGATCATATACTGCAATAAGGCGAACAAGAGGCGATGGAAATTGCTTCTTTCGGAGTTTTATGTTCTCTTACCTTGTATGTTCTCAAAACATCCTTTAACTTTTAATTTGTTTGTGTAGTTTACGGTTTTTGAACTTTGCTCTTTTGGTTAGTTTTGGATTCTCTATCTCTCTAGGCTGAAGTTGTTTTTATTTGTAGGAGCATATTTTGGAATCACAAGATCGTGATGAAGTTGATCGTATCAAGGTCAATGTTGAGAAATGTAGAAAGACTCTGCAAAACTTAGGTTATACAGATTTTACATTCGAGGACTTCTTTGCGGTAAACTTACCTCCTTGCTTTGTTTTCAAGATTTATTTGATCATCTAAAAATACTCAGTTTGATATTTCTTATTGATACAGTTGTTCCTTGAGCAATTAGATGATATTCTACAAGGAAGCGAGGAGTCTATAAGGTATAAGACTTTAGTTTTAGAATGCTATTTATTTGGCATTCGAGGTCTTTGTCATGTTTTTCAGTTTTTGTGTGGATAAAGTCTGAGTTACTGCTAAGAATGAAGTCTCTCCTCGCTTGTGAAAATGTCTTTCTCTTGCAGCTATGATGAGCTGGTTAACAGAAGTAGAGATCAGTCAGTCTCCGACTATAGTAAGCTCCTTCTACTTTCTTGGGCAATGTATATTTGAATGAAACATAGTCTTGACAAATTTTTGGTGTCTCTGTTGTAATGTTATTCAGGTTTGTTACTGCTGGTGATATACGAACACGTGCAGATTTTTTCGAACCCTTTATTACAGGATTGTCAAACACAACAGTGGATCAGGTCATTTTAATACCTTTGATTTCTTCCTAATAGATTATTGGGAAAAATTTCGAAAAAAGCGCCAACTTTCAAAAATGGCCATTTAAAGACTGAACTCTCAAATTGTCATTCAAATCTCAATGTTTGTGTTGACTTTCTATTAAAATAGCAAACTTTTGTTGACACGGCCATAAAAGGCACGATGTTAAGTGTCTGTCATAAATCAGATTACGGGGTTAAAGCACCGTTACACATCACCGTTAAATCAAAACGACGTCGTTTTGTTACATTGTTTTGTTACATTGTTTATTAGTGTATATGTGAATCTAGCTAACATTGTTTTGTTACAGTTTTGCAAGTCATCGGGTGAACCAATGGGGGAAGAGAGTGATCATATCCACATAACCGCGTTGTCAGATGTGCTTGGTGTTGCAATACGGGTTGTGTATCTTGATCGTAGCTCGTGTGATAATGGAAGCGTTACTGTGAACCATCATGACTTTGTTCCTGTGGACACTGAGAAAGAAGAAGCTTTTGCGCCTTTTATAACCTTGTTGTATCGTCCAGGCCATTACGATATCCTTTACCCCAAGTCATCATCTAAGGTATAAAACACGAAATCGCCATATATGAGACATGTCTTTCTTTAGATTCCGCCTGGTTTAAAGTTGATGATTCGTGTTCTTATAGGTATCGGAGAATGATCATTCGAAATTTCGCAAAACCTGTTCGGAGATGTTTTACAAAACTGTGGTACTATGGATGAAACCATGGAACAATCAACAATTACATCGTTTCTTTACTCCTTGATTATTATCAGAAAACCCAACATTAAAGAATGGACCCTTTTTTAACTTGGGATCTTGCATTTTTCATGATTTTGGCCAAATTGGTTTTTAAAAATAGTCAACAGAAAGTCAACGATACAAACATACCTCTGATTAATTGGGTTTTCCACAATACCAATGGCAAGGTTCAAATTTTTCTTTATGTCATGGCCTGATTGATTTAAAAAATGAATTAAGATAGTTATAAGTTATGATTAAGTTGCATGATTGAATATAGAATTGGCATAGTAAAGAGAAAATTCCTGTGAACTTTATTGTTTGTCCAAAGAAATACTCAACAGAAAAGTCAAACAAAAAGGTAAGTGTGTATTAGTGACCTAAGTCACTGCCTTATACTAGTAATTTTAATTTCCTTTTTGCTACAGACATCTAAAGACTAAACTGTAGAAACTCATAATATTAAATATAGAAAATGGCTTAAAGCCTTTACATATAGATATCTCGATGAGATAATTAACCGATTAATAGAACCAAACTTTTGACAAAAAAAAAAAAATTGAGAGAACCAAACTTAACTAAAAGTACCTTAATCGGACTTGAACTCGCAGACGGCTTCACTCACGGCCCTAGAAAATAGCGAGACGTCCGATCCACCCAATACCAAACCATAACCTCTCTTTTTTAACATAGCTGCCGTGTTGAACGCGGTTGCCATACCGCCCAGGTATACGGCATTTGGGGAATCCAAAACGGCCTTCTCCAGCCTGCTCAGGACCCTCTCCACCTGCAGATTCTTGGGGTCGTGGAGTGTAGATGTATTAGCTACTGGTACAGATACATACTTCTACAGCTCAAGAACACAATACACAAGGGGTTTTTTTCTCAAAACTTCACTAGATTGATATGATAAGTTAACTTACACGTCACTGACGGTTCTTTTCAATCCTAGCCTTATTGTTCAAAGATCAACACATGATCTATGAACATCTCACTACCCTTTAGCCCCTTTGACTAGAATATTCTTTAATGAACAACCCTAAATCCCCTTTGCTAAAGACTATGATTTTCTCTATTGTGTTGACTGCACAAACCGCAGCCAACTCCCTATATATACCTATAGGAATATTACCAGATTTGTTAAGATCTTGTATCTTTCCAAATCTTCCATATCTTCCTTAAATCTTTCTAGAATATTTACATATCTTTTTCTTCATGTAAATATCTTCTCCTAGTAACCATCTTCTGCCTCCTTTAATTTCTTCTTTAGTCGGCAACTCCTAGGTCACGTTTCAGCTCCATAAGCCCATTTTCTCTAGGCCCAATTCTTCTGTACTTGCTTCAGCTCCGGTTGTACTACATCTGGTACAACGACTGATACATGAACTCCTTCTGGTACAATACTCCTTCTGGATTTGCATCTTCATGGAGGAGACCCAGACTTGCATTGAGGTCCCTCGGACCTGAAGTGACGCAATCCACTCCCTCTACTGCCAAGATTTCATCAATGTTATTGATACCTTTCAAGGTTTCAACCTACAAAACAAGAAAATTTAGTAGATCGTTTTCCACATGCGAACTATTACCGTTTATGTACATGAACACGGCAATAATATATAATAATTAGTAAATCAGTAATCGGTCGACCTGAAACATGAGGAACCTGTCGTCGGAGTAGCGATCGAGATAGGTTTTGTCAAACCCAAAACTGGAATCTCTTACTAGAGAGTACGCGCACCCTCTGATACCTTCAGGCGGATACATGCAATACGGCTTCGGAAGCAGCTTTGGCTGTCTCAATTTTAGATTATTGAAAGATGTTGTATTATACATATATAACTATATATATAAAAGCTTTGAAAAATAGAATATATGTAAGGCCTCTTATCTCTATTCTTCACTGAAGGTGGCATAATTTACCGCACTCGTAGGATACGACTTCATCGTCGTCGACATCGAGCATGGAAAGCGTTTCACAACATTCGTGTAATCGAAGCTTATGTGTGTATCACATGGTGGTTGGTTCCGCTGACGTATCGTTGTTTAATAAAATAACATAATTATACTTAATAACATAACATAATTATACTTAATGTATTATTAGGACTACATAAATTTTGAAGTATCATTTTTTCTTTAAAAATTTTCAGCAACTAGAATAATTAACATAAATATACTTAACATGTTACTCGGATAATTGTTTCAATATAAATTGTCGGATTTGATCACAAGTGAAAGTCAGGCAAATGAAAGTCATAGTGGGATAATTTTTTTGAAGTGTTAAGCTGTGTTGGATTTTAACTAACAAAAGGTCAGCCGCACCTCGGGGTGCCACATCTTTCACAACATTATACTTAAGTATTGGATCTCATAGAGTTTGTATATTTTGCTCAAAATGTTTTCAATATTTGCTCAATGTTTTCAATATTTGCTTAAAGTTTCAGTTATACGTAAATAATTGATATAAAATGTTAAAAGGAAAAATAATATATTTCCATATGCAAAGACTTGTTTTTGTAAAGTTTTAGACATTTAATTAGGTAAATAACATACAATGATTATAAATTAGGTGATTAGCAAATTGTTTATCTAATTGGACAAAATTGCCTTTAATTCCAAATGCGCAATAAATAGTTATAATCAAGTATACAACTTGTACATTTTTATTAAAAAAATTATATAAATTTTGAATATATTGGACATTTTCGGATATTTTTTTGTAGTTTGAGTAAAAAATATCCGAAACCGAACCGAACCGAATAAATACCGAATTTTTTTGGGCAATTAATTTTAAAACCGAACCAATCTGAACCCGAAAATATCGAACCGACACCGAACCGAATATGTTTCGGTTCTTCAATGGGTATAAAACCCTTGCACCCGATTACCCGAAACCCATCGGATATGACCCGAACCCGAACCGATTACCCGAATTCCCAGGCCTATAGTTCACTATATCGAACATACATGTAAATGGTTTCACTATAATAAAGAATAGCCCACTTTCATATAAATTTTTTGACAATATCCAATGATAGTCTACTAAATATTCATGTTAAGTTAGTATAACAGTTCACTATACTTCTACAAACATTAGTTTCTTAGCCTCTAAAGAGACAAAGACACAATGAGTAATTAGAATAAACTATACAAATTTACATATTTCACTATATTAAACATACATGTAAATGATAGTTCATTATAATATATAAATGGACAAAATCTAGTGATAATCAACTATATAAATATACATTCTAATTTATGGTTATAATCATAATTTTATGTAGGCAAGTTGTTCTTTTTTTTGTGTGTTTGAAGCATAGACAAATTGTTAAATACTAAATATGATTTATTAGATGTTAGATGCTTAAGAGAGGTTTTAGGGGAAAATTGCATGGCCTATTGATTTTCTCTTTCTTTTTTTTTTGTTGGAGAATTTCACCATGAGTTGGACATTTAAAAAAAATGCCATAAATTAAAAACAAATTTAACCCTTAAACCACCAGAACTATAACATAACATATCATATGTTGAGTTTGACTCAGACTAAAATCAAATGGGCTTCATCTAGTTGTCGTGAAATCAAAAGAGATAGGAGGCTTTTCAAGTCGGAGGGTAAACGGTATCAAAAACAATCCGAGAAAAGACACGACGAGTCTCATGGAAGTCCCCAAGAGCAAGAGACTTGTAATTAATCCTACGGTCTAAACTTGGTACATCTCTCTTTCTTTTCCTTTTCTTCTCACACTTCCAAACATTTTCTGCACTCTCTCCAACACCGGTCTCGACATGAACACCTGAAAATAAACAATACATAATCTCAACTCATACAAAGTAGCAATAGATTTTGATAGATGTGTGTATTCCTACCCAGGTGCTTACGGGTATTTGCTCATTGCGTTAGCTAAGTAGATGCTTACTAAAACAATGGTGAGCTTTTTTGGGTCTCATAAAACATATTTTAGTATTAATTTTAATATTAGTTTATTGTTTAAGACTCAATAAGAAACTGTTAATAAACCTGTCTCCAATGGTAAAATCGGCCCTAGTTTTCATTTCTACCATATTTTTGCCAAATATATTGTTCACATTTGAAAAAATTCGACATTTAATAAAAATACTCAAATCTCCAAAATTTCAGAAAAAAAAAATTAATACTCAAAACCATATCAATCGAATTTCAGGAGAAATAAAAAAGAAAATGACCATTGACATTGCGCCACGTAACGTGTTGAGACGGGCATTAAAGTCTCTCCTCCAAGAAACTCTCTCAGCCAAAAGCTCACCAAATAATTTTTTTTTTTTTTTTTTTTTAATGATAAGAGCCCCAAAAAGTTCACAATTGGATGTGCTCTTAAAATAATATTTAAAATGGTTCCATACCAATGAATATTGTAAATGAAGGTTACATGAACTTCAAAGAAAGAAGAAAGCTTAGACAAGAGTTTTATTTGACCTTTCATCAAGAGAAAACAGCATTATTATGAAGCGGCTTAAAGGGGATAATGAATGGTTACGACATCATATGATCAAAGACCTTTTGTGTTGGAACCATTGGTTACATGGAATGGCTCGAGGGCTTTCGTGATCCTCTCCACAGCGACTTCTAGATCTTTGAGAGACGTGGCGTAAGACATTCGGATACAACTATCGTCTCCAAAAGCATCACCTGGAACCATTGCGACCTGTTAAAAAAAAAACATCAAAAACGTATGACCATGTTAAAACGGTTAAAAAAAAAAATAAAAAAAAAAAGGTGAAATAAGTACATTTTGTGTTGTTTCTAAGAACCGATGGATTATTTTACCTGAAACTTGTCAAGGAAGTATAAGGCTAGAGAGGAGGAGTTATGGATTAAACCAAAACCTTGAGCTTCTGCTCCATAGTAAGCACTGAAGTCAACAAAAAGATAAAAAGCTCCTTGAGGTTGAGAGAATTTGACGCCTTGTAGTTCACCGAGCCTTTTAACCAAGAAATCTCGTCTTTCTCTGTATGCCTTGACCATCTCTGATACCGTTTCTCCGCCGCCTTTTCCTAACCCTAGTGCAGCAACACCTGCTTTCTGAGCAATGCTATTTGCTCCTGAAGTTAACTAAAAACATCCCAACCGGTTTTAGTTAGCTTTTATGAATAATGTCAAAATTAAAGATTTTGGATGGACACACACACACGCACACACAAACAAATACCTGGCCTTGTAATTTTCTACAAGCAGCTACAAAATGTTTGGGACCAGCAAGATATCCAAGCCGCCACCCCGTCATTGCGAAAGCCTGTCACTACAAGAAAACAGATGCATTTGCAAGGGAGGTTTCCGTCGCAAATCCGTTGCAAACGGAGATTTGCGACGGTTTTGCGACGCTTTATGGTTTGTCGCAACTAGCTCGTTGCAAACCAAAAAGCGTCGCAAAATCGTCGCAAATTTATGAATCGTCGCAAATTCGTCGCTAATAGTAGCGACGAATTTGCGACGTTCATTTTTGCGACGGATGTGCGACGAATACTGTTCATATCTAATTTGCGATGGATTTGCATCGGTTTTACGACGCAAACATCTGCGTCAACTTCGCGGCGGTTTTGCGGCGGCATTTGCGACGGAATTGCAACTGGTTTTGCTACGATTTTGCGACATTGTTTTGCGATGGGTTTGCGACGATTTTGCGACACATGTGTATGACGGACGACAAGTAACTCATGAGCCGGATAAGATTTAATTTGATAAGCATGGATGACAAAACCTACCTTGGAGAAACCGTTTATTGTCAGAGTTCTTTCATACATGCCTGGCAACGAAGCAAAGCTTGTGTGAGTTGCTGGTGCATAAATGATATGTTCATATATTTCATCAGATAGCACCTAATATATAAAAGTAATGAAAAATTAACAACAACCAAAAAAAAAAAAACACTTTTGAACAAGAGAATTAACAAGATCAAGTATCTATCTATACCAGAAGCTTTGGATGTGTAGCCACGATGGCCGCAATCTTTTCAAGCAACTCTTTGGGGTAAACAGATCCAGCAGGATTTGAGGGAGAAGAGAGTATAAGGAGTCTAGACTTTTCAGTTAACTTTGATTGAAGCATCTTTGGATTAAGTAAGAAATTATCTGTAATCTTACTACAAGAAAACAGGGGGTATTCCGACGGCCAAAACCGTCGGAATTCCGTCGGAATAGACCCTTTCCCGACGGAACCCGACAGAATTCCGACGGGTTTTATCCGTCGTTTCTATCACGTCGGAAAATAAAAACCGTCGGAAATTCGTCGACCACTTGCGACGAAACTGCGACGTAAAACAGACATCCGGATTCCGTCGACGTTTCGTCGTTATAACGTCGGAAGTCGGAAGGGAGACGGAATTCCGACGGTGTCTGACTTCCGGCGAGTACCGACGGAGTTCCGACGGTGTCGGACTTCCGGAAAGTACCGACGGAATTCCGACAGTGTCTGACTTCCGGCGAGTACCGACGGAATTCCGACGGTGTCGGACTTCCGGCGAGTACCGACGGAGTTCCGACGGTACAAGAATACCGAGGGAATTCCGACGGTTTTCGTTATTTTTAACAAAAAATTAATAATAATTAAACAATTTAAAATAAATAAAATATAATAAAACATTTAAAAATATATTAAAAATTAAAAATAAAAACTGATTAAATTAAAATTGTTTTAAAATTATTTTAAAGTTTTACATTAAATTTTAAAACCTCAAAAGACCTATTCCGGCCTACGGGTACTGAAGAAGTCGGTCATCTTCTGTTCCAACGCTCGAAATCGTGCCTCCGCCTCCGCCTTATCTCTCTCTCTCTCTCTCTCTCTCTCTCGCTTCCTCGGCCTCCGCCTTATCTCCCTCTCTCGCTTCCTCCATTGCCTTAAGCCGCTTGGTCAGCTCTCGGTTTTCTGCCTCCAATCTGCTACCACCGCGATGTCGAACCGACGAAACAGACGAGCAACTATTTTCAGGGTGGCCGAATGCATGGCCTCTGGTCTTGGGAGTCGCCTACGATAAAAAAAAATCAAATCTTAGAACTTAGGTGTATTAAAAGTTATTTTGAAATTTGTTTAAAAGTGACACGGTTACTAACCTTGTAGGTGAACTCGTTGATCTTCTCGTATGGAACTTCGGTGGGCGCCGGAGTTTCTTCCTCGATCGGTTGCGATTGGAGGTACTGCTCCCCGAGCCTCTCCACGGTTTCCAAGATTTCACGAGCAATCGGATCTTGAATTTCACCGGTCTTCTTGCTGGTGTGCGTAGCTTTGAGCAAAGCAAGATTCGAAGGAAACACACCGGTCTCCTGAAACTGTTAACATATACAATTTTGTTAGCAAATTTTAAAAAATTATGAATTTTTTAAATATTTAACATTTTGTCTGCAAGTGAAGCCTTGCTTATTGCTCCGAGGTTGTGGGTCGCGGCTCCCTTTCCCTTCCGGTCGCTTTTGCGGTTACTTGAGTTTCTCTTTGAGGTCGCCCGAGTTGTCTCCTGTTCCCAATGTGCAACTAGTCCATCCAATATGTGTCTTTATGTTTCATAACCCGAGGAACCTTCCCGGTTTTGTACCACGCATCTTTCCACTCGTTCATCTTCAACGAGTACTTCCTCGTAGCCTTTTCGTCGAATCTCTTTCGGACCAACGAAGTGAGCGGTGGGTCCCACGTAAAATCTTGCTGCAAAAACACCACATTCTCGCATTAGTAATTAAAATGTGAGTCATATAGGAAATATATTTTAAAGTTATAAAATAAAATCATACCGCAAATTGTCGGAACCAAGTGTCCCGGTCCTCCACTGGCATATCGTGGTATGTGGGATACGGTTTAGTTACCAAGCAATTCATCATTCCGTTGATAGAACCCATAATCCCGTTTCCCGAGTATTGGAACCTATTAAAATATTTAGTTAAATATTTTACTAAAATAATTTAATCCAATACATATATAAATAAGACTTACCAGGTCGTGTTAGGTGGCGTGTCTGGATCTAGACGAGTCAACCTATCACGTCCGGATTGCGACACAAACTGCTCGATGGTCATGGATGTGGGAGCTGAGAAGGCTGTACCCGGGGGCTGAGACATGTGTGGGGTCTCTAAGTCGGGAGTACTGTCGGGGATATGCGTCTCACTCGCACTCCGACCTCCCCTACTGGAAGTTCCAACTCCTCTAGAGTGATGATATCGCAGATAGTCCCTACGAGTTCCAAAATTCTAAGAGTTTGAGATTTCGGGATTTATGGAATATGGAATTTATAGGAATTTGAGATTTTGCGATTTAGTTATTTGGAAATTTCGGATTTAGGAATATAAGGATATTGGGAATTAGGGTTTTTTGCATTTAGAGATTAAAAGAATTTAGTTTTCGGACATTTTGTTATATAGGGACATAGGGATTGATGGGAATATAAGATTTTTGTAATAAATGAATTTATTGAATTTGAGATTATGTGGTTTTGTTATTTATGGACTTAGGGATTTAGGGAAATTGGAATTTTGAAATTTAAGTAATCATGGCTTGTTTGTATATTGTATATTCAGAAACCGAAGTTCATGGATTTAGGTTTTGTTGGAAAATTGACATTTATAATTTGACAAATTTTATTAATGATAATATATTTTTAAATTTGAAGGATTTAAAGGTTTAAATTGTTAAAGTTATAAATTTTTTAATTTTAAAATTTTTAAATTTAAAGGATTTAAAGTTTTAAATTTTATTATTTTTTAATAGGTTTGAAATTTTAAAGGTTTAAATTGTTTTATTAATGTTATAAAATTTTTAAATTTGAAGGATTTAAAGGTTTAAATTGTTAAAGTTATAAATTTTAAAATATTTAAAATTTTAAATATAAAGGATTTAAAGTCTTAAATTTTATTATTTTTAAATAGGTTTAAAATTTTAAAGGTTTAAATTGTTTTATTAATGTTATCAAATTTTTAAATTTGAAGGATTTAAAGGTTTAAATTGTTAAAGTTATAAATTTAAAATTTTTTAAAATTTTAAATTTAAAGGATTTAAAGGATTTTAAGTTTTAAATTTTATTATTTTTAAATAGGTTTAAAATTTTAAAAGTTTAAATTGTTTTATTAATGTTATAAAAGTTTTAAATTTTAACGATTTTAAATGATTATCTTAAAATATTCTATATAGGATATTTAGAAATTTAAAATTTTACATATTAATCATATATTAAATTATAAACAAATCCCTAAAAATAACAAAAACATATGAAAATCAATTCCTAAATTCTAAAATCCTCATGAACCCTAACTTCCTTAATTCCTAAATTCGTTAATTCCTAATTTACTAAAATTCTCTTAATCGAAAACGAAACCATGTTCAACAATCTTTGCAATTCCACATTTAACAAATCCCAATTTACTAACCTACAAATTCAAGAACAATTTGGCAAAAACTCTATTAAATTATGTAAAACTTACATTGGGTTTTGATTTGGTGAAAGATTGTGAGGATTGACAAACAAACGGCGATTCCGGCGGCAAATCGGCGGTAAAACGGCAAGGATTCGGCGGAGAAACGGAGGAGAAGTTTTGGAGATTTTTTTTTTTTTTCAGATCTGTCTTCGGGGAAAACGAAGACTATGGATTTAATAGAGTACCCAACGGAATTCAGACGGAATTCCGACGGTCTCCTAAACTCCGACGGTAATTCCGACGGTTTTCCCGCTTTGACGATGATCACGAAGTTGTTTGGCGGCAAGTAAAATTAGGGTTTCCGTCGGCAATCCGTCGGAACTTAAGACGGAATTCCGACGGAAATTATAATTTATTTTAAATTATTTCCTATTAATATATTTCCGTAGGGGTGGGCAAACGGGAATATGGGACGGGATCTAATGGGAACGGGATTTATGGGACTAGAAAAATACGTCCTATTTATGTCCCATTTAAACCATATTTTATATTATCATTAAAATTTCATATTATCCCATTAAAAAATAGATATATATATATATATATATATACATATATTTATTAATATTTATAGTTATATTAAACAGGATTTTCAAACGGGACTTTGGGATATCCCGTTCCCGTCCCGTCCCGGTCCTAATTGGGAATTGAAAACTTGTCCCATATGGGAATACGGGAAATATATGGGACGGGAATTCGGGAACGGGTACGGGATGGACCGGGACGGGACAGAACGGGACGGGAATTATGCGAACCCCTATATTTCCGCCTAAATAACTTGTTTATTTCATAAATTTTATAATAAAAATCAACAGCCGTCGAAAATCCGTCGTAATTTCCGACGGAAGTCCGACGGATGTTGATTTTTATTACATATTTTTAAGGTTTTACGCCGAAATAAATTGTTTATTTAATAAATTTGGTAATAAAATAAAACTCCCGTCGGAACACCGTCGGAAATTAAGACGGAATTCCGACGAGTTTTATTTTTATTACATATCTTTAATTTTTCCGGCGGTAACAAATATGTGAAATAAAATTCCGTCGACAATGTGAACGAGTTAGAGATTTATGAAAAGCAAGACAACATAGATAGAACTTGTGAGCTTCACGGGCTTGGCTCTTCAATTGGCAGAAAGATTGAAAGCAATTTTGATTTGGTGACTTTTCACTATATAAAAAAATAACCATATCAAAATTGGCTTTAATAGTTCTGCCAATCGAAGTGCCAAACCCGTGAATCCCACAAGTTCTATCTATGTTGCATTGGTTTTCATAAATCTTATATTACACATACAATTTATATTGCAATATAAATTTAAATACCAAAATAGTAAATATTACACCTACCAACATTATGCGGATAAACTCGTACAATAGATAGTAGGAAATTATTTAACATAAAAGCAACATAAAGCCGTAACCATAAAATAATTCTTAATCATGGACGAGTTAGATATTTATTCTTCATCGGAGTCTGGAACTGTTTCATATTCGTACCCAGTAGTTCTTTCATCTTCCTCCTCAATGGTGCATACTTCCGTTGGCTGGTATTCAGCAATCATCGTATTAGCACCGATTATCTGTTTCAAAACTGAATTTAGTTAACCATTCCCAAAAATATTTATAAACGTTTGGTGTATGTACCTTAACAATGTTCCGCTCTGTGATGTTTAGGTACTTTGGGTTCCTATCAAAACGGCAAACGGTAACATTCTTCAAGATGACCACCGCACCTACAGCAGTCGTGAGTCTGTACTCGTCATTCTTGAAGATGTTATGGTGCATGGTTCCCTCGATTATTCTCGACGGATCTTTTAAGGTTACAAGCAGATCTCCCTGGTCAGTGGGGGTCAAACTAGAGAGCATAGCTACAATCTGATAATTAAATAGAATATACTTGTCAGATAAATTGTTTCTCAAAATGTTAATAAAATTGGACGGAAACGTAAACCTTTTTTATTTTCACAAATTGTGAACGCGGGGATTGAATTTCTGCAACCTGGGTCCAGAATGGTGTGGTCCTATTGCGATAAGAACCTACATTTATGAATGATAGATTTTGTATTTGTCAGCTACAATCATTATATAACAATATATTGTAAAAGTAAAAACAGTAATTATATATATATATACCTTCATGGATTATTAATCGATAGTAGAAGTCTATCGAGGGCTACTAAAATCTTGGTCGACTTGTGGTACCTCGTTAATGACCTCATAAATAAAATCTTGTGTTGGGCGAGTTTGAGAACTTTCACCTCGCACCACCCTTGCATCATGAGCCCTCTTGCAAAAAATTCCTCGCATTACGACTTGGCCAGGTCCCGGTATTTCGGGCGTTTCATTCAGGGATCGTTGAGTTGGGTGGAGTGAAATTGTTGGTTGAGCATCTATGATATTTAAGTTATCGTAAGGAGGGCTTGAAGGAAGAAGAGTTGTGTTTGGAGGGTTTAGACCAGGGGCTCGGTTTTACATATAGTAATTCCATAGATCTTTGTTAGCCATTACGCAATTGAATATTTTTGTGTTATGATTTTGTGTTCAAATTTTGTTATGAAGGAATGAGAAAATGTGGAAACATATATGTACAACGGATATCCGTCAGATTTCCGTCGGAAAACCATCAAAACACTCCGACATAACACCCCACCAATCCCTTCGGCCACTGCAGACGATTTATTAACCACACAAACTTTGCCGACATCTGAAACCGTCGGAATTCCGTCGGACATCCGTTACATAATTCCGACGACATAGCTCCGTCGGAAATCCGTCAGTACAGCTGACCAATCAAACTTTGCCGACATCGTGTAGTCTGAATTCTGTCGGTATTCCGTCGGTAATACGGACGGAATACAGACGGAATACTGACGGTTTATACATATAACTTCTACTATAAATACACTTGATGGAGTGTATCTTCTACACCTCTCAATAACACCAAAAATGTCTTTTACCTCTCCTAATGAAGACGCAAAAACAACATCGGAGGCTACTTTTTTTTATATTCCAAAATACTCGTAGGAAACCGAATCTCATTGCGACGAATTCACTCAAGAGATTCCCACTTACTCGTGGGA
Source organism: Draba incana (assembly GCA_963576765.1). Lineage (NCBI taxonomy): Eukaryota > Viridiplantae > Streptophyta > Magnoliopsida > Brassicales > Brassicaceae > Draba > Draba incana. The sequence continues at coordinate 4,922,692 of OY755208.1, forward strand.
ATTTGATACGTGGTCACCAATCCATAAAGAAGATTCCACATCAACAATAGTGCCTGACAGCCAGTGCTCGCCAAACATCCACCTTATTTACGATAGGCAGCCACAATGTCCTGATCATAAGCGGGTTATCGAAGCCGAACAACCATGTCAATTGATGGAAAAGTCAGATACTTACGGTGCAAGTACTTCAAACGTATGTAAGGATCAGTACTATGGTTATGAATTCGCCCAAAGCCCAGAAAAGCCAAACTTAAATTTAGATGTTGATGCAATCAAAAGTGAATTGTGCGACGGATTTATAGATTCTCCACCAAAGGAGCATTACTATGATTTCGAATTCGCCCAAAGCCCAGCCAAGACAAACATAAATCTAGATGTTGATGCAATTAAAAGCGAATTGTGCGACGGATTTGTAGATTCTCCACAAAATAAAAAAAAAGGAAAAAACATCACTAAATGGTTCTAACAAATGGTAAGTTCGGAGTGGAAACCGACAGATGATTGTAAAATGAGAAGTTTATTATGTACTTGTACCAAAACTGTTGTGTGTTAAATATTTGCAAGTCTCTAATGTACCTGTTTAAGAATGTGTTTTAAATTTTATGTTTCAATAAATGTTAAGTTATATTGGAGTTGCAATACCAATATTTATCGTTAATTAGTCATCGAACATGACTATATATATACTATTAAATAATATGATATACAAGGGATGAAGTCTGAATCTCCTGAATCTCCTGATCCACTTTCACTAGGGATGAAGTCTGAATCACACAACATTCATAAGCACACATTTATTCATAAATTATTAATCTGAATCTTCTGATCCACTTTCATTAGGGATGGAGTCTGAATCGTCGTCAAATTCGTCACGTGTTTCCTCTTCGTCCGATTGCACTAGATCATCCCCGATATGTGTGACATCAATGACAAGGTCAATGTTATCCATCTCCTCAACAGGTGACATTGGTATACTTCTCGATGGTTGTAGAGCATCTTGTTCTGGAACTCCATATATTTTTCCTCTCGGGTTAATTGGAGTTACTGTGATCCAGGGATCTGTACGATAGGCAACTCGAGGATATGGAATGTAGCAAACCTATTAATAAAGAGTGGATATTGTTAATATACATGAACAACAAACCTTAAGTATGAGTACGTAGGTAAACATATTATTGTATTCATACCTGGTCTGCTTGAGACGCAAGGATAAATGGATCGTAATACTATAGTTTCCGGCTTGAATTTATCGAAATAACACCAAGAGGGTCAACTCGAACCCCTCGACCATTGGTTGGGTCATACCAATCGCATATAAACACAATGCACCTCAAGTTCAACATTCCTGGATAGTGGATTTCCAAGATTTCTTTTAAAACCCCATAGTACATGGTATGACCTGATTGCGCCGAAATACCATAGTCCGAAGTTGACCTTTGACGTCCTTCCTTACGGATCCTGAACGCATATCTCCTAGTGCAAAACTTAGGATATGAAGTCGCGGTGCTGCGTAAACCATGAACAAACTCCACTAACCATGTCGAGAGTGATTGACCACTTGCTATACTTTCGGAAATCTAAAAATGATAGAAGTAAGAAATAAGTAACATATGAACGTGAAAACCTGGAAAAGTAAGAGTAAGTAATTATATTACACTTACATAACATTTCAACCACCCCTCAGATTCTTCATCTTTCAAGACAGCAAGTTCGGCATCTATCTTATCATAATGGTAATCACGTGCGAAAGACATGTAGATCCTGTAACATAACAGTCGTTAGTAGATAAAGGCAAATAATTCCATAAATTTATTATAATAACTTATATACCTTTCGTACTCCAAAATTTCGTCACAGTTTCTGAGGATATATGTATGCAAATGTGTGACCTCTTGGGTTGATAGTTTGCGTTTCTTTCCTTTTCCACTTGCTCGACCAACTTGGGCAAACAAATCAGGAACAACCACGGCATAGACTGCCTTAGTGCGAACTGCCGATGGAAAGTAATATTCGGCAAAGTGTGAGACTTCCTCGTTAAGGCTTTGTGCGACAATAGATCCCTCAACCTTGCTCAAATTTTTAACCTTTTCTTCAGGTGGAACATGTAATGCTCGAACGGATACATCCATCGGTATTAAACAGGGCCTCCTAAGGCTGGTTCTCGTGGGAGGTGAATAGGAAGGTGTTCGATAACGTCAAAAAAGACGGTAGAAATATCTTCTCAAGATTACAAAAGAGAACTGGGATATTGGCCTCCAAGTTACGTATCCCGTGGACGGTAAGCGTTCTTGAACATAAATCTTGGAAGAATGCACCAACTCCTATAAACAAAAATTAAACAAGTTAGTACATATATAGTAATATTATGGTTGTAAGAAACTAATGGGAGTAAGAAATATACCTCCAATTGCTTGGTGGATAGGTTCTGGAAGAAGATATGCAAATACAAATGGAAGAAGACGCTGCATCACGACATGAGAATCATGACTCTTCATTCCTATAAACTTGCCTTCCGTCAAATCCACGCAATTACGTAGATAGCCGTCTGGAAATTTGATAAAATTTTTGAACCATTCAAAAAATACTTCTTTCTGCCCAGCGTCTAACCGGTAAGTAGGCATCGGCAATCTACCATTTGAAACATGAAGAGATGGCCTCGAACAAATCAATGACAAGTCGAATCTAGACTTCCAGCTGTCTTTGGTTTTTCCTGGGACGTTTAATATGGTGTTCATGATGTTGTCAAAGAAATTCTTTTCGACATGCATGACATCTAGATTATGCCGCAATAGATGGTCTTTCCAGTAAGGCAAATCCCAGAAAATACTCTTCTTATGCCAATTGTGATATTCCCCACAACCGTCCACGGGGTGATGGCCATTACCCCCATATTCAGGAGTTCGCTCTGCACCAAAATCTCGTAACTATTCCAATATGCTGCGACCATCTATCTCAGGCGGTGAACCATGTAACACTTGTACATTCTTCCTGAAATGTCTTCTAGATCGACGATATTGATGATTTGCCGGTAAAAAACACATATGGCAATCAAACCATGAAGTCTTCCTTCCGTGTTGCAGTTGGAGTGATGTAGTATTGTCTTGGCAATAAGGACATGCCAATCTTCCATGCGTTGTCCATCCAGATAACATACTGTATGCCGGAAAATCGCTTATGGTCCACATAAGAACCGCACGCATGTTGAAATTCTGCTGGATTGAAACATCATATGCCTCAACACCATGCTCCCACAATATCTGCAACTCAGAGATCAATGGTTGGAGGAATATATCGAGCGACCGTCTTGGATGATCTGGCCCGGGAACTAGAATTGAGAAAAACAGGAACTCTCGCCGCATGCACATAGATGGAGGCAAATTGTAAGGTGTTACGATGACCGGCCATAATGAATATTTTCTTCCATGCTTGCCAAACGGGTTGAAACCATCAGTGGATAAGCCTATGTATACATTCCGTCGTTCATATGCAAAATCTGGATATACGGATTGGAAGTGTTTCCACGCTTCCCCGTCAGAAGGATGCGTGATATCTCCATCTTGACTATGCTCTGCATGCCATCTCATAGCCTTAGCTATGCGGTTTGATTCGTACAGCCTCTTGAACCTCTCCGTTAAGGGTAAATACCACATCCGTTTGAATGGAATCTTCACCCTGCCACTTGTGTCCTGGAACCGGGGTTTCTGGCAAAATTTACATTTGTTCCGGTTCTCGTCTTCTCTCCAGTATATCATACAGTTGTCGATGCACACGTCTATAACCTGGTAGGGCAAACCAAGACCGGCGACAAGTTTTTGGACCTCGTAGTATGATCATGGGGCCAGATTATCTTCTGGCAAAACATCTTTCACGAACTCGGCGAATGCATCAACACATTCTTCGGACAAATTATAATCAATCTTCAGGTTCATCATCCTACTAGCAGAAGATAGCGGTGAATGACCATCCCTACAACCGTTGTGTAGTGGTTGCTTTGATGCGTCTAACATATCGATAAACCTTCGAGATTCTAAATTAGGCTCTTCAACCCTATCACCCTCATACCCACCCGACTGCAAATTCTCTCTAAACGCATCGTTAAACATCGCAACCGTACTTACCCCAACATCTACTCCCGCTGTAGGTTCCCCTACGCTATCCGGAAAATAAGGTGCATTGCTACTAGTACTACCATATTCATAATTGGTTTCTCCATGTAAATACCAAACCTTATATCCCGGCCTAAAACCATATCTATATAAGTGAGTCCAAACATTATGAACGGCAACATTAATTCTATTACAGCAATTGGAACAAGGACATTTGATATCCTGACCTTTTTTTGCTGCTTCTAGATTACTGGGTAAATTCATGAACTCGCATATTCCTTGAGCATACTCGTTCCTTAATAAGTCCGAGCCCACATCCATCATTGGCTCGTCCATCCATGCCCGAAAATATGAACTCATCTTTATAATTTTTTTTTGTTTCTCGATATTTTGTTATGATGGAATGAAGAATTCTGCAAACTTATGTAGAACGGATTTCCGTCGGGAATCCGTCGGAATTCCGTCGATACGTCCGACATAACACCCCACCAATCCCATCGTCCACCGCAGACGATATGGCAACCACTCAAACTTTGCCGACATCGTAAAACCGTCGGAATATAACGACAGAATTGTCCGACGGATTTCCGAAGGAAAAAAAATTCTGTCGGAAATCAGCCTGTTTTCTTGTAGTGCGCTTGGTAGGAATAATTACTGGTGTTGCATCAGCCAATCTTGCTTGTTCTGGATAACTCACCCAATACGGTGCAGGGATTATAACCTAGAAAATACATAACCATCTTATAAAAAAGTATCAATCAAAAGTCAAAAACATAGAAAAAATATATTGAAAGAAGGATTTGTTTGAATTACTTGGTCTCCAGGAGAACAAACTGCAAGCACTACTTGTGCGATACTTTGTTTAGCTCCATTACTAACCAAGATCTGATCCAGCATATAAGATAGTCCATTTTCCTCTGAAAAGCAAAAGGCAAACATTACATTACTCGATTGCAAAACAGTAATCGAATAATAGGAAATGTGTATGTTTACTTACCTTTTAACTTTCGACATATTGCTTCACGAAGTTCTGGAATACCTTCATTTTGAGTGTATTTTGTGAAACCTCCGCGAATCGCATTGATCCCGGCCTAGTACAAACATTTATGATCCACTCTAAGTAACAAAATAAACAAAACTTGAAAAATGAATGTAGACATTTTACCTCAGCAACAATAGGAGGAGTGTCGAAATCGGGCTCTCCTTTTGCTAGTCGGATAACGGGAAGACCGGCTTGAGCAAGGGTGGTGGCATGGTCGGCAACAAGAGAAGTCTTGGACTGCTTTATCGAATAGACGCGAGGGCTAAGGGAGATATCTACTGGTACTGGTGCTGTCTTACCATTCCTAATTATAAAGTTACTAATCAACTTATTGTTGATGACATAGAGTCTAATAACAAACACTCACCCATTTGAACTCTGCATCGCCATTAACGGTGGTTGGTAGAGTGAGAAATAGCTCGATTTTGACTGAAGAAGAAGAAGAAGAGCTGAATCGAGATGCAAAAACCCCCTTTGCAAAACGACAATGTTATTTACTTGTTTATCTTGTGAAAAACGAATCTCGAAGATATAATAATCAACAACGAGCCTGGAGGGATTGTTGTATATAATATACCCAAAAGCTTCAACTAGTCCAAACTCTTTAGGGATGAAGATGAAATCCATGGAGGCTTTGAGTAATTTTGTCAATCAAAAGAGTTATTTTTTCTTATTTCGCGCCAATCCCAATTGAATGTGAAATGAAAAAACCAGAACAAAATAAATTGGTTGGCTTTTTAAGTCTGAGGATAAACGGTATCAAAAACAATCCGAGCAAAGACACGACGAGTCTCATGAAAGTCTCCGAGAGCAAGAGACTTGTAATTAATCCTACGGTCTAAACTTGGCACATCTCTCTCTTCTTGACCTCTTCTTCTCACACTTCCAAACATTTTCTGCACTCTCTCCAATACCGGTCTCGACATGAACACCTAAAAAACAATATTCTCAAAGAAGATTACAAAAAAAGTAGTTCAATGATTTTGAATTGAGATGTGTACCACTTCAGAACTCGGTGCTTGCGGGTACTTGCTCATTGCATTAGCTAAGTAGTTTCGATCAGTCATCTTTCGCGCAGCTGATTTTATAGATTCTGCGAAATTGATGACCTGCTGCGATAATTTGTTGTCTGAGTTAACAATGTCATTTTCATGACTAGACAGTTCTTGGAATTGAGAGTTGTGCTGTTTAGTGTTGCTTCTTGCGATCGCGATGGCTTCGGATAAAGATAGTTCACCGTAGATGGCAAGACAGAAGGAAGCTACTACCGTTGGATCCCGAGGCTGATCGACCAATGCTTTGTGGAATGCTAAGATTCCAATCCTGAAGTTTATTAGTCCCCGAAAATTGTTAATCTTGGCAACACCAATTACTAAGACAAATGCAAAACAAAAGAAGATTTCTCACCACAAGTACTCATGACATGGTCGATCAGGTGCTACAAGCCGGTCAAGGTTGCGAAACAACAACTGAAAAGGAGATGGGCTAATCGGTTAGAGAATTGGAGTCGTTTAGTTTTTGCAATCTGTAGTGTTTACGCAAAAATATGTACCAGAAGCATGTTGGACCTTTCATCACGCCTCCGGAACCCTTGAGATGCAAAATAAGATGCCTGCACACAGACATAACCATTCAAATGAAAGATCAAATAACTCAATATGCACGACATAACAAGAGAAGATTTACCATACCTGGATTGGTAGAAGAAGCTCCATGAGCCCGAATCTCCATAATAACCGTAAAGAAGCTTCTCCCGACCCGTACGCCAACATATAATTGATTTCCATACGGATCCGTGACTGCAGAATTATAACAACACAAGAGAAAATGATCAGTACACAGAAAACAAGGGAGAAGAAGGTTCCGGAACGAGAGATATACAGGGTCAAGTTGCAACAATGAAGAAGACAGCTCCTTCACAGAAACAGCAACGTCTTTAGTCAAGCTGAATCTTAACCTTGCCGCAATCCTAATTGCACGTAAAATGCGAGCTGTAAAGTGAACACCGTTACCTTTTTTGAAGCCATTCCAAAAAAAAATAGATTTTGTACTAATGACTAAACATTGTATCTCTACTGACCTGTATCCTCAACAAATGAAAGCTTGGCCGCGGATACTGTCCTCACCTACACAACAAACTTCGACTTATTAGGACTGACACCTAATTTATTCACAAACCAATTGGTTTACTACAAAGAATGATAACTTAAATTCCAAAACCTACTTTGGAATTCTTTATATCTTCAACTCCTCCTATATAATCATACACTACATTCTCCAATGGATCAAACATTAACCTGAAAAGTCCAATATCGGAATGTTAACACACGCTGCATAAGGTTCTCTATTTATAAATAACTGTGGTAGTGCCTACCCGTTAACTGTAAAATCACGCTGCAAGCAATTCTTCCAACGAATATAATCACGCTCACTGCAGCCCGCAGGCTTTCTCAACTTTTTATCGGAAGCTTTACCAGTCCTTGCCGAAGTACTAAAACTTGACACCTGTTAGATAATAAAAACTCCATTAACCCTTGGAGACACAATTCTAAGAACCTGAGAGATAAGACAAATTGTTCTTCTGACTGAGAATTGTTTCATTCGGGAACAATACACATCAGCGCCTTTAATCCAAGAACGCTAAGTTCTAGCATACTTACATGATAAGTAGATATGACATACAAATAGAAGTGAATGAGTGAAAATCTTGAACAAACCTCTATAATAATATCATCGACATAAACATGACAGATGGGAAACCGTCTTCCAACGATCTGACAGCCCGGAAATACATTCCGTACCTGCACACACAGAGATGATACACACATTACTTTTGTGAATGAAAGTAGATGCAGAAGAGACTAGGCTTATAATAAAAAGGACTAGAAACTAATGTTAAACCTGCTTGAGTTCGGCTGTAGTGATAACATCAAAATCCTTGGGGATTCTATCTAGTATAAGATCCCGAACACAACCTCCCACTAAGTAAACTTGAAATCCTGCATCATCAAAGCCTAGAGATTTTCAGTTCTCCATACACTACTCAATCCAAAAAAAACTAAATTAAGCAATATCAAGAGCTTGAGAGGATTCATCACATTATGCTAAAACTACAACAACTTAAGATTATGAGATACACTAATCTAAGAATTTGCCAGAATCCAACTAGAAGCCTTAGTAAGAAGTAAACCTTTTTTCCTAAGCTTATTGAGAACCATCCGTGTAGATTCTGGAATCATTGACCTCTGTATACCAAACTCATTAGCATCTAATTTCTTCCATGGCATCACTTTATCCTTACTACTTCTTCGTCCTCCACTAAAATCTTCCATCATTTTACAAAACAACAATCCCAAATTCGTAAGAATCAAAATCTCAATGAATCGAATCAGAAAATTTTCAAAAATTTTACCACGGCTTTCTTCTTTGCGAGGTTTCACGAGATTTCTAGGAGCTGCGATAGCTCCAACACAACCGCAATGCCCAATCTGAAAATGGAGATTGGATTTTAGCTACGAAATTGAATACGAAATCGAAGAGGATAAAGAGAGAAAGAGAGTGGAGACAAAACTGTAGGTGTACGGAGGGAGAAAGGGAGATCTCTAATGGAGCCATAACAAGGACGAGAGAATACTAAAGCTTTCGATGACACACCGAAAGAACCATACGCCATTGTTAGAAGCTTGTTTACCATATCATCGCGGCATTATACGAATCGGAGAAGACGAAGGAAGTGGTCGGAGTATAGTCGGAATCGGAATCGGAATCTCAGGATCTGAAGGAGATGATGCTTCTTACTCTGGAGGAGAGATAGTTCCGAAATGAGGCCTTTAAAGCCCATTAAAACGTTGACTCGGTTTTAGGCCCAATTGAATAGAATGAACTTTGTGAAAAACATTCATGAGCATAGAGTAAATTTTATTGTATATGTTTAATACCAATGGAATAAAACTTCCCTTTCTAGTAGTGAGGAAGGACAAAATTGGATAAACGACATCAAAACTAGAATTAAACATATGAAATCAAAAGGTAATGCAAACGCATAGTTCGCTAACACATCCGCAAAAAGATTATCTTCTTTATACATATGAGAAATACGGACTATCCGGTCCCTTAATAGAAAGCCATGACACAGTCATACGAGGAAGGACAGTGGATGAGAATCACTTGTCCCTGTCTTGAGAAAACCCACCACAATCTTTGAATCTATTTCAAGCTCTAAGCGCATAGTCCATCCCACTCCAGGTGGGACCCATGCTATCATTTTCTCCTCCCTGGCCGTAGGGTTCGATCGCACTCCCTTTATCTCATGTGCCACCGAGACCTCCTTTGTGAAAATTATGGTAATGCGTGTTTACATTCTCCAAATACTAGATCGAAGAAAAAGTTTAAAATTTGGAGGTTTATATGGTCTAATTGTTCAACGAATGGTTCAATCAAAATGTCTTTATTCATATAATAAAGGATAGTCGAGATCAAAGTCTGAATAATATATGGATGAGTGTAGCCATCAAATAATACATCTATTAGATTGTTAAAAAAAATTATTTTGTGATAACTAATTAATTGAGAAATGTTAGTATAGATTACATAGTTAGTATATACGAATGTTATGGAGGAGGAGGAGGAGGAAGAAGAAGAAGAAGAAGAAGAAACCATAACGTTTCGTTTCACTTCTTCCCGAATGAAAAATAATACATCTATTAGATACATCTAGGGCTTGTAGGTTCAAAAGAGCACTTGGTTGGATTGTACGACATTTGGAGACTTGGAGTTTAGACTCCATTCTCCTACAAGGGTTAGGGAATAATATGTTGGCCAGAAAAAAGTTAAAAAAAAATAAAAAAACAAAGAAGTAATGATAACTTCGAGAAAATGAGGGAAATAAAAAAGAATCGATCGAAAACCCAAACAAAAAGAGAGGGATATATAAAACTCGAGCATAGTGTAAGTACACAATGATCGAATAATGTTAAATAGTTAGAACAAAAACTACAAAATAAGCATTAAAATTAAGCAGTCCTACCATAATGCAAAATCATGACATGATCATTAGTTGATGAGTAGCGAAGCAAAGTGAAAAAAGGAGACGATGATTTTGGATTCCATATTGTATCTCTTACATGCTGCATCGTCAACAACGGCGATAATTGTTGTCCTCTGCATCTTATCTCTATCTGTTTCCATTAGTTCCACCCAAACAAACCAAAAATGTGTCAAAATCACATAAAATCCATCAAGCAAACCAAAATGGAGTAAAAAGGAAATAATATATGGTTTATTTATTATTATTATTATTATTATTTTGGTCACAATATAAGGTTTATTTATTTTAGTAAAGTATAGATGTGTCTACATTCAAACTTCATTTAGTATGAAACACTTTTCTATTTCTTTGATAGAAATAGGTAATTAGAGTTAATAAAAATAAACTATAATACACATTATTATGTTTTATGATTTTTTTTTTTAACTCAAATCATCTCAAGTCGAAACCCAATTAACTAGTTTATTTTTAGAAATTTGTTGTATTTTCTGTATAGAAGTATATGTAAAGGCATATATGTAAATTAAGTATGCCTTACCCTAGAGTCCTCACTTTTCTATACTTGACGCCAAAGATACGAAGAGAAAAAACATAAAAGACACACAAAGAAAATGAATAAATTCATTCACAAAAGTTTGACACTAATGAAAAATAAATAAACCTAGATCTGAGCATCTTCGAGAGTCTACTGTCTAACTAAATGACAATTTATTGTAAAACCTGCCCCACTTTCAATCATGATGAACCCTAATTAGACTTCCCCGTAGAGGAAAAATGTAAAAAAAAACATATTCATTACCAAAGTCGTATGTCTATTTTTGAGGACCCTGTGTTTACTTTTAAAATAGTAAACCAGCAAAATCATTTTTGAATTATAATAAACAATGTTAAACTAGCTGCATAGTGACAAAAAAAAATGTGCCACACCTCAAAATCACGTTTCCATGCACGTCTTCATTACGTCTTCATTACGCTTGCTTTTATTTCTTTCATGTGTTTCATTTTTATATATACTTTCTATATTGAGTGTAGCAGTAAGGAATCTCTATGTTAGTATAATTACAAATCATAAATATGATGAAAATTATCAGTACTACTAATCGACATGTATACTATAAATCTAATACTCTCTCACTTATAACAACTACTTCATGATCATTTATTCTTTTTGTTATTTTCTTATCGTTTTATGTCACTAATCCAATATAATCTATTATAGTTCAATTTTGAACTTCATATTTTCGTGATATATATTGTGAATTTGAATGAAACCAAGATGATATGACACGCTATACATAATCTATAAACGATTGTACAATTTGTTAGAAATTTCACATGTAAAATTAGAAAAAAATGTTTCTCTCATTTGATTGTTTCTTGTTTTTACCAAAAAAAGAAGAAGGTAAAACTTATGGTATTAAATAGTTTTTCTTCCATCGTGTTAAAAATCTATGAAACTTATAGACTCGAGTTGACCTAATATGGATAACTATTTTTCTCTCGATATATATTTTTTCTTTTTTGAAAGAATCGATAGAATTTTAAAAAGGTTAAACAAAAGAAGTAAACCAATCACTTATTACCTACTTGAAAATTTATAAAACTTAGCGCATCATCTCAAAACATGTAACCAAATTAAGTTTTGTATTATTGTGCTGCTCAACCGTCAAGCGTTCTAAGCAATAGTTATTTATTGACAAACACTGTATATTATTTTGAGTTCTATTGTAGGAACGTGGTTGGCTGGTGAGGAAACGATCAAGTTATTTCAAAATTCATGAAAGTGGACCACTTGCGATTATGATGCGACGTATTACACTTAATTTCAAGCCCCTAATAAAAAAAATCTATATATGAACATGAGACTAAAACAAAACATATGCTACTTCGACGAGAAGCCAAGGGAATAGCTAAAAGAAAAATAATAGCTGACCTTAGCTTGCATAAGCGTGACGACAAGGTTAGGTTACGTTAAATTTCGTTTTTCCCCCTTTTTCACGCTTATGCAAGCTAAGGTCAGCTATTACAAACATTCTCATTCTAAGAAAAATGAACCATGGATATCCCTTACAATATGGACACATCAAACTTAGATTATATTTTCAAAAACAATATTGTTAAAATGTACAATAGTATATTAAGTATATCTTGAGATTAATTAGGGAAGCTTAATATATGTGCTTGTGAGTGGGAAAACCATCTTTTTTTCTCAGTGAAAAAGACAAACTTAGCCATGCATGCATCAATGCTTTCAAATCACGTTTTTTATCAAATGATTATTTGAATAAGAATTTAATATGCCACCCATTTGTCTAGTATATGGTGATATGTAATTAAAGTAACAATATACAAATGTTATAGTCGCAATGCATTAGTTTAATCGGACCAAATATCAATATATTCTTTTGATGGCACTCTCAAGAAAATAAGCAAAAACTTGAGAACTTAAGCAGAAAACGAAAAACTAGATTTTCATGGTTATCTAACATTTTTGTTACATCCAACTATTTTGTAATTTATTTTAAGAATAAAAATCACAGTGAACTTTAGCGTCCTTTTATTGAATACAAAATTTATTTTAAATTTTTATTTTCTCTACACCTATTTGTTTTAAAAATCATCTATTGATGCTAGAAAATTTTAAATTTTTGCAGTCAGATTTAAAATTATGCTAATCTAATATTAATATATATATGTAGGATGAATTCAATCACTATAGACATTCATTTTTCATTTTAAAGAGTTAATATGAACAATTCACTATAGACATTCATTTTTCATTTTTAAAAAATGTATATATGTAGGATGAATTCAATCATTTAATAAATTAGCAAGCAATTATCTATTAATTGGATACCTATGCCCGGCTCATATTAAATATGGGCCTTGTGCCAAAAATTTTTTTTTTCCAAAATTGAAGACCTTTTATGTAAGTTCTATAAAATTTAGGGCCTTTTTTTATAAGTAATTAAAAAATTTAGAGTCTTTTTTGTAAAAAAAATCAGCTGAAAATTTCAGTTCCACGGTGGGGCCCTGTGCGCTTGCACGGCCCGCACGGTATAAGAACCGGCCATGCCTATAGCCAATTAACTAGTCATCCAATCATGGAACAATCGAAAAAGTTTGTCACCACCTATTGGTATCTAAATTGAATACACTATGCGTGTGTCCACACACACACATGCCTATGCATGCATTTGATTCTTAGGGCACGAGACTTCATATAGCATGAACATGTATTTGTGAGCCTATCTAGAGTCGACAGGAACATGCAAATATACTTAATTTATTGTAAATTCTGATTGACGAGAGCATCTACACAAACACGTACGCATGTAAGCTTTTAGAGGTTGGATTAATATATCCTTTCTTTCTGGTTTCTACAATTCTCAAAGCAAGCATGCCTGATGAGTCAGAATTGTTTTTTCCCCCAAAATAAAAATTATTATTATTATTATTAATATAACTATATTATGGCCTGAAACTAATGAAAAGGCGAGTTATAGTTCCCCTCTCGTTTTCCGGTTTCCTATGAGAATATTATAACAACAATAATCATAATAATTATGATAAGGTGGGGAGTACTTCGAGAAACGATCAATCGAAAAACCTAATTAACCCTTTTATGTCATTATTAGTAGTATTTTGAAAAGCGATAGTTTAAGTTTTTAGTTATAAAAATTCTTAGTATTTGAGAGTTACTTTAAAGACAATTGAAATCGAGCAAAGTGAACATAGATATCGAATCTAGTTCATATATCCGAAGATTCCGAACCTTGGGTTATTGATCATGGGTATAAACAAGACTTGCACCTTATTAAGGATGCCATGTAGCTGTCAAGATTTAGATAGTTGTTTCACAACTATAGTACTACGTACCATATGAATATCTCTAGCTAAGATATAACTTAACTAAGTTAGAGACATTACGACACCATGACATCAGACTTGTGACCTAATAAGTTGAGGATTTAGTTCCAAAGTCATTTTCATTTCATGTACTCAAATTAAATCTTATAAGATTATTAAAAATCATATATAAAAGGGTTGGAGTTGAGATATTTACCTCAGATTCGCTATCCAATTGAAGCTTCTTCATAAGGTACTTAATTAGCAATCTAACTGTGATTCTCCCATCCCTTATATATCCATGCAAATCAAAAACAAAAATTACAAATTAGAAAAGAAGTAATCGATAATTACCTAGACAACATTTTCTAATAATGCATGAGATAAATTAGAATTACTTGATTCTCAAGTAGCTTTTATTTATTTGAGGCAAGAACGGTTCCTTTTCTCTGCGTTCAAAAAACCAATGTTCTCAAATATATAAACACATAAACACATATATAAATTAAATCAAACTTTAGAAAGAGTCAAAGAAATTAATTACTGAAGGTGTGAAGCTTGAAGAAGAAACCAAAGACCAGAATGTGGTCTTCTTGGAGGATCAAGAACCCTAAACTCCGAGCTTGGTCCAGCTCCTTCCTCATCCACAAAACAACTTTTTCTAACACTATTATTGTAATTAGTGACGTCACTCATCATTCCTAAGGAAGTCTGTTTATAAAACGGCGCCATATATTGCGGTATCCACTGCTTGGACGAAAAGCCGCAATTTAATAACGTTTGAGGCCGAATTATTTGGTTATTGTAAACCAACGAAGCTCCACGCATCGTAAGTAACTGATCATGAGAATATAGCGTTGGTTGCGGGATATGATCAGCACTACTGTTAACCGCTTCTCCCGCGGTTGAGAACAAGCTTAGCTCTAACGACTTTTCTCTTTGACCCGCGTTTTCGCTAAAACAACGTTTGAGCTTATACGACGCCGTGTTGTTGTTATTGTTATTGTTCTCCTCAGGGCCTATACCTAACCGGAGCCAAGATTTGTCTTGGTTATGATCATTATTCATACATGAAACGACGTCGGTCTTTGCGGCGGTGGGAGAGGAAGAGTTGATGTTATAATAATGAATAGAAGAAGCTGTTGGATCGGAGACTGAGCATGTATCTCCACTAGAATGATTTTGATTGTTTATTGTTGTTGTTTCTCTCATCATCATGAAACCGCCTCCGTCGCTGCTACAACCGCAGAAAACGCTACAAAGCGGTGAGGATTCAAAAGGAACCATGTTTATATAATCTCATGAGATTGAGACATTTTATATGGAGGAATATTGAAAAGTGAGAAGAGAGCTTAGAGAAGGCATGGTTTTGTGGAGAGGAAATGATTCTCATGAAGAAGATAAGGGTTTTGTTTATTTTTATTTTTTATATAAATGGTATAATATATACTTTTTATTTTATTATACTTGCGTAGGGTTGTGAATGAGAAAGGACGAGGAAGAAAATTATTCCTTTGCAATCTTACTTTCTATTAATTCTCTTTGTTTGGAAGTTTGTGGGAATGTAAGAAAGAGAGAGAGGTGTGATGGTCTCTCTGTCTGTCAGATTTATAACTGAATAAAAATTAATATATCTGAATTTTGAAAAAACTTCATGTACGTAGAGATCATATATACGTAATGTAAAAGTTTATATAATTTAGGACAACACTTTTTCTTTTTCTTACTCAAAATGATTAAACAAATATTAGTTATTTATGTAAAAAGTTTATTTGGGTTTTTATTGACTTTAAAAGGACGAAAGGTATGCCTATGTGAGGAAAAGGATGAAATGGGGTGTGATCGATCCAGCTAATCGCTTTTTACGGCCATGTTCCGAGGACAAAAAAATATTGACAGCCAAAGTGATCAGTTTGTTTTAAAGAAAAATTTAATTATAAATATCTTTAGAAAGTTTATTTTTAGCCCTAATTGGGTGTGGCTTTTCTTCTGATTTTTTAATGGGATATTTGGGGTATTTTTCTAGCTGTAATTAGCTTGCATGTACTTATTTCTTCCAAGTTGGTTTTCTCTTTTATTTGTTTGGTATTAGGAAAACAATTTAACGGATGTAGTTTTTAGTCAAATATTTGATTCTTGATTTGTTTATGCTTGACTATGATTCATCTATATTTACATATATTTTCAATACTCCCTCTTCGAAACTCTCTTTTGCTATCCAAATAGAATAGAAGTTGCTATCCCCATCACTCAATTAGAAAAGTTTATATAACGCTTAACGCAAAAACACAATAAAAACGATTAAATGTTTGCACATAATTTACTTAAAACAAAATCAAAGCACTTGTGATTGGTTCACTTTAAATATGCTCTCACAGAACAAAAGTTTATGTATATATGTAGAATTAAAACGATGTTTCATACAAGTATAAAAAATCATATGTACGTTAAAACCATTTGTTTGTAAGATATCCATTTGTTTTGTAATGATCGTCAACTAAATTATCTTCAATTACGATCATTGCAATCTTCTTTTTGTTCTCTATAAAAATCACTCATTTCCCAAAATATTTCAACAGTCTTACAACTTTATCTTTTCACTAAAGTCTTCGGAAAATAGCATCATAAGTTAATCATGTGTATCAACCTTCGCAAAAGAATTTGTGAATATCGAGGCTAACGGATGTTAGTATCAGTATTTATTTATAACTAAAATTTAGTGTATTGAAGTAACTTGGTTATAGAAGGTAAATTAAGTTAAATTTTAGCAATAGGTATGCTAAATATTGAAATGTTTACTTCGCACGGTCGCACCTATTTCTAATATCTTCTTTTTATCAAAAAAAAACCTATTTCTAATATCTTCAATAAGTTTTTGTTATATATCCATATCAATGATCAGTTTATATTCATTTATTTTTAATTTTTTACTGTGACATATCTTGTGACTGATTATTGTCTTGAGTCTAGTAATGTGTAAACTAAAGCTACGTGCATCTTGATTATCTGTATATATATTTTTTTGATATATTCGTAGGGAGAAATGAAGTGATATAGTTGCATATAATTACATATATAGAGGAATGGTGCATGACTGTTTTGATCAAACAATAAAATATAACTTTTAGATTAGAAATGAGGCAAGTGGAATGGCAAGAGAGTGGAGAGGAATATGATGACAATATCTGTCAAATGTCAATAATAAGATAGATTACTTGGAATTTACATACAAAATATTATAAATATATAGTAATATATACACATGCATGATGGGAAGTTGAATCAAACGAAAAGGAAACCATAAAAGGAAGCGTGAAGAGAGAATGAAAGGCTAATAATAAAGAAATGATGTAGACAAATAAAGTAGATGTAGAATTTGGTAAAGCATGGATTCTTTTGATTTATATATTCATGGGTTTTATATTCGATGATTCTAGGAATTAATGAATATAGAAGAAAAAAACCCTAAAATGGTAAAGTAGATAACGAAAAAATTAACTAAAAGTCGATGGTCCAAAGGTTTGGTAGAATGTGTAGGAAATTTATCATACGGGTTAAAATCAGAGGCAATTTTACCATTTACGGAAAAAATCGTAATTTAGTTTTGATCACAACAGACGTTCTAAATAGTAAATATAGTCGGGTTTTTACAATATCGGAAAGCTAGTTTGGATTTCGATTGATTTATGATGGTAATGAGAAGAAGATGAAATATTAAAAAATGAAAAAGAGAGTTGGGCATGCATGATGGTGTTTGGTATCCGCACAGCCCGAGGACCCAAACCACAGACGACGTGGGGACTCTTCTGCTCTTTCTCTGAACTCCATGTGACCCCCACCCTCCCTTACACATTTATTCTCTAGTCCAATTTGTATAAACAATTTGAACTTTCGTATATAGTAAAATATAATCCCTCCGTTTCATAATATAAGATGTTTTAGCAAAAATCGCGAATATTAAGAGACTACTTTTATTCTAAAAAGTAGCATTTAAAATATATATTAAAAACAGTTTAACCAATTATTAAAAAGACTGCAAAATACTATTGGTCACACAGTATTCAATAAAGTTAAAAGTACATAGTATTATCAAAACAACTTATATTATGAAACAAAACAAAAACCTCAAAACAACTTATATATTGAAACGGAGGGAGTATATTTTTTTGTTTCCAATCAAAAAAATAATTATAAGGCATGTAAATGGAAAAATAAATATTAGGTAATTAACAATGGTATTTTTCATTCAGAATTGGAAGCACTCCTATGGGTAAATGTCATTAGTCCCTAACCATGTTTTCATAATCTTTTTTTTATTCCCTAACCATGTTTTTGTAATCTTTTTTTAAAAAAAAACTCAACCATTCTTTCTCTTATTTTCACTCATATTCCCTTACCAAAACTCAACCATCTCTCAATGCATTGAAAAACACTCAAAGGCTCAAAACCCTCATACTTTGGTAGCCTTAGTTAGTGAAAATGACATTTTCAAGAAGAGGTCTCACTCAAGAAAAAATGAAGGGTGGAAGGAAAACTAAGGTTGAGGTGGAGAAATATCCTAAAGATGAGAATGGTCATTCGGATTAACAAAGAGTGGATAAGAAAAACAATTTCTTTTTAAATCATGAAAATATAATTTAAATTCTTAAGCGAGAAGATCAAGTTCAACTGAAGTTTGGGATAATAGAATTTATGTCAAATAAAACAATATTCCATAAAGACATGAGTTTTAAAGCGGAAAGATCAAAACGCAAAGTTCAAATTATCAAGAATGCTTAAACAGTATTTGTCCATTCATTTTGAAAGTTAATCATATAGCTTTACGAGGAAGAATTGACATTTCCTCCATGCATATAAATGCTAATGAGATGTAACTTATAGCTTTATGATTTTTTTTGTTTCTTTTTAATCTTTTTGAACATAGTTAAGGATCTTAATCGATTCTCGAAAACCTTATAGCTTATACCATATCCGATGATGAGATATAACTTATAGCTTTAACCATATCCGATGATGAGTTATATATTAATGTTAATGATCTTAATCGATTCTCGAAAAACCAGGAACCAAGATCACCCTTCGAACCAATCCAGCTGGCGACTCTTATCCAAGCAATAGCAAATCAACATTGCACATATGTGTATATCAGTATTCAAAGGCGGTGACACATAACATATGTTTGTCGACGTAACTTGAATCAAAGCCGAACATAAATCTGGTGGATCCAACTATGTTGGCAAAATAAAACCATAAAATATTATTTCAAAAAATATATTTAATATTTATCAAAAGTTACAATTAATCTACACATGGACTTAATTTGATAGTATATGAAATAGCTCAAATGCATTTTCATAAATTCGATTTTGATTGTTGTTTTGTGTTGGTCAAAACTAAATTCAGGGAAACTTTGATTCACAAAACAAAACAAACAAAAAAAATAGGAAATGTGAAATCACACATGCTCCAATCATTATGCTTTCTCGTTTTCTTTCTACTCAGCGCGCGAGTCCTAAGGGCTCTTCTTGTCTTCATTGACCAACTTTATTGCAACAACTCTTCCAAACATCCTCCTCCTAACTCCCAGTCAAATTAAACGCACACACAATTGCAAACGCAAACGCAACTTCAACACAAGTTTTTTACGGTTCAGAATAACCAAGCCACTAATCCGTTTTTCTAATGTTTCTTCTACTATTTAAAAACTTTGCCATTAAACATTCCATTTACATATAACACGACCACTAGTTTTCTAACAATTTAAGAAAACTTAGGAAGAGAAAAGTTGAAATAAAAAGACGCCTACAAAACTATGCCAAGAAAATTAAAATGAGAATGAGAAATGACATAATTGGTGACACAAAATGTTTTAACGGAGAAAAAAAGTTGTAAGCGATAAGTTGATAACAGAATAGTTAGAAGACGTAAGACTTCAGAGATATCGATAGACAGTACTAGATAAATGGTTGATATCAAAGAATAATACTCGTCTAAATGGTATACTCTTTGAAATGAGAGTTTACTAATCAAACCCACAAAAAATGTGATTCTACGGAGAAGCAGAGTGATCAGGTCGACCAAAGTGGAGAAGGTGAGAAGCACATTTGGGGCAATCCTCTAAGGTTTTGGGGACCATTAAATACATGAAACAAGCTTTGCAACCAGCAACTACAAGAACATCTTCTTCTTCTTTTTTATTCTCTCTCGATGAAGGCGAGGCTTCTGATGAAGACTCTTCGCTTTCGTAATACGAGTTCTTATCTTCTTCTGACAAAACAGATCCATAGGATTCATCACTGTAATCATCTTCATTGTTGCTGGTCACCAATTTCCTTGGATCTTCCTTCACTCTCATTCCACTATTAATCCGGTTTATGTAGTAAATCTCTCCTGTCTATACACAAAAACCCACCTCCACATTTCATTCCAATTCCAGAAGTATATAAAACTTAAAGCTATCATGCTAAAAAACATGTTTTGTTCTTAAGACATTTTTTATTAATAAATTATGATTATGATTGGTTAATAACCTTTTTTGTGTTCTTCAGCTTCAATGGTGGAACTATGTTATGTGTTCTTAACAAAATAAAAAAGTAAAAAAAATAAAAATTTTGAAATATATTTTATTTTAGATAAAAACATATATTACATAAAAACATTTAAAATATAGATTTTCAAATAATTAACGAAAACCGGTGAGTTCGGAGAATTCGAAGAACACGCGATTATGCGTGTTTTTTTTTCCTTCTCAATAATACAAGGCCCATTAACAAATTGACGCATGTCCACTAAGAACACACATAAATTGATCTTAATTAAGAAGTGCTCCTACTAAATTAAACCAATTATTATTTAAATTTAATATGTTTTTAGCTAAGAACATCCTTTAAGAACAACCATTGTACATGCTCTTCTCCTCCGAAGTAAAGTCCCTAATAAAAAAATCATCCAAGAAATAAAGATTGGTTGCAAAAGCACCAACAAATTTTTTTTTTTTTTGTTAGAAAAAAAAAAAGCTACAAAACCCAAAAATCTCACAACTTAACCATGGACAAGCTATGAACTTTTCACTAAAACTTTTTCCATTTTCTTCCCAAAAAGAAAACACAAAGATAAAGCAAGAATCTTTAACTAGGGTTTCTCTTTTTTGTCTAAAATTCTGTGAGGATTTATACACAATGGAAACAAAAGTTGTAGCAATAAATGCAACATAACGAAATCACATAAAAAGAAAATTGACAAAAATAGAAAAATTCCTGATCCGCAATAAATGAAAAAAACGACAAAAAATCTTAACTTCTTTCGGAGAATGTTTTGTGTGTTGTTTTGTTTACCTTGAGATCAAGACACTGTTCCAGATGCGAAGGAATAGAGATGTGAGAATTGAGGTCCAATGTTTTATCTTCGAGATCGTCGGTCTCATCGATCATCTCCGATCTTCCCCTCCGATTACTACTCAATGAACAATTCTGCATAGATCTCTCAAGATATTCAGTTATCGTCGCCATGTCCAGTGTCGCCATTTTACCAAAAGTAGAGGAGAAACAAACAAAAATAAGATTGAAAATAATAACACGAAGAAACAACTATTGAATTGAGGAAAACGAGACTAGGGGTAATTTGGGAATTTTAGAAAAGGGATCGTTGTGTCACGCGAATGGAATTTGTCAGGCTGGTACATACAACAATGAGCACTGAGGCGTTTGCCTTTATTTTGTAAACGAACAATATGACCCACTGCTTGCTACACGCTCGGGTCATGCGCCTGACCATTCGTAATCATTCTTTATCGGTTAGTGGCCACTAACAACTAAAATATTAATTAGAGAGAATTTAAGTTTCTAGATTACATTTTACATTCAGCTTATCTATACGGATTTAAGTCATTATCATCTAAAGTTAATGACATTAACTGATTAAGAAAATTACTCCGTGATTTGTGTGAAACATATCGATGACAAGTGATTTATTTAATGTTTTTCCAACATATATATAAACAAGCTTTTTGAGCTATTGTGACTTTTTGAGGGTAAATTTTGGAATAGAAGATTTTTCCAACATATTTCAAATTTGATTATCAAGAAATGCAAATTAATTGAAGCAAAATTGACTTACCGACATTTTAAACATTAGAATACAAGTTTGAAAATTCCAAACGGTGTCAAAGACAGACAAGAGAGGAAAAGAAAAAACCACTTCATTTCGTATTGGCCGTTTTAGTGAATGTGATTAGATTGATTAAATCAACGATACTTCGACTAAGATCATGCATGTTGCATCATTAAGCTTAATAATTACCTCGTAGAAACAGATAACTCTTGTTCATAACCAAAATACCAGAGCAAATTCTGACGTAAATTCCATAACATGTCCACTAGTCAAAGCATTTCAAGTCCACCAGAAGAGACATTATAGCAAATTTGACAGAATTTAAGGATCGGATTTAGTCGTCTGAGTAGTTGAGAGCGAGATCCCAGTAGTGACCAACACCAGCATCAGTGAAAATCTTCCTCGCAGCAGAATCGGTTAAGCAGTCTTGTACAACAAACTTATGAAAGCTCGGTTTCGCAACACATCCTTGCCAAACCAACCAGCACTTGTTTCTTCCCTTCTTCTCCTCGTCTTCTTCCATATCATCTTCATCCTTGTCTTCGTCTTTCACCGCATCATCCCAGTTGATACGCTTAAGCATCAGCTTTCCATAATTCTTTATCACTTTGCTCTTACCCTCGGCCACAACAACGCTCATTCCATCGGTCGTTACGCTACACCCCGTTAATTTGTACTCCCTTGCATTAATCTCCACTTTGAATTTTATTTTAGGATGCGATACATTGGTGTTGATCTTGTACACTGACACCATTGTTTCCAGCGCTGTTGGATCGCCCAAAAGCTTCCTCTCTTTCTTCTCACGTTTCTCTGAGGGAGTTAGCTTCCGTGCTGCGTTCCTGTCCGTGTGAGCTTGTTCACGCTCAGCGGCTGCTGTGCGGATCTCTCTCTCGAGCTTGGTTGGGTCCTGGGTTGCTTCAGATCCAAGAACCCTCATTAGGTTGCTCATTTTCACCTTTGATTTTGGTGGTTCAAGTAACCCTTGTCGGATCATCTCCTGTTTCTCCTTTTCTTTTGCTACGCGTCGCTGTGTTCGCAGCTTCTTCTGTTCCCTCTTTGTCAGTTTAAGTGGCTGGGGTGGTGGAGGCGCTGCCTCTGCAGGTGGCTCTATGGGACGTGGATGCTCAACATAATGAGTGAGTTTTTCTGTCTTCAGATGGCTTTCAGTAACAGTATCATCAGCTATGTCACCATATACGCCATCCACGAGGATACTTGCATCCCTGAAACACAAAATAATCATCAAATAAGAAACCCCATCATGAGCATATACTGAAAAATAAGACCAAATCGATATTATTAACCAACAAAACTGACTCAATGTTACCATATTCTACTAGTAATCACACTGATGCTGATCACAAACTACTAAGCATGTAATCCAGCACTCACTCAAAGAAGAAATATTTGTTTTCCGTATAACTTTTATCTAACACCCCAGAAGTTGCATAAGAGTAGCAAGACTTATTTTCCTCAAGGTTATGCTATGCTAATCTCAAATCAGATGAACATTTGCAACAAAACATCTTTAGCATTAATAAAAAGAGCAAGGTGAGAAAAATTACGTACCACCACTCAACATCTGGGATTGTCTCCTTCGGCTTCTCTTTTCTCGGGACACGTTCAGACACCTCGATAAAATTTGGATTTATATTATCATTTGCCTTTGCCAAATGTGCTTGCTTCACCTTCAGCTCTCTTGCTTTTGCTTCACCAAACTGACTCTGTAAACCAAAGATAAAAAACACAGACAATAAGACACTTGTAAAGACCACTACCAAGGAGTATGGTTAGCAAAAATCTACAGAAAAAAAGAGAATGCATACCTTTAACTTCAAACTCTCCGCATCTCTTGTCCATTTACCCTCCTCAACAAACTGGAAACTCATACGCTTAGGCCTCAAAATCTTTTGTTTATCAAGACCCATCCTAGGATCAAAATGAGGGTTTTCTGCAGGATCTACTTCGAGTTGAGGTTTAAGAATCTGAAAAGCATCTTTCTTCTGTTTGTTGATGTTAACCTGAAAATTTCCAAAGTATACATTAGAAGCTCAATCATACAAAAACAAAATTCGAAAGCTTAGACATTTAAATTGAACTTCACTGACCTTCAATGTACTAAGATTGCTTGGTTTAGTCACACTAATCACATTCCCATTTTCGTCTATCTCCCTTCCGAGTGCATCCACGCGCAGAACAGGGGGCTTGGTCGGTTTTTGTGCAACAGCCGTCTCTGTGGTTGCCTGTCCTGGAAATAAATTGATTAGGGGAGAAAACTCTGGATCCCGACGGAATCCCATCCGAGATGCAAGCTCCTGAGCTTTCTTAACAGCTTCAATGTTGTGAATACTCCCAAGGTCAATAACGCCAGCATTCGGCTGTGCTGAAGCAGAAACGGTAGTTGGAGTCGACGATGGCACTCGGGTATGTGGACTACTTTCTGAAGTTGACTTAGTACCTTTGTTCAGCTGGACAAACAAGAAACAAAGCAATTGAATCAGATACAAGTTCCAAGAGACAAATCAATGCACATAACAAGAATATTTGCAGAACTTACAGAAGGAAGATTCTTCAATTTATCTGCTAATCCTTTTCCCATCATTATTGCTCTCTTAGCTTTAGCTACTGCATCAAGAGACAAGTTTCCACTAGTTTTCCCAGCCATTGGTGATGTTCTTCCATCTGTACTACCATGAACCTCATGAGACCTGACAATACTAACTCCCTTATTTTCATCCTTTGTAGATATCGAAGATACCTTAGTGAGCAGATTTTGACTAGTGGCCAATGAAGTTTCCGATGCAACAGAGTTATATGAAGAAGCAACCTGCACAACACAGAGAAACAAGTGAATACAAGCAATCCAATCACTAATTGCAGAATCACAATAGTAGCAATATAAACTTACAATCGGAACGCCACTGGTAGTGTTCATAGCCCCAAAACCTTGAGTAACTTCAGATTTTTTGTTCTCATCCTCAAATCTGCTTCTTCTTTCACCATTCCCATCAGAAAACCTAGATTTCTTCTTACCTTCCTTATCACCATTCTCGTCTTCTCTCTCTTTCCTCTTACTCCTCGATTCCTTCTCGTGAGATCTCTCATGGTGATGCTTTCCCCTATCTCTCTCGCTTCGCTCAACAGATCTCTCTCTATCTCGACCTCGATCTTTACCCCTATCTCTCTCATCTTCTCTATCGTCTCGCCTCGATGAACGGTGGTGATCTGAGTCACGACGCTTCGAATCACCGTCGCGGTGTCTCCGTCCGCCTTCACGTTCTGGAGAACGATCCACGCTTGAATCTCGATCACGATCTTCACGGTTGCTCCTGGAATATCTCTCCTTATCCATGGCGATTTAGGGTTTGTTGTTCCTCGCAAGAGATTTTGCTTCGCCGGATATCACTCCGGTCCTGTTGTTGTTATAAACGAAAATCCAGAACCGGAATAAACCACCCACACCGATTGAGCCTTAAACCGGAACTGACCAGCCTAAGGGAGCGGCCGGAAAGTAAAACGGGTTCGTTCTCTCTCTATGAAAGGGAATCCTATCACCGACTCTTCCTTAACGTTTCCTTTTTTTCCATTATTGGCCCAAGCCCATTTGTTAGTTTTTTTTTTTTTATCAACTTTGATCTTATTAACTTGAAGAAATATGGCCACAATGTAAATACGATACACGATATCTAGGAACATATGTGTATGTAAAAAAGTTTAGAGCATAATGTATCTCCTTTGTGAGTTGATCCGGGACTTCTCAAAATTTAGAGATCCAATTTTGGATATCAAATATCCAGTTGTAAAGAGAATAGTGTTGTTCCAAACTTTGAACCAACCGTGTAGCCATTATATTATCTCCTTCAAAAATGATAGGGTGGTATCCTTTACTCCAAGCATGTTGACTAGCCATAAGAAGGGCTTGTAATTCAGCTTCAACCTTCAAGTGAAGAATAGCATATACGTCCAACACTATATAACCTGCTTCCATATATAATTCTTACGTCTGCATTTTATTTATAAATTTGAAAAAGTTTACATAGGACATAGTAGCTCATGTTGTATACAATTTGGCATAAAAATATAAATACAACAAGAGAAAAATTGTGATTGACCTATGTGAGCTAACTTATCAGTTAGTTCATTCTTTAAATTTTATAATTGTGAGACAAAAAAAAACTTAATTTACATTTTCCAATTTATATTCTTTTCAAATCCAAAGAATAATATTATTTCAATAATTTTATTTTTATGTATATTCTTTATTAAATTTTCCTATGTTTAGTCATATGCACCTTGTATAAAACAATAGACTGTTTAGAGATTTTTTCTATCGTGCATAACAGATGACAAATAGACAAAGACAAGAAGAAATCAAATTTTCGCCTTAAACATTTTTTTATTATTATTGAAATGGGTGTATCGGTTTATAATGCAGAAAATATAGAGTTATTTAGGTAGATATCAAAAAATTGTTGCATATTTAGGAAAATGACAAAAAGTTTGGGGAATCCTTTGGAAAACTTTACAAGGGTTTGTGAAGAGTATTGTCATTTCCATAAATATGATATAAGCCTTTGATGGTGAGTGCAAATACTCAAAAAATATATGCTAATATGCTATGCATTGTAGATAATTACATAATGCTGAATTGTTGGCAAAGAGATAAAATGAGGTATTTGGTCCGTGACTAATTTGATTTAAATTTGAACACAAACTCTAAAAGGTTATTGCTATTTATGGAAGAGTTAAATTCTAAAAAAATCATGTGCTTTTCTATCTTTTTTTTTTTTTTTGTCAATATGTGCTTTTCTATCTAACTTTCCGAAATAGATATTTCAGAATAAGAAAATTAAAATGCAGATTAGATATTTTTCATAGATATTTTTTTCCATAGATTCTCTTGTCAGCGACAGGACATAAAACTAAAGCTCCATCGTTCAATAATGGTGATTCCTTGAAAAAACACCGTTACACCGTCAGATCTTAATCTCCACACTGAGTTCCCATACATCGCAACACAGAGTAGTACAGCCCCAGAAACCTACAATAATTAGTGATAAAACATTTAATTGGAGAATACAACAGCTATCGTTGGCTTTTTCTTCTTCTTCTTTACTTCAAAGAATTTTGCAGATAAAATTAGCTCCAAAAATGGAAAACGTGGGAAATGGATTTGTCATCTTCTTCTTCGCTTGATCAAACACTTACACCGTCCATAATCTCTGCGATTTTTTTTTCGAATTTTTGTTTTGGTTTTTTTTTTTTTGTTTCAAAGGAATCATCATGAGTAGTTCAGAGAGAGTGCCGTGCGATTTCTGCGGCGAACGAGCGGCGGTTTTGTTCTGTAGAGCCGATACGGCGAAGCTTTGTTTGCCGTGTGATCAACAAGTTCACACGGCGAATCTCTTATCGAAGAAGCACGTCCGATCTCAGATCTGTGATAATTGCTGTAACGAACCGGTTTCGGTTCGTTGTTTCACCGATAATCTCGTTTTGTGTCAAGAGTGCGATTGGGATGTTCACGGAAGTTGTTCCGTCTCCGATGCTCATGTACGATCCGCCGTTGAAGGATTTTCCGGTTGTCCATCGGCGTTAGAGCTTGCTGAGTTATGGGGAGTTGATTTGCAAGGGAGGAAAGAGGAAGAAGTTGAAAAAAATCAAGTTCCGATGATGATGATGATGGAGAATTTCGGTATGCAATTGGATTCATGGGTTTCTGGATCTAATGTTGTAGTACAGGAGCTTATGGTTCCTAATGATATGAAGTTTAAGAAACTTAGCTCTAGCTCTAGCTGTGGGAGGTATAAGCAGGTTTTGTGTAAACAGCTTGAGGAGTTGCTTAAGAGTGATGTTGTTTGTGGTGATGATGATGATGATGGTGATGGTGAAGGAGATTGCGACGGCGATGGAGAAGAAGAAGAAGGAGGAGAAGGGTTTATGGTTCCGGAGATGCCTAAGAGATTGGGATGGGGAAGAGATGTAGAGGAGATTAATGGTGGAGAAGGAGTTATTCAGCAGCATCCAACGATTTCTTTGCAGTGGAATGCTACTCCTAATCCTAGATGTGTCCAGAGTACTCAGGTTTTGATTTCTTGGCCATGCTTCTGTATTGTGTTTTGTGCTTAGAACAGTATTAGGTTTCTTTGGTGGGTCAGTATTAGATTAAGTAAAGTTGAAATGTTTAGTGTATACAATGAAGGGATATCTTAACCTGTGTTGTGTGTGAACTTGTAGATATGGGATTTTAACTTGGGAAAGTCGAGGGGACCCGAGGATACTAGTCGAATGGAAGGTGCATATGTAACGAAAGGTGCTGCTTCATTCACAATCAACAACTTTCTTGATGTTATGAATGAAACTTGTTCCACTAATGCAAAAGGTGTCAAAGAGATTTGTAAGGTATATAGCTCTCTCATAGATTATTGTTGTTTTAAGTATTTTGCCATTGATCTATTGCAGTCTAACCTTTTGTGAAGTCTTTGTGTTAAATTCTGAAAATAGTTTTTGCATATACTCTGATTTGAAACTTCATAGGTTATTATCTCCAGTTGGTCTTAGAAACTGTTGCTTCTTTTACTGAAACAGAGACAGAATTGGAACTTGAAACTTAAATAAGTTAGAACTTAGTTTACATTTCTTTGTTTTTACCTCAATTTCAACATTTTGGGTTTGTGATATATTTAGGCAACTTAAAAATAACCCCATACATAGACATGTTGTGATGCTGATGAGTATTCTTTTGCAGGGTGAATACAATCTGTCAATTTCAAAGCAGAAACCAGCAATATCTGAGGGCAACAATCATCAAGTTACCTTTGGCTCCGAGAAAGGTTCAAACTCCTCCAGTGACTTGCATTTCACAGAAAATATTGCTGGAACTAGTTGTAAGACCACAAGACTAGTAGCAACCAAGGCTGATCTGGAGCGGCTTGCACAGAACAGAGGAAATGCAATGCAGCGTTACAAGGAAAAGAAGAAAACACGGAGGTAAATTCTGCTTTTTTCTTTGCTTTTTGATAATTTTTTCTGTTTTCCAAAACACCGAATTACGTTTCTCGCTTAACGTGGATCTTTGGTGCCAACAGATATGATAAGACCATAAGGTATGAATCAAGGAAGGCAAGAGCTGAGACAAGGCTGCGTGTCAAAGGCAGATTCGTAAAAGCTAATGGAGCTCCTTATCCTTAAGTCTCTTCATATAGGTTCCACTATTAGCTAATAAGTTAGTAACGTTTTCCATATCCCATGCTTCATAAATGTATATATATCACTCTTCTTTCATTTGGCCACCCTTGTCTCTCTTTTTTATTTGGCCACCTCTTTGTATCTTAGAAACTTCCGTAGTTGAAAACGGATTGTTTCTTAACGTTCTAGAAGCAATAATATGTAGTATATGTGTATATCTTTGTTTTAACATTCCGACTTGTGCCTGTTGTTAACCAGTATTAATAAACCAATACTGGTTATCAGTAAAATTTGTTAGACAAAGTATTGAAATACTATTCTTCATTTGACTTTTAAACATACAATTCTCTATAAGAATAGTTGAACTCATTTACATAAGTTTAGTTTAACCATTCCCCTTAGTACCGAACCGTACATTATGACTTTCTCAAAACAACTCTTCCCTTTAATCTTCTTCTCCGTTTTCATCTTCCCTCTCTTGCACGCCTCTAACCCTAGAAAATGTTCTTCTTCTTATTATGATTCACCTAGATGTGGACGCTTCGAAGCTCCCATCCGTTTCCCTTTCTGTGGCCATGCGGGATTCAATCTCCAATGCACAAATCTCAACAAGACAGTCATCGAGCTTCCTATGTCCGGAACATTTCTTGTCGAGGATATCAACTACAAGAAGCAGCAAATTACTATCAGCGACCCTGAAGAGTGCTTGGTTAAACGGCTTTTAACATTCAATACATCAGGATCTCCTTTCTCTCACGCCATCAATGTCTACTACACGTTCTTGACTTGTCCTAAGGAGGCCGTGATGCTGTCTTGGTATCCTTCCATCCCTTGCTTAAGCAATTCTACCTCTTCCTTCTTTGCAACGTCTAATGTGGCTCTCGCAGACTCAATGCTACCTTCTTGCCAAGTCGTGAAGAGAGTAACTGTTCCTGCTAATTGGTATTACCAAGAAAGTCGATTTTCTAGTTCCGTCAACTTTGTAAGCCTCTTGCTGGAATGGGACTCGCCGAATTGCAAAGGTTGTGAAATGGCTTACATGAGATGTGGTTTCAAGAACAAGGCCTCCCTCGAAGTTAAATGCTTTGCTGAAAAATCAGGTATGATTTTGATTTTTTCTCTTCTTTTTTATAATTGAAGAAAACTCCATTATCGGTAAGGCTGAAAAAGTTTTGGTGGAAAAGTTCAAATCCAAGTAAGTTACTGTTTTTTACTCATTAAAACAAATAGAGAAATCCTAATAGGAATTAAAGTTTGGCATCGAGGAATTGACTATTGATTAAATAATTATATAGTTGCTTAAGAGAAGTTATCAAAATTAATAATTCACTTCAACCTAGGGAAATATTCTAAATTTCTCATTTCACACGCTAGAAATAGAAAATCTATATACACTTACCCGATCCATTTAAATGATTCAAAAACAAAACACAATTATTCCTTTACTCGTGATTTACATTTTCTTATTATACGGAAAACTTAAACGGTGTAAAAACTCTCTCTCTCTCTCTCTCAAAATTTTGTTCGGCAGGTCATTTAAGCACTAGATTACGAGTGCTAATTATAACCCTCTGCGCAATCGGAGGATTCACCGTCTTTGTAACTTGTTTTGTTATCCGCATTTACCACTCTGAGAGATTCGTTTCTCAGAGAAGACAAAACGCGGCTATCGCAGCCAGAGTCGTAATGCAGCAACCAAGAGAGGTTGTGGTCACAAGGGGCCTTGACCAGACTACAATAGAGTCCTACATGAAAGTGGAGTTGGGAGAAAGTAGAAGGCTTCCGGGTACTAATGGTATCATATGTCCCATTTGTTTATCGGAATATGCTAGCAAGGAGACCGTACGATGTATGCCAGAATGTGACCACTGCTTTCACGTCGAATGTATCGATAGGTGGCTCGAGATTCATGGTTCGTGCCCAATTTGTCGGGACCCACTCTCATAAATGAGGTGGTTGTCTTAATAGGAAGTATATTTCAACGTTGTAATGATTGTCATTAGTTATTCTGTTTATAAAGCATTCCAGTGTTGTAATGAATGTTATCAATTGTTCTGTTTGTTGATAAAGGTGTTTATATGGATGGATTAAGGATTTATTTTATGTTTGCAATATTTGTTAATCGGAGTATACAAGCAAAGAGGCCGTATAATTCATTTCCAAATGCTACCATGCTGTTTGCCTTAAAATTTAGAGTTCCAAATTGACCGAAGAATCCCGAACATAGTCGGAATTTATTGTTCAAGAAACCTGAAACAGAAAACTAAAACGAGACAGAGACAAGAGACAAGAAAGTATGTGGAGAGATTATAGACTAGAGTCTTTGATCTTTAAATGAGTGAATTATAATTTTTTCTGTTGGTTAATTTAACCAATTTCTCTTAACTTTCCTCTATAATAAAAATACATTTTCAATTTTTCATTAATGGAATTACATATACTAGGCTTATCATTTCCAATTCCACCACCATACCTCTGTCAACAAAAACCAACCAACACTTAGAGTTGGTGTGCTTTACCTTCTTTCTAAAGTCGAAAGGAATGTAACCATACTTGAACATATGCAAAATCTGGCGTTTCATAGTGAGAAAACACAGAACCAACCAGTAACACAACAAGACTGGCCAAAACACAGGAACATCCAAAAATGAGAAGAAGGTCATAACAAAAGCAACAACAAACGCCTTAGTAGCTGCATACCTAGAAAAATCCCAAATCTTCAAAACTTAAAAAAGCAGATCCATCAATTAACAACACTAAAAGAAAAAAAAAAGTGAGAGATTGATTATACCAGAACTTGAATTCGGGAAGACGACGAATAAAACGCTTAAACTCATTAGGCAAAGGAGAATCCAAGGCTTCAAGCTTTAGGAGAGAGGAAACCGATCAAGAGATTTAAGATATAAGTAGCGAGGCCATAGGAAATGACGAAGAAGCCATTAGCATAGTAAACCCTAGAGATATAGATGACTGCAGCGAGTAAAGTCAATAGCCAGATATCTACGAACAAAATGAGGAGCAGATCTGTCTAAGTAATTCTGAAATGACTTTGAGAATTCGATTCTCCATCTCGCAAGTGGTGAATCGATTATGGTGTCTCCTTCTCCTTCGCTTCCAGGTTCGTCCTCCATGGAAAAAAAAACAACCTAAAACACAATCACTGAGAATCGAACAGAAACAAATCGAAATTTCTTGAAGACGATTCAAATAGATCGAGAAAAAATAGTTTTAATTTACATGGGCCCATATTAGTAGAAAAGCCCATAACAAGGCTCATAAGTGTGTTTTTAGCCCTTGTGGAGAAGAGTAAACCGAATTTCGATTGAGTTGAAACATTGAAACGGAAGTGACCGGTTCAGTAGTATATTCGGTAGGGCTGGGCACGGGTCGGGTACCCTTGAATTTTGGGATACCCGTTACCCGACCCGACCCTTACGGGTATTAGACTTTTAGTACCCGTACCCGACCCGGAAAAAGCGGGTACCCGGATAAACGGGTACCCGGTCAAAATTAACCGACCCGGTAATTACCCGACCCTTTACCCTTATCCGTCTCATAACAATTTTTTTTTTTATCTGGAAACATATATATTTAGGATTCAAAGATCACATAGGATCTGATTTACAAAAAGAGGAAGAAATCATATTGTACTTAACACATACGCAACCGTTCGAAAGATTAATCCAAAGCTTAAAAATTGTAATTAATTTTCTGGTGTCCAGACTTGAGCTCAGAAATGCCAAAAAAGATTCCAAAAGTCTACGTTGCTGTGTGATTCTTCCATCATATTTATATTAGGATTCCTAAAACCTGAAAAAGAATAGATTTGCCAAAAGATTTGGGAGAACATGTATAAATTTATAGCTGTATTATGTAATATGTGCGGGTAGTATAAAACGGGTAGTATAAGACGGGTAACGGGACGGGTATGAAGACGGGTAGTGAAAAAAAAATTGATACCCGGTACCCGACCCTTACCCGCGGATAATAGAATTGTGATACCCGTTACCCGACCCGAAAGCTACGGGTACCCTTGTTTTTGAGACGGGTACGAGACGGGTCACGGGTCGAAGACGGGTAACGGGTATCAATGCCCAGCCCTATTATTCGGTAATGAAAATTTAGCAGCAGAGTTTGAAAAAAGCAAACCATACCGTCGCATTGAAGTTTTCCTTGTTCTTTGAGTTTCTGAAATCCAAAGAAAAAACAAAAGAAAGAAAGAAATGAATTCAAAATTTTCGATCCTACTTCTTCTTCTTCTTGTTCCTTGTTCTTGAGTTTCTGAAATCCAAAGAAAAGAAAAAAAGAAATGGATTCAAAATTTTCTATCGTTCTTCTTCTTCTTGTTGTTCTTGTTCCTTGTTCTTCGGAGTCAGATGGCAGTAGTACATTGTCCGGTTCAGATTTGTTATCAGTATCAAGCAAGCGAACCCTAGTTTCCTATGGAGAGGTCTTTGAGTTTGGATTTTTCAGTCTTGTTCCACATGGTAACCGATGGTATTTGGGGATTTGGTACAAGAAAATCCTAGTGAGAAACTACGTTTGGGTAGCAAACCGAAACAGACCAGTCAACACTTTGGACACAACCTTGCAAATCGTAGATGGTGACCTCTTTCTCCGCCGGCAATCAGATAACTCCAGCTTTTGGTCCTCAAGAGAATCTTCAAGAGCATCCTCAAGTTCTTCAGTAGTTGCAGAGCTTCTTGATACCGGAAATTTAGTTTTAAGAGATTCGAGGAACAAGGATCCCGAATTCTGTCTCTGGCAAAGTTTTAACCATCCAACTGATACATTACTCCCGCACATGGAGCTCGGATTGGACCCAAAACGACACACCAATAAATTTTTGTCCTCATGGAATAGTTCAAATGATCCGGCGAGTGGTCAATACAAGTTCATACTCCATGCTCAAGGTTCCCGTGAGTTGTCGATCAATGACACTAGAGGTTGGAAAATTTACCGAAGCGGTCCATGGAATGGATTCAAGTTTGCAAGGCTACCTGATTTCGTTAATCTTACATGGAACAGAGAAGAGGGCACTGTTGTGTTCACACCTACATACGGTAACTCATACACACGACTAAAAATTACCTTTGAGGGACAGGTACTGCTCTTCACGTGGAACCACAACACAACCAAGTGGGACAAGCTATGGGGTTCCACTGAAAACGAATGCGACATCTACGATTTCTGTGGCCCTAACTCGTTCTGCAACACAAACTTGCCATCGGCGTGTGACTGTATCCACGGGTTTGAGCACAAGAACACTAACGAGACATTTGGTTGCGTGAGGGAGACCAACCTCATTTGCGGTGGGGATCGGATCACTTCTCCCAACTTCCGAACATAAGTTTCTTTCGAAGCCTATCGAGTTGACTTTATCAAGGAAATCAAAAAATGCAGGGAGATGTGCGTAGCCGATTGCAGTTGCACTGCATTTTCCCTAACGGATACTCTACGTAGCTGTTTTATCTGGAGAGGTGATTTACACGATGTTCGTCATCACAACAACTCTGATGATGGTGGCGATCTTTACATCAGAATAAACGGTCAGATTGCGTCATATCCTTGATAGAGTGATTTTCAATAGCTTCTTATCGTTTATATATAGCAGGCTAAATTTTTTTGTTTTTGTATTTTCAGGGAAACACTCAACAAACAAAAGAGCAATCATAGGTTGGAGCGTTGCAGGATCTGTCGTTGCTGCGATCGTATTGTGTTTACTTGTGTATTGGTTCTGGAAAGTAAAACAGAAGAGAGCGAGAACGAGAGTAATTGGTAAGTATGTTTTGCTTTATGTTTGATGGTATTATTGATTATACAGAGCGTTGGCTTAATTGTTTCTTTCCATCTCTAAATTTAAGAAATGGAGACAACAGTACCAAGGGAAATAGAAATGACCGGATCGGAAATAATCGACAACCGGCTGCTTCCACCTATGGACTTTGGAACATTACTGAAAGCTACAAACAATTTTACCACCGAGATAGGACATGGCGGTTTCGGTATTGTTTACAAGGTAACAAAAAACCCATTAATATAACACATATGCAAACATAGAATATGATTTGTTTAATTAGGTATTCATATAATATTATTTGAAAACAGGGAAGCTTGTCGAATGGGCAAGCCATTGCGGTAAAGAAACTGAAAAATAACTCAAGGCATAATAACGAGCAATTCTACACAGAGGTTAAGGCTATCGCGAGTCTCCAGCACATTAACGTTGTTGGCCTCCTTGGCTGGAGTATTCACAACGAAGAAAAGCTGCTCGTCTACGAGTATATGGAATATGGCAGCCTTGAACATTACCTGTTTGGTAAGTATCCAACTTTCTTTTACATATACATTCTTAATTATAGCAACTGTATTAATCCAATCTTTTTTTTTCTGACTTGTAGATCCAGCCAAAAGCTGTGAACTAATGTGGGAAAAAAGATTTGATATTATCCTCGGCGTTGCTAGAGGACTGACATATCTACAGAATGAGTCAAGGGTTAAGATAGTACATCGAGACTTGAAGCCGGCGAATGTCAGAATGTGTTACTCGACAAGGATTTGATCCCAATGATTTCAGATTTCGGGTTTGCCCGAATGTCTGAAAGGAGCGACAAGGAAGATATTACGGTGTATACGCCTGGAACTTAGTGAGTCTTATAATCAACATGTCATCATTATGTGCTTGATATGAACTAGTAAACTTGACTGATATATGTTTTTCTTTGCAGTGGATATATGTCGCCAGAATACGCTGGAGATGGAATCTACTCATCGAAATCGGATATCTATAGCTTTGGCATGACATTGCTCGAGATCATCAGTGGCATAAGAAACAGAGCTTTCACCTCTTCTGATCCCAATACTGTTTGGATAAGCTTGAAGTTAACTTGAGAAAGAAGTTAGTCTAATCCGATCGAGTTATGATTATCAAAGGATTAGTTTTATTTAATATGTTTATGAGTTATCTAAATATATGTTTTCCCTAAGAATTAGGATTGATCTCTCTATATAAAGAGTTACCAAAGTTGTGGTATACCTTTGAGGATTTGAGAGAATTAGATTGAGAAGAACTTTAGTTTTGAGTTATTTTCTACAGTTAATAAAAGGAGAGCTTTTATATTCTTAGTCTAAATATTCAGGTTCTAGATTTGGTATCAGAGCAAACAGGTTCGATATTCACACAAAAAAAAAAAAACGTAAGAAACCACGAAGATCATCAGAACCATGAGTGACGTCGTTGCCGTAACAAACAAGCCGAAGGAAGGAGGATCCTTATCCATACAATGTCCAATGTTAAACACCACAAACTATACTGTTTGGGCCAAGAGGATGAAGGTCGCGTTCCGAGTGCACAAAGTGTGGGAAACAATTGATCCCGAATCTGATGAAGCTGAGAAGAACGACTTTGCACGTGCTCTTCTTTTCCAATCTATACCGGAATCACTAATCCTGCAAGTTGGTGATTTAGAAACCTAAAAAGCTGTTTGGGATTCTATAAAAGCAAGACATCTTGGTGATGATAGGGTGAAAGAGGCAAGATTGCAGACTCTTATGGCTGACTTCGACAGACTGAAGATGAAGGAAACCGAGACAATTGATGAGTTTGTTGGAAAGCTTTCAGAGATATCCACCAAATCAACATCCTTGGGTGAAAACATTGAAGAGTCGAAGATTGTTAAGAAGTTCCTTGAAGACATTGTTGGAAGATTGAAAACTTATGAAGAACAGATTTGTGATGAAGAAGATTCACAAGATGATCATTGATATATTAGTATTTTAACCTCTTTTACGTGTTGTTTTATATTGTTTTTCGGTTCTTTCCAGTTCTTTTTGTGGCTTTTCAGGTTCTAGGAGGCTCTCGAGCATGGATTGAAGTTATTGGAGCTCATTGGAGCAAACGAGGCAGAATTGGAGCAAAAAGGCGATTTTCCCTAACCGAGCACCTGCTCGGTTTGCTCGACCGCTTGCTCGCAGCACCGCTCGCTAGAGACTTGAAGAATTCTCCTCTCTGGAATCTAGACCGGTCGATCTAACCAAGGGACCGACCGGTCCCGACCTGAAGACTCAGAGCCGAAGATCGTCCTGGAATCGAGACCGACCGGTCCTCCACAAGGGACCGTCCGGTCCGCACATTGGAGAACACGAAGGCCAACTCCCTGGAATCGGGACCGACCGATCCACTTCCAAAGACCGACCGGTCCCGACTGAAGACTTGAAGACCAAAGGCCCGCTGGGAGTGGGACTGACCGGTCCCATCACCAGACCGACCGGTCGGTCACCCAGAACCAAGTTGCCCTAATTTTTATTATAAATAAGAGACAGTCACCTCCTAAAACTGGATCCACCGATCATTCCATTATTTCCATTTTCCATTTTGCTTTCACGTTTTCCCGAGACTATACTCATTTGTTCCAAGTTTTTGAGACTCTTCAAGTGTTCTTCATTCTTTTGGATTTGCTTGTAAGA
Source organism: Draba incana (assembly GCA_963576765.1). Classification (NCBI taxonomy): domain Eukaryota; kingdom Viridiplantae; phylum Streptophyta; class Magnoliopsida; order Brassicales; family Brassicaceae; genus Draba; species Draba incana. Next base: position 4,960,496 of record OY755208.1, read on the forward strand.
TTTGGAGGATCATCCCACATTCCTATTGAGAAGAATTATAAACCCTAATTCTTATTCGTATCATCATCATCATGAATTCTCTCTATTGTTTTGCTGCATTTGATCTCTCCATGGCCGAGTAGTCCATTAGCTAGATTAGGGGCTTTCAATGGTGATTTAGGATTGATTAGTGACTGAGCCAAATAGGATATATTATCATATATCTTCATCAATCGGAAATCGTAATGCTTAGGCTAATTTGATCACCTAGTCTATGAATTGAAGTTAAAATTATTCACGGCAGTGCTCTAGGTTGCTAGATAAGCCATTGGTGGGTAACCAACGACAGTTGATTGTTACCATCAATTGTGAACAAATTGAAGCCATTCGATAATGCTTGTCAACATCTCTGAATTCAAACGACAGTTTAGGCATTTAGGTTGTTAGACAAAAATATTGATGCATCACGAGAGTGGGGCAATATTACTTTTATGTTTGAGTTCTAGACCGTACTTAAATTGAATCCTGAATAGTTGCTCAGTCCTTAGTCCGAAATCACCGGCGAATGACCTTGATCTAGTGCTTTTTTTATTGAATTTACATCGTTTAATTTGGTGTTTCGTTTCTCTATTTCATTACAACCAATCCCTATTTTATCTTAGCTTTAATTTAAAATCCATAATTTCATAATGTAACCTTGGTCTCTGTGGATTCGATACCTATTATACTACTGCAATTGTCTGTGCACTTGCGGATTTATTTTGGGTTAAAACTTTATAACATCAAGTTTTTGGCGCCGTTGTCGGGGACCAATTGCGTTGCCTTTGAAATTCGATTTTATTTATAGTCTAAGAATTTTTGCTAATTTCATTTTTTGTTTTTATTTTCTGTTGCGTGTGTTTCAGGTGCATGAACAGTAGAAGAACAAGAAGAAATATCATCGAATCGTTAATCAGTGTCTCGAACGAAGAGTTAGCTCGCCCTGAACGTCAAAACCGTCGACAAAGAAACTCACATAATCCGGACATTATGGTTGATCAGGAAGAGATGAACACTCAGTTAGAATTGCTAAGGGATCAGATTGCAGTGTTGCAAAGGAATCAACCGCGTGCTCCACCTCAACAGCCGGGAATTTGGGATTCGGACAATCCCCATGCATTCTGCCAAAACCGTTCAGCCATTGTTTCACCTGCAATTCAGAGGCAAGACTTTGAGACCAAGCCTCAGATGATCTCGTTGGTGAAACAACACTTGTTCCATGGATTACCGGCTGAGATACAGATGGACCACATTGAGAACTTCGAAGAAATCTGCAGCACTACGGGGTCTAATGGGGTACCGAGTAAGTTTTTGAAGTGCAAGTTGTTCCCATTCTCACTTTCGGACAAGGCTCTTAGATGGTTGAAGTCGCTGCCGGCTGGTTCTTTGAGGACGTGGGATGAGGTTAGAGCTGCGTTCTTGGCCCACTTCTACACTAAATCCCAGACGACATCGTTGAGGAACAAGATCTCATCGTTTCAACAACATTCGGGTGAAGCTTTCTGTGAAGCTTAGGAGAGATTGAAAGAGTACCGTAGAGAGTGTCCTCATCACGGTTTTAAGGATGAACAGATTTTGGGGATATTCTACGATGGAGTTGAATGGGATTATCGGAATGCTCTAAATGCTGCGAGTAATGGAGACTTCATGATCAAGACTAGAGATGGTGCTTTAGAGCTGATTGAGAACCTTGCCGCAAGTTCTAACAACAAAGCTCCTGAGTATGATAGAAACAGGAAGGTTAATAGTGTGGATACTCAGAAGATTGATGAGCTGACAGCGAAGGTTAATCTACTTCTACGCGAGAATCAAAGACCGGTAAAGCTTTTGGAGGAGAATGAGGGTACGCTTATCCCTCAAGAGTTTGAAGATGATGAAGATGCTGGAGTTCAAGAGGTTAACTTCATGAATGGTCAAGGATATCAGAACTGTGGGTTTAACCCCAACTATCGGAGCCACCCCAACCTCTCCTACCGAAGCACCAATGTTGAGAACCCACAAGACCAAGTCTATCCGCAACAAGGAGGTACGAATCAGAACACACAAGGTCAAGGATATCAGAAGTTCTACTCCAGCAACACTCAAGGGAAGCAATTCATCCCTAACCAGAATCAGAATCGGTTCCAATGAGGGAACCAACAACAATTCACTCCGCCCCAACAAGCTACTACCGCACCCACATCTCAAGACGAGTTGAAAAGTCTCATGCAGCAGCTGATGTTCAACCAACAAAAGGCATCTACTGAGATTAATGCCAAGGTAGATCACATGTACAATGATCTAAATGCGAAGTACGAGGCTGTTACCACGCATGTGAAGAAATTGGATACTCAAGTAGCTCAAACTGCCGAAGCTATCAAGAGACCAGTTGGGTCTCTTCCGGGACATGGTGAGGCTAATCCTAGGAAGGAATATCAAGTGAATGCTATTAAGTTGAGGAGTGGAAAGAAGTTGGTACCGCCTACGATCACGAACTCTCATGTTAAGGCTAATGAGAAGACTACCGAGCACCAGGCTCAAGAGAGTGAGTTTTCTAATAAGGATATGCATAAGGAGATTGGTTCAACCTCAAGGACACCTCAGGATTCTGTTCCGATGGTGCTGTGAAAAAATTTTTCGAGCACCCGCTCTCTGCCGCCGAGCACCTGCTCGCAAAGGGTGCTCCTGCGAAAATTTCAGAAACTCCGCCCGATCGAGTTTATGTACCCAAAGTGCCTTACCCAGTACCTTCCAAGAAATCTAGGAAGGATTTGGAGAATGCTAAGTTTAAGGAGATGCTAAAAGATTTGACGGTGTTGCTCCCTTTGGTTGATGCCGTTCAAATGATATCGTCACTCAAGAGGTACATGAAGGAACTTGTTGCTGGTAAGTTCGTTGAAGAGGAGAATGTGATGATGGTTTCTAAGGAGTGTAGCGCCATACTTCAGAATAAGGTGTTGACAAAGAAAGGTGATCCAGGAAGATTTGTGATTTCCGTGAAGATTGGGCCTTGCACGTTTGCATGCTCATTGTGTGACTTAGGATCCAACATTAATTTGATGCCATACTCTGTGGCTAAGCGTTTGGGCTTCACCGAGTTCAAACCCACCAAGATCTCATTGGTTTTTGTGGATCGGTCTACAAAGCTTCCGGTGGGGATACTCTAATCCCAGCTGATTTTATGGTTCTAGAGCTTGATGAAGAACCCAAGGATCCATTGATTTTGGGCAGAGCTTTCTTACGCACAGCACGTGCCATCATTGATGTCGAAGAAGGCATAGTGAATCTCCGTCTAGGAGGCATGGTAGTCCGGTTTGAGATGAGCAGGCTTCTCAAGAAACTGATGATAGATGGGCACATATTTGTTGTCCATGATGGATCAGAGATGTTAGAGGAAGAGGTTGAGGAGATTTTAGCAAGTGATCCGCTTGAAATTGCATTGACAAAAGCCGAGGGTGAACACGGTTTTCTAAATGAAGACGCCCAAGGATTTGCTGAGTTTCTGGATTCTAACATCAGAGTGGAGAAGGGAGTTGAGTTTCTGATTCTGGGAGAGAGCACAAAAATCGAGGACCAGCGAGCACCTGCTCCTGAAAAATCTACTGTTCACAGTTCTTGGAGTGAGCTTAAAGCTCCAAAGCTTGAATTGAAGACCTTCCCAGCAGGGGTCAAGTACGCATTTCTCGGTTCTAATTCCACGTATTCTTTTATAGTGAATGCTGAATTGAACAATGTAGAGATTACCTTGCTTTTGTGTGAATTGAGAAAGTATAGGAAGGCTCTAGGATATTCACTTGATGATATTACTGGGATATCTCCTGACTTATGCATGCACAGAGTACACCTAGAGGATGAATCAATGACTTCTGTCGAGCATCATAGACGGTTAAATACAAATCTCAAGGATGTCGTCAAGAAAGAGATAATGAAACTTCTAGAGGCTGGGGTGATTTAAGCTATATCTGACTGTAAGTGGGTCAGTCCTGTGCATGTTGTGCCTAAGAAATGAGGCATCACGGTAATTAAAAATGATAGGAACAAATTGATACCAACTAGGACAGTAACCGGACATAGGATGTGTATAGATTATCGGAAATTGAATGCTGCTACTCGCAAGGATCATTTTCCTTTACCATTTATCGATCAGATGCTTGAGCGTCTAGCTAACCATCCTTATTACTGTTTCTTAGATCGTTATTCAGGTTTCTTTCAGATCCCTATCCACCTAGACGACCAAGAGAAGACGACGTTCACATGTCCTTATGGCACTTTTGCGTACCGCCGCATGCCTTTCGGTTTGTGTAACGCCCCAGCAATGTTTCAACATTGTATGATGTCCATATTTACTAACCTTATTAAGGATATTATGGAAGTTTTTATGGATGACTTTTCTGTGTATGGGAGTTCTTTCTCTGTGTGTTTGTCTAACATGTGCAGGGTGTTGCAAAGGTGCGAGGAAAAGCATCTTGTTCTCAATTTTGAGAAATGTCACTTCATGGTCCGAGATGGGATAGTGCTTGGGCACCGAATATCAGAGAAAGGGATCGAAGTTGACAAGGCTAAGATAGAGGTGATGATGAGTTTATAACCGCCTACTACGGTTAACAGAATCCGAAGCTTCCTAGGACATGCTGGGTTCTACCGTCGTTTCATCAAGGATTTCTCCAAGATCGCTAGACCCCTCACTAGATTGGTGTGTCAAGAGGTGAAGTTTGACTTTGATAGTGACTGTTTGGCAGCGTTTCACACCATCAAGGGTGTCTTGGTAAGTGCACCGATAGTACAACCGCCGGATTGGGAACTACCGTTTGAAGTCATGACTGATGCGAGTGATTTTGCTGTGGGAGCAGTTCTGGGTTAGACGAAAGACAAGAAACTCCATGTGATATATTATGCTAGTCGGACGATGGATAATGCTCAATGTCGGTATGCTACTACCGAGAAAGAGTTATTAGCAATTGTTTTCGCTTTTGAGATGTTCAGATCGTACCTCGTCGGGTCTAAGATAATTGTTCACACCGATCATGCTGCATTGAAGTATTTGCTGACTAAGAAGGATGCGAAGCCCAGATTGTTGAGGTGGATTTTGTTGCTTCAAGAGTTCGATCTTGAGATTAGAGATAAAAAGGGTCCAAAAATAGAGTTGCAGATCATTTGAGTAGGCTACTAGTTGAAGATGAGACGCCTATGGATGATAGTCAACCGGATGAGTGTTGGGGTCGGTTTTCACGCGCTCAACGTTAACGTTCAAAGACAAGTCTATTGAAGGAACATCCCTTTGGATTCTCGATGTAGAAGGCGTGACGACACCTAGGTCCTCTTGCGAAGCAAAGCATGCGGTAGCGGAAAGAGCCTGGACGAAGCAGGAATGGATCGGGACCAGACAGTGCCGACCACGGCTTCACCTCGTGTGCCGACCACGGACTCACCCCCGTGGGCCGACCACGGCTTCACCTCGTGGACCGACCTCGCGCTCTCCACCTCGTGGACCGACCACGCGCTCTCCACCTTGCGTCCGACCATGGGTTCGCCGCCTTGCGACCGACCACGGGCTCGCTCTCTGAAGGCCGATTATACGCTTACCTTAGTCACTGCTCTTGTCCTTAGCCTGATGCAGGCTCCGACCCATGGACGTGGAGGAAACCTAAAGCCCAGTCCAGGCGCGAAGCCCGCGGCGATGCTACCGACCTTTGCATTAACAGGATTCCGCAAGGACTTAGGAAGAAGGAGTCGCCTTAGAGATAGTATAGATACTCAATGTCAAAGCCCTTGAGAGGGCATTCGCAAATTCATTCACAATCTTGTACTCAAACTTTTACACAACAAAAAAAAGCTCTTACTCATCTCTTGCGACCTTAGCTAACCCTAGAAATCTCTACCTCCTCACGAAGCCTTTAAAAATCTAATTGTGCTAGTTTAGGCTCCCACAATTTGGCGCCGACTATGGAGAATAGAGAATTTATGACACACAAAAGCTAGGTTACACAAGATCCGGGAAGATGACCAGCGACAACAGCGAATCAAGCAGTAACGAGGAGCCCTCGTCTCGGAGGAGTAGCGAGAAGAAGGAGAACTCTATCAAAGCTCCCGCAACCAACACCTCCACCTCGGGCCCTCATCTGTCAAACCAACGAGGATGTCAGGCAAAAGGACACGCGTCCGACCGACACGCCTCAGCTTCACCACGCCTCGAGCCAATCGAAGGGACCGGCATGAGAAGCTGCCACCTCGGACCGATCGCACAGGCCCAGAAGACTTGCCTCCACCACCGCTTCGTCGGGAATCTGATGAAACTCCCGAGCGTGTGGTGGAAGAAAGGGATGACGCTAGGGCTCATGGAGATCAACCTCCTGCTCAGAAACGTGTCCGAACGAACGCTGCATACAACGCTATGGCTGATAGAGAAGGAGCTCCAACCATAGCGGAGCTTCATAGGAGGGAGCAGGAGCGCATCGCTCCACAAGGCTCCCGAGGCGAAGAGGTCGCTGCTCTGAAAACCCAGTTAGACCAGGTCGTCTCTGACCTGAGGACTACCAAGCTACAGATGTACTAGAGCACATTGAAAGCTCCCGGGGTCGCTTTCGTACCGGAGAAAGCACAGAACACTCCTTTTGCTGAGAACATCGCAAGGGCTAGAATCTCCGATCTTCGATAAAACAATTCACTTGAAAGCTTCACTTCGTCACTTAACAACAGCTCAAAATGGTCTCGTCGTTACCAAGCTCGTTGACCTCACTCCACCTCGCGTCACACTGGATCGCATCGCAGACCCGCAAGGGAAGAGATGTGAATGGAGGGGCTGCGAGCTCAGAGATTGCCGATACAAACCACGATTCAACCCGCAGGGTGATAAGAAACGGACAGAGGGGTTGGAGATTCGTAACAACTCGTTAATGGGCTTGAAGAAACAAAGTTTTAGGCCCAAATTCAATCAACTCGTTCTCACCTCGCAAAAAAATCAAGCTCGCGGCTTGGTTCAAAAATTAAGCGTGCGTTCACACCGCAAATTCCTCCTCTTCTTAATCACCTGGTATTACCTCCACTTTGTTACCATCGGATCAAGCACCAACAACAACCTCATTGAAACAAATCTCGATGTCACTGCTACAAATCTATGATGGAACTCGACCTTGTTGACTCACCTTATCACCCTAAAGCAAGAGATGACGTTGTCGTCTCCTCTAAAGAAATTCACCTCGTGGTCTCTTCTACTCAATGTGACCTCGCTGTTTAGAAAAACCAATGGGCGGGGTTAACCTCGCGGTGATTTCACCTCAACTCTACTTCAAGACAGTTTCGACCACACGGTCACCACCGATTTCACCTCAATACTCACCTCGACACTTGTACACTTTCGAAGATTGGTATATGAGGTTAAAGTGAGTTGGGTCTTATATGTGAAAATAAATTCCCAAATTAAGACTTCTCCACACCACCTCGCGTTTTCGGCTTACGGCGGCGATGTGAGTACCTCGCCAAAACAAGGAGGAGAAACCCGAACAAAAAATCAATGGAATTACACTGGTTCAACAACGAAATCAAAATTCTACTCATGATACACTAGGTTAATGAGCAAGGCTAACTACAAAATTTTGGCCGATGGAAGCAACACGTTGTTAAAAAGTGTGTGAAAGGAAACTCGATATTGGTTGACGCGTTCTTTTGTTTAGTTGCTCATGTCTCTCACAATTTGAGAAGGATATGGGCATTGTAAGCCCAATTGAAATTCCGTGGATGAGGACCACTTTGTAGTCTTATGCGAATGCCGTCGGAGCTACGTATCGAGCTCTTCACATCGCATATCCCAAGAAGAGCTGAATCTACCTCGCTAAGACAAGCTACGAGCTCGTAACCACACTAAATCAACAATGCGAGCACGTTTTTGCAACACAATTTCGCACATCAAAAATCTCCTCTTACCTCGCGGGACCTTGCAGGCTCGGAATCGACACTTCTCTTGTATAAACCGAGCTCAGCCGAGCAACCCATCACCGAAGCTAACAACACTTGCGAGCTTGATTTCTCGCCTTGCTACTCCAATTCATCTAGCGAACTTGCGGAGACAATTCATGTCGTCCGAATCAAGCTTTTCAATACTCGGATTGATCTGGGTAGCTTCGCGAGCTCGGAACGAAAATTACAACGCGAGATCAAGATCACCTCGTTAGGTTGAGCCTCTCTCTCTCCCAAAATCACCTCGCCAAATAAACTCACGGCTGCTTCTCTAAGTCGCTAGAACCAACTCACGAGCTCACTAAGTCAATTCGCGAGCTCAGTGAGTCGACTCGCGAGCCCACTTAGTCAACCTGCGAGTTCTTTCTAATTCAAATCGGTCTTGCATTCAGCGCTACAAGCTCCGCAATTCTCAATCAGACCAAGAAAATAGTTCGATCTCGCATTCTGTCTCTCCACCTTAGACTTCGTCGCGAGCTTCGTCCCACGAGCTCTCTTATCCAAGATGACCCCCGAGCTAGACCGAAATAATTCTCTCACCCCACTGAGTCAATTTGCTGCGCCTTGCAAACTAGATAATCTGACCTCGCCATTTGGAAAAACTCGGCGTCACTTCGCCGTGACATGTTCCACCTCGCAGGATCGCAATTGCCACTTCAAAACCAATCAGACCCACGAGCAAAGAATCAGCTTCTCGTGGGAGCTCAGAGGCAACTCGGAACAAGTCAACTCGTTTCTTCTCCACCTCGCTGTGAGCTCGGGTGAGTTCAAATCGACCTCGCAATCATCTCGACGTTACTTCTCTAAGTTCAATACGCGAGCTCGCCGACCAACTAGCTCTGCGAGTTTGATGTCTCTGAAAATCTGCGAGCTCGTCCTCTCCTAATCGACCTCGCAAGCACGCAACTCTACTAACCAGCACCTCGCCAAAAAAGAGCCTGCCCACCTCGTCGTGACGGAGCTCGTCCCACCTCGCTGTGACACCATTCAACTTTGCCGACCTCGCAAGCTCCTCTCTAACCAAATCAATGGAGCAAGCTCGTCTTAAGTTCTCAAGCTCTTCTTCTCCAAAATCAACCTCGCACCTGGCAGTTACAATCTCTTTGAATCGTGCTCACGACCAGGCACTAACATAATCAATTCAATCTCGTCTTGCTGCAAATCGACTTCACCTTTCTCTTCTTACCTCGCGACTTCGAAACCAGAACACAAATCAAGCTTCACTTCGCCGGTCCACAACACCGAAGACATTGATTTTGAATTCATAATCTCTATTTGCAATGCCCAGTCCATAAGAGTTCACAAGTTCAATTAATTAAGCTTTTTAAGCTTAATTGATTATGGTCCTCACCTCGTGCACCGTCCATTCTAAGTGTAGTCGACGTCTCCCTTAGTTCACGAGGTGAACACTGGTCGGTGAAGTGTTGAAACATGTATGGGCTTCAAGGCCCATCTTCAAAACAAACGTGGTGGTCTTTCCTTCCACCTTGGTCAACCTTTGTCGATTAAAATCCCGACTTGAGTGTATTTTGGTTTCGTTTTCTCGATGCACTAAGATAAAAAAATCACGAGGTCACAAGGACACAAGGTCACGAGATCGATTCGCCTCTGACATGGTGATTAGAGTGACACGTGAGGTTGCCGAGGTGACAATCAACTAGAGCTCGTCAAAATCCGAATCTGCCTTGCCTCTTTCTCCAGTAAAGCATCGAGTAGCCTACCGTTGTCCTCCGCAACACATCGCATCACCTCCTTCTCAAAAACACCTCGGTGACCTCGCTACCGTCTCTTCTTTCCTGTAAACCACCTCGCTAGCTCGACCAGACCAGAGAACACAATGCAAGCTTGCAGCGAGTTGACTCGTTCGCCTCGCAGTGGGTCAACTCGTTCACCATGGAAGCTTGACTGAACCAACTCGCAGCTACAACTCCACCTTGTTGCACCAACTGGATCAAGTCTCACGGTTTAGCAACCACTTTGCAAGCTCGCGGCGACGTAATACGGACCTAGTGTGTAGTTCTGCGAGCTCGTTTCCCAGTGAAACCAGCAACGCAAGCTCTCTATCTCTCCCCCTCGTAGGCCAAAATTATGAGCTCTACTTGTTCAACTCGTCGTCCCTCTCTGTCACTTTGCTGCTCGAATCTCGGTTCGTCCACCTCCTCTGAGTCAATATCGCAAGCTTCTTTCGCCTCAAATCCACCTTGATGACAATGCTACATCTATTCGATCGATATTTATGATAATTTCTGAGCACCTGCTCGGAAGGATCGAGCACCTGCTCAAGTGTCCTTTTGCGGAATGATTCAGAGTGCATAACCTCCGAATATCCCTTGGTTTGGTGAGTTTGCTAACTTCTTGGCTACTGATAAGGTTCTTGAGAACTTAACGGGAAGCAAGAGAAAGAAGTTCTTTCGCGATATTAGGCGGTATTTTTGGGTTGAGCCGTATTTGTACAAGCAATGTTCGGATGGACTATATAGGAGATGCGTATCAGAGGAAGAGATCCCTGGGATCTTACACCATTGTTACGGTTTGTCTTATGCTGGGCACTTTGCCACATTCAAGACAGTTTCGAAGGTGTTACAAGCCCGTTTTTGGTGGCCAACGATGTTCCGGGATGCGAATAGATTGGTGGCTAAGTGCGACGCCTGTCAAAGGCAAGGGAACATCAGCAAGCGTAATAAGATGCCTCAGAACTTCATTTTGGAAGTGGAGGTTTTTGATGTATGGGGGATTGACAACATAGGACCTTTTTCATCCTCGTACGGAGATAAGTACATTATAGTAGCTGTTGATTACATCTCCAAGTGGGTTGAAGCGCTGGCTAGCCCGACCAATGATGCTAGAGTGGTTGTCAAGATGTTCAAATCTGTGATATTTCCGAGGTTTGGAGTCCCGAGAGTGGTGATAAGTGATGGAGGTTCACACTTCATCAACAAGGTCCTTCAGAACTTGTTACAGAAGAACGTTGTCATGCATAAGGTAGCCTCTCCTTATCACCCTCAAACAAGTGGTCAAGTTGAGATCTCCAACAGGGAGATAAAGAATATCCTGCAGAAAACAGTGAATGTCCCGCGTAAGGATTGGTCAAGGAAGTTGGATGACGCTTTGTGGGCGTATAGAACCGCATATAAGACTCTGTTGGGGACAACGCCTTTTCATTTAGTGTATGGGAGGGCATGCCATCTTCCAGTGGAGTTGGAATACAAAGCGGCATGGGCTGTTAAGATGCTCAACTTTGACATCCTTAGTGCATCCAAGAGGAGATCCATGCAGCTGCATGAGTTGGAGGAGATTAGGCATCTCACCTATGACAACTCTAGAATCTATAAGGAAAGGACCAAGGCTTACCATGACAAGAGGATTACTTCCCGAAGCTTTGCTCCTAATGGTCAAGTCTTGTTGTTCAATTCACGCCTCAGGCTGTTTCCGGGCAAGCTTAAGTCAAGATGGTAAGGTCCGTTCATGATTAAAGAAGTAAGACCACACGGAGCCATAGTGTTGCTGGACACTAAAAGAGGAGAGTTTTTCGTGAATTGTCAGCGGGTCAAGTCGTATCTCGCTGACACATACATTGGAGAAGGTGGATCTATCTCCCTCAGCAACCCTACTCAAGCTTGAACGGTCTACAGAGTCGAGCTAACGACTTAAAACAAGCGCTTGATGGGAGACAACTCATCGGTAAGATTTCTTGTACATAATTCGATTTTAATTTCCTTTTATTACTAACATTTTACTTGTATTTTTAGTACTTGAATTCTAAAAAAGGGGGAAGGAATTTACCCGCTCAAACAGGCGCGAGCACCTGCTCAAAATAGGGACAAGGCGCTGCAGAGTCTCTGGAAATCTCCTAGAATCTTGTACAAAATTCGTGTTTTGATCCACCTTTCACCCAAAGCGCCTAGAATCTCTGGAAATGAGACCGGTCGGTCCCATATACCGACCGGTCGATCCAGAGGATTAAAGAGATCGATCCGCAGAAGCTGGGACCGATCGATCCTATATGTGGATCAGAACACGAGCAACCCCTGGAAACACGACCGACCGATCCAGTATCACCGCATCTTCTTCCCTCCTCAATCACTCACGCCAAAGCTCCTCAATCCTCACCACAACCGAGTTTTCTCCCACCGAAATTCACCCTCTCTACCGCTTAATCCTCCTTTCACCGAGTCTCTCTCTTTCTCCGCCAAGCTCTCACCGACGCCGTTCGCTCACGATGCTTCCAAAGATGAGATTCGGCAATAAGGACAAAGGCATAGCTTCCTCCTCCACTGCTCGGAGAACCTCCACGCACCCTTGGCCTCGCCTCGAGAACATTCCGTTCGATCTTGGAACCAATGAGCTTCCACCATCTTCATAAACCGCCTAGGACAAAATCGACGCATACCAATATAAACGTCTCTTGGAATTGAAGCTCGAACCGACTAGGTTCTTATCTGAAGCGACATTGCAACAATTAGGCCTTAAAGAGCAAGTGCGTAGTCTTCTCTTCAACGCGCGCTGCATGAGTTTTGCGTTAGAGGAGGATGTGCATTACCGGGATATCACTAGGCAGTGCCTTGCCACAGCCACGCTCACGTATGCCAACCCGGAGAAGCCAACCTTCGATGAGGCCACTTTCTCGTTTTTTGCCGGAGGAACGAGATACGAGATTTTTATGCACGAATTTTGCATAGTATATGGCTTTCGCGAGACCGACAAGAAGTTGGAATGCCCAAAGAGATTCAAGGAGTCCAAGACGTTTTGGAGCCTCATCGCCTTAGGAGAGTACTCGAGTAACTCCGTAAGCCAGAACTGCCTCCGTCATCCCGCCGTCCGTATCGTCGCGAGGATACTCATCAATATGCTGTCCGCCCTAGCCGATGGTAACAAGGTCCACCTTCATGAATTGCAGCTTTTATTCTTAGGTTGTGGACCAATATTGGGCGATGGGAACACAGTGCAGTTTGAGGATTATCGCTTTAACCTGGGCATCCGGTTTGCCGAGGCGATATGTATGGTCAAAAACTCCCACACTTTGACCAACAAGGGACCTAGAGTTGAGCGTATTGGAAGCTTGCTCACCACACTATTCCGCCATCTTAGAGTGGATTTATCAGAGGCTTCTTGCGTCGACGAGCTGGAACGGTTGGACATGAAGCACCTGCTCCATTCCAAGATCATCATCAAACAGAGCATGTACCAATTCATAGCTGCAAACGGGGAATCCAATTTCATTGAGCTTCCGAACATGGCCATCACACAGCTCAACACGATGGATGATCTTGCGTTTCAGCCGCCTCCGGGGCACCTTGTGCCGAATCCAAGCCGTTCTTCTTCAGCTGCCAGATCGAGCACCTGCTCACGTAGAAGCACCTCCAGACCGAGCACCTGCTCACAACATGACTCCGAAGATGCTCGCCCATCAATCCCACGCCTGACATATCACACCATCCCCCCCCCCCCCCCCCAAGGTAATTTTGATCTCCCACACATCTCTGATGATGCTGATGGTGCTGAGTACAGGAAGTGGATGATCCAATCCACGAAGAAGAACAATAGCCTCATGCAGAGGATTATGGAAACACTCTCCAAAGGATGTTGTCACGCCACGGCAGCAAGGGACGCTCAGCCGGTTCCCTCAAGCTCAACTTCAGGCTCGGGACAGCCATAGGCAAGGAAGAAGCGGAGGACACGTGGCGATGGAGGCGATGAAGCTTCTACTCGGTGATATTTTCTTTCACCCTTCTATCATCATTGTATTATCCATGTTTATTTCTGTTTTCATTTGAGTCTCCAATCTCTTGAACTTTTTTCACACCGGAGACGGTGTGATTTAAGTCCGGGGGAGCGGTCTTGCTTTTGAGTTTGTATTTTTTTTGTTTTATTAAGTCAAAACTTTGTAGGGAATTAGGACTTTATCTTATGATGATATTTGAACTATCTATGTTTAATCTTCTCTCTAGTGACCATTTTTACAGAGCATGGGTACAAGGAACAGCTAGAACACTTCAATACACTATCTTCCAGGTTTCAGATTGACCAAAATTTCCTCTCGTTACTGGCACTAGATTAGGGAAACGAACCATATTCAGGACTCCTTATTCTTTTTACCACTCTTGTTGTTCCTGAATAGCTAGCTCATTTTTAGCTAGTACCCTCCTTAACCATTACCTCTTTTCAAACTCCTTGCATTCTTGTTACTTCATTGTCACATGTGCAGCATATGCGCAAAAGGGCCGGAGAGAATCGAGTCGACACTGCATCTAAATCACTCTTTCAGAAAAATGAGCACCTGCTCCGAAGGATCGAGCACATGCTCCTATTTTCAAAGATGATTTTATAATGAGGAAGGAATAACAATGATGAGCTCCACTTGGGTATGTACATCAATTTTATCTATCTTGGTGTTTGAGAGACACATGCTTGTAACTTAAACCCTCTTCATCATCATTAAACCCTAAAAAAAAAAAAAAAAAAAATCGATGATGAAGAGTGGTAAATCCGTAAAATAGTGTCTCTCTGCACAGTGAATGTACCCAAGATGGACGATGGCTGGACGAGGCGTTATAGAGATTTGGAGAAGAAATAATGGTTTAGAGAATGTGGATATCAACGAACTTATTCTCTCTTGCAATTTTGTGCGATATCCTGCATCCTCTACGAAACATCGGGTAACCCTTAAACACTTTAAACACTTTGAACTCCACCTCCAAATGGTCTTACACCCTTAGCGTCGTCTACCCTAAAAAGGTGCCTTTAGCGAGATCCTCATGCATACTTTGAATGCGTTGAGTTTGTGCTTGGGAAATAGCATGGTTAAAAAATGTGTTGAGGTTGTTTTGGTAAAGCTTTGCTATTCATAATCTGAATTATGTGGTCTGCAGATTGAAGGTTCTTAACTCGGTTCACTGAGGATAAAAGAGTTCCCGCGTTTTAAAACCTCTTTCCTTTACTTATTTCTGAATTTGTTTGAGGACAAACAAAGATCTAAGTCCGGGGGAGTTGATATATTAGTATTTTAACCTCTTTTACGTGTTGTTTTCTATTGTTTTTCGGTTCTTTCCAGTTCTTTTTGTGGCCTTTCAGGTTCTAGGAGGCTCTCGAGCATGGATTGGAGTTATTGGAGCAAACGAGGCAGAAATGGGGCAAAAAGGCGATTTTCCCTAACCGAGCACCTGCTCGGTTTGCTCGACCGCCTGCTCGCAGCACCCGCTCGGTTTGCTCGACCGCCTGCTCGCAGCACCTGCTCGGTAGAGACTTGAAGAATTCTCCTCCCTGGAATCCAGACCGGTTGATCTAACCAAGGGACCGACCGGTCCCGACCTGAAGACTCAATGCCGTAGATTGTCCTGGAATCAAGACCGACCGGTCCTCCACAAGGGACCGGCCGGTCCGCATATTGGAGAACACGAAGGCCAGCTCCCTGGAATCGGGTCCGACCGATCCACTTCCAAAGACCGACCGGTCCCGACTGAAGACTTGAAGACCGAAGGCCCGCTAGGAGTGGGACCGACCAGTCCCATCACCAGACCGACCGTTCGGTCACCCAGAACCAAGTTACCCTAATTTTTATTATAATTAAGAGGCAGTCACCTCCTAAAACTGAATCCACCGATCATTCCATTATTTCTATTTTCCATTCTGCTTTCACGTTTTCCTGAGACTAGACTCATTTGTTCCAAGTTTTTGAGACTCTTCAAGTGTTCTTCATTCCTTTGGACTTGCTTGTAAGATTTGGAGGATCATCCCACATTCCTATTGAGAAGAATTCTAAACCCTAATTTTTTTTCGTATCATCATCATCATGAATTCTCTCTATTGTTTTGCGGCATTTGATCTCTCCATGGCCGAGTTGTCCATTAGCTAGATTAGGGGCTTTCAATGGTGATTTAGGATTGATTAGTGACTGAGCCAAATAGGATAGATTATCATATATCTTCATCAATCGGAAATCGTAATGCTTAGGCTAATTTGATCACCTAGTCTATGAATTAAAGTTAAACTTATTCACGGCAGTGCTCTAGGTTGCTAGCTAAGCCATTGGTGAGCAATTGGTGTGTAACCAACGACAGTTGATTGTTACCATCAATTGTGAACAAATTGAACCCATTCAATAATGCTTGTCAACATCTCTGAATTCAAACGACAGTTTAGGCATTTAGGTTGTTAGACAAAGATATTGATGCATCACGAGAGTGGGGCAATATTACTTTTATGTTTGAGTACTAGACCGTACTTAAATTGAATCCTGAATAGTTGTTCAGTCCTTAGTCCGAAATCACCGGCGAATGACCTTGATCTAGTGCTTTTCTTTATTGAATTTACATCGTTTAATTTGTTGTTTCGTTTCTCTATTTCATTACAACCAATCCCCATTTATCTTAGCTTTAATTTAAAATCCATAATTTCATAGTGTAACATTGGTCTCTGTGGATTTGATACCTATTATACTATTGCAATTGTCTGTGCATTTGCGGATTTATTTTGGGTTAAAACTTTACAACATCAATCATGGGAAGCTTATGTATGTTAACTCGGATTCTCAGTCATACATTGATGGAGGTAGAGGAAGAGGTCCAGGACGTGGCCGTGGAAGATTTGGTTATCAACAGAGGGAGTTTGGTTATCAAAGGGATAAATCCAAAATAACTTGTTACCGTTGTGACAAGACAGGGCATTACGCTTCTAACTGTCCTGATCAGCTTCTCAAGCTAGTTAAGACTCAAGAAACACAAGAAGGTGATGAAGATGATACTCGGGAAGCTAAATCACTCATGATGCACGAGGCTGAATCAATTTTGATGCACGAGGTGGTGTATCTTAATGAGAAGAATATGAATCCAAAAGATTTTGAGACGTGTTCCAAAACGACTTGGTATCTAGACGATGGGGCTAGTAACCATGTGATAGGAAATCGTGCTTGGTTCTCCAAATTTCACAATATGGTAACAGGAAAAGTAAGGTTTGGTGATGATTCATGTATTGACATCAAAGGAAAGGGCTCAATCTTGTTTGTGACTAAAGGAAGAGAACGGAAGATGTTAGCTGACGTTTACTATATACCGGATCTCAAAAGCAATATTATAAGTCTAGGACAAGCCACTGAGTCTGGATGCGATGTCAGGATGAGAGAAGATTATTTAACCTTACATGATCGTGATGGAAACTTGTTGGTAAAGGCAACCCGATCAAGAAATAGGTTATACAAAGTAAACTTGGAGGTTGATAATATGGAGTCTCTACAAGCTGTGGCTTCAAGTGATTCAATGAAGTGGCATGATCGGTTGGGACACATTAGTTTTGGTAAAATAAAATCAATGGTCACAAAAGAGGAAGTTATTGGTATAACTAGTGTTCCAACGTGTAAGGAAACGTGTTCTTCATGCTTACTTGGAAAATAAGCAAGACAAGTTTTTCCAAAAGCAACAATGTATCGTGCATCACAAACACTGGAGCTGATTCATGGAGATCTCTGTGGACCTATTTCACCACCTACAGCTGCGAAAAAGAGGTACATCTTTGTGTTAATTGATGACTATTCTCGTTATATGTGGTCTATTCTTTTGAATGAAGAGAGTGAGCCATTCGACAAATTCAAGAAGTTTAAAGCGTTAGTTAAGCTTGAAATCGGTGCTATTATCAAAACATTTAGAACGGACAGAGGTGGAGAATTTTGCTCTCAAGAGTTTCAAGATTTCTGTGACCAAGAAGTTATCAATAGACATCTCACCGCACCTTACACGCCTCAGCAAAATGGGGTGGTTGAGAGGCGGAACAGGACTCTATTAGAGATGACTAGGAGTCTATTGAAACACATGAGTATACCTAACTATTTGTGGGGTAAAGCAGTAAGACATGCGACCTACCTTATAAATAGAGTGGGAACAAGAGCTCTAGTAGATCAAACACCATATGAAGTTCTTAAGAGCAAGAAACCGAATGTTGGTCATCTAAGGGTATTTGAATGCATTAGTTATGCAAAGATTGAAGCTCCACACTTGAGAAAGCTAGATGACAGGTCAAAGAAGCTTGTATATCTTGGGACAGAGCCTGGCTCGAAAGCGTATCGACTCCTTGATCCATTGACTCGGAAAGTCATAGTTAGTAGAGATGTGGTTTTTGATGAGAGTAAAAGCTGGAAGTGGAACAGTATGATTTCCCAAAATTTTAAGGAATCAGAGACAATGGAAATTAGTTTTGGATAATTTGGAACTCACGGAGTCATGGAGGATTCAGCCACCGAAGAAACAAATGATCATGAGGAGAATGATGATACGGTTGATGAAGAAAATGTAATTATTGATGAAACTTTGGATCAAGAACAGTCTCATCCGGTTCCAGTGTTGAGAAAATCTGCAAGTAAAGTTGCAAAGCCAAGTTATTTAAATGATTATGTACTGTTAGCGGAGATAGAAGGTGACAATCTGTTGTTGATAATTAATGAGGAATCTTTGGATTTCAAAGAGGCTAACAAGTTGAAAGCTTGGAGAGATGCTTGTCAAGAAGAAATAAACTCCATAGAAAAGAATAAGACATGGAGTCTGGTTGATCTACCTATGGGAAGTAAAGCAATCGGTTTGAAGTGGGTTTTCAAGGTGAAACGTAACTCGGATAACAGCATCAATAAGTACAAAGCTATGCTGGTGGCTAAGGGCTATGTGCAACGGCATGGCATAGACTTTGATGAAGTATTTGCACCTGTAGCACGTATTGAAACAATACGATTCATTATTGCATTAGCAGCATCAAATGGTTGGGAAGTGCATCATTTAGATGTAAAGACTGCGTTTCTCAATGGAGAATTAAAGGAGGATATTTATGTCAAGCAGCCTGAGGGATTTGTAGCTAAAGGTAATGAGGAGAAGGTCTATAAATTGCATAAGGCTCTTTATGGGCTAAGACAAGCACCCCGGGCTTGGAATACAAAGTTGAATCAGATTCTTCTAGAGTTAAAGTTTAAAAAAATGCTCCAAGGAACCCTCATTATACAAGAAACATGAGAAGGAAAATGATCTTCTTGTTGTGGCGGTTTATGTGGATGATTTGCTTGTTACAGGTTCTAATTTAGAATTGATACTTGCGTTTAAGAAAAGTATGGCCGGAAAGTTTGAGATGAGTGACTTGGGAAGACTTACTTATTATCTTGACATTGAGGTTCTGCAAGTAAACGATGGGATCATGCTAAGCCAAGAACGATATGCAAAGAAAATACTTGAGGAAGCTGGAATGAGTGAGTGCAACCCGGTTCACATCCCAATGCATTCGGGTTTGGAGCTTTCTAAGGCTCAAGATGAGAAACGTGCTAATGAACTTGAATATAGAAGAAAGATTGGATGCCTTAGATACTTGATACATACACGGCCGGATCTTTCTTATTGTGTGGGCATATTGAGTCGATACTTGCAAGAGCCGAGGGAATCACATGAAGTTGCACTTAAACAAGTCTTAAGGTATCTTCAGGGAACACTCTCTCATGGTCTTTACTTTAAATAAGGAGTCAATTCGGGTCTAGTTGGATATAGTGATAGCAGCCATAATGTAGATGTTGATGATGGAAAGAGTACGGCAGGTCACGTGTTTTATCTTAATGAGTGTCCAATCACATGGTGTTCACAAAAACAGCAAGTTGTGGCATTATCTTCCTATGAAGCAGAGTTTATGGCGGCTACTGAGGCAACTAAACAAGCTATTTGGCTCCAAGAGTTACTTGCTGAAATCTGCGGAACAACATGTGAAAAAGTGATGATTCGAGTTGATAATAAATCTGCAATTGCACTTACTAGAAACCCAGTGTTTCATGGTCGCATCAAGCACATTCATCGCCGGTATCATTTTATTCGAGAGTGTGTTGAGAATGGTCAAGTTGAAGTAGAACATGTTCCTGGAACAGAGCAAAGAGCTGACATCTTAACTAAAGCACTTGGAAAGATTAAGTTCAAGGAAATGAGGGATCAAATTGGAGTTCAAGATGTGTCGGAGAAAGAGTTCAAGCTTAAGAGGGAGATTGTTGGGATAAGCTTGAAGTTAACTTGAGAAAGAAGTTAGTCTAATCCGATCGAGTTATGATTATCAAAGGATTAGTTTTATTTAATATGTTTAGGAGTTATCTAAATATATGTTTTCCCTAAGAATTAGGATTGATCTCTCTATATAAAGAGTTACCAAAGTTATGGTATACCTTTGAGGATTTAGAGAATTAGATTGAGAAGAACTTTAGTTTTGAGTTATTTTCTAAAGTTAATAAAAGGAGAGCTTTTATATTCTTAGTCTAAATATTCAGGTTTGTAAATAGTGACACGCTTGTAAACTTTTTAAAGCAGTAGCCCAATTGTAAAGTGACCAATAAAACTAAATCAAACCCAGTTCCCAGAAATGAAGTGCAACCTTAATATATTTCCTAGGAGGCTTGGGAAAGCAGATAGAAAGAGCGATGAGTGCTTTAACCGACGTAGAGTGAACGTTATCATTCCTGTATCGGTCATCTGGTTCAGAACGTGTAACGAATTGCCGAGATATGATTTAACCAAGTGATTATAGTTCTTCCAAGGCCTAGTGTTTGTAAGCTCCAATATATTCTCTTTCATTCCTCCAGTTTCAGGAAACCGTAACAACTTACGAAGAATCCCGTCCATTTCATTCAGAACAAATGTCATAATCTTGTTGAACACAACGCTCAGCTTTGAAGATTGATCGTCTCCGGTATCATCACCATAGTGACAGGCAGTTCTATAAGATACAACGTACTCCACCTAGCTTCGCGTCTTCTCGGATGGATTCACACCATGACTCAACCATGGCTGCAGTAATCGTTTTCTGCTCGTTGCCTTTCGTTGTAATTTCCAGCTTTGTAATCGTTCATCAACAACTGAAACTTTTTCAGCATCATCCTACGAAAACATTAACGCCCTAAGTCGAACACAGTTCACGATCTAACGTATTCGATCTACTGACTAACCTCGAATTCGGTAGCATCAAATTTAAGAAGCTCTTGATCATGCTCTTTCATGTACTGATAAAAATCAGCTTGCTGCAGAAAAAAATAAAATCATCTCTTTAGCCAAAAGGGTGAATTTGCTTGATAACCAGAAAAAAATTAATAATTAAGCAAATAACAAAAAGTATATTAGGTGGCCAAATAACAGCTTTTAGATTTAGGGTAAATTGTTAAAAAATAAGTTATAATTTTTTTATGTGTTATACATGCAAATTCTCCTAGGCCAAAATCAACCAAAAAAAAAAAAAAAAACAAGAATTGACTTACTGTTTCTTGAAGCCTCTTGAGCTGTTCTTCATGCTCTTCAGCTTCAGCTTTCTTAGATTTCATCTTCTTCTTCTTCTCGCTCACATCTACATCAGAATAAACTATCAACCAATCTCAAAATCCACAAAACACCAATAGAGATTTTTAAATTGCTGTCATAAAAATTGAACCTTTAGTACTCATTTCTTAATTCAGCACTCGGGCAAAATAACCTGTAATCAACACCGACAAAAAGACGAATTCAAAGACCCAAATTGTCGAAATCATTCACTGAACACAGACATAATCGAGTATTCTCGAACAGAACAGAGATCCCAAACTAGAGAAAACAGAGGCACGTACCCAGAAGAAAAGATTGAAACAAAGAAGACGATGTTGACGAGACTGCCAATCTGAGGAGGAGTAAAGAGGTTTAGGGTTTATGTTGAGTTCGGACCCTCTTGTTCAGTTGGAGGGTTTAGGTTTGATCCGTTAACCAACCGGTTTAACCAAAAAGCCATGTGTTCGTCATATATTTTATGTAGTAAAAAAAAGATCGGAAACAAACAAACTCTGCAGGCAAAGTAATTGTCACTTATATAGTAAATCAGAACAACTAATTTATGACGATAAAAAAAACCATTATGATCAGAGACCGTAGAAATCCTGTAAGAAGTTTGTCGTTCCGAGAAATCCAACGTACGATAGCGAGATTAACATAGAAGAACAATGGTTTCTTCGTGTTGGAAACTTGGATCTTGTTCTTCTCAGGGATCTCAACAATATTTTCCTAACCCAATCACGAATCTTCAGAAACTGAATGCAAAATTGATGACAAACCTGGGAATTAGACTAACCTAAATTAAGAACAATACTATGGACAAAGTTGAACAGACGGCGGCGTCGGAGTAAGAAATCTAACAGTGGCGTTGGTGTGAACTGTAAAGAGGGGGACTGGGGAGGAGAAGAACGAAGACGGGTAATCGATTACCTGATTTTGATTTTGTGAAAGAAATTCAGATTTTATAAATGAATGAAATCTGAAGAATCACAACTCTTTTGATAAACGGCACAACGATTTGGAGAGGGTACTTTGTTTCATTAATAATTGAATATTGATCCACAAACACCGGTTCGGTAATAGTAAACCAACTTTTTCCTGATGAATCTTGATCCTTCATTTATAATCGGTTTTAATATTTGCCGTTAGATGTATTTTTTTTTTTTTTAAACAAAAAAAGGTGACGTCATCAGAACCAAAAAAGTGGATTTGCTATTATATATAGATGTAAGTATCTAAACAAATTTACGATTTTTTGTTTGTGCTAGAATTAGATCGGGTTAGTTTTTATCAAATTGACCACTCTAATAAAATGTTACAAAATATTGTGGGGAAATTTTCAAGCATTCTTATAGAAAAAGGAAGAAAACAACCTAACATGTTTCACAGTTCAAGTAATCTAGTTGAGAGCACGATGCAAGGCCTTGGACGATACGCAAAAGAAAATTTCTCTCGTTGAACATGATTTAAGGCTAACACGAAGGGGGTGAGAGCGATTTTTCGCAACTTTTTTTTTTTTCATCTAGATATTTCCAAACTATTATTTGTTACAAAAAGAAATATGAGAATTAATGGATGTGGCATATGTGGCCAAATGAAAACCATTAATTTTAGGTTTTTTAGCTAGTTTTTAAGTTATCATTTTTTTCTTTGTTATACATCAAATTATCCCTTAATGGAATTACATATATTTAAAAAAAAAAAAAATCTTGCTCAACAAGCCAAAAATAAGAAGTTGTTTTTGTATTTATGTACCTTTAACCTTTAGAAACCAACAATAACACAAAATCTCGTAAACCCCACTTTTCTTTTCCCTATCGTGAGAGACATGATGAGCTAGAGGCAGATTCTTCATCACAATTCAACGACTAAAAACTTGACGAGCACATGATGTTACGCCTTGGAAGATACGCAAGTAAAACTCTCTCGTTGAAGAGAACACCGTTGATTCGATTTTTCGGAGCCCTAACGCCACCGAAGCTAAATGACACCTTACATAGTCGAGTCATGGCTAGGGAAGGAATTTCCCAAGTTACTCCTGTACTCAACAAATGGCTTAAACAAGGGAATGAAATAAACCCTAATGATCTAAGATTCGTCATTAATGACCTCTGCAATTCTAATCGATTCACTCACGCCCTCCAGGTCTCGATTTCTTAAATTCCATCGCGTTTAATCTTACTATGTTTTTGGTAACCAGGATAGATCTAGAGTCGAACATATACTAATCCCCGATATCGGTAGAAATTCGGATATTTCAACAATTTTCATTATTTTTTCTTCTTGAAACTTTTCTAAAAATCTCTCCAGTATACCTTAGATTTTGTTTCTAATCATTTCTTCATTAAACAACAATTTAGGCTTTAATCATTTGTTTGTAATCATACGTTCATAAAATGTGAGATTATGGGCTTCTAACTCAAATTCTTACTTTAGCGGCAATATATTTGTTCTTGATGATGTATTAGGTATCAGAGTGGATAAGTGAAAGAGAGACATTCAATCTAATCCCTGAAGATTTTGCATCTCGGCTTTATCTTGTTGAGATCCATTCAGGGTTGACAAAAGCAGAGAATTTTTTCAAAACCATTCCTGACAACATGAAAGACGACTCAGTCTACACCACTCTCTTAAGCTTATACACAAAATCCAAGAAAACGCGGCACGAAGCAGAGGCAACTTACCAAAAGATGAGAGAGCAAAGAATGATCTCGAAACCTTACCCTTACTACAACATGATTTCTCTCTACGGCCTACTAGGAGAGAAAAACATGGTGGAAGAAATCTTGAGACAGATGAATGAGAATGAAGTAAAGCATGATAACATTCTCACGGCCAATAACGTTTTGAGGGCTTACGCGAATGTACCACATGTGGAAGCAATGGAGAAATTTTTGATGGGGATACAAGAAGAAAACCCGAAATTCGCATTGGTGTGGCAAACGGGAATAAGTATGTCAAAGGCTTATTTAAAAGCTGGTTTACATAAAAAGGCCATAGAGATGTTGCGTAGAACAGAACTAGCGGTTGATATAAAGTCGGACGACTCGGCGAAGAAGGTGTTGTTGGAAATGTACAAGGATGCCGGAGCAATAGATGATGAGTTACGCCTCTCTAGGTTCATCTATAGGAACAGTAAGAAGGTAAAGAGTTCGAAAATATATAAAAGCAAAGGAGGTGGCGGAGGAAGCTCTCATCACCCGGGATATTACTATGGCGGTGGATGTGGCGGTGTATGCGGTGTATATGGCAGTAGTGGTGTATATGGCGGCGATGGTGGTGGCGTTAAGAATTGTGACGATGATGATGACGGTGGTGGTGGCCAAGGCGGTGGCAGTGATGGTGGTGACGGTAGCGGAGGAAGCGCTTATTACTCGGGATATTACTACGATGGCCGATATTATGGCGGTGGCGGTGACAGTGGTGGTGATGGCGGTGGCCGTGGTGGTGGCGATAGTGGTGGCGGTGGCGGTGGTGGTGGCGATAGTGGTGGCGATGGCGGTGGAGGTGGATGTGGCGGCGGTGGATGTGGCGGTGGTGGATGTGGCGGTTAGTCATATAGATTCACGTTAAAATAATAAAGGTGTTATTAGTTTTTGTGTTCATTTTATTGCCCTTTAGTTTTTTTTTTCCTTGTTTAACTTAGCACCGTAGAATTTTTGCTATTTCACACAAAAGTTAGTTAGATGTTGTTGGTAATATAGATTTTCGTTCATGTATCAAGTCATCTCATATTCACTCCCACGAAAACTTGCCTTATCTTGCTGGGTCGAGGTTTATGGACTCATGAACATATCTACATACAATGGTAGTCTCCATGGGGTTTTCGTTTTGGCAACAAAAAAAAAAATTTATATAAAATTGAATGGGTATCTTAAAAATAGAGAAACTCACTGAATAGTTTGGATAAATTTCTCTACTTTGTAAGATACCCTCATATTTTATATATATATATTTTTTTTTTTGAATTATACACAGTTTTCACAAAGGCTTTCTAGGCCCAAGAGACTAATCTGTGTCACCGGCGATGCCCAAATTTTAATCCCCCGATGGCCAAGAATCGAACCCGGGACCTTATCACTACAAGAAAACAAGGCATTTTCTGACGGATTTTTGCGTCCGTCGGAAATTTCCGACGGCAATCCGACTAAATTCCGACGGATTGCGTTTTAAAAAAAAAAAAAAAAAAAAAGAGGAATCCGTCGGAATTCCGACGGCAAATATTATTAAATTTTTTTTTTTTTAAAACGCTTTCCGTCGGAATTCCGTAGGAAATTTCCGACGGAATTTAGATTTTTTTTTCCCCGCCCATTTAATTAAACGGAAGTGTTTAGGCGGTAAAAATTAGGGTTAATCCGTCGGAATTCCGACGGATTAACGACGGATTAACCCTAATTTTATACCCAAACACACATTCTCGAAGAAGAAGAAGTTATTCCGACGGAATTTTTTTTTTCAATCCGTCTTAATTCCGACGTGATAGAAACGACGGACCAAAATCGTCGGAATCCGGTCGGAAAAGGGGCTTTTCTGACGGATTTCCCACGGTTTTGGCCGTCGGAAATCGCCATGTTTTCTTGTAGTGTATTGGGAATTACCTCCCTCAAGTACCACTAGGATAAAACCACTTGATTTTTATATTATTATTTTTTTTATTTGCAAAAGTGAAAACCCCATAACCCCATGAATGGAAGTGCTATAACAGTTATTTTGGCTACAAAATCGATGGCCATCAAGAAAGAAGAATGAGGATCCCACTTATCAAATCCATGAGTGAAGAAGTAGTCCTATTTACGGAGCTACCGGTTGTTACATATGAGTATAATCTCATATCTTTTTGTTATTTCATTTTGTATTTTAATTATGTAATAACTTTGTAATCGCGTTTTGAGATCAATGTAAGTATGTTTGACCCAAAAAGAAGTAGATGAATATAATGTTCTCTGTCTATTTCTCAAATGCCGAATTAGTTACAAAATGTAACTATATATTATTGACCAGAACTAAACCAATGTACAACTAAACGGGTATTAACACAATAACCAAACTGATATATAAATCAAATATGGCCGACAAAAAAAAAAATCAAATATATGAACCATAATTATAACCTCAACTGACCCTTGTAAGAAGCTCATTATCAACCGACCGTGAGTATTTTACTCGATATTAGAATCGAACATTGGAAGATACGACGTGACACGTTGAAAGACCAACAATGGACAGTCACGTCTTCATTTTGACACGTGCACATCACCCAAGCTTCACGTGGAACGACGTTAACAAGAGATCTTCTCTTCATAAATTTCAAGTCTTACTACAAGCTTCTGGTGATCAAGTTCTTATCTGTTTGAATCAACATATCAAAATAACAATTATTTTATAAAAAAAAAAACATATCAAAGTAACAACAAAGAAAACAATCATGTCAGGCGTCTCTCTTGCAGTGGGTCCAAGAACCGACGCGGATAAAACGTCGTCGCCCGGTGAGAAAGGACGGTGGTCGGGGATGACGGCGGCCGGTGGCGGCGGTTTGATGGGGTCGCTAAGGGTAATAGAGCTACAGCTAGTCGCGTTTATACTTGTTTTCTCAGCGAGCGGCCTCGTGCCGAAACTTGACATGCTCTTTCCAGCGTTTGCGACTTTCTATCTATTCGCTCTCTCGCGTTTGGCGTTTCCTTCTCACGGCGTTTCCAACGCTTCCCTTGAAGTCTTCCACGGCAGCAAACTTTTCAGGTATTCCACAAGCCATAAAATGAGATTTTTTTAAAACATGTATTTTTATTTCACTTTCTTGATTAAGATTCTGACTTTTTTAATTCTGCTAACCTTATAATTCTCTAAAGAACTAACTTAGAGAATATTTTTGGCTAAAGAAAATAAGCGTTCAAAATCAATCATCCGACGTAGTAGATAGGTGACAGAAATATTCGGTTTTGAAATTTCCATTGTAAGACAAATATAAAATTAAAGATTTGTGACACTATATTTTCTTGGTGGAAGGGTTTACGTGGTTTCGGGAACAACGATTGGTCTCTTCTTGCCTCTAGCTTACGTGTTAGGAGGTTTCGCAAGAGGAGACGATCAAGCGGTAAGATCAGCAACGCCACACTTGTTTCTACTGTCGTGTCAGATCCTCACAGAGAATGTAATAAGTGGCCTATCTCTCTTTTCGCCACCGGTAAGAGCTCTCGTGCCACTGCTCTACACAGTATGGAGGATCTTTGTCATCATTGATTGGTCTAAAGATGCTTGGTTCAACAAAGCCTTACCAGCCACTGCCACACCCAATGTAATGGCTATTAAACCCACTCTTTATCGTGTACTCGCAAGTCATTTTTCGGTTTAGAATCGGTTAAAGTGCGAAATTGGTTTTGCAGGAAGTTGCGTGGTTCTGGTTTGGACGGTATTTAGCAATAGCGAATTTCGGTTACTTTGGAGTGAATCTACTATGTTTCTTGATCCCTAGGTTCTTGCCTCGAGCTTTTGAACGTTACTTCACAGAAAGAGACGAGATTTTGGCGAAAAGCCGAGAAGACAAGCCGGTTCAAGTTCCTAGATCATCAAAACCTTCTGACCACAAATCTGATTGATCATCTTTCTTTGCTTTGTTTTGAATGTGTAATGTAACAAACAAAGTTGCTTATTATATGGAAACTGTGATGTAATGTACACAGTCTTTGCAACTAAAGTTTGTGATACAAATCAATTAACCGACTCGGAAGCAAAATTAATATTGACTGTCCATGAAACTAACCAGAAGCTCATTGACCATACCTCGGTCCGGCATTTTCCCTGCGGCTCCGTATATTGGAGCCATGCCTCCTTTGACCGGCCCTGGGTTTGCTTTCACCTGAGAAAAACATGTAAAATGTGAATGCTGTTCCAAATTCAACAATAGGTGGAACATCAAGGGACTTACAGTTTCTACTGCTTCGCGCAGATTCACGAGGAAGTCATAGATAATAGGTACGTGTTGAAGAGTTATACATATGTGAATGCTGTTCCAAAACATACATATGGATTAGTGAAGAGAGGACTTGTTGTGTGGTCTTAAAGAAGCAAAGTTTTAGTCTTTTTACCTGTTGGGTCTTTGTAATGCATTCAAATGCCAACCTTTTGAAGACATGAAGTCATTAACTTCAAAGATATCTAACGTTTTAGATCCAAACGCTATAATTGTCATATCTGGCTTTCCAATGACGAATAGTTCATTGATTCCTCTTATTCTGCAGATTATGGTAGTCAAGCTATAAACATCGAACCGATAAAGACTGTCTAGTTTGAAGAAGAGTAAGTAATAGTACAAACCCTTCCTCTAGTTTCTTTGTTGCTTCCATTATCTTGATTGTGGTTTTTATGTAGCCTGTGTAAACAATAAAAAGCATACAGAATCAACCATTTTAAAGGTTTAATATAATTCTAATGATGACGAGAAGCTTAAAGAGAGTGAAACCTTCTTCACCGAGTGACATCATTGCGGCCCAAGCACCAGCAACCAAAGAACCAGGCCTACTCCCAGCGATAGTTGGAGACACGTATAGACCTCCCGACCATTCAGTTACTGCATAGCGCAGTTTCAAATAGTTTAGGAAGCAACACAAAAGTTTAGAGTTTGCGAGAATTTAATCTGGAAGTAGCAAAAACACACTTACCAGCGACGAATTGGTGCTGTTTTGTAGATGCAGGTATGTAGCAGATATTTTGCAGGCAGAAAATCAAGATGTCAGGTAAAGATCCTTTATGTAAACACATACAAAACTACACTTTGCATACTAGTATATAGAATATACAAAAGATTTCACAACTTTATAAGAGGTATGTGACAATGTAAACGAATCCATGCCAAAATCAGAACACAGGAGCTGAATGTAAAACCAATTCATATGTGTTTGGTAATGAGCCTAGAGAAATTGCACAAGAGTGAAAAAAAAGTAACAAGTGTTTACCTTTCTGATCTCATGGTTTCTGTAGAGAACTGTACTAGTTCCTTTAGGAGCCAAACCATATTTATGCACATCCACCGAAATTGAAGTAACTCCTTGTACGGTAAAATCAAAAGCCGGGATCGGGTACCTGGGAACAGTGAGGAAACATAAAATGAAAATCGACATATGAAATTACTCTTTATCTTGTTCATCTAAATAGTACCATGAAAATGCATAGCCTGAGATACAATACATAACTAGTATTTGCATCTCTTTGATAAGTTGTTTGAAAAATTGACAGTTACACATACCCAAGTTTACGAGCGAAAGGTAACACAAAACCACCAAGGCAAAGGTCAACATGAAAGCATATTCCATAGCTAAGAGCCAGTTGACCAAGCTCCTGTAACAGGAAAAAAAGGAAAATGACTGATGATCCATATAGAAGAACACAAATGTCCGTAAAGTTTACATGAGACGGAAAAACCAGTTAACCTCAATAGGATCGATGATGCCATGAGGGAATCCTGGTGCTGATCCAACAATCTGAAACAAAACATGATTTCTACATTATGCAAAAAGAATGAAGCACATTCCTTAACTATAAAGCTGCATTGAACCTAACCGATATAGAAAAAAAAAAAAAACGTTACCATGATGGTGTTTTTGTTAATATACCGCCTCATTGCCTTCACATCAGCTCGGAATTCTTTGTCTACCGGAACTCGCCATAACTTGATATTAAAATACTGAGCCGCCTTATCAAAAGCCGAATGACCAGATTCAGGTATAATCCTACACTTTGTTCCAATCAATTAATTTTTACAGTACATAATTGATCAATGTCAAATAAGGGAGACGAAAACGTACATTTCGGGCCGTGTAATTCCCTTCTTGTACTTCATATAGTCACGAGATGACTTCACAGCCAACACTATACTTTCTGTTCCTCCAGATGTCATGTTTCCGCATATTTGTCCTCCTGAAACCGTTTCTTTACTCCCGAGTAAAGCAGCAGTCATTGCGACTACTTCTGACTCAAACCGCACAACACTCTGGAATACATCTATATGCAACGGATTGGTATGCGCAAACCTAGAAACCATCATCCATACATTTCATACACATAGCAATTTGAATTACGAGATCTTTCACCAACTTGAATTATAACTTACATTGAACATGCTTGATTTATCAATGAAAAATGTCCTTCAGATTCGCTTCCGCCTATGTATCTGGTAGAAACGTAAGTAGAAGTTATAGAAAAATCTCCCTCGAAACTACAACGGAAATTCGAAAGACGTATAAAAAAAGGCATCAACTACCACAAACATACACAGTGCCAGAGCATTTCCCTTGCCAAATAGCATCATTCCTCTTCTCATCCTCCATTTTCTCTAGAACTTTGATTCCTAGACCTTTAACCGGTAATTCTTCAGCTCGATTCTTTTTATTCGAGCTGCTACCGGATTGTAATTGATCAACAACCTGTAAATTAGATGGAAAAACAAACATTCACAAAGTAATCACAAATATTAACTTAATATTCTTGAGGACTTTTAGTGAAAACTTCAAATCTTAGTAATGCAATGCCCATTTCTCTAGACTATTCATTATGAGTCATTACTTCTATAACCACCAAATAATATCTGTTGCTTTTCTAAATCCTTACCAGTGATGCAGACATTTTACAACAGAAGTAAAATTAAACAAGTTTGAAAACTATAATAGGAAAAGAAAAGCATTAAATGGACTAATCAGTAGTTTTCTCTTAAATAGCATAGTCACAAGCAAATAAAATAGCCAAATCTGCAGATTCAAACACGAACTCACCTTTTGTTTCTCAGCATCAATGTACTTTTGAACACCAGGAACCATTCTGTTTCAAAATTTCAAACGAATATAAAAATTGGGATCAATTGAAGTAAGAAATGGGATTTGTGAAAGATTCTTACTTTAGGAAACCCATGATTAAACCCAGAAGACACGCTTTCAAGCCTTTCTCGTTAACAACACCGAACATAGATCTAATGGTCTGAGCGAGGAACAGAGTGAGAAGCGGAGCTAAGAGTAGAACCACAGGCTCAAATTCCGACAAACGAGAATTTAGCAAGCCTCGAGCTTGAATCAACATGGATTTCGTCGAAGAATACGAAAAGAGATCCATTTTTTTTTTTAATTTCTTTCTTTCTGGGATTTGAGATGGGGAGAAAAGTGAATCGTTTTGAAAATGGAACATGGAAAGTGATGGGAAAATGATCTTGTTGAAGGCATCGCGTGCAAGATACGACGATAGTAGTCATTCATGAGCTTCTTACCATATTTTTTATTATTAATTTGTCTTAAGAACTCTTTAAAATGATTTTATATATTTTTTCCCCTCAAATAGTGGTACTCATAGTAAGGGTTCATAACCAAATAAAAAAAATTTGAAATTTATTTTATTTTAAGTAGAGTTTTTTTAAAAAAAAATTTTAAACATATTACATTGAATGAAACCTTACATATATTGAACATCTAGTTTTATTTTTTCTCTTGTCAATAAACCTTCGTCGAATTTAAAAACCAACTCTTAAACATCCTAATTAAGATATGATTCTACATAATTGAAGCAATTTAGATTATTTTAATCTGTTTTTTCTTATTAACACACCATTGCACATGCTCGTAAGGTTTCGATTGGCAAAGTATAATGGAGCTGGAGATGGAGCTTGAGCTGGAGCATCAAGCAGCATTAGCATTATGCTATACTGCTCTGATTAAAATGCATGATTGGCAGAGCTGTGAGTGATTATATATAAAATTAAGATAAATTATTTTATTATATTATTTATATGTATTCTTATAATTACATAAATAACGTATATTCATTTTTAGTGAAATGCATTGTGTATATATATTATATTTTTAAATTATGATAAGACTTTTTTTAATTTTTCTAATTTAAATTATATTTAAATGAATTATTATTTTTATAATATTATTTCAAACTATAGAACAAATAAAATAATGATAAACATGAACTAAAATAACTAAAAGTTTTTATTTATTGAATTTGTTTTGATGTTATCTAAAAATCAATTAGTTTTATAATTTTATTTTAATTTTTTTTAATATATTAGAGTTCAATGCTCTAGAATATATTAATGTTCTTGCCCTCAATGCTCTCAAATATTTTTATATAATTAAGCAGAGCATTTACTAACTGCTAATGCTCCCAAATGATACTTGAGAGCATTGAGGGCAAGAGCATTTGGGAGCATTAGCAGTTAGTAAATGCTCTGTTTAATGCTCTATTAATTACACGTGATTGGATAATACAGAGCATGATGCTTCTTTAAATGCTCTGCCAATCAAACCCAGATTGTAACAAAGTTTCTTTCTTTTTTTGGCGCTTAGTGATCACGAGAGTTTAACTTCAGAGAAAACTAAACATGAATTTGGTGTAATCATCTAACAAAACTGAAGCCTTAATAAATAAAAACAAATATTCTGCTTGGACCATTAGCTTATATTCTTTTTCCAAATTGCAAACCTGAAGCTGTGAACAAGCAATTTGATAAGAGGTAACATGTGAGAGAGAATTAAGTAACGTGTTGGGAGCTAAAGAGAACTTTGTGAAGAGTACTATAAATAGCATCCAGTGTTGTTCTGGTTCATTTTATGCTGATTGTTGTGGTTGGCATGAGATCATGATCGGTTCTTCTTAGTATCGGTGTTGGTTGTGCGTGTGTGTGTAATTGGTGTTGGTTTATCAATAAGAGAGTTTACGGATACAAACTTATTAGAGACAAGTCTCTAATGAAATTGGAAACCATTCAAATTGTCTTTTTTTTCAAAGATTGTAATAATGACAAAACGAACAAACCAAAAACAAAGAGAGACAGTTTTCATCTCTTGTCAATGTAAATCATCATAGAAGGAGTTTTGCTCAAACAAGTATAGAAATGCAAACACTCATGTATTGCTAAACAATCTGATTTCTGATCAGGCATAGTTCAACCTGAATATGTCGTTGTACACGTAAAAGCTCCCTTGCGGCGTCGGCATCAAGTGAAACATCTGCACTACACAATGACAACATTGTTCGTATTCGCGTTAGAAAAAAAGATCAAAGATACCAAACTCAAACAAAATCTGCGAATTTGTATCGAAAACTCTCTCGGCTAATCAACCATTGACAAGAACACCGCTTGATACATCTTCAACTCAAGAAACTTGACAATAACTTAAATCACAAAATCAAGAACATGACAAGTAGACGAAATCGAAACAAACGATTTACTGGTACAAGAAATCCATCAAATTTGTTTGAGTGAACAATTCTCAATATTCAGAGCAAAACGTATCTACTAAACATTCTGAGACTAATCTAAAGTTTTATCATCCATGAAAACGAAGTGACGCAGGCATATATACGAATCAAACTATCAACGATCATTGCAGATCAAACGAAACCTATGATGAGTCGCCAGATTTACAGATCTATCACCCGATTGTAAACCCTAGCGATCTAAATCGACAAATCCAAACATAAGATCAAATCGAAAACGGACCTGACTGAACTTGAGGGCGTGTTCTTCGCCGGCGAGCTGGAGATTACCGGAGACGAAAACGAGCATACCGGAAGCAGGACCAGAAGGTTGACAATCAACGGTTGAGATGTGATGCTTACACTGTTGAAAAGGGAGAGAGGTGAGTTTAGCGACGATGCTCTGGACTCCCTGGATTTTCTGACCTTCGAAGGTGAGCATGGAAGCTTCCTGGTATAAACCGGCGAGACCGGCGCGGTTGGCGTCGAAGGTGGAGTAGTAATGCTCGACGAAGGCTTTAGCCACTGCATCAGGATCCATCTGCGACATTGAGGCTAGGGAGGCGAATGGGGGTTTTTGGGTGTTGGATTTGAGACTTTAAGCCCTTCTTTGCGTCGATACGACGCTGCTTTTATTTTCCCTTTTTTTATTTTGTTTTTGTAAATACTAATTTATTTTCTTTGTCATGTTATATAGTTTGACGCGACATGTGATAAAAAAAGGTAATTAACAAAGATTCGACGCAGAAATTATTTATTAACATCATGTATCATTAAATTATTTATAAAATATTAAAAGTTTATGTTTGTTATGTTTACAAACAAAAAAAAAATATAGAAATTTTATTTGTATTCTAAAATGTTGATAAAAAAATATAATCATGATGAAAGTGATAGTTTTCATCAATGGAGTATTAAAATTACACAAATTTAATATATTCTTATTCAATATAGTGATTGACATTGTTAAGGTGAGTTTCATTCATTAGGTTTTCGACGAATTATTGCTAAAGAATATCCAATTTGAAAAGAAAAAAAAATCTTAATCACTGATCTTATATGTTCGGTTTTTTTTTTTTTTTGTTTGGGACATTTTATTTTATACTATGGAAAAGGTTATCGTTTGACGTTATAAAACAAACATGTATATCTTTTGAGATCGCGTGGATACCATTATTGTTTAATTCGTTATTCGTCGAACTTGATAAACACCGTTTTTAGCAACGTGTTCAACGCTCTCTAGATATGTCGAACCTACAAACTATATAATAACCCTGTCAAAAGATCACCATATGATAAAATTCCCCAACTTACGATTTTATCAATTCGGTACTTTTAATCCGAAAAGTAAAACCACATAAATACCTCTTAATCTCACAACTTAAAAGAAATTATCAAGTCAAAGATATCTCACATATACACTAACTTGACCGTCACAATCTCCTCAAAAACACCTCAATTTATCCCAAGCCATCTTAACCATGTTTTCTATTGGTGCGTAGACAAGCAATAAGAAGCGTTTACGTATCTCTCATGTGAAAATAGACGATGAACAAAAAAAAATCGAATAAGAGAAGAAATGGTTGCACTCATATGATTTGCAACATAATTAAGAAAGATGAAATATTCACTTTAGCAAAAGCCAAAAGGTTTAGAACTTACTAATCATTACAATATAACTCCAAAAGCAAAGCTAACTAAACAAAAAAAAGAACATAAACTTCAATTAACACAAAAAAGCCTTTCCCAAACTCGAATTCTCCGATCTACCTCTAGATCGTTCGACCATTTTTGTCTAAAAACAAACATTCTCAACACCTTTTCCAGCTAGGAGAACCCCTCCACAACAAAGTTGATCTTCAACGAATATAACATATGTATTCTAGTTTTACCTTTCTTCTCAACCATTTTTACATTTTCTTTCTAATTTCGTATCGTTTCCACAACTTTTTTTTATGATCTTTATGTTATAAATTTTGTATACCTTTTCATGTAATTTTTTATACATAAATAAGTAGCTATCATATATATATATGTTGCTCGTTTTATGTTTAACCACAAATATTTGCTATGCAAATTCTTTTATCGGTATCTATATCCGCTGCGTTTAATTCAGTCAATACCCTATTGTATTACAAATCATATCAAAGATAATCAAAAACTTAATTAATCATTGATTACGAATTTACATGCGTCACCCAAACACTCCCAAACTTAAATCGTCAAAATCGACTCCTAGTTTTCTCTCTGGACACATTCGCTTAATTTTCTCACCATTCCGTAACAAATTCTCACTTGTCTCTTTCTTATCAACATCATCTCCCTTTCGATTGACCCTACCGTTCTGATTCTCCATGGCCGCTTCTTACCGAACCCCCTACTTGTTTCCTTCCACTACTGGTAAGCCTCGCCTTCGTGGGTTTCTCTTAAAAAGAAGAAAATGTTGAAGCTTTTTGATTTCATTCTCGTGGGTTTTCTTGTACTAGTGGTTTTCATTTGTAAAGCTTTGTCCTTTTGTCTGAATTGAGTTTCCTGAGATTCTCCAATTTACCTTGATCGTACGATTTTGAGTTATCATGTGCCTATTTGTGGTTTTTAGCTTTGATTTTTTGATGGGTCCTTTGGATTGTTAGGTTCATTTCAGGGTTTAAACATGCTTGAGAGTGATATAGAAGAGAAGTTAACAAATGACCAGAGTGTTCTTCAAGATCAGGTAAATTGATTATTGCATTTGCTCGTTTTTATAATATGTTCAAATGATTACAAGTACTATGCATATTCTCCAAAACTGGAATATTATTTGTGACATTTTTGTTAAGATTTTACAGGACACGACTAGCGTTCGCCCTTTTAACGCAGAATCATTTCATAATATTGGAGGTTAGACCTGTATGATACTTCTTGCTTGTTGTGAAATTTACTTTGTTATGATATTCTTAGGTGATCTATTTTGACAAATTCATGTGTAACTTGATTATGTTTTTATTTTTTCCTTTTGATATCTGCTTTTAGAGAAGAACAATAGACTATTATTATTGTATTGTCTTGTTCTGAGATTATTGTTTCACTAGTGAACTGCTTATTCTTTCTTAAAATGAAGTCCCCCTACTTATGCTGGCTATTCAAAATTTTTGTCTTTGTTTTGTTATACGTTACTTCTAGGTGTTTTGTTTGTTTTTTTATTTCTGCTTCGCTATGTTTGTCTTGGGACCAAAATTGTGGATTTTATTGCTTATTAGCTGTTATTGTAGTAGTACTATTTTGAGGTTTCGTTGTTGCTCACTAATGCCATGGTTTCTCACAGGCTATGAAAATGTTGCTGATACTCCAAGGTCGTATCTTTCACATACTGATCTTCTAAGCTTTGAACAACCTTCTCCTGTACGTAAATCATCTAACCTAAGCCTTTTTGTTTTACTTGCTTTTAATCTCTGTTGTTCATTTTCCTTCTTAAATTGATATAGGACATGTACAATGAAAGGTTTTATCATGGTAATAATGTACCATCAGATTTTCAGAGGTCATTTAGTTCTACGAGAAATCAATCATCACTGCAGCATTATGGTGACCCATATGCCGATGATCCAAGACATTTCTTTCCTTTCGACTCATCAAATCAGCAGTATCTAGCCCCTGAGAATATTCATGTTTCTCCAGAGTTTCTCATGTTTCAGGCGAACTCTAGACATTTCGATAGGTATGCTGCGAATGAAAGAAACAATAGTGAGAATGATTATCTGATGCGTCTAAAAAATATGTTTGGAGAACCTAGGGGTCTAAACCTCAACCGCTTCAATGGAGATAACATGTTTCTTCCAATGGCATCTACGAGAACAAGTATGACGC
This sequence comes from Draba incana, assembly GCA_963576765.1. Taxonomy (NCBI): domain Eukaryota; kingdom Viridiplantae; phylum Streptophyta; class Magnoliopsida; order Brassicales; family Brassicaceae; genus Draba; species Draba incana. Next base: position 4,997,818 of record OY755208.1, read on the forward strand.
ACCTTGGCTCATCCGAGTTATCTGCAAATGATTTCGATATGGTTAGTTTCTATAGTCACCATGGCTTTTCCTAGTTATCTGTCAAGTGTCTCATGACGGAGAAAACTTTATGTAGATCTAATTACTGAAATCTACGCAGGGTTCACCACATGAAGTCTTGCATGATGGTTTCGAATCTGCTGCAAGCTTGAGTTACCGAGAGCAAGCTTATAACCAATGCAAAAGAGGCTCTTTCTCTGCTTCTTCGTCTTCTAGCCCAAATTGGAAGAATGATTATAACTTGCCACCACTTGATGAAGCCAGAAACGGATGCTACAACGACTTCTGCAACTGTTCTGCCATGCTTGATATGCTTACAGAGAGACACAAAGGGCCTAGATCATCCAGGCTAAACGGTAAAAGTAAAATGATCAATTATGATCAACATGATCTGCTCTCCCAGTTCAGGGACGCAAAATTCTTTGTTATTAAGTCGTATAGCGAGGATAATGTTCACAAGAGCATAAAATATAGTGTTTGGGCAAGCACCAAAAATGGAAACAAAAAGTTGGATGCTGCCTATCGTGAAGCAAAGAAGAAAGATGTGGCTTGTTCAGTGTTTCTTTTGTTTTCGGTAAATCCGCCTAATTTAAACCAAAAGTTTCTTGAAAAACGCCAAATAGGAGGGTGGCTAAAGTAATTTACTTTCAGGTGAATGCAAGTGCACAGTTTTGTGGTGTGGCTGAGATGGTTGGTCCGGTTGACTTCAACACAAGTGTAGAGTACTGGCAACAGGATAGATGGTCAGGACACTTCCCGGTCAAATGGCTTATTGTCAAAGATGTTCCCAACAGTCTCTTTCGTCACATTATAATCGAAAACAATGACAATAAGCCTGTCACTAACAGTAGAGACACTCAAGAGGTAAAATTCTCATGTATTTGAATACTTGAATAGTAAAGTGTTGAATAATCGAAACAGCGTGTCCAAAGTATTAAATCTTGAGGTATGATTTGTGTTTTGTAACTGCAGGTTAGACTGGAACAAGGTATAGAGATGTTAAATATATTTAAGTGCTATGAGATGCATTCTTCGATCCTCGATGACTTTAGCTTCTACGAAGAGCGACAGAGAGCGATTCAGGACAGGAAAGCTAGACAACGTGCTGTTCTTGAAGCTCTCAGTGTCTCTGCGACTTCTGTTCCAACACATTCCCCAAGTCATCTCCATGACGACTTTGTGAGGGAAATGTCCAAGAGCTTTGCAGAGGCCTTGTCCTTGCAACACAAACCCATGTAGTTTTTAAAAACCCTCTCTTATCTTTTGGGATTTGGCTTGGATAGGCTTTGATTATGGGTTTCTACTCTTAGTTATGTACTACTGACCACAAGGAGCATAGGTTGTAAGATAAATTCAAAGTACTAAATATCTGATACCTTGACGGTCTGGAATGACCACTGAAATAAACAACTGTATTTTGGTTTAGTCATGCGCCTTAACAGTCTAGGTGGCCGAGTACTCATTCTAAACTCCCATTTAGTACATTTAGAGACTAATTGGCCTCTAACTTGATACCTAAACTGTATAGAACCTATCCGCATTCCCGATAAATTCAAAGCTCTAAAATATCTCCTGATTTTCACGCAATCAGACGGTCTAAGACTCTAAGTAAATGATCTAACTAGATACCTAAACTGTATAGAACCTACCCGAATTACCGATAAATTCACTCTAAAAAATTTGCCACTTCCATACGATCTAAAATGTATCCCCATATCCCGATTTTGACCAAATAAGACGGTCTAGGCGGCCGAGTAGATCTAACCAGCTGCCTAAATTGTCTAAGCGGTTTAAACACTAGAATAGATCCGATTTAAGTGGGAAATTCACTCATTACAACAATTGTTCTGAACAAAGAACACTTAAAAAAGATAAGTTTTTGAAAATTTGAAACAAAGGGACAATAGCACTAAAGACCACAATGGTAAAGAAAGATTACATTCCCTAAAGTCACGTGCCTCAACAAAGCCTCGCGTGCCTTCTGTCTAGGCCAAAGCCATCCTAGGAAAGGTTGAGAAGAATGAGGCAGCCATCAAAGCCACGGCTAGCGCCACGACTGAGCGACCGTCCTTCGCAGAAGCTGTTCCTGCCTTCTGATCGGACGTCGATGAAGTTGCGGGAGTTTTCCCTGCCGGTGACGCTATTGTTGGTGCCGTGGCATTGCTTGTGAATGCAGCTGCGTCTGGTGAGCTCGGTGATATCCCAAGCAGTTCTGTTCACATTTTAATTTAACGTCACATATACAATATTTAATGTCACATTCTAAAGTTAGCAAAAAAAGTTGGAATTTTATCAAGAAGTCAATTTGTCCAAAAGATGATTTTATTACAAAAATTGTATATATCCGTTCCTTTCTTACTTTATTAACTTCAAGATTTTTTTTACCCTTTTTATGTCCTTACAATATAACGCGGCATTATTATCGGTACTTTGTATGGTTTAAATTTCCAACAAGAATCAACTCAACTGTGACTTCAAATCAACTCAACAAGAGCAGTGAAGAGAATAATTATTTAACGAGTAAATTCAGAAGGGACCAGCAGAATATCAAATATAATTGCAGACTATAAAATAAGTATAAATTTGGTGTGTGAAGTAGGTTATGTTTATAAATGAATAGCGAATTAAATGTGCTTCTCTATAAATATAGTTGCAACCCGATGCAATTGTCGCATTAAAGTATGGATAGCTAGTTGGTTGCTGGTTAGTTTCTGGTTCTCCAAAGCGTACACAATTAATTTATTATGTAGATAGATCCGTTAGAGGAAATTAAACTACTGATTAATTAAATTACAAAATCTGGGAAACTTATGAAAGCAAGTTTCGTAACAAAATCTGGCAAACTCGATGCACATGTCGCATTAAAGTATATGTCTATTATTCTATATAGCAATGTGACTTCATTATAAATAGAAAAATAATAATTAAGCTCACAATTTCGGTAATAAGCTTTTAATCTTTCCTCAACTATGTTATATTGTTATGATAAGATACTGGTTCAACCGTAATTGTATTTGTAGATTTCATTCACATTGTAAAGTTTAAATTGTAGATTTATCAGTTGCACATGTATGTTTCGGAATGTGACTATTTTAAAGTTAAAGAATAATTGGAATATATTCGTTATGTGATGTAAATTATTTTTTTATTAAAATCAATAATCATAATAAGATGTTCAAAAAAATAATCATAAAGTTCCATTTTAAAGTTACTATTAAATTTACTATTAAATTCCCAGAAGTTTGAGGTTTTTTTTGAGAAAAAGGTCATTTAAAATACTACTTTAAGTACAGTTTTTGTGTTTACAAAACGAATTTGTATTAACAGACAAAGTAAATGCTGTTTAACGGCAGTTAGCGTTGACTAATTTCATACCTAACGTTGCTCAGTCAACTCAAGTTCGTACTTTAAACGACTCAACCCAAAGTATGTACTTAAAGTGGCGAAATCTGGAAAGCTCAGTATTTAAATGACCGTTTTCCCAATTAATTTCCCTCAAGATCAGACTAATTTACATGCCAATCCGCATAAAGATAGACACATGAAAGATAACAAAGAAGGAGATAAAGATAAGAAAAACTCATGCACCTAAACCCAAGAAAACTAAAAAGAAAAATAGGCCAATTCACGAGAACGTACTTGGACAATCGGAGATGCTAGCGTTTTTGAGCTGACAAGCACTTGGAAGTTGAATGAGTTTAGCTTCTTGAACACCAAGATCCTTCAAGGCTTGTCCTCCTGTCTTTGCTTGTTGTATCACATAACACAAACACTTTGGATCTCTCTCTCTTGTCTCTTGAATTGCATCACAACACTGCTTAGCCGGTTTCGGTGCCTTTCCGGTAGCGAAATCCAAACACAAAGTCACCTTTTGAAAATCTTTGCTACATTCTTCCGCTAAGTCTCCTCCGGCCGCTGGAGCTGCCGGAGTAACCGCGGAGATGGAGGCAACCACCATCATGGTGACTAGGAAAAGGTTGTGATGAAGACTCTTCATTATGAGTTTTGATTTCTTTTGATTTCTGTTTTGGTTTTTTCAGTGTGTTTGTTTGGGGATTTTGTTTTGTATTTAAAAGCAAAATGACTTTGAGGTGTGTGATGTTGTATTAAATGCCATTGTGGTGGTGTGTAGTTGGGAGCTTAAGACACCTATACATATTCACATTTACGATTGTGAAATAACTGTTGACTTATTGACCTGTTTTTTGTTTGCGTGTGAAATTATTGACGCCAGAGTGAGCTAACGCATAGAATTATCAATGGGAAAGCTTTAAAAACACCTTTGAGAATAAATATCTGAATTAAATCTTGGGAGAATTTGGTGAATAACCGAATTAAATGAATAATTAGCAATCTAACCGAAAGTATGATGTGATGAAATAATAGCCAATGATCTTAATGAATTTGATTAGTTAATGAATTTGAGCTTTTTTTTCTTGGCTATTTTAGCCAATTTCTCTTAGGGATAATTTGCTCAATAATACTAAAAAAAATTATAATTGTGAAACTAACCATTTGTGCCCTATGTGGCAAAATCTAAACCATTAGATTTAGAGTTTTTTGCTAGGATTTCAATGATAATTTTTTTTTGGCTATACAACAAATTAACCTTTTCTCTTAAATGGTTCGCAAAATTTTTTTTTTTTTAACTCAAAAGAAAAATGATCTCCAAATTTGTCAACGAGACAAACATCAAAAAATATGATTCCATTGACACGAGCTAAATAAAACTGTCAGCTTTAAGATAAGAAATAGAAAGAAATAAGAAAATGAGAAGTTGGAGAAAGTACCCCAAACTTGCCCCCAAAAATGAAAAAAAGACTGCATATTAGTTGAGAGATTGCAAAATTTATTGACTAGCTCTGTATAGTATGCTTCAAAGTTTGACAACTGATTTTTTGGTTGAGGATCATGATACATCGTTCAATCTCTTAATGAAAGTTATGATAGGCTACATCGCTAACAGTTGCCACCTAACAAAAATCATTATGTTATCGTGCGTAGATATTCAACCTAGACCCGATATGAGCTTTCATTGTTTTATTTAGTTAAATTTTATGCTATTATAGTTGCGTATAATTAATTACAAACTATGAATGTAACACATGGACAAAACTTCGTCGAAAATTCAAGGAGTAAGTCATCAAAATATCTAGCTTTTCGAAAAAAAATAATACGTAGTAACTTCCAGCGGTCCGTAGCATGCATATGCCCACGCGGACCTAGGCCCAACAAACTTATGCATATATTGAAATAATTGTTACTTGGCTAAATTCTACTTAAACATCAATATGTGAATCTTTGCTAAATAATGAGTTATATATTTTTGTAACGTGTTAAATTATCTAGCACATCTCATACATTATTAAAATTCAGATTAATGTTCTGTTCGTTTTATCTAACGTTATCATTCATTTGATAATTGTTACTTTTTAAGTTTTGTTTTAATGCGTGCGAAGAAGACTTGGATATATAGAAACATCTCATCATTAATTCTATCCATTATTGTGATACAGAACATTGTACTTGTTTTACCATTGCAGAATAACTACATATGTCGGTATGACTTATTTTATATGGTAACAAAGATAAGGGTATTTTACCATTGCAGAATAACTACATGAGTCGGTATGACTTAATTTATATGGTAACAAAAATAGGGGTTGTTCCCGTGTGCAGTGCAAGCCACACAAGCATGTGTTTCAGGCCCTTAATTATATTAGTAAATTTTTGGCCTAATTTAAAGCAATAGTTCATTAAGACAGTTGGTTTTATACTATTAATATTAGATGAGAGATGAGATGTTCGATCAATCTCTTCTTCATTAGAAATTTTTCTGATTTTTTTAGTAATCAATAAGTCCATAATTTTTTTTTGTGGCCCACGTGAGTTCAAGGCCGGCCCGTGTACCCTCGGGTTCAAATTCTTTTTGGTACGGCGAGGGTTATTCTTTAAATCAGAATATTTAACTGCTTCGAGATACCAATGAGCTAAAGGTTTGGAATTTCCACGGTTTATATAAAAAAAAATACAAAAAGATAGTTAGCAAAAGAAAACAATGACAAAAAGATGATTGATATATCTATTTGTGTTTGCTAAAATGTGAAACACCACCACCGCAAACAACTCTTAACGTCGGGATGAACCACCATCGCGCCTTGGTTTTCATAAACAATCTCCTCTCCAATTTTTTTTAAAACTAACTTTTGTTCACCGTGTTTTTTCTAATGGTCACGCAAAGCTCTATCACAATAGTTTGTTCTTACCGGAATTATAATTTTCATATTAATCTCTTACTGGACTTGACATCATCTTTTGTTTCCCGATATGATTCAAGTTAAGTTCTTCTAATACGAGCTTTAATTATCTAATGGGCAACTTAGCCAACATTTTAACATCTTCCTTCATTGTATTAGTTTTCGTTGAAGGAATTTTAAAATCTAAACATTTTTCACCTGAGAAAAGTAAATGATATAGAAAGAGAGAGAGAAGACAAAACAAATAATGTGGTGTTAGTTGGTTACCAAAATAATGATAATGTGGTGTTAGTCTTGGTTTACTACGGTGAGGTCATGTGCATTGGAGACACTCTTATACCCTAACATAGACTTTTCTATTGTGAATGGTCCATAAAAAAAATAAACTAAAGTGTATTTCACATAATTTTTCACCCTTTTTAATTATAAAAATGTGAATTTATGTTACCAAAACATGAACAGAGTTTCATTACGGAGCTTTATAAGCGAAAGAACTTAACGACCAAAAAAGACAAAAAAACCCGGTTGATCGAGAGTAGTCCTACTTAAAAAGAATTTTGCCTCCAACCATCTTGTTTTTTTCCCCACGGGAGTTTTTGTAACGCCCCAACCTCGAACTCGGGCATTAAGTCCCTAAATGATGCTCGTAATTGATGGGATCATTTGAATGTAAATAGGCTTCACGAGATGATCAGCTGCAAGTTGATGAGCTCGGAGCTTGGGTTTCTCAAACTCCTCGATTGATAGTCCGATGGGCTTTTAACCTCGATATTAACATGTTTTTCTTAGACCGGGCTCCAATTCAAGAACCAACAACACCAAGAATATATGAATTTACTTGGTATAAATAATGCATATATATATATATATATTATTTAATGGACCAAAAACAGCCGCGCATGGTTCATGGGCAAGCATTTGTTACAAACCTACCATTTGTAGCTACACGTAGTGGTCAACCATTCTTTAGATAATTCCCCACAGATTTGACATATCTCAACTATGTGTTAATATGTTATACTATCTCAAACCAAACATATCCTTTCACACTAAAGACAAGATAAAGACGTCTTGATCACGACACATAGTGAGCAGCTCCACATTGATTATGTAATGTCTGTGTTCAAAAACGCGGCCGTTTTGCCAATTCATCGGGAAAAAAATCGTGCATCGGACGGCCACCGTTGCGATTAAGGATAATCGTGTGGTCTTATTTGGTCAACGATCTTTGACCGATGAAAACCGTTTTTAAAAAAAATCCCGTGTAATAACATCATCGTTTGGGCCAGTTTTGCTTAATTCTTTAATGATTTTGGCCCAATGGAGAGAAGCCCATGTGTGAGTGTCGGGTTCTTCCACCACGAGAAACATAATCTCAAAATCGATTTGGGGATTTCTCTGTAAACATACCCCTAACAACGATTTGCTGTAATCTTCTCCTTACAAACAGAAATTGAAGCCAAATCAAAGATAATCGAGGTTTTCTACAGATCCCGTCACTGTTCTGAAGTTAATTGCAGGTAATTTCACTCTTTTTGATCAGATTTTTCATAACTTGTAGTCTGTATTGCAAGCTATTTTCGTTTTCTCTTCACAATCTCTTTGTTTCCTAGATAATGACTTTATGTTATAGACTTAGTCACTTAGATAACGGCATAGAGTTATGAAATCTTTCTTTTACAATGATTAAGTTTTTCTCTTTGTTTCTTTGTTTAGCTTGTGAAATCGTAGCTAGAAAAAAGGAATCAGAGCAAGCAATAGTTTCGGAGTTGTTAGAGAAAGGGAATCATAGAAAGCAATAGTTCCGGTTCTTAGTCATGTTTGTTTCTTGTTTTGATGGTTAGGTTAGTGTCTAATGGATGATCCACCGACGGAAGAGACTCCTCTACACTCTCTGAAGCGAAACTCAAGTGATATTGGATGGGATTATGGATGTATGATTGATCACACAAATCCAGACAAGCTCCGATGTATGCTCTGTAGTAAAGAGATAACTGGTGGTGTCTTCCGATTGAAGGAGCACATAGCTCATATGAAGGGGAATGTTGCTCCTTGTCGACGGTCAAGCAAAGCGGATCAAGAGAAGTGTATCAAAGTTCTTCTAGAAGCCAAAAATAAGAAGATTCTCAAGAGAAAGAATGATGAAGCTTTGAGGGCAGAGGTTAATCTTAGCAACGACAGTATCATTGAGGAGCTTGAAAGAGAGCTTGGTCGTCGTAAAAGTCCTCACTTCCAAGGTCTGATGGATAACTTTGCAACAACAATCAACCCTGAAGCAACTGTCGGTGTCCAGAAACGTCAACATAGTATCCATGATGCGATCTCAAAGGAAAAATCACAAGCGGTGCATCAGTATTGTGCTCGCTGGATCTACAACTCAAACATTGCATTCAATGCAATTGACAATGACGACTTCAGGCTGTTTTGCGAAGCACTAGGACAGTTTGGGCCTGGAGTTTGAAGATGATGAAGATCCCGTCTTTCGTGACACACCACTTGGTTACATGGGTATGTTTTCTTTTTGTCATCCTTATTGATTTCATGCTTTATTTTTTTGTCATTCTTCGATTAGTTTCTCACGGTTTGGTTTTAGTCTTAGGGTTATGGTATGTTTGTTTGTAGTTTCCGAGTTTGGTTGGTTTTGGTGTAGTGATGTTTTAAAGATTTGATGTCTTAAAGATTTTGTTGTAGTTATTTAGTTTTGGTTTGGATAAGAAAGGTTTGGTTTTAGTTTTGGTGTAGTCATATGTTTGTTTGTTTGTCTTTCTTCGATTAGTTTCTCACGGTTTGGTTTGGTTTTAGTTTTAGTTTTTAACATATGGTTTTAGTTTCACAATTTGCTATGTATGTCTCTTTTATCTGTTTTGGTTTCGTGTGTACAAGTTCAATTTTTAACACCTCTTTCTCACATTTGTTTCAGGTTAATAAGTAAATGCTTCTATATCTAACACATCTAAGTCTAATAGTCCATTGCACCTTAATTACTTGATCAATGAATAACAAAATGATGAAGAACCTGGACTACAATCCTTTTACTTTATATTTTTGTATGTTCTCAATTGATCAAGACAATATTTCTGGGTCTCTATTGTGAGTGGAACTATTTTTTGATCTTTTGTAATAGATGTGAATTGGGAAAACAATAATATAAAATCTTTTGGAATATGAATATGAGAATATCATATTGATGTTATTTATATAGGTACTTATATATATAAAATGTTTAAAATGTATACAAAAATGTTAAAAATTAATCCCCGTTTAATCCCCGATTTATTACCGATTTTTAAAAATCGCTATTTCCGACCCGACCGCCCGATTAACGATTACCGATTTTTGAAACACAGTGTAATGTTATATACATTACTATGCTTACCTACGTATACGACTGTCAAATTGGTTGACCACGTCCAAATGGTTATGTCTAAGCGGTCATGTTTTTTTGGGGTCAATTTGTGACCACAACCATTAATGACCATGACCAACAATGACCGTGACCAGTAATAACTGTGTTCAAATGGATTGTCCATGGAAATCCAGATAATTTAAATATGTTTAATTCACTTGAATATGTTCTTTGACAATTCACCTGTATTTTTCCCGCCAAAAAATTGTTTTCCGTAAATTTTTCCGCCAAAATGCATTTTCCGTAAAATTTCCCGCCAAAAGCGTTTTCCGTAAATTTTCCAGTCAAAACACGTTTCCATAATTTTTTCGCCAACGCGTTTTCCGTAAATTTTCCCACCAAAATGCGTTTTCCGTAAATTTTTCTGCTGAAACGCGTTTTTTATAATTTGTGATTGTGGATTCGAGACTTTGATGGAGAAGAGAAGAGATCGTCGTGGGTCGTGACTCGTGAATGAGAAATTGAGAATGGAGAAGAAAATCTGATTTTTTTTTGTTTTCCCCCAAATTAATAAAATCCTAGTTTTTTTTGTTTATTGGGCTGACCATGATCACCAAATAAAGTTTATTTTTATAATGGAACAAAATGGATTATGTCCAGTTGGACATTTGACCATATGTTTATGACCGTTACTGATCATTTGTGTAAATGGTCGGGTTGGACAATGGTCAACCAATCCATTTGACAGCTCTACGGCTACGTACCCATGATTATGCTTCCCCATGCATATGTTTCAACGAAAGCTTTAACTATGAGTTGACAAAAACAGTTAGAAATATCGCTTTTTAGGTGAGGTTAGTGTTCCCTATTAAAAACCTTCGGTACATTACATTCAATTATGCGATAACTATTCAGCAAAAAAAGCGTTGGCTAATTAATAATTCCCATTTTACCCTCACTTTAGCTTTTCCCTGAAGAAACACAACACTCTAAAAGCCTCTCTGCTCTTTCTAGAACTTGTTTGTCTTTGCTCTCTGTGTTGAGTGACAATGGATAACATAGAACCATCCTCTAATGGAAACATCGAGATCGAAATGGAAACAAAGAAGGAGAAGATGACAAATATCAAGAAGGAACCAGTGTCATTGATGGGTTTGTTTAGCGCAGCGAATAAGTTTGATTACTTTTTGATGTTCCTAGGCGGTTTAGGCGCGTGTATTCATGGAGCTACGCTTCCTCTCTTCTTCGTGTTCTTTGGGAAAATGCTAGATTCTCTTGGGTATCTTTCTACAGATCCTAAAGCCATATCTTCCCGCGTTTCACAGGTTTTATGAAAACAACTATTTTCTCTCTTTCTCTTGAATTGTGGTCATAAGTTCATAACAATTTGGTGATTTGTTTTTTTTCAGAATGCTCTGTATTTAGTCTACTTAGGATTGGCCAATTTGGTATCAGCCTGGATTGGTACTAGCTACTATCAACTATATTTAATAGTTCTATATTGCTCTGTTTTTATATGGTACTACTATGTTTTAGCTGTTTTTTTCTCATGTTATGTAGTTGGAATTGTTTATTGGCAGGAGTTGCTTGTTGGATGCAAACAGGGGAAAGACAAACAGCGCAATTGCGTATAAATTATCTCAAATCGATCTTAGCGAAAGACATTACTTTCTTCGATACAGAAGCTAGAGATTCAAATCTCATTTACCACATTTCAAGTGACGCGATCTTAGTGCAAGATGCAATTGGCGATAAGGTAACCTTTTATCATGCGACACGATCTTGATTTTATATAATTTTCTCTTTTACAAAACTATGGACTAGAAAATCTCTCTATTAATTAATAAGTTTTGAAAGTCCCAACATTATTAATTTATAGAGGTTTTACCGTATATGGATTCATTTTAAGGACGAAACACAAAAAGGAATGTAACTTGATGACATGTTTCGTTTTTGTTTCAGACAGACCATGTTTTGCGGTATCTGTCTCAGTTCATTGCCGGATTTGTCATCGGTTTTTTGTCGGTATGGCAACTTACGCTGCTCACATTAGCAGTTGTTCCATTGATAGCAATTGCAGGAGGAGGGTATGCTATAATCATGTCCACAATCTCACAAAAGAGTGAAGCTGCTTATGCTGATGCAGGAAAAGTCGCGGAAGAGGTTTGTTTATGCACCATATATATATAGTTATGGCTCAAATTGTCTCAGAACGCTAATTTCAGTGTTTGCGTTTAAGTGTGAAACATTTTCGCAATTCACATTGTACGAAAATCAAATATTTCTTCTTTTTCCAGAACATGTTATTACAAAATGTAAACGCAAACACAAAACGCAACCCGTTTGTGTTGGTGTTTGTATTTTCAATTAAAAAAAAATTATGCTTAACATGTTAAAATTTTATTCCATTCTTAACACTTGGATTGATAGTAGAAAACATAATTTTCTTGGATATTCAGGTTGTGTCACAGGTGAGGACAGTGTATGCATTTGTAGGAGAGGAGAAAGCCGTAAAATCTTACTCAAATTCTCTCAAGAAAGCTTTAAAACTCGGTAAAAGAAGCGGTCTTGCTAAAGGGTTAGGAGTTGGACTAACATATAGCCTCCTTTTCTGTGCTTGGTCTTTGCTTTTGTGGTATGCAAGTCTTCTTGTACGACATGGCAAAACCAATGGCGCAAAAGCCTTCACAACGATCCTCAATGTCATTTATAGCGGATTGTAAGTCCGAAAAAAACCGAGACCATTTGTTTGATAATATCATTGAATACATATAATACAAATCATTTTCTTGCATTTTTTTCAGCGCCTTGGGACAAGCCGCGCCTAGTTTATCCGCGATTACCAAAGGCCGAGTTGCCGCTGCGAATATTATCAGAATGATAGGGAACAATATTGAAAGTTCCGAAAGATTAGACGACGGAGCAACAACATTGCGAAACGTAGCTGGGAGGATTGAGTTTCATAAAGTTTCTTTCGCATATCCTTCGAGACCAAACATGGTTTTCGAGGATCTTAGTTTCACAATACGTTCAAGGAAGACTTATGCATTTGTCGGTCCAAGTGGCTCAGGGAAAAGCACAATCATATCAATGGTACAACGTTTCTATGAACCAAACTCAGGGGAGATTTTCTTGGATGGGTTTGACATCAAGAGGCTGAAGCTAAAATGGTTAAGAGAACAGATGGGATTAGTAAGTCAAGAACCGGCATTATTCGCCACGACCATAGCTTCCAATATTCTTCTCGGTAAAGAGAATGCAAATATGGTTCAAATCATCGAAGCTGCTAAAGCGGCCAACGCAGATTCTTTCATTCAATCATTACCCAATGGTTACAATACTCAGGTAAAAAATTACCCAAATTTGCATAATCATTTAACATTTTCTCATATTTCACTTCCTTCTTAATTAAACCATTATTCGACCAAAAACAAAATTTTAATTAAATCATTCAAATAGGTTGGAGAAGGAGGAACTCAACTCTCAGGAGGACAAAAACAGAGGATTGCGATCGCTAGAGCTGTACTAAGAAATCCAAAGATATTACTATTAGATGAAGCAACGAGCGCGCTTGATGCCGAATCAGAGAAGATTGTTCAGCAAGCACTTGAAAATGTCATGGGAAAAAAAAGAACAACTATCATCGTTGCACACAGATTATCCACCATTCGAAATGTTGACAAGATTATTGTATTAAGAAATGGTCAGGTTACGGAGTCCGGTAGCCACTTAGAACTAATATCAAGAGATGGAGATTATGCGAATCTTGTAAATTGCCAAGAGACCGAGCCTCAAGAAAACCCGAGATCGATTATGTCAGAATCTTGGACATCACAAGCTGGATCTTCCAGTTCAAGAAAGGTTTCCAGCTCAAGGAGGACTTCAAGTTTCAGGGAAGATCAAGAAAAGACCGAAAAATATTTGAATAGCGAAGATTTAAGCTCGTCTTCAATGATATGGGAACTCGTAAAGCTGAATGGTCCAGAATGGCCTTATGCATTACTTGGCTCGATTGGTGCAGTTCTTGCTGGAGCACAAACCCCATTGTTCTCTATGGGGATTGCTTATGTGTTAACCGCGTTTTATTCGCCTTCTCCTAGTTTGATCAAGCGTGATGTCGAAAAGGTAGCTATTGTCTTCGTTGGAGCCGGAATTTTAACAGCTCCTATATATCTCCTCCAACATTACTTCTATACACTTATGGGAGAGCATCTTACTTCTCGTGTTCGCTTATCCTTATTTTCAGGTAAACACAAACAATTTAAACCTATAACAATTCTCAAAAATACCACACGTTGAAGTTTTGTTTCCAAATATATCGCTAAAATTTTTGGTTTTATTTTAGGGGATTTCTCTTTAAACATGCTTGTTTTGGGATCGATTCGATTCTTGAATGTGTGTATTTATTTCTTTAAATTGTTTTGGCAGCGATTCTTTCGAATGAGATTGGGTGGTTTGATTTGGATGAGAACAACACTGGCTCACTTACTTCAATCTTGGCTGCTGATGCAACATTGGTGAGGAGTGCTCTCGCGGATCGCCTCTCGACAATAGTACAAAACCTGTCTCTTACCGTCACAGCATTAGCACTCGCCTTTTACTATAGTTGGCGTGTTGCAGCTGTCGTAACGGCGTGTTTCCCTCTTCTCATTGCCGCGTCACTTACCGAGGTAAACTCAAAATTAAAGATCTTATCAACAAAAAACTTTTATTAAAAACTGAAAATGCTTGAAATGTTTTATATGTTGTAGCAACTGTTTCTAAAAGGCTTTGGAGGGGATTACACAAAGGCTTACTCGAAAGCAACTTCAGTGGCGCGTGAGGCGATTGAGAATATAAGAACGGTCGCTGCGTTTGGTGCGGAAAAGCAAATCTCGGAACAGTTTACTCGCGAACTAAGCAAACCAACCAAGAATGCATTTCTTAGAGGCCATATCTCTGGATTTGGGTACGGTTTGTCTCAGTTTCTCGCCTTCTGTTCCTACGCGCTTGGTCTCTGGTACGTCTCGGTTTTGATTAAGCAAAAGGAGACGAATTTTGCGGATAGTATCAAATCTTTTATGGTATTGATCATCACGGCTTTCTCGGTATCGGAAACCCTTGCTTTGACACCGGATATAGTGAAGGGCACGCAAGCACTCGGGTCGGTTTTTAGGGTTTTACATAGAGAGACGGAAATACCTCCAAACCAACCTAACTCCAGATTGGTCACTCAAATCGAAGGAGATATCGAGTTTAGAAACGTGAGCTTCACGTATCCCGCGAGACCCGATATCGCCATTTTCCAAAACCTAAATCTCCGAGTTTCTGCCGGGAAAAGTCTTGCGGTCGTAGGACCTAGTGGCTCCGGAAAGAGCACGGTGATTGGACTAATTATAAGATTCTACGATCCGGACAACGGAAGACTCTGCATTGATGGGCAAGACATAAAAACCCTAAACCTACGTAGCTTGCGCAAGAAGCTAGCTTTAGTCCAACAAGAACCAGCTCTGTTTTCAACAACAATATACGAGAACATCAAGTACGGGAACGAGAACGCGTCGGAAACAGAGATCATCGAAGCTTCGAAAGCCGCGAACGCGCATGAGTTTATAAGCACGATGGAAGATGGGTACAAGACGCACGTAGGTGATAAGGGAGTGCAGTTATCAGGTGGTCAGAAACAGAGAGTAGCTATCGCTAGAGCGGTTCTTAAAGATCCTTCGGTGCTTCTCCTTGATGAAGCCACGAGTGCTTTGGACACGAATTCGGAGAAACTGGTCCAAGAAGCACTAGACAAGCTGATGAAAGGACGGACTACGGTCTTGGTGGCTCATAGGCTCTCGACCATAAGAAAAGCAGACACGATCGCTGTATTACACAAAGGAAAAGTTGTGGAGAAAGGAAGTCATAGAGAGCTTGTTTCTAAATCTGATGGGTTTTATAAGCAACTGACAAGTCTTCTAGAAAGGGTGTGACTAAAGATCATTGAGGTTTCTTTTTGTGTTTTTTTAACTATACACTATGATGTGTTATACGATTTGTGTCAGGAATATCTGGACCCAAAAGCTTTTGTGAACTTTTGAGAAAAAAAAAATTAAAATATTAAAGAAAGTATCTTAGAGCATGATTATAGGTGAATGTTAATTTTAGAGTGTTAAGTAATTTTTTAATAATATATAGTGTATAATGAAAATTAGAACCTCAAAATGAAGTGTTATAAGTGCTAAAACTAGAACTTCTTGTTAAGTTTTTAGCAATACAAATTAGGACCTATAATTATTATATTTATTTAAATCTATTAAGAACCCACTAAAACCTCTTGATAAACATGCTCTTATTGGCTCTTTAAAATCTAGCCTTGGAAAGAGAACATTTATCGCAGCACATGGACTTGAAAACATATGTTTGAGATATGTTTTTGGATATTGTTTTCTATCATTTTTTTTTATATCAAATACACATGTGGTCCTCTTCGTTATTGACGTGTGCGGAAGGAGAATGCACTAGGTGATGTTTGTTTGGCCACTCTAAAAATTTTTGTTTGAAAATGCAAAACTAATTGAATTCCAAAGATCATGAAATTTGAGATGCTAAAGTAAAATGTGAGTTTGATACAAAATTTGCATCAAAAAAAAGACAAAAAAACTCTAATAGTAAAATAAAAAGTAATGCTTCAATTGGTTGATATGGCCTCATGCTGGCTTGCCATAAATAGAGGCAAGTGTGCTCAAGGCATCAAGGGAAGTGGATGCGCTTGCATAAGATACACATGAAAATCAGGAAAGAATCGTATTGGTATGCAAATATAGAAATATCAACAATAAGTGTTTATTTCTCCTACATCCACAAACAAACAACAAAAGTAAATAACAATACTGAAGTATCCCAAATCATTCGACCATGCAACTCCAGTAGAAATCTATCTTTAGTAAATGGTATGGACTATGAACGATCTTGTTTTTATTAAATTAGTAGCATTGTTTATCTTTTGTCCTTGTTATATTATTGTTAAATCTTTTCGTAAGCCAAAACGAGCACGAAACCTATTCTCCAATTAAATATTTACGTCCACCATCGATAAACATTTTTCAAATTCGAATTACCTTTCAATTACGTGTCTTGTTCACACCATCCACTTTAACCCAAAGCTACCTCAATGGTCGGATATGGACACGTGTTACAAAATCAAACACTCTCCGAGAAAAAATATCCCAAATCTTTTCTTTATTCATTTCCTCCCCCCAATCACCTATCCTCTTCACATTTCTATTTTTCTCAATCCGACCAAACAAAAAAAAGACTGAGTCAGATCTGAGATCAAATATCAAATATGTCCAACTTAATCCCATCGGAGAAACGATGGATCATCACCGCCGTTTTACTTTCCGGTCTAGTCGGTGGTGCTTTACTATTCACAAGCTTTATACGAGCGGCCGATGATGCGTTCTTCCTCTGTTCCACCGCAAGCGCCAAAAGCCGAGCCGTGGCCGCAGCCGCTGATTATTCAGCCACTCCGATCCAGCTTCAAGCCATCGTTCATTACGCAACATCAAATATTGTCCCACAACAAAATCTTGCAGAGATCTCGATCTCTTTCAATGTTTTGAAAGAGTTAGCTCCGGCTAACTTTCTTGTCTTTGGTCTTGGTCGTGATTCACTCATGTGGGCTTCTCTTAATCCACGTGGCAAAACTATGTTTCTTGAAGAAGATCTTGAATGGTTTCAAAAAGTGACCAAAGACTCTCCGTTTCTTAAAGCACATCACGTTCGGTATCGGACTCAGCTCAAAGAAGCTGATACGCTTCTTAGAGCGTATAAATCTGAACCGAACTGTTTCCCTGGAAAAGCATATCTCCAGGGAAACGTTCGGTGTAAGCTTGCTCTCACGGGATTACCTAGTGAGTTTTACGATACGGAATGGGATTTGATTATGCTCGATGCTCCTAAAGGTTACTTCCCGGAAGCTCCGGGAAGAATGGCGGCGATTTTCTCGGCGGCGGTTATGGCTAGGAACCGGAAGAAACCGGGAGTTACTCATGTGTTCTTGCACGATGTTAACCGGAGAGTGGAGAAGACTTATGCGGAGGAGTTTTTATGCCGGAAGTATCGAGTTCATGCCGCCGGGAGGTTATGGCATTTCGCCATTCCTCCCGTGGCTGCGAACGCCACCGTCGACGGTGGTGATTATAGGTTTTGTTAAAATTACGACATGTCTTTTATTTTTTTCCCACTTTTGCCCTTTTTATTTTACTTTTTCTTATTTGAGGGATCTTATTACATAGGGTTCACTTATTATGATCTGATTTATTGCCGACAGTTTTGGATCTGCTTCTCGTATTTTTGGCCTAACCCTTGTTATCATGTATGATGATAGTTAAGTGAAATTAAATAATTAGTTTGCAGAGAAAACTGAGACATAATAGGGGATTTATAAACTTTTTCTCTGAGACATAATAGGGAATTTATAAACTTTATTAACTACTGAAGACTTTTCTTTATATCGCTAGTCGAAATTCAACTCTATGGAATAGGCTACTAATAGCTATGTGGTAGGCTGTGTAACTATTTCGAACTACTTTTTATTTAATTCAATTCAACTTGCCGGGACTTTTCTTTCTAACGAAAGGTGGATATTTTGTTTATTAACATCTCCAACGAGTATGTTTTGCAAATTATATTAAAAGAATAATACAAAAGGAAATGGATATCACATGATGACGACACGAAGCTCTCGATAAATTGTGTTTTGAATTTTCTGTAAAACCCAAAAGGAAATAAGAAAATGTGCAAGTTGCGTTGTGAAAACCAACAAGAGTTGTCTCCAAAAACCGCATACAATATTACATAATTTTGACTTTTATGAAAACCCCAAACCGTCACCATACTAAGTCGTTTTTAGAGAAATTACGTAAAATGATGTGATAAATTTGGAAAAAACTTTAGTAGTAGAATAATTTCTAAACATTTAAATTGAGAAACAGAAGCCGAGTTGACAAAAAAAAAAGAGAAACAGAAGCCGAAACCAGAGCCAATACAATCGGAGATCTCACAGGCCGAGCCCAAAGGGGGAACAAACCAACCCCAACCCGAGATAAGCAACCTAAATCCAAGACCGCCTCCAAAACCGAAAGTAGAGGTGAGCCAAGCAGAAACGACAATGCTGCAGCAGCGAACCATCAAAAAAACCGCCAAGCCAAAATCAGGGACAAAACCATATGGAGAAAGCGGAGAGTCTTCTAATAGAGAGGACCAAGGCAACGCGAAGAGATACCAAAGGAGAGTCAAAACAAAGATTCGGCGAGAAGAAAGAAACTAAGAACTAAGAACATGTCCATTACAAGGTTCTTATTAGGTATCTTATGATTAAAATTAAAAAAAAAAAAAACTAGTGAAAAAACATATCTTAAGATACTCTTTTTAATAGTATGTTTCTCATTGGTTTCACTTTTTAATTTTAATTATATTTAAAATAGTAATATTAAATGTGCGAGAGACTTTGATGAATCTATTAAGCGATAAGATGGTCTAAGATCTGAAGCAGTCCTTAAACCTCAGACCCGAACCTACTCCTCCACAACCCAAAGGTTCGAGACCACCCAAAACAAGCATCCCGAAGAGGCTCTCCAACAGACTACGGATCGGACCACACGAGTCTAAACCTAATAAATCACGTTACTCCACTAAATGTATTGATTTAACGAAATTTCATTAAGGGTAAAAACGTAGTTTCCTATTTTGCAAATTTTTATATAATTAAAATCATTCCAAAACTCACACGGTGGATCGCTCCGGCCAGACCCCCGCCGGTGAGAAGCCGTCGCGTTGTGACGCAGACTGACACAAGGTAACTGTTCATCTCTCTCTCTGGGACTCAAATCTTATCTCAAGCTTTGTCCTCGGCTTAGTACACGAAACCAATTATTATACTTCATTTGTGTTGGAACCAATTTTATATATAATCAAATGGGCTTGGTATAGACATTTGGGTATGAAAAATTGGGTTCTAAAATGTAAAGGTGAAATGAGATAAAGTCATTGGGCTAAGAGGTAAAGCCTCTTGTGTTGGTTTAATGAATGCACACTTAAAATTGTCCCACATCCAAAGTTGAAAACATTTTGGTGTTGTATAAATAAGGCTACGCATGTGTAGTGTTCAAACAAGACAAGAACACAGATGCACCATGAAGGAACCAAGGGAGTCCCACACGCGCGCACCACCACCACCACCGAACCGAGCCGGGCTCGCAACCCTTCGATTCTGGTGACCGAACAGTCGCGACTAAAATTCATTGTCTTGGTTCATGTTCACCGAACTGGTGCGACTGAAACGCAACATTTCGGTTCTTTAAAACCAGCGCCATCGTCTTCTTCACAGATCCTCCACAAAGTAAGTCTCGAGAGTATTCATAAATATCTTGTTCGTCTAGATAACGATTTTGAGTGCTGCAAATCGTTTTTTCTTACGGTTTTATCCTGGGATTCATAATCGTATCAAACCGTCTCACTACGGGCGAATTTTCAAATTAAGGAAAGAGAGCAATCTCGACTCCGTGTTCGTTTTTCAATCGAGAATTTCTTCTTCTTCTCAATTCGTATTCGAATTTCATTCGGTTTTCTCAATTCGGTTTTCGCGGTTCCTCCAATTTGCTCTTAGTATGGAATAGAATTCAATTGTTTTCTACCCAAAATTCAACTAAAATCGACTTCAATCTCATAATCCAAGATGGGTTTTTATAATGACACATAAAGATTCATGCTTTGCTTTCAAAAAGTAATAATTTCAAGTCTTTGTTACAGGATCATATAATTTTATTTTTGACATAGATAGTGAAGTTAAGGATACAATGGACCTGAAAACAATGATACAACAGAGTTTGTCTCATCACGAAGATGATGAGAATCAAGACTTAACCTAACTAGAGGTGTTGTTTTTGATGATGCTTGATTCTTTCTGTTTTCCATCCTTAAAGATGTGCCAAGTGCTGTGTAATTGGTATTACTAGTATTATTAAACCCTCGTGACATCTTTCGGTTTATAGGACTTGCACTTCCGAATCCACCGTTGACACTTGGAGTTGAGATACGACGGTTGCTGGTAGTTGGTCTTGCCACATAAAAGTTAACTTGCTCAGTCACAGCTTGTGGATTGATAATCTTCTTCATTTCCTGCATAGTTATATCAAACAGGTTTGAGTATAAATACTTCATTTCATAGTTTGGTTTATTCGTTAATTTTTCGATTTATGAGAGACTAACTCGGAGTCGTTGCTTCTCGAGCTCCTTTTCCTGTCTTAGATTGTTGTACTCTTGTAGCATTGCAATCAGAGGTACCTGAAGTAATAATAAACCAGAGGTGTGTAAATTTTATTCTGTTTCAGAATAATTTCTTCTTGTTAAATTGACAAATGGCGTAAACTTGTGTCACCTCATTGTATAAGAAGATTTTCTGTCTTTCTACCTCCCAGCTTTTAGTCTTTACCAATATAGATTCCACTAATCCTGATGTGAATATCATATTTGAGTCAATATGATACATGTTCTTGTCAAAATATCATTATTTACCTGTGATTTTGCTGACTGTTATGCGTGCTCGTTCTGCTCGCCTTAGGTTTCTATGAGCATTTCTACTTACTGAGTACCGATTCTCGTCCTGTGATTGTTGCATGAGTTAGACTATAGAAATGAAATGCTAGCCAATTTAGTAGAGAATAGCGAAACCTGGTCATAGTCTTCTAGCCAACGCTCTTCATCACGCGCTAACATCCACCTATCCACTTTTTCAATGATTCCTTTTCTACTTGCTGATTCTTCCTTAGCTCTTGCAATCTTTTCATCCATGGTAGCGAGAAGGTCCACATGGTCAATTTCCCCTTGATAAGAAAATTCTGCAATGAGTTTAACATATATAACAAAGACACGCACGCAGAATGTTACAATTAGTCCTACCAGAGTCCACAAGGTTCGTTATATTTCCCATCTCGGTTGATGGAATCTCCATATGTGATCTGTTGCATGTATCTTCTAGCTCCTTTTGCTTCTTGAGGAAAAGTTCTTTGGTTTTGCTTGCTTTTAGTTGATCTAATCTCTTGACTTCAGCCTCAGCCTTAGGAACAAAAGAAAGGTCACATTATCTCTCATTGGTATGTAATCTTTTCTATTTTATATACTTACTTGCTGAATTATGCTCAATGTAATGCTTCCAGGAGCACACACATCTGATGGTTCGAATGAAAGTAAATCAATGACGTGAGAAAACTTTTGACGGTCTTCATAAGATGCATCCATTAGATTCCACAGGTCTGATAAATCTCTACCAAGATAGTGTAACTGCCATTAGTATAGATGTTTTAGTAGGTCAGATAACAATTTCTTGGTTTAGTAAGATCTAAATGAAGACATGTCTAATTAGCTTCACCTTTTCAAGGCGGTTTCGTTTTTCTTCTTCGAGAGATACAACAGTGTCATGAAGCTTTTTTAAGATATTGTCACTGATGTTTTTGGATATTCCATATAGGTCATTAAGGCTTGGGTGAATCTTTGTTATGATCATCGAAGCCTCTGTTCCAATTGTTGCTGATAAATCTCGAATGGCGCATATATATATTTCAACTTTTTGTAGTCTCTCATTCTAGTATAACAAAACAATCAAAGATATGGATAAAGCCAAAAATGTTTGATTAGTAAATACTAATTAGTAAGGGATTATGATATTACAAGGTAGTACCTTCTCATCATGGAGCTTATGCAGTTCATTCTGATATTCCTCGAGTTTCTTACTAGAAAGATCGTTGTCGTCTATAGTAATATTTCTTGTTGAGTCTTCAAATGTTGATCTACCTTCTATTTCTGCCGAAATTTTCTGTATCTCCACTTTGACAGATCGAACCCGCTTCACTCTCTCGTCTTTACTTAACCTCATTTCGCGTAGTGCAGGCGCGATAGAATCTAGTTGCTCTCTCAATGTTCCTTCCTTTTTCTCTGGCTATATATATAGAGAATAATAAAAAAAAAACATTATCTTAAAATGTGAGCTAGTCTTTTGCTAATATGATACTAATGAAATGAAAATTTACCCTTCCAGGGACTGATTGTTCACCGAGGCACAAGAGAAGATGAGTGAGTTCGGTTTCAGATTCTGCTAGCTCTTGGTGTAAACGAGACCGAGAGATATTAGCCTGGTCGACTTTTCTTCGGTAAGCCTCTACACATTCTTGTTCTATATCAAGCAATACTTTCTCTCTTTCGAATTTATCTTCGCCAACTTCATCCCAAATCATCTGTGTATACACAAAAACAGTTACATTACGAATCATTTTTACTCGAAAAGAAACGATTAAAAACAAACTTACTTGTAATTCTCTGAGTAAATATCCGCAGGACGTATCTAACAATGAGGAGCTTCTCATTCCTATTGGTGTCTGAAGAGAACCCATCTTCTGATTATGGATGATGCTCTCTAAGAGGTTCTCTGTTTTAGACTTTTAGTGCTTTTGGTGTTGGTTTTGCTTTGAAGATAAGTGTGAATTAAGCATGAAAGTGACATATATTCTGCTACAGAAGCTTCTTGTTTAAGTGAAGGCTCTTTTGCATCTCTTGATTCTTCAGTTTCAGTTTCTTTCTCAGCTATTTTTCATTTATATTATCTGAATTTGGTAAAGTTAAGGAGTCGCTTTTGTGCTGATGTGTTTGCTTCTGCTGTGTGAAGAAGCCAAAAGAGAGATTTTTTGTTAATATTATTAACACAAACTTGATTCCTAAGCAATCTCTTGTGGTTTATCTCCCATTTTTGTTAACTTTTTCTTTTAATGGATCAACATGTGTTTTTAGCAGTAGAGATAGAGAATCTCACGTTATTAAAATTGAATTTAATTTGTTCATTACACTAAATTTGCTTTTTTAGTTTTTTTTCATGTGATTAGGATTCTGATTTTTTTCACTGTGGATACTAAATCTGACGTTATTTTTTTTTTATAATCTGAGGATTGAATATCAAATCCGGAGGAATTTAAAAGTTTTTAGATTTTTGGCCATTTTAAAATTGTATTTTCTTTGTCGACATTTGTGATTTAAATTGCTAATCGTGGAAAATTTTGTCAAAATTAGCATTGTGTGTTCATTTACTTACGATGCCTTTTTTTTTTTGACCTAACCGAACTCCTGATTAAAACATAAACTTCCTTTCAAGGGATGGTGTTCAAAGCTACAAGTCCAAACTTTGCTTATGAATTGGCTAGAATATTTGCCGTACGAGGAATAAAAAAGAAAGAGATGATCATGAATTCTTCGTCTAAACAGCGGATATCGTATAGGAGAGATTTCAACTCATTGCACGCACCGTTCGAGTTGATAAGCGTGACAAGAGTGTGAGAGTCCGAAAACACATTAAGAGCTCGATATCTTGCAATTTTGGCTGCAATTAAAGTAGCCTTCAAAGCCAAAACCTCCGCAATAAGCTACGTTCTTGCAAGGAGCGCTATCTTGAGTAAGGATCTTCCAAGAAGGGTCTCGGAAGCACTTACCATGACTTATTTCACACATTTCTCGAACAAATGGACACTCGAGTCTCAACTAATCAACAAATATAATAAATTTTCCCTCGGAGGGACGTAACAAAAGTTGCCGGTCATACAACTGGAACGAATAAATATTGTGTACGATT
Source organism: Draba incana (assembly GCA_963576765.1). NCBI lineage: Eukaryota > Viridiplantae > Streptophyta > Magnoliopsida > Brassicales > Brassicaceae > Draba > Draba incana. The sequence continues at coordinate 5,022,101 of OY755208.1, forward strand.
GTTGATTCAATTTTTCATTCTTTGGGATTTTAGTAGTATTTATGACGTGATAAAAAACAAAATGGTTGATTTTTTCTTTTGATAAGGAATAATTGGGAGAGAGAAAATGCGAACATGGTGGACAACAAATAGTTTGTAAAACTGAATTAAAAAAGAAAAGAAATTGATAAAGGTGATTCAAGAATATTAGAGAGAAGGTATTATTGTAATTTAGGATATTTAATGTTAGATCTAAATAGCCGACATATTGCATGTATAGTCGGCATGTGTCGGCCGTTGAAGTCGGCAAATCTCCCTCCAATACAATTCAAACATTTGTGGTTGAAAGAAAAACAAGTCAAGCATATGTTTATTTATATTTTAATTATTTGCTTTTAAGTAACGTTAACCAAATCAAACATTAACATTAGAAAAAGATCAATAATCACCATTTTTTTAGTTTTTCTTGTTTTTATTTTCATTATTGTGTCCCCGTCTTCCCTAGCAGCTGACAAATTATAAGACAAAAAATTTAAAACTCTCTTCAAAATATTGGACCGAGATTCTAAACTAATCATATGCCGTTTGCATATAATTACGAAAAATTTCATATAATATTTACCAGCTAAGTGAATTCCTCCAAGCTTAATAAATCGATTGTTACCAACAATTTTAAATTAAACGTTTCTAATAATTTATTCTCATGTTTTAAACAATAAGTGTAGACCATTTGGTGATAAAAGGAAACTAGATAATTTGTTCATTCTTCTAAAGCTTTTAAAGATGTTTAGTAGAAATTTGGTTTCACGTTTCTGCATGTGTGTTTCTTGATGTGTTTTTTTAACACACATGCACGTATATGTTTTTAGGTTAGCTTTGGGAGACGACTGTATGTGCTTTTCCGAAATGATATTTGTTCATGTATTTCTATACAGTTTTGGGACCTACATTTTGACCAAAAATAAACTTATAACACACAAAAAGATTAATTAAGAATTTAAGATCGTTCGTCAGACAAAGTTTAGAATTTAGATTAAAAAAGCAACCGTATAATTAAGGTGATATGCGGTTGTTTTTAGATATCAAGTGTTTGAGTGGTGGTGTACGAAAATAGACATCCTCTCTCTTGATTTAGGTGATTTTTTGTGTGTTTGAGATGATATCTTATTTTTATAAGTATTGCTTAGCATAATATTATAAAATTTATTATTCCAAATCTAGATTTTAAATTTATCGAGTTATGTTTGTGAGTCTTTCATAGAATTTACATGTGGATTAGGTTTCAGGTTTGACAAAATAATAAACCATGGTTTAGTAGTACGTTTCTATAGTTCTACTTAATTCTGCAATTAATATGAAGTTTGAATAACGAATAACAAAAATAGAAAACGTCTACACTTTTTATTGATATCTTTACAAAATTACAATTATGTTTTTTTTTTCAATTTCGAGTCTTCTATTTTTAGAGTTTTCTATTTAAATCCAAAATTCAAATTCGAATTAAAAAATAAAGTCGATTTTACAAAAAAAAAATTCGAATTAAAAAATATACAATTTAAAATTTAAATCCAAATAAGATGTAATTACAATTTAGTCGATTTTAACTCCAAGCCTCAAAAATTTAAGTATATATATATATATATATATATATAGTAATAAGTCGATAGCTATTTTTTATTTACCGAATAACTTACATTCCAAATAACTTAAATCAAAACCAACTAAAATTTTGAATTGAAAAACTCTTATCAAAATGTGTTACATCTTTTCTCTTTTCTCGTTTTTTTAACCAAGTGGTTGTAGCCTAGTGGTACTTGAGGGAGGTAATTCCCAATAAGGTCTCGGGTTCGACGTTTGGCCACTGCGGAATTCACATAGCGATTGCAGGCTTCCAGGAAACACACTAGGCCTTACGGCTCGGTGCTAGTCGGGACTCCTAGTTAGACGCTAGAGGGCTCGGACACCTGAATTATATAAAAAAAAAATAATAAATAAAAAAAATAAAATAATGGGTCTTTGACATAAAAAAAATACTCTAAAATCATATCGTGACGTAATAAAGTAGTCAACACTCTACAATACTAGTATTGAAAAATATGCATTGGAAAATGGCTAACGAAATAGAGATGAACTTAGGTAAGGTGAGAGAGAGAGACAGAGACAGAGAGACGGTGCGGTTTTAAATAATACAATATTAAAGACGTGTTTATTACAATATGAATGTCGGTGAAAAATGGACCTCTCAATGGCCGGCCACACTTCGGCCGAGCCCCTCATTTTTAACATAAAAAAATTGTCCTTGTCATAAAAAAAGAGAGTAAAAAAAAATGGTCAAACGCTGTTTTATTCTGCATCATACAAATATTATTACTCCTTCCACCCAAAAATAAATAAATATTATTACTCATTTTAGACTAAACTTATAACTTTTACAAACACTACAAAAACTATGAAAATTGCATATTCCAATCAAATATTTTTAGTAAACAATGATTAACAAATAATGTGATATAAACTTTTCACCAAAAAAATGTGATATAAACTTTAATTCAGTTGTTGAAAAAAAAAAACATCAATTCAGTTTCATTTGAATTTATAAAATTTTAAATTTTGAAATAATGAATATCTTAAGAAGCAAGCTGTCTGTTTTTTATTATTATTCTCACTCTTTCAAAAGTACTAATAATACCGTTGCAAATCCAAATCTAGTAATATTCAAAATCATTCAAGAAATTAATTAACAAAGTAGCTTGATTAATCAATAACCGAATCTTTTTTTCTCTTACTCAAAGAATATATACAGAAATTAAATTAGTAAAAAAATAAAAACAAATCTGTTGTGTGTACTTGCGAACCTTGCAAATTGCAAGTTTGGCTTTATTTTGACTTGAGAAGAACTTCTCCTTTTTCACTTATTTATTTATATTTTTTTTTTCCTACAAAAAAAAATCTCCAATGGGTAAGCCATAGCCAAAGCTCCCTTCTCTCTGTGATTTGTTGGAATCGAGAAATTTTCCTCGAAAAGCTCCGAAAAACTGTAAATCAGACAGTCGTAGAAATTACCTGGAAACAGCATCTCAAGGAAAAAACAATAACTCTCCAATACTAATACTTGATGCTCTTCTTTTGATTACTTGTTTTGGTTCTTGATCAACTTCTGTCGGATGCAGATTCATAAATTCTTGTCTGGTACGTATCTTCCTCTGTTTTAACCGATTCATAAGCAGCTTTCTGAAAAAATGTTCATCTGGGTAATTTGTTTGAGGAATTAACCAGATTGTTTTGAATGGTTTTTGTGTGTCTGATTTGTTATTTCTTGATAATCAAGAATCTTGCTTTAGTTTAATTTTTGTGTTTTGGTATCTAAAGTTTTTTGCATTATTTGTTTGTTGAAATGCCTCAACTACAAGTTTTGTTTATCTTTTTTTATTTGTTCTTCCTTTGTCTTTTATCTCCTTTGCTCTGTTCACTGATTCGTTTCCTTTTTTGTTCTCGTAGTATTACATTTTAAGCCGACATAGAGTTGTTGTCAGAGATTTTTTACAAATGGATGCTAATGAGGTTGAAGAAAGTTTCTTTGCTCCTGGTGATGCTAAGGTAACTAAATCAGTCCTTTTTTCTTTTTCTTTACATTTTTTGTTGAGATCTCTTCCTAAAACATCAAGATTTCTTGATTCTGTATATATATATTTCGATCTGTATCGTTCTTTGTTTCGATTGATTTCTTGATTTTGTTTGATTATCGTGTAATGTACGAAAACCTTGTAGATTGTTTTGATTATTTGTCATTGTGTTTTAACTTTGGCTGTAAGTGTTGCAAGGCAATGGCTAACAAGAGTCTTATTTCAGGTACATGGAGAAATGTGCAATGCACTTTCAGTGATTTACTGCAAGGTCATGTCTATTTTCCCGTCACTCGAAGATGCTCGGCCGAGAAGCAAATCAGGAATTCAATCTTTGTGTTCGCTTCATGTGGTTCTAGAAAAAATCAGGAGCGTTCTACGCCACTGCACTGAATCTAGTAAACTTTACTTGGTAAGCTCAAGTCGTAAATATTTCAGAAACGAATTCTTTTAGAGACTCTAGCTAACCAAATGGTTTGACATGTAGGCTATAACAGGAGATTCGGTAGTTTTGAAATTCGAAAAGGCGAAATCTTCTCTTATAGATAGCCTTCGACGTGTTGAAGATATCGTCCAACAGTCTATTGGATCTCAGGTAGTTAGTTAGTTAGTTCTCCGTATTCCCATTTCTCGTCTTTTATTTACATCCGTATAATTGTATATTATCCTCTACAGATTTTGGAGATTTTGGAGGAACTAGAGAACACCGAGTTCTCACTCGATCCGGTAGAGAAAGAAATTGGTGATCAAATCATCACATTACTACAACAAGGTGGGAATTTTGAGAGTTCATCCGATAATAACGAACTCGAGGTTTTCCATCAAGCTGCTTCTAGATTAGGTATAACTTCTTCAAGAGCAGCTCTCACGGAACGAAGATGTCTCAAGAAACTTATCGAAAGGGCACGAATGGAAGATGACAAGAGGAAAGAATCAATTGTAGCTTATCTATTACATCTCATGAGAAAATACTCAAAGCTATTCAGAAGTGAGATTTGGGATGATAATGATTCACAGGGAAGTAGCTCATTGCCTTGTTCACCAACTATTCAAGGCTCTATTGATGACGGTCGTGCTTTCGACAGACAGCTGTCGAAACTGAGTTCCTTCAACTTCAGACCATGTAATAACAACAATAGGAAGTCATTGCAGATGTCTGTTCCACCAGAGGAACTGAGGTGTCCGATATCGTTACAGCTTATGTACGATCCAGTCATTATCGCGTCCGGACAAACGTATGAGAGAATCTGTATCGAGAAATGGTTTAGCGATGGACACAGTACATGTCCGAAAACTTGCCAAAATCTCTCTCATCTATGCTTGACTCCTAATTACTGTGTCAAGGCTTTAATTTCGAGTTGGTGTGAACAGAACGGCGTTCAGGTTCCCGATGGACCACCTGAGTCTCTAGACCTTAACTATTGGAGACTTGCATTGTCTGTTTCCGAGTCCACGGACACAAGAGCAGCAAAAGAAGTGAAGGTGGTTCCTTTGGAAGAGAGTGGAACTATTAAAGAGGAATTTGAATACCAGGAACCTCAAGTTACTCTTGATGAAAGATGCACTGATTTGCTGACTACTTTGAGCCGAGTCGATAGTTTACGGAAGAAATGCAGAGTTGTTGAGCAAATAAGAGTGTTGCTAAAGGATGATGAAGAGGCTAGGATTCTCATGGGTGAAAACGGGTGCGTCGAAGCGCTTGTTCAGTTTCTCGGATCAGCTCTAAATGAAAATAACCCCCCGGCTCAAAAAGTTGGAGCTATGGCTCTCTTTAACTTAGCTGTGAACAACAACAGGTATTTGATTGCTTCTTATCTTGATCGTTCTTCGGATTTTACATCTCATTTCTTGACCGGTTTCTTTTTTTTCGGAATTGTAGGAGCAAAGAGTTGATGCTAGTATCAGGGATTATTCTTTTAATGGAGGAAATGCTATGTAATCCACATTCACATGGTTCAGTGACTGCACTATATCTAAACCTCTCATGTCATGAAGAGGTAAAGCCGGTTATAGGTTCGAGTCTAGCGGTTCCGTTCTTGATAAATCTTCTTTGGACCGAAACCGAAGTCCAATGCAAAGTCGATGCACTTCACGCGCTTTTTCACCTCTCTACTTACCCTCCTAATATTCCTTGCCTTTTATCTGCTGATATTGTCAATGCTCTTCAGTCACTAACCGTCAGTGACGACCAACGATGGACGGAAAAGTCTTTAGCGGTTCTGTTAAATTTGGTTTCGAACGAGGCGGGAAAAGACGAGATGGTTTCAGTACTGGGACTTATAAGTAATCTTGCGACGATTCTTGACACGGGTGAATCAAATGAGCAAGAACAATCTGTTTCTTTGCTTTTGATATTATGCAATCACAGTGAGATTTGTAGCCAGATGGTTTTACAGGAAGGAGTAATACCGTCTTTGGTATCTATTTCGGTAAACGGGACTCAATGGGGAAGAGAAAGAGCGCAAAAGCTACTTACATTGTTCAGGGAACTTAGGCAGAGAGATCAAACACATTTAACAGAACCGCAAGCAGAAGTCAGAAGCCCCGAGGCTGCAATGGAGTCTAAACCGCAATGTAAATCGGCGTCGAGAAGGAAAATGGGAAGAGCATTCAGTTTTCTATGGAAAAGTAAAAGCTTCTCAGTTTACCAATGTTGAAAAAACTGATTTTGTTACATTTAGTTTATGTAAAGTTCGTCTCTTTAAGGCTTATATTATCTCTTTTTGAAAGTCTTGGAGGAAAGAATATGTTTGTATAGGTACTACTTTTATTGTATCCAAAAGGATTTGTTTTGGGTTCTTTGTTATACAATTGTATGTAGGGTTTGAAATTTCATGATATAAAGTTTCTACACTTGAAGCAACTTTGTTATAAGTTGAAGGACGAGATACGAAATTTTTAAAAATATAAATCACTCATATTTGTCCTTTTTTCCTCAGTCTGAGAAATCTGCAGATTTTGAATTGAATTGAGGTTTCTCGAAAAGTGCCGGAGTACGATTAGGGTTCCGGTGATCCTAATCGCGTCGTTCGTCGGAGAATGAAATTCGTTGCTTAAGAGATTATAGGCTCGAAATTGTAGATTGTTGAACTTGTGTGCTCTGTGATATGGCGAATCTTCCGATTCTTCAATTCGAAGAGAAGATTGTAGAAACTGTGGAGAAGAATCCAGTAGTAGTTATAATTGGAGAAACTGGTTCTGGGAAGAGTACTCAGCTCTCTCAGATTCTTCATAGACGAGGATACACAAAATCCGGCGTAATCGCCGTTACTCAGCCCCGACGTGTCGCTGCGGTTTCCGTTGCCAGGTGATTTTCCGTTCAATTCCTCTTGTTTATCACGAATGAATTGGATTTTTCTCATTATTGATAAGCTATGGTGTTTCAGGCGTGTTGCACAGGAGCTTGATGTTAATCTCGGAGACGATGTTGGTTATGCAATACGATTCGAGGAAAGAACGTCGAGCAAAACGCGTATTAAGTAATGAAATATTTTAGTTTTCTGTGTGTTTTTGATTCGTATGATTCGTGTATTAGTTTTTCTCATTGTTGAGTTGTTGATTGCTTGACTCAGATACCTCACAGATGGAGTTTTACTTCGTGAGAGTCTATCGAATCCGATGCTCGATGATTATTCGGTAATCATTTTGGATGAAGCTCACGAGAGAAGTTTAAACACGTAAGGCACTTTGTTTCTATTCTTTCGTATGCATTAAGATCTTATTTGCTCAAAGGTTTTAGAATATGCTTTTAACTTGGTTGATTGTTAATTCAGGGATATTCTGTTGGGTCTGATGAAACGGTTGGTGAAAATCCGTACGTCTAACTTTAAAGTTCTTATAACGTCTGCAACGCTTGATGGTGAGAAGGTTTCTGAGTTCTTTTCGGGATGCCCGGTGCTAAATGTACCTGGAAAGTTGTATCCGGTGGAAAAATTATACAGTAAAGAGCGTCCTGTTAGTTATATCGAGTCATCATTGAAAGTAGCCATTGGTATGTTCAAGCTTGTTTCGTTTTTGACAGTATAGTAGTTTCTCTTGCATGAAAAATAAAACCTTGTTGTTACTTGCAGATATACATGTTCGTGAGCCAGAAGGTGATATCTTAATATTCATGACTGGACAGGTCAGCGTCATTGGTTTCTACTCAATTCGTCAGAACTAGTTTATTGCGTCTTTTCTTACTCTATCATGGTTTTTTTATAGGATGATATAGAAAAATTAGTGTCAAAGCTAGAGGAAAAAGTACAAAGCTTAGCAGAAGGTTCCTGTATGGATGCTATTATTTATCCTCTTCATGGTTCTTTACCACCTGAAATGCAGGTAAATATTTCTAGAATCTCGTGTACAAGAAACTGGCTCCAGTGTCAATTTCTGAATTTTGCTTCAGCAATTAAGATCTCTTGGTGGTCTTAAAGATTTCAGTTATTTTTCTTGACTATTTCACCATGTCTGCAGGTTCGTGTATTTAGTCCACCTCCTCCAAACTGCAGGAGGTTTATTGTTGCTACAAATATAGCTGAAACTTCCCTAACCGTGGACGGCGTTGTGTAAGAAATCTATAACCTGAAAGTTAACATGTTATTTTTGGTTTTCATGTCTGATATCTACTGTTTGTGTCAACATGATGATATTCAGTCAGAACTAGTGAACAATGAAATTGATACTCAGCTTATCTTATTTTCTTATGAAAGGTATGTAATTGATTCGGGGTATGTGAAGCAAAGACAATATAACCCATCAAGTGGAATGTATTCTCTCGATGTTGTTCAGATTAGTAAGTAAGCAAATCAATCTTGTTTCATATGTCTTGGTTCATTTCATCAAATTGTCAGCTAAATATGAAACTTGTTTAATCTATTGGTGCATATAATGAACTTATAGTTGACATGGGATAAAATTTATAGCCTTACCCAAAAAACTAGTGTCTGCATCCTCATAATGGAACTCAAATAGGTTTTCAATAATATCTCAACAGAAATAACATATGCTTAGTCAGGAATACTACTGCAGGAATACTGCTCTTACTCTGGTTTCATCAAGATGTTTTCTTATTGTACGTTGATTTTCTTTTCTTTTCCACTATTATGTTCCAGAGTGCAAGCTAACCAACGCGCTGGACGTGCTGGCAGAACAAGACCTGGGAAATGTTATCGATTATACCCCATGGCAATCTACCGGGATGACTTCCTTGATGCAACAATTCCTGAAATACAACGGACTTCTCTTGCTGGGAGTGTTCTATACTTGAAATGGTTGGATCTTCCTGATATCGACATTCTCAAGTTCGATTTTCTTGATGCTCCTTCATGTAATAACGTATTTCTTTCTGAAGTTAAATGTCGTTTGTAATTGTTAGTAATGGTTAATTGGAGATACTTTATGAAATTTCCATTGTCCTTTTATTTCTACGGTTTTGATCTTGTCTATATATGCAGCTGAATCATTAGAAGATGCGTTGAAGCAATTGTATCTCAATGATGCAATTGATGAGGATGGAGCAATAACAAGTGTTGGACGAACAATGTCTGGTATGTTTTAGTGCACTCTGTTTAGCCTTTTTTTTATATATTTTGCGCTTACTCTCAAACTGAGCAAATTTATGGTTCAACAGAACTTCCACTAGAACCATCATTGTCAAGAACATTGATAGAAGCGAACGATAATGGTTGCTTGTCTCAAGCTCTAACAGTCGTTGCCATGTTGTCAGCAGAGACTACTCTACTTCCTGGTAGAAGGTAAGTATTAACGATATACCAATTACTTGAGTCAAATTATGAAATGTTTAAAATCAAATTGACTAGATGCAAATGAATCAGCTCTGCTCTTTATGATTTGTGCTTGTATGACAGTAAACCCAATGAAAAGAAGAGGAAGCATGAGGATTCCAATCTTCCTGATGGATCCGGATTTGGTGATCACATTCAACTGCTACAGATTTTTGAATGTTGGGACCGTTATAATTATGATCCCGAATGGTGCAAAGAAAATGGCTTGCAGGTATTTCTCTCACTTTCTTATCTATTTTTTAGTATTCCACCTGAAAAGCATGGTGACATCAAAAGCGTTTATGCATTGTCACCAAGTGCCATATTTCAGAAATTAGTCAAATATATGCTGTTCTCTGTAGTTAATACAATCTGTATAGCATCTACATCCCCTTAATTGTTGAGATTTGACTCCTTGGGATTTTATGTCTTGTGTTTTCTGTTTTATACGGTTTTATCCCTATCTATAATGTGAGCTGGTGAAATCTACTACCGTTGTTGAAACGATCCTTGTGGTACATTATTACTTAGGCTCCTTATGCTAGTAGGAAGAAAGTTAATGTTTTGTGAAAAAAATGATTTGCAGGTGCGAGGGATGGTGTTTGTCAAAGATGTTAGAAGACAGCTATGTCAGATTATGCAGAAAATATCCAGAGGTTAGTATTGTTTCATGACAACTAGATTCGATGAAAGAATACTTATTCTACTATACCTGTTTCGAAATCATAATGGATACTGGACTCTTATTCTACTATAGTTTGTTATGTCATATCTAACTGTCACTGATACATTTGATAAACTAGATCGATTGGAAGTTGGGGCACGTGGAAGGAAGATTTCAAGCCGAGAGGACTACAGGAAGTTGAGGAAAGCTCTATGTGTTGGCAATGCAAACCAAATTGCTGAGAGAATGCTTCGTCATAATGGATTCCGGACTCTTACCTTCAAGCCCCAGCTTGTTCAGGTATTAACTTCTCAAACCAAGTCTCCGTAATCTGTTTTATTAGCTCATTCTATAGAAGAAGAAAATTTGTAAAGTAAACTTAGGATGGGTAAGTGTTTCAGCTTCATTTGATCATCCACATGTTGATTTTTTTGGTTGATTGTAGGTGCATCCATCGTCTGTGTTGAGTACGGACAACGAGGGAATGCTGCCTAACTACGTAGTATACCACGAGCTGATTTCCACCACACAGCCGTTCATGAGGAACGTTTGCGTAGTAGAAATGTCGTGGGTAGCTCCGATCAAAAGGAAGATCGAGAAACTAAACGTCAGAAAATTGAGGTAAACACAAACATTCCTGGTGGTTTCAGTATAATCTTGTTCTAGTTTTCTTCTTCTTCTGGTGTGAAACTTAGTAACTGATCGGTTTTTTCTAATCTGACTATGTAGCGGTGGACCAGCTTCCTCTATCACGGAACCTGAGGAGAAGACAGAGTTGTCTAGTAACAATGCAGAAACACCTGCAGTTTCTGAAAGTGTCGAGAGTCGGATCGAAGCAGCCAGAGAACGGTTTCTTGCTCGTAAAGGACCTACCGGTAGTTAATGTTCATCTTCTGATACTTTTACTTCAACTTCTTATCGTCTTCTTTCTCAACTAATTGTCTCAAATTCTTTTGCAGCAGTGAAATCAGGAAAATGAAATGGCTGCTTCTTCTCTATACCCTGCAAATATCTTATCTTCTTGGAACAGCAACCGTGTTCTGACATGACTTTGAAAACAGCAACAACTTTGGGTTTGCCGATGTTACATCCCGGACTTCAATGACAAGATCAGGCCTAGTGGATACATGCTTCAGCTCAGCAATCTTTCATCCTCCGTTGTAGCTTTTTCTTCTTATTAGAGATGAATTTTCTCTTTTTTTTTCTTCATATGATTAACCTTGTTCTTTAATTCGTTAAAAGTATCAAATGAAGCTAATCTTTTGAAAAATGAAGTAACAACGTCTATATTACTCTCAAGTCTTAACCAAAACGCAATTCATCTTCTTCATTGTTCATTACTCAATTTTCTCTTTCTTAAAAAAAAAGAAAAAAAGAAAGAATCTAAGTTTCTCAAACCTAATTCCAAAAATCAGAGAGATGAAGAGAAGTGTCGGCGAAATCTGTGTTATGAGTCAACTCTTAGGGGGATTATTGGTTGATAGATTTTTAAAGAGTTAGAATTTTTAAAATCCATAAATATGTGCCGACCAAAAAGAAAAAAAAAAATCCATAAATATGTTAAATTTGTAGAGAGTTTTGTGTATTTAAAAAGTTTAGTTATTTAGAATTCTAAGAATCCAATGATTTTATGAGGTATTCTCAAAATCTTGTTGTATGAGTAAAATTATACGAAATCCATTAACCAATAACACTAGATTCTAATAGATTAGAATCAATAAATATTAAACTTTTTGAATAACAATGGATTTTAAATGGAATTTAAAAATCATCAAACCAATAACAACAGATTTCATTAAGAATCTCATAATCCATAAACCAATAACAATGAATTCTACAAATTCTAAAAATCTTTAAGAATCCATCAATCAATAAAAGAAACGATATCAAGAGGATAAACAAGGTAAAATCACCAAACGATATTCTTGTGTGACGTGTCTCTTCTGGTGGTCTCTCATCCAGAGTTGTAACATCCCCCAATCGAAATCGACCTTGTCCTTAAGGTCAAGTGTAGGAAACTGTTTCTTCATGACACTGACCCACTCCCAAGTGTTGTCACATTGAGGTGTGTCTTTCCACTTGATTAGAACCTCTTCATGTCCCGAAGCTCGGTTGACACGATGACCCGATACTGCTTTTGGACTTGACTCTAACACTCTCTCTGAAGATAGCTGAGAAGGTAAAGGAGTAGGTACCAGTGCATTTTCTTTGGCCAACTTAAGTTGTGTCACATGAAATGTGTGGTGAATCTTAGCTTCAGGAGGCAGGACCAACTTATAAGCAACATGACCCACTCTGTCTGTTGCCTGTAAGGTCCAAGCTTAAAGAATACTAAGTCCCCCACCTCAAATTCAACATGTCTCCTATGGTTATCAACTTGCTTCTTAATGATCTGTTGGGCTCTAAGGAGATGCTAACATAACATATTCCCACAGATAGGACAAATTTTCAAAGATTTTAATTGCCAGAGGAAGACACCTAAAAGGTTTTTATGCCCTTAAAGAAGATAATGTGCACTCAATGTACATTTCACATCAAATGATCGTATCTTATTCATATCCAATCTAAATTATTCGTTTAACCTCACGACGAGCATCACTGCAAAACCATTGTAAATGACAAACAATGTCTATTTAAAACTCAGAGATCATTTATCATGACTGTCATCAGACTGGTTTAGAGAATAAACTAATCCTACTAACTAAAAGGAACTGTTTGGAGCTCTAGAAGGTAGCCACATCAGCAAAATCAGCTTCCCCCACACGCTGCCATGTCAGCACAACCAGAAGAATTTTATAATTGTTTGTTTGAATAAAAAGATCCATTACAATCCTAGCATAAAGTCCAAATTAGGCTCAATCCTACGTCTTCCTCGCCTCTCTCCCTTCTCAGTTACAGAAGATTATTCATCTCTACACAGTTACAAAAAAAAACGTTACCCCTTCCAGCTTCCGCATCTTAAAAAACACATTGATTGATATTCCTCAATTACCTTTTACTCCGTTTCTTATATAAACACATGGATTTCTCACAAGCCTCTACCACACTCCACATAAAGCAAACATAATATGGCTTCCGAGTCAAAAACCTTCCGCACCCTTACGAAAATCGGAGGAGAATTCTGTAACCAAGAAATGCCTCCTGATTCACTTCTGAGAAAACCTTACACAAAAGATATTAAGTTTATTCTCTGTTTCAACGCATACTTTATCGTCGAAGGAAAATTATTGTGTAAATTTACTTAGATTGGATTTTGTTTTGTTTTTCGTAGCAATTTGGAGTTTGGAGTTTATCGTCCAAGGAAGATCCATTAGGAGTTTGGGAATTTTGAAGCAAAAGTACCAGTGTTGAAGTTGATTGCTACTTAGGTGGCGGATGCAAAGGTTATAGGTTTGCATTAAAGTTGACAAAATAACTTGAATATCTCTTTCAGTATGTTGGCAAATTGCTCTTTGTATTCTGTGGTGTTGACTGGTTGTTGTGTTTAATGAAGGTGGAGTTGATTTCGAGAAGAAGAAGAAGAAATTACAAGCAAACGAAATAGGTTCTGAGCAAAAAAACAACACAAGCTTCCCACCAACAAAGCCAAAGCTATATTTTTTAGCTCCAACAGCAACAGCACAACTAGATTAGAGTTATTCCTCTTTGCCTCTCACATATTTTGGCCACAGATAGTGGTATGTGTATATTTTGGCTTCATATCCCCATGGGGTTTCTTTGGAATGCCACAACTTATGTGCCTACTTAATCGTTTTTTATTGCAATATTTTCTAGCTATTCTTACCATGCATTACTCCTTTTTACTAATTGAAGCTATGGTGATGATAACATGGAAAACAATTTTCAGGAGCTTCAACCTATGAAATATGGACGTTTTCTATAGCTTTTACTATGAAAACAAAGCTCAAGTTTATCATGGATCTTTGCTTAGTCAATGGCCATCACCACATTCAGAGATTGTAAGTCCTTCTCCGAAATAGAATTGTTAATTGGTTTTTTGATAGACTACTTTTTCAGGAATCATATTATATGACAGATGGAGTTAGTGAGTTCTGAATATAGGGATGCAATAGAGCCTTAAGAATCAGTAAGAGAAGAAATATCGGCAAATGCTAAAATTTACAAGCTACAAGCTTTCCATTTGTTAACTCATCCTACAAGCTTTGGGTCTACTCTCTTGGTGTTGGACGAACCCACCAATCACTTAGGAAAACATACTTTCAAAAGAAATGCTCGAGGTTTCTAAATCAATACTATTCTCATTTATGTTTGGCCAAACTGTTCTTTGAGCTTGCCTAAGTTCTGTTTTTTTGTATTCTATCTTTTGTCATCAGGAGGCAATAAACGAGTACAAATGAACGGTGGTTTAAAAGACTATGCAGGAGACTACAATGTAACAAAATCTTTTCTTAATTTTTTCCCTTTCTTTTCCAGATTTGTTACATTCTAAAATTGTACAACTTAAAAACAATGTTTCTCAGTATTACTTCCATAAAGAATATGGAAGCTAGAGCCAAGGAGCTGGAGAGAGAAGCAGAGTTAGAGGAAAAATCTATAATATTGAGAGCAAAGTCAAAGATGTCAGAAGCAAAGAGACAAGCAAGGAAGAAGCAAAGTATTTCAAACTCCAAAACAAAAGTCAAAATCCATCAAAATTGCCAAGAGATGGAAGTAAAGCTTCCAAATACGTAAGCTTTTAGGTGTGTTTAATGTTATTAATTAGGTCTATATTCCACTGAAAATTTGGACAGATCATTGTAAATTTGTAGATAGATGATTTATTTAACAAGAGTTTTTCCTTTTTCCCTTTGAGTTTGGGCTTGAGCTTTGTTTAAAATTACTCTACACCCAATTTCAATTCGTAACAAAAGATCATATGTTATATTCTTCATCAGAAATCTTTACTCTTTAATTAGTTAAATGTGTGTCGTTTAAAATAAATACATGGACACATGATCTTTCATTCATTAAATAAATAATACCATTTCTCCAAAAAATATTATGAAAAATATTGTAAGAGCTTATGCCCTTCATACCAAAAGGTCTTTGGTAGGAATTTACTTCTCAAAAGTGAAAAAGAAGATGCAAATGAGCTTGGAGTCGATCATGCTTTTGTCATGCGAGATGTAGTCAAAGAGAAAGCATCTCACATTGTGTTGGGAATGAAGAAGAGATAAATGAGATAGCCACATCAGAGAAGAAAATTCAAGAGCCAGTGAGTGACGCTGAGAAATAATCATATGAAGAACATGTTGAAACTCAAGCGAGATATTAGATGATATGGATTTTCTAATCGAACAAACACCAACAGATCAAAGAGAAGAAGTTAGTGTTGATAAATCTCTTACAAACACCAACACAAACGGAAGCTCTGAACTTTACAATCGCAAGGAATCCTTCTTTGCATTAAGTCTCCGACATTCGCAGGTTTGTACCTCCTGTGTTAGCCGCAAAGACTTTCGTCTTCAAATCCGCTTTCATCGCCGCTTCATTTAAAGAGATAATACACTTCATAGTGGTTCATTTTCTCTTTCTCGTGACAAGCTTCTCCGAGGTGTTGTCATTGAGTCGGAAAGCATCCTTCGTGACACATTGTGTCTTCTAGGCCCCTTTTCTACTATCTCTAATCTCCATGTTTTATGCTCAACATATGTTTTAGCCGATCTGCGAGTTATGTTTTCTTTGTTAAACTGTACCACTTTCTCCATGATTGGAGTTTAATTACTCAATAGTAAAATCGGTTTGATAAAAAAAAAATCTCTTACAATAGAAATATTAAGCGAGCAACTTCATGTTTCGATCTTCAACAATACACAACAAAACCTTGATCACGAAACTAAGAAAAAGAATAATAATAAAATGATGTTAATCAAACTGCGTTATTTAGCGATCGAGTTTATGATGTTAATTACTAGAAAAAATGTCTACTACCTCCAATGTCTAATTAAATATCAGACATGGGTGAGAAAAACGTCATTACAAACATAACAGTTTACAATGCAGGGACACCATCGTTCGACTATCTCTATTGGGTGCATAAGCAACATATTGTATATCCAACAAATCATGTCCACCAAAAATAAAAACTTTAAACTATCATCGTCGCAAACATCAACCCAAAAGATCAAAAAAATATATACATGAATAATACCTAATAATTCTTTGCATAGATATAACAGTTCAAAACAAAAATGGATGAAAATTACTCTTAAAGTGGAAATTAGCAAATAGATAACAAATTATTTACAAAAAAAATTATTATCCAACCCACGCGTAACGTGGGAAATCCCCTAGTTATCATAATTGAAATTACAAAACCAACATAAACCAAAGCATTAGTGAATTGTGGCCGATTTAGTAGATATTCATGAAATGTTGTATGAAATTTGGAGTTTATAAAATATTTTCTTAAATACAAATTAGATATGTGAATTTAATGCTTTCACTTTTTGATTACTTCTTCACGATTTGGGTTATATTTATGTTAAATCCATCAAATAATTATCGATTTCGTACTGGAGTGTCAAACTTTTTATCAGAATGTAGCATCTTCTCCGGCCACCGAACACCTAATTTCTAGTAAAACTCTTTTTAGAACCATGTTACATCTCGTACCACCACAAAATTTTATAGTTGCCGCAAACAAAGTTTACAAAAATATAGCAAACCCGCTCAACCATTGATATAAATTTATAATCAACAAAACGTTAAAATAAAAATATACATATAATGAAATTAAACACTTATAAAAAAAATTGAACATAGAAAAAAGGAATCTTTTCAAAATCTCTAGTTGTCTCATGTTTACAACTTGCTTTGGAATTACTATATGTCATTTCCTCCTAACCAAGCTTAAGAAGATGAGACCATAGCCACATGGATCAACTTGATTCGTCAAGTATGGTGTGGAATATGATCATGCCTTCTATGTAGCTAAAGCTGCATTTCTATCAACAAAACTGAGTAGCTCTGTTTGTGCAGCATCCATTATCGCACCAAAATCTACGCTCATGTACCTTCCCCTGCACATCAATTTAGTTCAATATATCACATGTACCATATCATCAACATATGGCTTGGTTTAGACAAAGATTGTTATACCAGAAATGAGTTTTGGACCAGATTGAATTGGGAAAAGCTGGACTTCCAACTCCATGCATTATCCTTGCGATGGCTCTTGGTGTGAATTTGGCCTGGCGATTACTCTGCAAAAACACCTGTTTTGCCTCCAACATTAACTCAACATTCTTTGGATACATAGCAAATCAGATATAACAAACTGTGACTTCATGGATTTGTACCTTTATGTCCGCTCGTAGAAATGCGCTGCAACCACAATATAAAGCATTGATCAATTTAAAATGGAAAGACCATGCTTTGAATCTATGAAGGAGCGAAACAATTTGTTCGTACCAATTTTGAATTGTCTTGCTCGGCGTGTCACAGTTTTCGTCTCCATTGAAGTATTCTGAAATTCTGCTTTGCAGGCTCAGAGTTTGCTTAGCACCAGAAGTAAGTTCTGGAGTGTCAGAGGCATTTATCGCGGCCACGGCTGCACTAGACATAATATCTAGTTTTCTCACCTATTTCAAATGTAACATTATTGTTCCATACATACGAGGAGCTGAGAAGCAATTAGCTGCAGCTGATGAAGTTAGAGAACTTACTTTGCAAGTTTCGATCTCTGTGAGCCACTTGGTAAAGTGACTGGACAATGAACATATATCCCTTGGAGATTCTAAGATTGTGTAACAAAAGGCAGGGTCCTTCATCTCGTATGTTACTTCCCCCTTCATCTACAATGATTTTACGGAACAGGTTAACGAACAAAGATCTTGGAAAGTACATTAATCAAATCAATATGGTCAATAAGAGGAAGAGAAAAGACCCTAAAATTTAAGATGAAATGAAATGGAGATATCTGGTACTAAGGCACATATTATAGTGGAGAGAAAATTGTTATCAACCTTCAGTGTTTGAATCTCAGCCAAGACATCTGTTGTTGCAACACCTACACTAGAGGCCACAGCTGGTATATCGAAGACGTATAAACCTTGCTTTACTTGAGACCTGAAACCACATAAAAGATTCGAACATTGCTACAATTATGCTACTTCTTCAGAATTGCTTGACCTAAGAAGTTGAAGACAAGGGATAGGTACTTACTTCTTCAGAATAGCTGCAACCATGCTACTTCTTGCAGCCAGAGTGTTTGGAGAAGACTGCAAATATAGCACAACAATATTTGAAGCTTCTCAACCAAACAACACAAGGAAAAAATATTGGAGCTTGGCACGAAACAGGAAAGTATTCAGCTTACAGCTTCCTACCTTGTGGAAATTTAAAGTGCAGCATACGTTGAGCTGTGGAAGCATACGTAAGTATTGCGCATCCCCCAGCTCCAAATGTGTCAAAATCGTTTGCATAACCTGACAGATTCACAATGAGAATTCAGAATATCCTGTAGGCGAATGTTTACTTCCTGCCCACTATCTCACAATGGTATGTTTTAAGAAATGTCAATGCAACAAAGACTCAAGAAATATCGTTGGAACAAAGGTTCCAGAAAATACCTCTTCCTTCATATCAAATTTATGAGAGGCAGGTTCAATGACTAGCGAGCAGATCTTCTCATGTTGCTTTGTCTCAGAGGAGAACACATGGGTGAGAAATTTTCCAACTGCATATTCATCGACGCCATCACTGAACAAGAAGGAGAAAACAAAAGTTAAGAAACTTAAAAGCCTCTTAATGCAGTGGCAAGACATGTAATAGTACCCACACAATCACCTGTGTGCAAGACTCCGAAGCTTTAGATATGTGCTATCATCATAAAAGAGATGGCAATAAGACAAACGCCCGTCGCGACCAGCTCGTCCAATTTCCTGTAACAAATACACTTAGTTTCTTCTTGAGAACGGTGTATGCAATATGATCACTACGCTTAAAAGGATTCTGGAAACAAAAAAGTTTGAACCTGAACGTATTCTTCCAAACTGCCTGGCATACTGAAATGGATTACCTAAAGCATGTATGTAAATTGTTACACGAGATGCGAAAAAAGGTAAAGATATGCTCAAGCATTTCAAGGGTTTTCCTTAGACTTACAGCTCCAACATCTCCCTTGTCAAGTCCCATGCCAAATGCCACAGTTGCAACAACCTTCCATAACAAAAGAAAATAGTTGAATTCTGTCATTACTTAACATTTAGTGGTAGTTTGCATGTGTAGATTTGACACAGGGCAAACGAAATTTGTAGACTTATTTTCTCACCACTCTAATCTTGTTGGAACAAAATGATTCCTGTATGCGAACACGGTCTTTTGCAGGTAGACCACTGTGGTACCCCTGAAAAATCAGTTGAGCTAAGCTTGATTAGAGTGTAAGAGTCTAATTAATCATAGATACACGTATATCGGAGATATTTAAATGGAAACAACCTTTGCCATGATGTTGTTATCGCGTAAATACTTGCTTATCATGTCAGTCTCAAACTGCACAAACACAGTTCAAAGTTGCTTATAGTTAGCATTGAGCATGATACAATAAGAAATCAAAGCAATTTAAGTAGTATCATTTTTTTTGTTGTAAACAGTGAAAAACTCGTAACACTCTCACCTGAAATTTGCAGTATACAATAATGCTTCGAATCTTTTTATATTGAGGAGACTCCATCAAAATCAATAGATCTTTCATTCTGCTAGATTTTCAGATTTCACTCAGTTACAAGTTACAACTAAAGGAGTAGAAAGGTGAAAATATAATCAAAATACTTGCCTGTCAGCTCCACTCAATGAGACAGACAACTCAAAATTGTCTCTCAGTTGTGACTTCTGAATAAGATTAGTTGATGGTATCTCTAGTGCAGACATGACAGCTTGCAAAGTCATAGTAGTGGCGGTTGCAGTCATTGCGAGAACGCATTCTGCCTTGAGTTCAGAACAGAGCATTGATGCCTTGAGTCTCATGTATGAAGGGCGAAAGTTATGAGACCTATTTAAAACAGCTCTTAACAAACCAAGAAAAATACAACAGTAGATACTAAATTCAACAGAGAAAAGCAATCTACCAGATGCAAAAGGAGCTCACCATTCTGATACACAGTGAGCCTCATCCACAACGACAAGTGACACCGATAAAGACATGCGAAACATTGACAAGAATTCTTCATTCAGAAGTCTCTCCGGCGATACAAAGAGAACCTGATACAATGAAGTAGTTCCAAATCAAATTCTTTCATAAGGTTCTATCGAAAGTAACTTTCCTGCAGAATGTAGAACATACCTTTATTATGCCTTCTTTAAGTTTGCGCAATGTTTCTGTTGCTTCCTCGGGTCTCTAAAGAAAACAATTCACAAAGCAAACTCCATTAGACTTCTAAAGACTATGATTGACCACAACAAACACTAATCTGTGACACACACACACACACACACACACACCTGGCTACTGCTCAAGAGTCCACCTTTAATAACCGAAGGCAAATGTTTCAACTGATCGATCATCAACGAAACTAAGGGACTCACTACAAGCGTAATTCCCGGCAGAACCATTGCCGGAATCTGGTAACATAGAGACTTACCGGCACCGGTTGGCAATACCAGCATCGTCGAACTCCCACCGAGAACCATCTTGATCGCCTGCAACTGCCCATCTCGGAAAGAATCGTAACCGTAAACCAAATTCAACAGCTTCGTTAAACTCTCATCACAAACCTCAGTCTTAACTTGAAGAATCGCTTCTTCTACTGAGCTGATAAAAGCATTATCTTCCTCTTGTCTAAGTTTTTGCAAATCAGACTCTTCCTCTAACAATGATTCACCTTCACTATTCTCTTCCACCTTGTTATATCTCTTCCATTTGTATCTAGATTTTGATGTACCTTTGTATTTGCTCGGAAACTTCTTCCCTCTCTTACCATTCAAGTTCAATTTCACGAAATTACCTCCATTACCACCGCTACGACGAATCACCGGAGCTTTCACCGGCGGAGAATTTAACGTATCAGTGATAAGATTAGGAGGTTTTCTCCTAATAACGGATTTCGGATGAGCGATTGCTACTATTTGTTCCGGCTCCGGCGCAAAATCGACGGAATCCGATTTCAATTTCTCTTCCGATGTAGTAAGAGAAGCTTTACGGAGTATGGAGAATGACGAAAGAGAAGAAGAAACCCTAGAAGGTTCGCAGATCCGAAAAGGGAGATTGGTGAATAATGAAGATGGAGGAGAAGGTACTGGAATTTCCTCAGATTGATGACGATCTGGAGGTGTTTTGGGCTTTTTTGAGGTAGAGGAAGAAGGGGAAGAAACTTTCCGGGATAAACGACGTGGCGGTGGCGGTGGCTGCGGAGGTGGAAATGGGTCGCGGGGAGGAGTGGCGGAGACGTGAGAAGCATCGGAGTCTGAATCGGAATCAAAAATCATTTTTGAGAAATTGAAGAAATTTGGGTTTTTCTTTTTTAGGTCTGTGCCGCTCTTCTTCGTTTTCCCGCCATTTATCAATCACAATATTGTCTCATCAAAATTCAAAATAAAATTCTATATATAAAAGAAAAATTATAATGAGATTTTATTTAAAGGTATTAGAGTTTGTCTGCCTTACAGTGGATCTTATGATAATATTTGAAAATAAGTATTATATATTTTCGTTTGGTTTGGATTAAAACCAAAAAAATAACAAATACCTTTTCCACAGCTTGTATCATTAGGGCATGTTCAATTGAGACAACAAAGTGTCTAAAAACACTATTTTTATAATATAAAATTATTAAAACACACACTCTCTCTTCTTTTTACTCAACTTTATACCTTCTCTTTCATCCTTTTACTCAACTTTTATTAATTTTATATTTAAACACTCTCTCTTCTTTTTAAAAACACTACTATACATATCCAATTTTAGACACTCTCTCTCTTCCTTTTCCTCAACACACTCACTATCTACTCTCTTTACTCAAATTTTATTAATTTTATATTTTAATATACCCCACAAAAACACTTTTTTCTTCTTTTTACAACCATTTTAATAATTTTATATTATAAAAACACCATATTAGACCCCAAGGTGTCTCTCAATGTACATGCCCTAACTTCTATAAGAACACCAAAGGGCCTACAAGTCTACATCTTTCTTTCTCTAAATATTTTTAAATAAGATTCATACTCACATGGCCATGTCTTTTCGCCAGTTTTATTATGATCCACAAGTTGATGAGCAGACATGATTGCTTACTAACTTGAGGCCCTTTATGATCACAACAAGGAAGACAAAATCATGTGTTGCGTTGTGTTCGGCTTGGTTGCTCTAAATTTATCTGAACTCAAGTAATAGTTTTCCCTTATATATAATGCAACAAGAAGCCTATTGGATTATTCACAACCCAGAAGTACCACTCAAAGAGTTCTACAAAACACAACTTAAAAGTCTCATATCCTTTCCGATCTAAGAATCTATAATCCTGAAAACAATGATGAACACAAAGAAACTCATGAAGATGGCCAAGAAATGGCAACAGAGAGCAGCTCTCAAGAGGAGAAGAATCTCATTTCAGAGTTCAATTGTTACCACTAGACCACTTTCGGTAGAAAAGGGATGTTTCGTGGTTTACACAGCGGATAAAGCCCGCTTTGCTTTTCCGATAAGTTACCTCAGCAACTCTGTTTTTCAAGAGCTTTTGAAGATATCTGAAGAAGAGTTTGGTCTCCCAAGCGGCGGACCAATCAGGTTGCCCTTCGATTCAGTTTTCATGGAGTATTTAATCAAATTGATCAAACGACGAATGCATGGAGATACAGAAAAGGCTCTGCTGATGTCAATCTCTAGTGCTAGATGTTCGTTGCAACTACAAGAACAACAGAGTAGTAGTCAACAAGTTCTTGTATATTAAAAAGTAGCAATTTTTTTTTGTGTTTGTAAAATTTATAGTTTAGATAGACAGATTATTTCAGAAAATACAAAATAATATTTTTTTTTCTATATTCTCTCCTCATGAAAATCAACTTCACTGTTACTTGTGACCACACTAAACAAAAGAGACTACTAATTTACTCTACAAATCTCTAGTTTTGCACAAAGCATATTACTGACGTAAAGAGTAAAGCCGGATCAAAACTGATTCACCAAGAACGATTAGTAAAGATAAAGACTTAGATGAACTGGCAATCAATAAGCTAGTGGACTTGTGTGCCGTTTATTTAGGGAGAAAAACATGTGTACGGTTTGTCATGACATGGAGAGCAAAGTTGCGACGTTTGAATTTTTTTTAAAGGAACGAAGGATTCGAACTGGGAAAATAGGTGCATTAGCCTTTGTGCTACGACAGATCTTTTGGTTTGTTATGAATTAAATATATATATATATATATATATATATATATATATATATAACAAGTAGTTTTGTTGGTTGGTTAATTGGTTACATTTTATTCATGAAATGGGTTGGATTGGTATTAGTCTGGATACAACAAAATAATTCTATTAGGTCTAATGTACTTATTAGATCTAATAAGTAGAAGTTCTTTGTGTCAGAATTGCGAAATTCTATGGCTCGAATCTTTAGTATTCTCTTATTTATTACCTGTGTCTACTATTTAGGCAGAACACCATCACCCATTTTTACTAAGAAACTAAAAGGAACCTCAGAAACGGAAGAAAGGGGTGGGACTAAACAGGACCAAGAGGTATCCACCGAAGAAGCTCCTTTTCCTTCTCTTTTTTTCGAAAGAAAGGGAGGATCTGGACAAAATCGATGAAATGGAAGAAATCCGAGTGAATGGAAAAGACAAAATTAATAAGTATGATGAATTCCACGTTCGAACATACTATATCGCTGCCGGGATTCGAACCCGGAAACAACAACCATCAGTCAGATAGATGCATTAGCCTTTGTGCTACAACGGATCTTTTGCTTTGATATGAATTAAATGTATATATATAAGGAGAATAAAGTTGTGAAGAAAAAAAAAAATTTCACTGCCGGGATTCAAACTCGGAAACAACAACCATCAGTCAGATAGGTGCATTAGCCTTTGTGCTACAACGGATCTTTTGCTTTCTTATGAATTAAATATATATATGGTAAGGGATTCTGGTAAACTTTTAGTATTCAAAAATCTGTTATGCTTTCGAGGATAAGTCTTCATCAGAAAACAAAGACGATTCCAAAGGCTATTACTAAACCAATTGATGAAATATTGAGAATCAAGGTCGTTGTAGTTTGAGAGATTTGCAAAGGTTTATGAGTGTTTTAGCTTCTCAGCAAATATACTTGTATTTTAGAATTTAGCTTTTTCAAAAATCAAGAAGAAACAAACCTTCTCAACGTTACCTTGTCATCATCGATTTAACACTTTCCATAATCATTAGATTCTCTCGTTAAGAATAGAACAAATTCAAAGCAGACGTAGAATATTTTTGCCACAATCAACAGAGACAAATTGGTTGATATCCAAACTAATTCAGGACTATACAACAAATCCTGAGACTTTTCAAATCCAAAAGTTACATTTTTCCTAAGTTTTGTAGGTCTAGATGGATATGCGAGCCGTTTATTTATGAAATGTTATTGTTACAAATAACAAAACGAGCAAAAAATAACAAAATATCATCTGCTGCCAGGCTTCGAACCCAGATATCTATCATTTTGATATTAAGCAATGTGCTACAGCAAAACTTTTGTTTATCAATCAGTTTTATATGTATATATAATAATAAATCTAAGAGTTTTTGGGTTTTTACATCTTGTTGTTTCCTAGGGTTTAAGTTGAAGAACCAAACTCGTTTCAGATTTTCCTCAAATCAGATTCAATGAAATCGCCGGAGCTAGTAACGCCGGGAGATGTACTCGGAGATTCGACTGAGCTTAAACCCGGTAAAGGAGCTTACGTCAATGACACCACCGTCTTCGCTTCCCTCACCGGAATTCGCCGGATTGTTCCTCCTCTTCCCCAATCCCTTGACCAGGTTTCTCCTTTTGATTCCTTCTGTTTCGTTTATACGTCTGAATCTGGATGTGTGTATGATTTTCTTCAATGGAAAAAGCTCAATTTTATAGCTCCTTGTGTTTGTGTGATTTATATACAGAGAGCCACTGTTGAAGTTACAGGTCACAAGGCACATGGTCTTATTCCTGAGCCTGGTTCTGTTGTACTAGCAAGAGTGAGTCTGTTATTATTCAATTTTGATGCCAATAATCATGCCACAGTTACAAAGTTTTGATCTTTATGTATTCTCTGTGTGATTTTTGTTAGGTGACTAAAGTTATGGCTAGAATGGCTACTGTTGATATCCTCTGTGTTGGTTCGAAGGCAGTTTGTGAGAAATTTGCTGGTATAATCAGGTGATTTTCTCCTGCTCTTGAGGGTATTTGATTTCAAGGGTTTGTGTGTGTTGATTCTAACTTGTGGGTTTGATCTTTCAAAGGCAACAAGATGTTAGAGCAACAGAGATTGACAAAGTTGATATGCATTTGTCTTTCTGTCCTGGTGACATCGTTAGAGCTATGGTTGTATCCTTTCTGCATTTAACATTTTTACTTATTCTTTAGAATCTCTGTGTTACTATCTTTGGTTTTTGGGTTCTTTTTAGAGCAAAGGCATTTCTTAGATTTGTTACATTATGCAATCTTGTTTTCTCTTCTAGAGTTTAATCTGAATGGAGATTAGTTTGTAGTCTATAATAATACATCTCATGGTGTGTGGTATATCATCTTAATTTGGCTTAACTTGGAGTTTCAAAGCTGTCTCTTGGTGATGCACGGGCGTACTATCTTTCAACTGCTAAGAATGAACTTGGTGTGGTCTCAGCAGAAAGTGCTGCAGGTATATCTTGTTTCCTGCTCTTGGAAATTATTAAAGAAGCCAAGAGTATATAGAGAGAGTCTATAACCAATCTGTTAAATCTCCTGCTGTTTTTCTTGTCAAAGTGTAGTACATAGTTGTTTCTGCATCTAACTTGTACTTGTCATTGTGGAACTATGAGTATTAACCCTGGAATTGGAGTATGTTGAAGCTTTTGATATTCATACGTTATAGTGTGTATTTCCGTTTTGAGTAATGATCAAAGTTACGGGCAATTGCGCAGGTGAGACAATGGTTCCGATAAGTTGGACAGAGATGCAGTGCCCCTTGTCTGGCCAAACCGAGCAGAGAAAAGTTGCCAAGGTGGGCAGTTGAGTTCAAGAAGATATGTTGGCGTCTCTCGGAGACTTAGGTGTGGTCTCTGCAATAAGAAAGACCTGTGAGATTACTACTACAATTTTGTGCTCTAATGACATCCTTAAACGGCACTCTGTTGTCTGATTATCAGGTGTAGAGATAAGTTTTAGATTAATTGAACTTATTCCTACTACATTAATGTGGGCATATTTTAGGATAATTAATTAGTCTTGCTTGATTTTAAACTCGAAAAGAGATTTTCTTTGTTAAATTTTACCTTGTGGTCATCAATTCGATGCTTTCCAACCACCATCGCAAATTTTACCTTGTGTTAATTTTATTGTTATAAACATTGGTAGCAATATACATTCAAAGAGTTGTACAAACAAAACTTACAAGATGTTAATCAAATTTCTCCTTCTCAAATTAAATTTCTCCTTGCACACAAAAAAGCTAATCAAGATGCCCAAGAAATGGCAAACGCTAAGCAAGAAAAGAATCTGCAGACCACTAGCTTATTGATGCCAGTTTGTCGTGCCATCGGGAGCAAAGTTGTGACGTTTTAATTTTTTTTTTTTTTTTTAAGAAAAAAAGGAAAAAAAAATATTCCAACGTCACAACCATCTTCTTGATAGGTGCATTATTAGCCTTTGTGCTACAGCTGATCTTTTGCTTTTTTTTTTTTTGGTGAATCGCCAGGAGATAAATCTCCTAGTTTTTATTAAAACAATAAAAGTTACAAATGTACTTGTCTCAAATGAGTATGACTATGTGCATCCTCATTCAAGATCAAAGCAACCTCATTCGGAACAGAGTACAAAGCATGAAAACCGAGCGGTAAAGAAAACGCATAGTTTGCCAATCCATCTGCTAGACGATTAGCCTCCCTATACACATGAGCAATTCGAACTGACCAGTTCTTCGCAAGAAAGCCATGACACAACCGTACCAGGAACGACAGCGGATGTAAATCACAAATCCCTGTCTTTAGAAAACCCACCACCGTCTCTGAATCCACTTCCAATTCCAGCTACGTTACTTGCTTCTCCCAGGCGAGAAGAAGACCGTAGTACACACCCCAAAGTTCCGCTAAAGGTGCAGAACACCGTCCTATATTCACCGCAAAGCCAGCAATCCAATCCCCATTACCATCGCGTAAAGCTCCCCCTGCCGTTGCCGTACCAGGATTACCCTGGAAAGCACCATTCGTGTTCATCTTAACCCAACCCACACACGGCGCCACCCAACTAATATTAATCTCAACCCGGCCAGTCCCACTAGCATTCACTGATGCCATGGAGAAAGCGTTACAAACATCTGCCGCCCATCTCCGTAGGAACCTAGTCCTATCTTTCCACAACCGGTTATCCCCAAACACATTGCCACACCTCCATTTCCAAGCCCACCAAACACTTCATGCAAATAAAGTATTCCATGAAACGCCGCTAGATTCGATACTTGGATTGAGATTCTCATATAACCAGCCAAGAATCGAGTTATCAAAGATTCTCATATACAGCGGATCTTTTGCTTTGTTATGAATTATAAATACATATATATATATATATATATATATATATATATATATATATATATATATAAATAAAATTATGTAAGGAGAGCAAAGTTAAAAAAATACTCTGCGGAGGTTTGAACCTAGAAACAACATCCATAGATGAATTAGCCTTTGTGCTACAACGAATTTTTTTGTTATGTTATGAATTATCTATATATATATGGACAATTCAAACAAATCATGAGACTTCTTAAATCCAAAAGTTACAATTTTCCAAGGATTCTTATTAGAAATCTCACACAGAACAAACCAGAGTTGGAATTCTAGTCGGATGTGTGTCGATAATTTGGACAGAGGACGATATGCCGGCTTCTCACATAGAACCAAGTGTGGTCTCTGCAGCAGTGAGATTACTACAGTTTTGGGCTCTTTTAACATCTTAAACATCAGACTGTTTTCTTGTTCTCAGGTGTAGAGATAAGTTTTAGTGTAACTTGACCTTATTCCTACATCAATGTGGTCATATTTTAGTATACTTATATTCATTAGGATTCTTGCATGTTCTTAAAACTCTAAAAACAGATTTTCTTTGTTATATTTTACCTTGTGATCATCAATTCCACACTTTCCAACAACCATTGCAAAGTTAGGGCACTCAGAGCTGATTAAACAAGCAAACAAAACAGAGAATTAGAACATATGAAGAATATACAAGAGGCAAGTCAGATCAAAACTGATTCATGAAGACTTTGAATATGGCATTCAATTACTTACCTTTGTTGCTTTGCAAATTCCCAAGTGAAGTGCTACTTTTTATCTTTTGGAAGCTGCAAATTCAAATCATAAAGATTGAAACAAATCTGTGTCAAAACAAAAAAAAGATGGAAACAAATCTCGAGACTTTTCCAACCCAAAAGTTACAAATTCTCCAAGGATTGACAAAAATATATTTTCCGCTGGCTTCAAACCCGGAAATTTCTTAGTTGAGAGTTTGTTTTAGCCTTTGTGCTACAGCGGATCTTATGACAATTTTTGAATTATAATTATCATTTAGCCTTTGTGCTACAACGGATCTTATGATAAGTTTATGTTGCCAGGCTTCTTCGAACCCGGAAATTTCTTTAATGAGAGTTCATTTAGCCTTTGTGCTACAACGGATCATATGGCAACTTTTGAATTATAATTATTATATATTTTGGGTTGGTTTCGTGAAAAAACTTTAACAAAAATATTTTCTGCTTCGAAAATATTTTGGGTTGTTTTAGCCTTTGTGCTACAGCGAATCTTATGATAAAAGTTTCTTCATTCATTATAAGTTTCTCACCAGGCTACACCGTTAATTTGTAGCTCATCGGTCAAGTGTACTTTGAAAGCGAAAGAAAATTTTTGACCAACAAAATTACATGACCCAACCATAACCATTGAAATTTTCTGAGAACATCAAAGGACCTACAATTTGTATATCTTCCATTCATTTGCACATGCCTTTGTACCTAAATATTGTTTTCAAGATTTTTTATTTAAGATTCATACCCGCATGGTCATGTATTCTCAACATATGTGTTTAAATCCACAACTTGATTAGCAAATAATATTGATTACTAACCTCTCACCAGATGGACCCTTATGATCCACATACAAGACATACATCGGCATGTGTTTCTGTCTGGTTTAGTTGCTCTTCAATTTATCTAAACTCTAAACACTTCCTCCTTATATATAATGCAACAAGCATGTTACATTTTTCATCAACCAAAACTTGCATTCAAAGAATTATACAAACGTAACTTACATATCTTTTCGCTTTCTTTCTTCTTCTCGCTTTCCGATATAAATCTTCTGCTTGAAAAAGATGATGAACACAAAGAAGCTTATCAAGGTGGCTAGGAAATGGCAACAAAGAGCAGCCTTAAGCAGGAAAAGAATCTCTTTTCAAATATCAAGTACGGCTACTAGCAGCTCAAACGCTGTAGAGAAGGGATGTTTTGTGGTTTACACCACGGATGATATACGCTTTGCTTTTCCAATAAGTTACTTGAGCAACTCTGTTTTCCAAGAGCTCTTGAAGATCTCTGAAGAAGAGTTTGGCATCCCAAGCAGTGGACCAATCACGTTGCCATTCGATTCGGTTTTCATGGAGTATCTAATTAAATTGATAAAAAGACGAATGGATGGAGATACAGAGGAGGCTCTGCTGATGTCAATCTCTAGTGCTAAATGTTCTTCACAATGCTCATTGCAACTACAAGAACAACATAGTAGACAACAATTGCTTGTATTTTAGAGTGTGTTTGTAAAGACTCTCATGTATTAGGCTTCATAAATGAACAAAATATTATTTTTGACTCTCTATTTGACTTTTCTCATCATAATGAAGATTAATATCACCTGTTCTCACAGTTTCATCCTAAGTTCTGAATAATAATCTTCAAACCATTTTATTGAAGCAATTGTTAGTTAATCTTCAAACTCTTCATCTTTGTTTCGCCAGTACATGTGTTTCTTTGTATCCATTTGGTCATTAATTATAACAAGATTTGTTGTCTCCTGAACAACTTTTGTGACTCACATTTGATTTAGTTGATGGGTCTACTAACCAATATGGGATCCTAACACATTTAGTACTTTACTCTTGACATAAAAAGTTTTAATAAAGATTCATTGTCATACCCACATGATCATGTCTTCTAATCAAAATTTTTTAGTCCACAAGTTGATTAGCAGACATAATTAATATATTACTAACTTGAGACCATAATTAACTCATAAACAAGTGATGTATCTGGTTAGGTTGTTCAAGAGCTAGTGAAAGTTGCTTCTTATCATCAAAAGTTATGACGTTTTCAACCATTTCAAAAGAAAAGGAACAAAAAATTAACAAAAATATTTTCCGCTAACGAGCTTTGAACCTAGAAAGAATGCTTAAGCCAAGATGCCACAACGGATCTTTTGTTCTGTTATGAATTATAAATATATTTATTTGAATGTTCTGTTATGAATTATAAATATATTTATTTGAAAGCTAAGAAGATTGTTCTTAATCATAGAATTAATATTCAAAGAAAGGACCTACAAGTTCTACATCTTCCATTCATCTGAACATGTCTTTGTATCTAAATATTGATACACATATTTTCATTCAAGATCAATGCCCACATGGATTTGTCTTCGCACCAGATGGTTTAATCCACAAGTTTATTAGCGATTACTAACTTGGGCCCCTTTTGGTCATAGACAAGGTATACAGAAGCATATGTTTCTGTCTAGTTTGGTTGCTCTTAAATTTTTGTCTAAAGCTTAATCTAAAATAGTGTCTCATTATATATACAATGCAACAAGCCTGTTGGATTCCCCATCAACCACAACTTACATTCAAAGAGATACACAAAGGAAACTCAAATATCTTTTCGCTTTCTTTTTCCTAAATCTTCACCTTGAAAAAGATGATGAACACAAAGAAGCTAATGAAGATGGCCAAGAAATGGCAACAAAGAGCAGCTTTAAGCAGGAAAAGAATCTCATTCCCAAGCTCAAGTACTAGCACCTGAACAACTCTGTCTTCCAAGAGCTCTTGAAGATCTTTGAAGAAGAATTTGGCCTCTCCACGGAAGGACCAATCACATTACCATTCAATTCGGTTTTCGTGGAGTATCTCATCAGATTGATCCAAAGACGAATGGACGGAGATACAGAGAAGGCTCTGCTAATGTCAATCTATTCTGCAAGAACAGAGTAGTACTCAGCAATTGCTTGTATGCTAGAATGTTGCAATTTTTTGTGTTTGTAATGATTCTCTTGTATTAGGTAGACACATCATTTAAGAGAAAATACAACTTATTGTTTTTCTCTCTCCTTTTAATTGTCTCATCCAAATCAACTTATTATTCTCACCTTGATCTATATAGTGAGTCTCCAACTTCTGTTACAAGTGTTTCTTTGTTATCAATCTCTCTGATCATTTCTTTTAACTAGATTTGCCGTCTTTAATTTCACCGAAAGATTTGTTGTCCATCTATAACTTACCGTAGTAACTCAATAAAATACAAAAGAAGGCCATGTCAAGCCCAAATTGTTAAATGTCTTTTCTACTTTCTTTTTGTTCCCACATCGGTAAAACATGGAAACAAATAGATGGTTTATATATCGATGGAGTCGATACAATGATTGTCACCTGCTAA
The DNA here is from genome assembly GCA_963576765.1 of Draba incana. Classification (NCBI taxonomy): domain Eukaryota; kingdom Viridiplantae; phylum Streptophyta; class Magnoliopsida; order Brassicales; family Brassicaceae; genus Draba; species Draba incana. The sequence goes on from OY755208.1 coordinate 5,053,983, forward strand.
TATTGGAATGATACAGAGAAGATTAGCATGGCCCCTGTGCAAGGATGACATGCATTAATTGAGAAATGGTCCAAATTTTTTTTGCTATTTTTCGTCAAATCGAATCTCAATCCAAGGACCTTTTACATGCTTTAACTTGATTTAGCATTTTCATGACCTATTATTTTTTGTGACTGACATTTGATTTAGCTGATGAATCTTGACAAGTTCTTAACTTGCATTCTGCATCTTTGACAAGTACCTAACTTCCTTTCTGCATCAATGTCTTAGTACCTAACTCTTAATGTGATTCATTAGCATACCTACATAATCATGTATTCTCATAAGAAGTCTTTAGTGCACATGTTGATTGGCCGACATAATTTGGTACTGACTTATCATATATAATAAGTTCATGTTGTACTGTTGAGTCAGGTAGGTTGCTCTAGAATTTGTCACAAAGCCTATCTAAATCTGATACTTTTTTTCTAACGTTTATATATAACATAGCGAGCCTATTGCATTCAATCATCAATCATACCCTCGATCTAAATCTCTTTTGCTTTTCGATCTAAATTTTTTGCTACGACGAAATTGATTATGAACACAAAGAGGCTCCTCAAGATAGCCAAGAAATGGCACCAGAAACAAGCTCTCAAGAGGAAAATAATCTCATTTCAGCGATCAATTTCTACTACGAGCAATTCAAACGCTGCAGCGAATGGCTGTTTTGGGGTTTACACCGCTTTGCTTTTCCGATAAGTTATCTGAGCAACTCTGTTTCAAAAGCTATTGAACATCTCTGAAGAACAGCTCGGCGTTTCAACCGGCAGTCCAATCATTGCCATTCCATTCAGTTTTAGGGGAGTATCAAATCAAATCGAGTGCTAGTTGCTCGTTACATTGTTCTTTGCAACTACACGAACAACTATTTACAGTTAGCAATTTCTGTGTTTGTAATGTTGTATAAGATAGACAGGTCATTTCAGAATTACACTATTACTTCGTCTCTTGTTTAGATTGTCTCATCAAACTTATAAAAAAATCAAATTCCATATCAAAGAAAAATGATCTAAGTTCATGTATCACTTTGCCGTTACAGTTTCAACTCTGAAATATTTAGGCCATTTTTGTAAAAATAGTTCAGCTGCTGAAAGTTTTCTTCACATCGATTCATCGAAAACGCTGTAAAGGCACACAAAACTGCAAACCAACACGGTTAACTGATCTTACAAAGTTCTAATAAGTTCTAATAATGAGTGAAATCTATAAAAAAATTTCACTCATTATGACGCGAAAGCAGATTGTTCTGAAAAAACAGAATTAATATCAAAGGAACCTATTATAACAGCTTATTTTTAACCTGTTGGAAATATTTTTTATTCTCTAAACAGAATTAATACATCTTTCATTCTCTAAATATTTTTAAATGAGATTCATACCCTTATGGCCATGTCTTTCCAGCAGATGATGGAGCAGACATGATCACAAACAAACAAGACCGAAGCAAAGTTTCAATTATTCATCAGTTTCGCTGCCAGGATTGTTAACAACAACCATCAGTCTGATAGGTGCATTAGCCTTTGTGATACAAGGGATCACTTGCTTTGACATGTAAGGGGCCTAAGGGCTTTTTGGTTAATTTTTGGTATTCAAAAATCTGTTACGCTTTCAAGAATACGTCTTCATCACGAAACAAAGCCAATTGAGAAACAAGGTCGTAGTAGTTTGAGAGACTTGCAAAGGTTTCACGTGTTTTAGTTTGTCTAGATATTTGATGTATTAGGTTTTTAGCCTAATTCACCCATGGTTTTGTGGTGTTTTTCTTGTCTTTTTGTTTCCTTTTGATGTCTTTTCAGGTCCTACAAGGCTTTGGAGCATAATTTGGAGCTGCTGGAGCTCTATGAAGAAAAGGAGAAGAATTGGAGCAAAAAGAAGAGTTTTCACTCCACCGAGCACCTGCTCGGTCCGAGCGAGCACCTGCTCGCACCAAGACACCAGAACCTAAACCTAATAAAGCTGTGGCCGCCAAGTTCATCTGATGGCCCACACGATCCCCAGGAGTTAATGAGTCAACATCAATCCCTTTTCATTAGGGAGATGATTGATTTTAATCATAAATGGGATTTCTACTTACTTTCCTTCTTTTGCTTAAAAAGATATCTTTTGTTTTTTAATGCTTTTCCTTGTATTTAAGAGAATGACTTCTGAATCAGAGAGGTATCCTTGTATCACGAAATATTGAGTGGACTTAGAGTTCCTTCTCACGTTTTTAATAAAAAGTAATTTGTTCTTCATCATCCGAATCATCACTTCCACCATTGAAGTCTCTTGTTCATTTCCGAATCATCATCCAATAATCATCTAGAGAAGAATTCTAAACCCCCTTTCATTCTCCATTTTCCATTATGAATTCTTATCTATTGATTGTTGCATTTGATTTGACCATGTCCGAGTAGTTTCATAACTAAGTTGGGGTGATTTCAATGGTGATTTAGGATCTTAGATGGTTGAGCCAAATAGGGTAATCTTATGTCTTCATCTCTAGGAAATCTTAACGCTTAGGCTAAATTGATCGCTTAGTCTATGATCTCTAGGTTTAATCTATTCACCGAAAATGATATAGGTTGCTAGAATTACCATTGATGAGCATTCGGTGGTAACCAAAACGCCATTGATCGTTGCCATCGAGTGTGAACATATCGAACCATTGCATTAAGGCTTGTTTACTTCATTACTAAATCCACTCGGAAGTTTAGGTATTTAGGTTGTAGACAAAGATATTGATACACCGCCGAAAGCGGGGCAATATTACATTCATGTTTGAGTTCTAGACCGTGTTCAATTAAACCCTGAATAGATGTTCAACTTAAGTATCTGAAATCACCGGAGAATCATCTCGGCTTAGTGCTTTTATCATCTGTTTTTAATCCGATTTTTATTCCAAGCACCTCTCTATTGCATTGAGCACCTGCTCGTTACCATTTCCAACTATTTAATTTATCTTAGCTTTATTTTAGAACCTATAAATTCATAGTGTAACCTTGGTCTCTGTGGATTCGATACCTCTTATACTACTGCTCTTGTCTGTACACTTGCAGTTTATTTTGGGTTAAAACTCGAGACATCAAGTTTTTGGCGCCGTTGCCGGGGACCAATAGCGTTACCTTTGAATTTTGGTTTTATATATAGTCTAAGAATTTTGCTAAATTTTGTTTATTTTGTTATGTTTCAGGTGTATGACCAGTAGAAGAACGAGGAGAAATCTTAACGAAGATCTAGTTAATTTTACGAACGAAGAACTCGCTCATCTCGAACGTCAGAATCGCCGTCGAGCACCTGCTCGCACCGAACGAGCACCTGCTCGCACCGAACGAGCACCTGCTCGCACAGAAAACATGGCAGATCAGGAAGCTACGAATGCTCAGTTACAGATTTTGAGAGATCAAATCACCCAGTTGCAAAGGCAACAGCCGCGGAGTCAGCCAACCATAGGGGATTCGGATAATCCCCATGCGTTTTATCAAAACCGTTCGGCCATCGTCATCCCTACCATTCAGAGACAAGATTATGAGGTCAAGGCTCAGTTGATCTCATTGGTGAAGCAGCATCTGTTTCATGGATTACCCGCTGAAATACCTATGGACCACATTGAGAACTTCGAGGAAATCTGTAGTACTACGGGTTCTAATGGTGTTCCAACCGAGTTTCTGAAGTGTAAGTTGTTCCCGTTCTCTCTCGCGGACAAGGCACAAAGATGGTTGAAGTCGCTGCCGGCTGGTTCATTGAGGACTTGGGATGAGGCTAGATCCGCGTTCTTGGATCATTTCTATACGAAGTCCAAAACGGCCGGTTTGAGAAACAAGATTGCATCCTTTCAACAACACTCCGGAGAAGCTTTTGGTGAAGCTTGGGAAAGACTCAAGGAGTATAAGAGGGAGTGTCCTCATCACGGTTTCAAGAATGAGCAAATCTTGAACATATTCTACGATGGAGTCGATTGGGATTATCGTAATGCATTGAATGCCGCGAGTAATGGGGACTTTATGACCAAGACGAAGGAAGGTGCATTTGAGCTAATCGAGAACCTTGCCTCAAGCTCCAACAACAAGGCTCCCGAGTACGATAGGACCAAGAAAGTCAATAGTGTTGACTCCCAGAAGATAGATGACTTGACCGCTAAAGTGAACTTGCTTCTACGAGAGACTCAAAGGCCGGTTAAGTTTATGGAAGAAGACGGGGCTGCCCCTATCTCTAAAGAGTTTGTGGATGATCAGAATGATGGAGTAGAGGAAGTTAACTATGTGAACGGCCAAGGGTACCAAAACCGTGGGTTCAACCCCAACTACCGAAGCCATCCCAACCTCTCTTACCGCAACACCAATGTGGAGAACCCCCAAGACCAAGTCTATCCGCAACAAGTGGGTACAAATCAGAAGTTCTACACCACCAACGCTCAAGGAAAGCAATTCGTCCCCAACCAAAGTCAGAATCGGTTCCAAGCAACGAACCAACAACAAACCACTTCCGCACCTATATCTCAACAAGATGATTTGAAGGGTCTCATCCATCAACTCATGGCCAACCAACAGCAGACGGCATCCGAGCTGGGCAACAAGGTGGATAACATGTACAAGGATCTTAATGCAAAGTATGATGCCGTGACCGCACATGTGAAGAAGTTGGATACACAAGTGGCTCAAACGGCCGAGGCTATTCAAAGACCGGTTGGAGCTCTTCCTGGCCGTGGTGAAGCGAACCCTAGGAAGGAGTATTCGCCATGTAATGCTGTTGAGTTAAGAAGCGGAAAAATGTTGGCACCACCTACGGCCACAACCTCTCAAGTAAGGGCCAAGGAGAAAGTTGTTGAGCAACCGGCCCAAGAAGATGATTCGACAGAAGATGTGGCGCACAAGGAGACTGGTTCTAACTCAGGAACACCACCAGCTGTTGTTCTGATCAATCTGGAGAAAATACCCCAGCGAGCACCTGCTCCCTCGACCGAGCACCTGCTCGCTCAGAATGCTCCCGCGAAATTCCCAGAAACTCCACCGGAGCGAGTCTATGTGCCTAGGGTGCCTTACCCAGTGCCTCCCAAGAAATCTAAGAAGGATTTGGAGGATGCTAAGTGTAAGGAAATGATTAAGGGTTTGGAAGTAAAGCTTCCTTTGGTTGATGCGGTTCAAATGGTACCTTCTCTCAAACGGTACATGAAGGAGCTGATTTCTGAAAAAGTTGTGCAAGAGGAGAATGTGATGATGGTTTCCAAAGAATGTAGCGCCATACTTCAGAGTAAAGTATTGACTAAGAGAGGCGATCCCGGAAGGTTTGTTATATCGGTAAAGATTGGGTCGTGCACGTTTGCATGCTCATTGGTAGACTTGGGTTCAAGTGTTAATTTAATGCCTTATTCTGTTGCTAAACGTTTAGGTTTTACCGATTTCAAACCAACTAAGATCTCCTTGATTTTTGCAGATAGATCCACTAAACTTCCTGTAGGTATAATCGAGGATCTACACGTCCGCATAGGGGACACTCTAATCCCAGCCGATTTCGTGGTTCTAGAGCTCGATGAAGAACCAAAGGACCCACTGATTTTGGGGAGAGCATTCCTAAACACGGCGCGTGCAATCATCGATGTTGAACAAGGTATAGTAGACCTCCGTCTCGGAGATATGGTGGTGCGTTTTGAGATGAGTAAGATGCTCAAGAAGCCGATGATTGATGGGCAAATATTCGTAATCCATGATGATCCCGAGATGTCGGAAGATGTAGTTGAGGAGATCCTAGCTAAGGACTCACTTGAAGTTGCGTTGACAAAAGCCGAAGGTGAACACGGTTTTCTGAGTGAAGACACCCAAGGGTTTGCCAAGTTTCTGGATTCCAACGTCAGAATAGAAAAAGAAGATGAATTCCTGAGTCTGACCGAGGACACAGAGATCGATGTTCTGTCAGACTCCCAGCGAGCACCTGCTCGTTCAAACCGAGCACCTGCTCGGACCAAAAATCAGAACATCACCGGATCTTGGAGCGAGCTGAAAGCTCCAAAGGTAGAGTTGAAAACCCTCCCAGCAGGGCTCAGGTATGCATTTCTCGGTCCTAACTCTACATATCCTATTATAGTGAATGCGGAATTGAATAATGTAGAGATTACCTTGTTGCTATGTGAATTGAGGAAGTATAGAAAGGCTCTAGGATATTCACTTGATGATATCACTGGAATATCTCCTGACTTGTGCATGCACAAAATAAATCTAGAGGATGAATCAATGACTTCTGTCGAACATCAGAGACAGTTAATTTCGAGTCTCAAGGATGTCGTCAAGAAAGAGATAATGAAACTTCTAGATGCTGGTGTAATTTATGCTATATCTGACAGTAAGTGGGTAAGCCCTGTGCATGTTGTGCCCAAGAAAGGAGGTATTACGGTAATTAGGAATGAGAAAAATGAATTGATTCCAACTAGAATGGTAACCGGTCATAGAATGTGCATAGACTATAGGAAATTGAATGCTGCTACTCGCAAAGATCATTTTCCTTTGCCATTTATTGATCAAATGCTTGAACGTCTTGCTAATCACCCTTACTACTGTTTTCTAGATGGTTACTCAGGATTTTTTCAGATACCTATCCATCCCGACGATCAGGAAAAGACGACGTTCACATGTCCGTATGGCACATTCGCATACCGTCGGATGCCATTTGGTTTGTGCAACGCCCCAGCTACATTCCAACGTTGTATGATGGCCATTTTTACCGATTTAATTGAAGATATTATGGAAGTATTTATGGATGACTTCTCTGTATATGGGAGTTCTTTTGCTGTTTGTTTGTCCAATTTGTGCAGGGTATTACAGAGATGCGAGGAGAAACATCTAGTTCTCAATTGGGAGAAGTGCCATTTTATGGTCCGAGATGGGATAGTACTTGGGCACCGAATTTCAGAGAAAGGAATAGAAGTTGACAAGGCTAAGATAGAAGTCATGATGGGTTTACAACCGCCTACTACGGTCAAGGGAATCCAAAGCTTTCTAGGCCACCCCGGGTTCTACCGTCGCTTCATCAAGGATTTCTCCAACATTGCCAGGCCTCTCACTAGATTGTTGTGTAAGGAGGTCAAGTTCGACTTTGATAGAGAGTGTTTGACTGCATTTCACACTATCAAGGGTGCCTTGGTTAGTTCACCGATAGTTCAACCACCGGATTAGGACTTACCGTTTGAGATCATGACGGATGCGAGTGATTTTGCTGTAGGAGCTGTGCTTGGTCAAAGGAAGGACAAGAAGCTCCATGTGATATATTATGCTAGCCGAACGATGGATGATGCTCAATGTCGGTATGCTACTACCGAGAAGGAGTTATTGGCGATTGTTTTCGCATTTGAGAAGTTTAGATCATACCTCGTCGGTTCTAAGGTAATTGTTCACACCGATCATGCTGCGTTGAAATACCTGCTGACCAAGAAGGATACCAAGCCTAGGCTATTGAGATGGATCCTTTTGCTTCAAGAATTTGATTTAGAGATCAAGGACAAGAAAGGGTCCGAGAATGGGGTTGCTGATCATTTGAGCAGACTGCAAGTTGAAGATGAGACACCCATGGAGGATAGTCTACCAGATGAGCGCATTTATTCGATCTGCGAAAAATTTCCAGAAGTTGAGCGAGCACCTGCTCGGCCTGACCGAGCACCTGCTCGGGAGAGTTTTTGTGGATCGATTCAGACAGTCCAATCTTCGAGTTTCCCTTGGTTTGGAGAGTTTGCTAACTACTTGGCTGCTGACAAGATTCCGGAAAACCTAACGGGAAGCCAAAGGAAGAAGTTCTTTCGAGATGTTAGGCGATACTATTGGGATGAGCCGTACTTGTACAAGCAATGTTCGGATGGGCTGTATAGAAGATGTGTATCGGAGGAAGAGATCCCTGGGATTTTGCACCATTGTCACAGTTCATCGTATGCCGGACACTTTGCCACATTCAAGACGGTTACGAAGGTGCTTCAAGCCGGTCTTTGGTGGCCAACGATGTTCAAGGATGCGAATAGGTTTGTTGCTCGATGTAACGCATGTCAAAGGCAAGGGAACATCAGTAAACGCAATGAGATGCCTTAAAATTTCATCTTGGAAGTAGAGGTTTTTGATGTCTGGGGTATAGACTTCATGGGACCGTTCCCTTCCTCCTATACGAACAAGTACATACTTGTAGCCGTTGACTATGTTTCCAAGTGGGTCGAAGCACATGCTAGCCCGACTTGTGATGCTGCGGTAGTTACTAAGATGCTCAAGACGGTGATTTTCCCTAGATTCGGAATTCCAAGGGTTGTGATAAGTGATGGAGGTTCACATTTCATTAACAGGGTTTTTGAGAACTTGTTAAGAAAGAATGGAGTCACACATAAGGTTGCTTCTCCTTATCACCCTCAAACTAGTGGACAAGTTGAGGTCTCCAACAGAGAAATAAAGAGTATCCTGCAGAAAACGGTCGGTACGACGCGTAAGGATTGGGCAAGTAAGCTAGATGACGCTTTGTGGGCATATAGGACAGCATATAAGACTCCGTTGGGGACAACGCCTTTTCATTTGGTGTATGGGAAGGCATGTCATTTACCGGTAGAGTTGGAATACAAAGCGGCATGGGCTGTCAAGCGGCTTAACTATGACATCCCTAGTGCGTCCGAGAGGAGATCCATGCAGCTGCATGAGTTAAAAGAGATTAGGCATCTCGCCTATGACAATTCCCGAATCTACAAGGAACGGACCAAAGCTTACCATGACAAGAAGATTATCCCTCGAAACTTTGCTCCTAACGATCAAGTTTTATTGTTTAACTCTCGTTTTAAGTTATTTCCAGGGAAGCTAAAGTCGAGATGGTCCGGTCCGTTCACTATAAAAGAAGTGAAACCACATGGAGCCGTAGTGTTGTGGAACACTAAAGGAGGTGATTTTGTTGTTAATGGCCAACGTCTCAAGCCATACCTTGCGGATGCATACATAGGAGAAGTTGATTCCGTCACTTTTAGTGACCCTCCTCGAGCCTAGGAAGGTTCCAAAGTCGAGCTAACGACTTAAACCAAGCGCTTGGTAGGAGGCAACCCACCGGTAAGATTTCTTGTACATAATTTGATTTTCAATTCCTTTTATTACTGACATTCAACTTGTGTTTTCAGTACTTATGTTCTGCGAAAAAGGGTAAAAATTAGCCGAGCACCTGCTCAGACCGACCGAGCACCTGCTCGTCCAACCCTGCCAAAAAAAAAAAAAAAGGAAGAGGGGGTTTTCCATTTAATTTTTATTTCCTTTTTAATTTTATTTCCATTTCTTTTAATTTTTCCATTTATTTCTCTTTCTTTTTCCCAATACCCTACTAACATCTTCTCTCTTTTTGTAGATAAAGACAAACCTTTTTGCCTCCCTCTTCCCCAAAACTGCCGACCATCTCACCATACCCCCACTCCCTTGAAACCGCCACAATCACCATAACTCCTCTCCATTAAATCACCATCTCTCCCATTCTTCAAGACCACTCACATCCTTCATCTTCCTCTCACCGAAAATCACTCAAGTTTCCAACTCCCAAATTACTCACCTCTCTCTCAATCTCTCCAACTCCCTCGCCGCCGCTCAAGTTCTCTCACGACCGAGCACCTGCTCACTCGGAAAATTCACCACAACATCACCTCCGTAATACCACCTCTCTCCGCCTCTCCTCATTCGCCATGGCTCCAAAAACCAAGTTCTCCAACAAGGAAAAAGGCAAGGGTAAGGCCTCTACCTCCGCAACCGCTTCTCCACTCACCTTTCCATGGCCTAGACCGGAAGGCGAACCGTTTGAAATTGACCGAGCCGGACTCCCAATGTCCTCACCGGACTCTTGGGACGAAATCGACGCCTTCTACTACAACCAACTCCTCCAAGTTCATCTCGAACCTACTCGGTTCATGTGCGATAGAACATTGGTCGAACTTGGTCTTCAACAACAAGTGAGGAGCATACTCTACAATGCTCGTTGCATGGCCTTTGCTCTAGAGGAAGATGTGCTCTATCCCGATCTCACTAGGCAATGCCTAGCAACCGCCACTCTCTCATACGTAAACCCCGACAAGCCTTTATTCGAGGAGGCCACATTCTCTTTCTTTGCTGGAGGAAAGAGGTACGCTATCTCCATGCTCGATTTTTGCATAGCGTATGGATTCTATGAGACGGACACGAAGCTATCAAGTCCGAAGAGGTTCCAAAAAGCCAAGACCTTTTGGGGTCTAATCGCTTCGGGTGACTACTCCTCAAACTCGGCGAGCCAAAACCGCCTTCGCCACCCCGCACTCCGTATCGTGGCAAGGATATTGGGCAACATGCTCTTTGGAAGAGCCGTAGGTAACAAAGTTCACACCGATGAATTATTGTTGTTATTGTTGGGGTGTGGTCCTATTGTAGGTGACGGAGATTCGAGCCAATTTGAGAAATACCGGTCCAACTTGGCTATACGCTTCGCGGAGATGATTTGTGCGATCAAAGACAACACAACCGCAACAAACAAAGGACCAAGGACGGAACGTATTGGAAGCTTGCTCACCCCGCTATTCCGCCGTTTAAGGGTGGATCTTTCAAACTCTTCCTACGTCCCGGAGATGAGGCGCATTGATATGGAGCACCTGCTCCTTTCCAAAATCATCATCAAACCGTCAACTTACCAATTCTTCAATGGAAACGGTGAGGCGAGCTATGTGGAGCTGCCCAACTTGGAAATCACGCAACTCTCTTCCCTTGATGATCTTGCGTTTAACCCTCCTCTGCACTACTTGGTACCAAACCCGAGCCGACCCTCCTCCGCTTCCCGCCTGAGCACATCACGTCGAAGCACATCGAGGCAACCTCCAATTGACTCCGAGGATGCTGGTCCTTCGGTTCCTCGCCTTGCTCTTCCTTACCATGACACACCATCACAAGGTGAGTTTGATCTTCCTCCGATTAATGATGATGCTAACGATGTTGAGTACAAGAGGTGGATGATCCAATCCACTAGGAAGAACAACAGCCTCCTTCAAAGGCTCATGCAGGCACTGTCCAGAGGCTGCTGCCAAGTTCCAGAAACTGAAACCCAGCGAGCACCTGCTCGCTCACATTCAGACTCGGACCAGCCTGCACGACGAAGGAGGAGGACAGATGACGATGGAGACAATGCTACTTCCAGGTGATATCCACTTTCACCCTTCTATTTTCATTGTTTATACCATTTTCGTTTTATTTTGATTTTTATTTGAACTTGTTTTAATCTACTCTTTTGGCACTTTTCTTTCACCGAGACGGTGAAAGTTAAGTCCGGGGGAGTGGATTAATGTTTAATTGGTTTGTTTTGCTTTGAGTCTTTTGTTCTTCATAATAAAAAAAAAAAAAATGCATATAGTTTCTCATGGCATTACCATTTTTATTATCTTTTTCATGCTAGGATTGAGTTTAGAGCATTTTAGGATTGCATTTGCATAGGGAGCAATGATGAAATTTCCTTGTAAAGACTCATCTTAGGATTCCATGATATGCCCTCATTAGAACTTTTTCGATGCATTAGCAATCATGAAGTAGAGGCTCATCCATACTTGAATCTTATTTCTTTGAAAATCCCAACTCATTTGAAACTTGCATGATCTAGATTCAACTCTATCAACTTGAACTTAATCTTGATTAATTTTGTTTTCTCACTTTTGGACTTTGGATCATAACTATGGATAAACACTTGACATTCAAATCATGTTTGCCTTATTTTTACCACTCTTATCTTGATTTGAATGGCTATCTCGATCTAAGTTCATCTTTTAGATGAGGATAGTACCACACCTTTTAAACCCGACCATTTTGTTCAAGCCCTTGCATATGTTCTTTGAGTGAGGCCTTTTTCTTTGTGTTGCATTGGCAAAATCTTGCAAGCATTAGAGACGACAAGGCAAAGTTTCCAATAGACTAGTTTCTTGTGTCTAAGACTAGTCTTAGGTGGGGAATGGAACCGAATTGGTTAAATGCTTTATTGAATATCTTTGGGTTTGTGGTTGAGTGTGAAAAGAAAGAAAAGAAAAGGAGAAGAAAGAATAAGTTCTAGGGAAGGAAATTAAGAAGAAAAATATATAGCTCTAAGTGTTTGAAACGGGAAACGATGGCTTAGCATGCTCTTAGAATAAAATCAAAAGAGAAGAAAATATGTTAGAGAATGCTAAGATAGAAAGAGCTAGTGCAAAGAAAAGAGTATTCCCTAGGATTCAGAAATTTAAAGAAAAGATAAGAGGAAGTTTGAAGGGTTTAGCCGAAAATGGCTAGTGGTTAAACGATTGGGTAGTGAGAAAAGAGAAATGAAAGATTGCAACAATGGGATTATGGGTAGAACTTTGGACTCCTAGCCTTGTATGCATCAATTGTCTCTTTTCTTTCTTGCTTTTGCTAAATGTGACACTTGCATTTGAGAGTCAACCACCAAAAGAAATGTGATCCGCCTCTTTACATCATTTTCAAGCCTTCTTCTACCTAGCCAAATGGTATTGATTCAATTTCCAATTGTGAGACCGCACCAAACACATTAATGAATGTTAAAGAGTTGAATTTTTGTTGATTGCATGATTTCTTTTGAGTCTAAGGATTTGGAGTAATGTTTTGATAAGAGATGAGTATGGCGAAAGCTTCTTGAGTAAGATTTGTTGTGCATCGCATTAGTTCTTGTTAGGACATGTAGTTGAATCCTTCGATGCTTCTTTTGGATTTGAGCTCCCACTTTCAAACCCCTTCTCCGGATTTAACTTTTCTGGTTTGCTTGCGGACAAGCAAAAGGCAAGTCCGGGGGAGTTGATGTATTAGGTTTTTAGCCTAATTCACCCATGGTTTTGTGGTGTTTTTCTTGTCTTTTTGTTTCCTTTTGATGTCTTTTCAGGTCCTACAAGGCTTTGGAGCATAATTTGGAGCTGCTGGAGCTCTATGAAGAAAAGGAGAAGAATTGGAGCAAAAAGAAGAGTTTTCACTCCACCGAGCACCTGCTCGGTCCGAGCGAGCACCTGCTCGCACCAAGACACCAGAACCTAAACCTAATAAAGCTGTGGCCGCCAAGTTCATCTGATGGCCCACACGATCCCCAGGAGTTAATGAGTCAACATCAATCCCTTTTCATTAGGGAGATGATTGATTTTAATCATAAATGGGATTTCTACTTACTTTCCTTCTTTTGCTTAAAAAGATATCTTTTGTTTTTTAATGCTTTTCCTTGTATTTAAGAGAATGACTTCTGAATCAGAGAGGTATCCTTGTATCACGAAATATTGAGTGGACTTAGAGTTCCTTCTCACGTTTTTAATAAAAAGTAATTTGTTCTTCATTTGTTCTTCATCATCCGAATCATCACTTCCACCATTGAAGTCTCTTGTTCATTTCCGAATCATCATCCAATAATCATCTAGAGAAGAATTCTAAACCCCCTTTCATTCTCCATTTTCCATTATGAATTCTTATCTATTGATTGTTGCATTTGATTTGACCATGTCCGAGTAGTTTCATAACTAAGTTGGGGTGATTTCAATGGTGATTTAGGATCTTAGATGGTTGAGCCAAATAGGGTAATCTTATGTCTTCATCTCTAGGAAATCTTAACGCTTAGGCTAAATTGATCGCTTAGTCTATGATCTCTAGGTTTAATCTATTCACCGAAAATGATATAGGTTGCTAGAATTACCATTGATGAGCATTCGGTGGTAACCAAAACGCCATTGATCGTTGCCATCGAGTGTGAACATATCGAACCATTGCATTAAGGCTTGTTTACTTCATTACTAAATCCACTCGGAAGTTTAGGTATTTAGGTTGTAGACAAAGATATTGATACACCGCCGAAAGCGGGGCAATATTACATTCATGTTTGAGTTCTAGACCGTGTTCAATTAAACCCTGAATAGATGTTCAACTTAAGTATCTGAAATCACCGGAGAATCATCTCGGCTTAGTGCTTTTATCATCTGTTTTTAATCCGATTTTTATTCCAAGCACCTCTCTATTGCATTGAGCACCTGCTCGTTACCATTTCCAACTATTTAATTTATCTTAGCTTTATTTTAGAACCTATAAATTCATAGTGTAACCTTGGTCTCTGTGGATTCGATACCTCTTATACTACTGCTCTTGTCTGTACACTTGCAGTTTATTTTGGGTTAAAACTCGAGACATCAATATTCTTCACAATGCATTGTGCAACTAGAAGAATAGAGTAATAGTAATCAGCAAATGCTTCTTTATTTCAAACCCATAAAGACGCAAACCTTGGGATTCATGTGTAATACTCTTTTTTTGTTGCTCTCACAGGAATTAACAAGAAGAAAACAGAGTTTTGCAAGAATAATTGAACTGAAAACTCTTGAATTGCAAATTAAATTTAGATGGCCTTTATAGACCTTACAACTGGAAAGCACCACACTTACGCACTACTTCTACTCTTACTTGAATCAAATAACTATGACCTAGTCTTTCTCCTTCAAACCAAGAGACTTATTCAAACCACGAACAGAACACGAAACAGAGTAAAACAAAGCTTTGGGCCTAAACCGCATTGGGCCTTTATTCTTCCATCCTTCCCTTAAACTGAAACTGCATAGCTTCAGTTTACTCCTCCTCAAGTGTTACTCCCATTTTTCCTCTAAGATCTTCAAACACCTCCAGTTTCACCGCTTTTGCCATAATGTCAGCTACTTCATCTTGTGTAGCACAATACTCCAACGGTATTGTTCCTTCTTTCACTAACTCTCTCAGAAAGTGAAACCTCACATGAATGTGTTTGCTTCTTTCGTGCAAAACAGGGTTCTTCGACAATTTTATGGTAGAACTGTTATCACACAACACAATTGTACCTTCTTCTTGTCCGCAACCAACTTCAGCCAACACATTTCTAAGCCACACGGCTTGACAAGCTCCATATGCAGCAGAGACAAATTCAGCTTTGGTTGTGGAGAGTGTCACAATCGGTTGCTTCTTTGATGACCAAGAGATGGCTCCTCCTCCCATCATGAATACGTATCCCGATGTACTCTTTCCGTCATCAACATCTCCAACATAGTCACTATCAACGAATCCGATTAGAGACTTCTCTCCACCACGTTTGTACCGGATTCCTAGCCCTTTTGTTCCCTGAACATACCTCATAATTCTCTTCACCGCCAACATATATTGTTCATTTGGATTCTCCATGTATCTACTAACCAAATTCACAGAGTAAATAAGATCAGGTCTTGTAGTAGTTAAGTACCTTAGACTCCCAATGAGCTGCTTGAATACGGTTGAATCAACAAGGTCTCCATTTCCAGCTTTTGTTAACCTTTGACCTAGCACTATGGGGTTTCTCACTGAGTTACACTCTTCCATTCCGTATCTCTTCATAATTTCCTCTGGTTGATAAATATACGCTTCTCATCTTGTATAACCTCAACACCTAAGAAGTATTTCATTTTTCCTAAGTCAGTCATTGAGAACTCTGCCATCATCGATTTCTTGAATTCTTCAACCATAGACAGTGAGCTGCCAGTGTAGATGAGATCGTCCACATAGAGACTTACTATCAAGACTTCACTTCCCTCCTTCTTTATGAACAAGGTGTGTTCACAATAACATTTCTGAAATCCTTCTCTCAGAAAGTATCCTTCTATCCGGCTATACCAAGCTCTTGGAGCTTGTTTCAACCCCTATAGTGCCTTCTTCAGTTTGTAAACCTTCCTTGCCTCATCTTCTACTTCAAAACCTTCCGGTTGTTCCACAAAGACATCCTCTTTTAGATCCCCTTGTAAGAAGGCACTCTTGACATCAAGTTGAAAAACTTTCCACTCATTATCCGCAGCCAAGGCAAGTATTAACCTTATGGTATCCCACTTGGCCACCGGAGCAAAAACTTCATAAAAGTCTATCCCGTACCTTTGATGATAGCCTTTTGCAACTAATCTAGTTTTGAACTTATCCACCTCACCCTTCTCATTGAACTTTGTTTTGAAAATCCACTTTAAACCAATCACTTTTGCTCCTTCAGGTAACTCAGTAAACTCCCAAGTGTTGTTTCCTTCTATTGAGTTTTATCTCAGCTTCCATTGCCTTTCTCCATACTTCTAGCTGAACTGCATCTTCAAAGCAGCTTGGATCATCTAAATCTATAAGCATGGCCATAATCTCACCTTCTTCTTCTTCAGCCATGAGAATGCTTGCATTTTCGCTGACATAATCCTTCATCCAAACAGGTTTATGTCTTGGTCTTGTATTCTCCTCTTCTATCTGACCTCAAGCACACCAGTTGGTGTCCACTTTCTCTCTCTGTTTCAGCCTTGAACTCCTTGAAGAACTGAAATGTTTCTGATTTTCCCGATAGAAAGTAGGTCCAACACTTTCTACTAAAATCATCTATGAAATTGAGAATGTACATTTTCCCACTTTCAGATGTTGGATTGATTGGTCCACATATGTTTGTGTGAACCAGCTGCAGGGATTGAGTTGATTTCCATACACTCTCCTTTGGAATTGAATCTCTGATCTGCTTACCCTTCAAGCATGTCTCACACACAGTTCCTTCTCCTCCATGAATGAATTTAGGTAATCCATTCACCATTCCTTTCTCAGCCAAAGATCTTAAACCCGTGTGATTGAGATGTCCAAATCTCTTATGCCACAAGTTGTTTGATGTTTCGATTACTTGCAGACATCTATCTCCTTTCATTTCTCTTATCTTTCTAATGGTTGCAAGTATCACAAACATTCTATTCTTGGTCATGGTTGAATACATTACCATCTTCTTCTCTTGTATGTGCCACACTTCACATGAATCATCTTCAAAAATGATCCTTAATCCTTGTTGCTGCAACTGACCCACACTAAAAAGATTGTTCTTTAGGACAGGAACAAAGTAAACATCAAATATAACTTGTGTTCTTCCATTGATCTCTAGGCGCAGCTTTCCTCTTCCTTCTACCGCCATTTTCCTGTCATCTCCCAACTTGACATTCTACTTGAAGTCTTGGTTTAATTCAATAAGCCACTC
Organism: Draba incana; assembly: GCA_963576765.1. Classification (NCBI taxonomy): domain Eukaryota; kingdom Viridiplantae; phylum Streptophyta; class Magnoliopsida; order Brassicales; family Brassicaceae; genus Draba; species Draba incana. The sequence continues at coordinate 5,070,987 of OY755208.1, forward strand.
CTTTATACCACACATGTGGTTGCTGCATCCTGAGTCGAGGAACCAGATTTGCCTCTCCTCCATTTTTTCTTATTCTACATAAGCCATGAGAATTAAATCTTCCTCCATCTCCACATAACTTGCTTCTCTCTCCCAGCTTGGACACTCTGACTTGTAATGCCCGCATTTAAAGCATTCAACCATGTCTCTGCTTGTGCTTCCACGTCCTCTTCCTTGGTAACTTGCTCTTCCTCTGCCTCTACCTCCATCAGGTCGCCATATTGGCCTTCAACTTTCAAGACCTTTTCTTCTGCATCATCTTTGGTGAGATTGAGTTCATGAACTGTCAGTGAGCTTTGTAGCCCATCAACGGTCAAGGTCTTGACATCATTCGACTCTTCAATTGCACATACTACATGTGTGAACTTGGGCGTAAGAGTTGGCAGAAATTTTTCCACAACCTTGAAATCTGGCATCTCTTCTCCTAGATTTCTCATGTTGTTTGTGATTTCCATCACTCTTGCGACATACTCATCTATCTTCTCTCCTCTTCTCATCTCAAGGAGCTCGAAATTCCTCTGTAACTAAGCACTCTTGACTCTTTCATTCCCTTGATATTTCTTCTTCATCGAATCCCACAAATCTTTCGATGTGTCTTTCTTCATGATTGTTTTTAGAATTGTCTTGTCTATCGATGCAAACAAGTAATTCTTCACCTTGTGATCCTTCACAATCTTCTCGGCTCGCTCCGTTCTTTGTGAACCATTCAAAATCACGGTTGCACCATTCCTTCTTCTATGAGATTTCACCATTCCTTGGATCTCAACAGGTTCTCCATGAGCATTGCCCAATGCTCATAATCTCCATCAAACTTTGGTATGATTACTGAATCTTTGTCACTCATCTTTTTAGCACCAGGCTCGTGTTGAGCTCTGATACCACTTGTTGCTCTCACAGGAAAACTCTTGAATTGCAAATTAAATTTAGATGGCCTTTATAGACCTTACAACTGGAAAGCACGACACTTACGCACTACTAGTACTACTCTTACTTAGAATCAAATAACTATGACCTAGTCTTTCTTCTTCAAACTAGGAGACTTAATCAAACCACGAACAGAACACGAAACAGAGTAAAACAAAGCTTTGGGCCTAAACCGCATTGAGCCTTTATTCTTCATTTTTTAGGAGGTGTTATTGGATTACCGTTAAAAGGAAACGGCCATAAATACAATACCGATGGATTGTGATGGTGTTTATGTTTCCGTTGAACTGAGTGCACACCACTTGTTTGAAGAAGAATCAAAGGAGAAAGATGAAGAAAGTAATCATCATCACAGATTTTTAGCGTGCTTGAACAGATTAAACACAACAAATCCTCTTAGAATCATTTTTAATGGCGGTGCTGGTGGTGGTGGTTCTAGATTCACTACGCCTCCTCCTAATCACTCGCGACCACTCCGATCTTCTTCAAGAGTTCAGCCGCCGCCGATTACGATTCCGCCGCCACCTCAACATCAATCTCGTTCTACCTCTCAAGTAATCTCCTTTCTGTGTTTTTGCATTTCAATTGGAGAAAAGTTATCATTTTAAAGGGATTTAGTCAAAGATTCCTTCTATTACTATCTTCAATTTCTGTCTCACTTCAATGGGTTCTAAAGATTTTGGATGAAATTGATAGACTTTTAGCCTCTACTCATTGAAATTTTGGTGGTTATTCTTTGAAATTAGGTAGGGTTCCTAAGTTGGTAAGTTAAAGTTTCTTAATCTATTTGGTTGCAGCAAACTTTGGCATCATTGAATTCAACAAAGTACACAAACAAGTTCTTTCTATTCCTCTTCATGGTTCACAAAGTAGCAGCTGTTGGGTTTGTATGCTTTCTTGTATTCAGAGGAGTCCAAGGGTTAATTGGATCAAATGGTAGTACCAAAAGGAAAGAGCAAAAGATCATTAATTTTCTACTTCCACAAGTCAAAGCTGCATCCTTGTTGAGCATCGTACTCGCGTTCCTCTGGCAATGGGCGTTCCGGCTTTGGCCTGATTTCATGATTCATTATATACTTTGGAGTACCTTTCTGATGTCGTTGTCTTCGGGTATTCTATTACTGTGTTTCCAAATGCCAGCTACCGATGCTACCTTGTTGCATTCTCTATTGTATTGGTAATGGTTTATACGCGTGCTGGGTCACACGTAGGATCAAATTCTGTTCCAAGTTATTGGCCAAGTCGTTAGAACCCGTTTCCATGTTCTCGGATCTTAATTTACCAACCTACTGCATGCTAGCTGCTGGTTTCCTCTGGATGTCTCTTTGGATTTTCGGTGTCATCGGTGCCTTGAACTTCTATTATCCACCGCTTGTGATTATGGGCCTTGTGTTGAGCTTGCTTTGGACAACGGAAGTTATGAGGAATGTTGTTAATCTAACCGTGAGTCGGGTTATTGCTTTGTATTATCTTAGAGGAATGCAGTCTAGTACGCGGTTTAGTTTCCAAAGGGCCTTGTCCCGTAACCTCGTAAACCAGCAAAAGAAGAATTTCTGGAGCTTTGTTTGTTCCAACTTTTGCAAAGAAGAATTTCTGGAGCTTTTTTTTTCTTTCTTCTTCAAGTGATTCGTTTTTTTTTGTTGTTGTAAGAAAGTGTAATTTTATCTCAGTAAATTATGTCCAGTACCTAAGATCAAGATGATTCCTCTCTTTATGTTGCTTGCAAAAGTCTAATGATAAATTGCAGAGTGAGCTTATTTATGATGGCTACAAGAAGGTCTCCAAGGGATATAAAATCTGAACCCTAAACACTTTGAGGTTTGTTAAAATGATTTTTAAACTATTCTGCTTATGTTTTCAAGTTGTTGTGTACGATTAATCCATATTCCTCATAGTCATATAAACCAAGTTTCCCGGTTTGTCTATAACCGGAGGACAATCGAACAACATTTATGTTTAGGAAGGAGTTTCACCAAATTCGTGTTAAGCTAAATTCGTGTTAGGCTAAAGTTGCCTGGGTATATTGTGAAAGGTGGAATAATAGGAAAGGATATGGGGTTGTTTACAGGTATATGTAATAAAGTATGGGGTTGTTTACAGGTATATGTAATAGTTAAAGTGGGGACCATTTCTGAAGGATGATGCTTTTCCGGAGACAGCATTATTGAAGAATCTTATCTTTTCTACTTTCTTTCTTTTTAATAATTTCTTAGCTTCTGGTCTTGCAGCAATGGGAGGCTGTTTCTCTGTCTCGTTGTCATGTGATCAAGTGGTGAATCAATGCTCTCAGTGGTTATGCCACAAGGTGAGTTATATTCACAACCTCTCCGAGAATCTAGCAGCTCTGAAGAAAGCCATGGAAGATCTCAAGGCGAAGAGAGATGATGTTCAAGGAAGGGTAGACAGAGAAGAGTTCACAGGGCGTCGTCGAAGGCTTGCTCAAGTCCAGGTATGACTTACGAATGTCATAACCATCGAAAACCAATTCAATGATCTCCTTAGTACTAGTGAGATTGAGCATCAGCGGTTGTGTCTCTGTGGATTTTGCTCTAAAAATGTGAAATTGAGTTATGATTATGGGAAAAGGGTTATTCTGATGTTGAGGGAGATTGAGAGTCTTATTACTTCTCAAGGACAATTTGATGCGGTGACTGAGGAAGCTCCAAGAGCTGAGGTCGAAGAGTTGCCTATTCAACCCACAATTGTTGGTCAGGAAACAATGCTTGAAAAAGTATGGAACCGTCTCATGGAAGATAGAGTTGGGATTGTTGGTCTGTATGGTATGGGTGGAGTTGGCAAAACCACCCTTCTCACGCAGATCAACAATAAGTTTTCTCATATTGGTTGCGGATTTGATGTTCTTATATGGGTTGTTGTGTCTAAAAATGCAACGGTCCATAAGATTCAAGGAATGCAACGGTCCATTTCCAGTTTTATAGTCTTCTTCTGTCTCTCATCAAAAGTTTTTATTATTGTTTTGCGTTTCTAATAGTTTGGGCTGAGCAAGGGGACGAGATAAGCTTGCAATACGCCGGGACCTATGCTCTTAAGGCAGACCTTGTCAGGTGCTTCTGATCATTCGAAAAATTGTGTCAGATCATAATAATTACATATTAAACAATATACACTATGGGGTTTTTCGGCTGCAGGTACGGAAAACAGACAATGGCTGGAGCAATCAAAGGTGGCCTCAGTGCGATGTCGAGATATTATCTGAATAATTTCCAGGATGGTGTGAGGCAGGCAAGTTTCTTCTAAGATTACTATTGCACTAACACTTAGATTGAACGGTATAATCATTTTTTCAGGATGCTATGGATCTCATAAGTGGTCGCTACATAGTGGACACTAGGCCTGGGCATTCGGTTACCCGTTCGGGTTTCGGGTCGGGCTATTCGGTATTCGGGTTTTCGGTTTGATGAATATGAAACCCATTCGGGTTATTACAATTATCGGTTCGGTTTCGGTTCGGGTATACTCGGGTTCGGTTCGGTTTTCGTGTTACCCGAAAAACCCAAATACCGATCGGGTTTCGGTTAAAACCGTTTGGTTATCGGATTTTTCGGTTTTAAAACCCGAATAAACCGAACTATCCAAGAAAAATTTGAAAAATCCGAAATTACATACCAATTTTTTTTTTTTTTTTCCGAAATGCATGTTAATGTATAAAAATGGTTTTTTTGTGTGAATAAAATTTAACATTCATTTTAAACATGCATTTTTGTTTTAAAAAACATGATTCGGGAAATCTATTTTTTTTTAAAACATGCATTTTTTATATAAACGTGCATTTCATAAAAAAAATTAAAAAAAAAAAGATTTCGGGTAATTCGGGTAACGCGGGTTTACCCGAACCCGAAACCCGACGAGAATAGAAACCATTCGGGTAATAGGCAATACCCGAAACCAAACCGAACCCGAGTTTTTCGGTTTGGGTTCGGATTCGGTTTTCGGGTTCGTGATTTTTGCCCACGCCTAAATCACATACTCATTATGCAACCTTTCCTAATACTAGGAGGTAAATTAAAATTTAATGAACAATAACAAATTTAGATGATAAGAGTCTAATACATGACTATGTGAAGAAATATTTTTAATACATGACTACTATGATGAAGCCTGAAGATAACAAATTTAAATAAAATTTGATAGATTTAACTAAAACTATTTCTTTTATGTCACAAAGGCATGAGCATTGTATACTCATATGGTTTTATCATGTGATAGTGAATGCTCTATTAAAGCGTGATGGCTTATTTCCTTTTCTACGAAAAATTTCTGACGAGAGAATGACCATATATACTATAATTTACGGAATTTTCGCAAAAAAATTGGTGATCCTTTTATTTTTTTCAAATTTGATTGGGAATATTTTTGTTCTATAATGCTCTGTAGGAAAAACAATGAAAATGAATCATAGAAACTAAAAGATCCTTACAAATAATTTAAATTTTGAAGAATGGAGATGAATTCAATGTACTTCTTCATTCTTTTCTCTTTTAGTGGTCACCATTTAGATGTTACAGTGCATACACAAATCATGGTAATTAACCAGACGTCAGATTCTTGCACTCTTAAAAATCATACTTCCAAGTTCCAACCTCCTATGTAGTGCTTATTTCTCTTACCATTAAAATTTGGAATATAAACAATCCACCAAGATAATTGCTGAACTTTGAGTCCAATGGCACCAGTTTAAATTCTTGAAAATTCTTCCTCTTAGTACACATTGACAAACGAAACAATTCCTTCTACTCAAAGTTGAACTTTCATTCTTTTCATTCTAAGCAAATAAGTAGGTCATCTAATACGGAGGAGAACATTTAGGGACAAAGATAAATGCAAGAGACAATCATTAAAGACAAGAATTCGTTGCAGCGACTGTTGTTGTTCGTCATTTGAAACAAAAAAATTATCTCTTGAATCACAACTCTTCATAAATGCCACGGTTTCCAAGGTATTCCAATACAAATATACGAACAATCACAACTCTTCATAAATGAAACGATTTTAAGATTTGAAAGGGTTCGAATCTCCACTCTTCATATAAAAAAGTCTACGCTCTCTTCGTTACCGAAAAGCAACTATTGAATCTGAAAGATCTTGACCGTCCATTAGATTTAAGAAAGTAATATAAGCCATTAGATTAAAAAAATTTTCCTAAAAAAAAAGTGTGACGTCATCATTCCCTAAAAAGAGGTTTGCTATTATATATAGGGTCGGATTGGTAACCTAACTTTTTTTAAAGCTGAAGCGGTAAGCTTTATAGCATAGTGTAAAACTGTATAGATAAATATTTGAGATAAATCTTTAAAAATAAAGATTAGAGTAATAGGGTTGGTAAAACTTCTGGTAAAATTTTCGTGATTGGTACAATCTAAAGTGGTACAAATTAAAAAGTGGTTACAAAGATTGTAAAGCTTCTACCAATCTAACCCATAGATATAATCTTCTAGAACTCGTTTGCCAAAGATAATAGACATAGAATGATAGGTTGACATGCCTAGTTTATATTATGGTTTTATATCATGTACCCGTTATTGGCACATGAAGGGCCAATGGAATTAAACGGATTAGGATCAGAAAGTGGGCTATTCGTCTCTGGAGGAGTGATTCTATACTCTCTGATCTTAGCAGCTATCTGTTGAGTCGAATTTTTTTTTCAAACCTATAAGAACTTCTTTAATCTCATCACCTTCCTCTGAAGATATTGCATCTGCTATCCTAAAGTTTTTCCTAAAGTTTCTAAAATTTTAGTCTCTGAGACATGGATTCTACTTCATTGTTGATTTTTGTTTTGTTTTGTGGTTGTTGGAATTGCATATATTACCGAAAGAGAGTCTTGATGATGATGCTTGTACTGATTTCTCTTGAATCATGAGGACCAGACATGAATTAATGTTATGTTAGGTTGTATATTCATATGCTAAATTTAATATATAACACTATTTCACAATGGCCAAGTATCTAGTAATCGTTTTATGTTGAATGTTTAAATTCAATGTTTTATGCAGGATATAATTGATCGTAGTACTAAATCTCTTATACATTTCGAGCTCATATGAATAAAGAAAACATGGAGATTGCGGAAACCCAGGGGATTATGGAAATCTTCAAACTCACTACAAAGCTCTCAACAAAAAACATGCGTCTCTTTGATAGCTCCAGCAAGGTGATAAAAAGATATCCTAGTCCACAAGCAATTTTAGAAGAATTTTACCATTTGAGACTTTTCTACTGTGAGAAAAGAAAGGTATGTGTCTGAAAACACTTATGTTATTTGTTGTATGGATTGTGTAAATTCTGTGTACATTTGGTAGATTCATTGTGTTGTGTATCCATAAGAACTAAATTTAATATATAACACTATTTCACAATGGCCAAGTATCATAACATAATCATAACATAATACTAGGAATTAACACACACATACAAAAAAAAAAAGAGTAAATTAACTCATGCTGATGATCCCAAAAAAAGGAAATTGTACCAAACAAGCACCATAGTTCGCAATTTCATGTTTGACACAAAAGTTTTCTATGTTTGTTCTTTCTCACTGACTTGTTCTTTCTCACGTGTCCCTGCGAACCTGCTAAAAACATAACAACATATATGAACATAACTATCACAACCAACATCATCCAATATCATCATATCCACTACCATAGTTACCTTTAACATTTGACATTTCTTCTTCGTGTCGGTGTTGCATCCCCAAATGAAAATAGTGAGCCTTTGGCATTGAGGAGATGATTCTTCAAGGTATTTTTCATACCATTTGATCACATCATTCTTCTTGATTCTTTCAAGCATATCAAGTTCATCCACATAACGATTGAAATTGTACATGAAAAGAAACACATTGTCATGCATATATACAGCTAAAACATCCTAAGTCATGCATATGTACAAAGTGTGAACCCATTACTGGAACGGATATCCACAATTCTCTTAGAAAAATTCGAATATCCAAATTTGTGGATCGAATTGGATCATATAATCAAAGATCAGCAGATCACGAATAATAGATAAGGATTAGGCTACAAACTTAATTCATAAGCTCAATCTGATTATTTGACAGAGTCTATGTTTTTCTTCATTTTCTATTTTGACGTTCGAAGAAACCATATACACAAAATTTGAGTACATGATCATAAATGTTTATTCGTAAACAGCAAGATAATAACCAAATCAAAAGAAAATAAAAAAAAAACTTTACAATTCATGCCACAAACAGGCAACCGGAACCGTGTTTTCCTCTCACAAATTAGCTGCAATAAACGTAAAAATACACTAAATCTTAAAAGCAAACAAAACCCAAAACAACCAACAAAATAAACAAACCACAAACATTATGAACAAAACAACATATAAATTTACTGGTAAAAATACAAAATAATAATCAAAGAAGTGGTCACATCTCACATTATTGAGCAGTTGCATTTGGACTCAAGCTTAGGAGGAGGTTTTAAATTCTCTCCTTTACTATGAGGAACTCCAACGTTACGTATCGTCACTGCTTCACCTGCATTTTCATCATTCTCTGTTTCCACCTCTGTTTTCTCCTCTGTTCCTGTTTGCTTCCGACTCTTTTTTGCGGATTTCGAACTGTGTTTCTTTGCCTTTGTTCCTCCGCTGCCGTAACCACTCCTGTTCGCGTTTGACTTTCCAAGTACTGTCACTGTTGGATGCAACACTTCTTCTTCTTCTTCTTCTGCTTGCACATCCTTTGCTTTATCCATTGCTTGGTAAACTAAATCATGAACAATGGAGCTGCAGAAAAGTATTGCATCAGTGGCTTCTTCGAGCGTGAGGCTCTTCGGCTCTTTTCCTCCCGAACACTCCACAAGTACGGTTGACTCATCTGCAAAAAAAAGCAAGAAACCATGTCAGAGCTTTGCAAGATTGTAAGAAAATACATGAAACAACCATTTGTGAAAACGAGCAACTACCTAAAATTTCATTTACAGGGGCCAAGGAGTTGTGGTGATCCACAGAAGCATGTGACACACTCTTCTCTGAGCAGTCTTTCACGGCGTTTATGTTGCACTCTGGGTCTGGAATTTCATCATGAACCCCTAAACCAGGTGTTTCGATTTCACAACTCTCGGGAATTCCTGAGTCTGTCGTACCGTGATGGGGAGTTTCAGTTTCATCCTTTTCTTGATCATCGAGAGAGCAGTCATCAGTGACAGGCGATGCTCCTAATTCTGATGTGCTCCTTACATGTGCTGGTGATTCGCTTATCTCCACTTTGCTCATCACAGTGTTGGCTACATCATCTTCATTTTCACAAATTCCATCGTCAATTACCACTGGATTAGGCTCTGCAAGAGCATTGGTTGAAATACCAACTGATCCAATGCTTTCACTGAAATCTGCATTCATCACATTGGTTTCTTTACGTTCCAAATCTTGGAGTTCAGGGTGAGAATCTTGATGAGATTCATCGTGGGTACACGCCATTTGGGCAGCAGCCATATCAAAACTGTTCTCTGGCATGGCATTTAGAGCCTGGCAGGAGTGGCTAGACGAAGACGACATGATGCTAAGGGACTTGGAGATTGTATCATACCTATGAGTCTCCATGTCAAGTGTACTCCCACTTCGTTGTCGCACATGGCTTCCCCTTCTTATAGAGGAACCATAATCCCAAGATGAAGATGCAGAAGTAGTTTCTGTGGAGCTTCTAAGACTAATACTTTTATCCCTTAAATACGAAAAACCATCATATGATCTGGTAAAACCACTGGAGATATTAGCTTGAATCATGGGTGACTTCATGCTGCTCGATCTTTTTATAAGCAAAGGAACGCCCACACCTTGTATAATATTAACCTTCACATCATGATGCTGATCAGAAAGCTGAGTCTGAGTTTCTTGCGTGTCTATATCACAGCCAAAAGCAGACTGTTTTTCATCTGGGTGATTCATCTTCTCCGCATCTTGCTCTTCTAAAGCCCTGGAAATAGAGCTCTCATGCAGATGATTTTGTTCTTGCTCGTAATCACACTGCTCACTGTTTACTTGTGTCTCCATGATTTGTGCCTCAATCATAGCAGCAGGCAGCGATTCTAGCGCATCTAACTCGGGAATTTTCTCAACAAATGACTTCTTCTCATCCAAAATTTCCGGAGATTCCTGCGGGGAATTTTCTTCAAGAGCTCTTGTTGTTTCAGGGGAATCTGTTCCCACAAAATTGTGTTCCTCCATGCAATCTGGACAAATATTTATATCATTGCTAGTTGCTTCAGTGGCACGATAGTGTGAACCACATCTAACACAAACTTCCATAGTATCAAGAGTAACCCCTTCTAAAAAGTCATCACCTACATGACTCGAACTGTTTTCAGCATCAAAAACATGGTGGTTGACCTCCTCATTCACACTAGACTCGCATTCAACAGCATAACCGTGATCCGTATCACCAAGCTGGTCACTGAAACTCTCATGACTCTCATTTCTACTTCCATCATTTAACAAATCTACCATGCCAAAGGCAGAAACTTCAGATTGGGAAACAGGGATAGGATCACTCCCTCTAATATCTGGCACAAACCCTGTAACTTGGCCAGAACTTGAATTGCTCCCCACTGTTGGAGAAGAATGTCTTAACATAATGTGATGGTAAGATGAACTGCCTTTCCCAGAATAGATGCCTGTGCTTGGAAGGCTAGATGCAAGAGGCCTAAACATACTATGATGGCTTTTAGGATGATCCTGCATGAAAAAAAGTAGAACATAAATATAGCTCCACATATCTCAGGAAAATTTTAAACGGCCTTTTCGATATGCTACTCAATACGTACCATTTGACGAAGAGCAGACTCGAACGGTCTTTTCGGTGCTGCACCAGGTGACAGTAATTTTGAAGTTCTCGAAGTTCTACTATTTGGAGAAAGGCTAGCTCTCTTTGCAACTGCACGTCCGGAGCCACCTATTGGAATAGACTGTAATGACGGAAGATCATCATCTCCAGATGATGCTACAGAGCCTTTACTGTGAGTACTAAACCGGTCACGCTCATGACTGTGAGATGAACTAACACTTCTGGAAGCACTAGGAGAAACAGATTGTCTGCTACGTGTCGAGGCTGTATCTTTTCCATTTCTGGATGCCGGTGAAGAACCTCTAACGTATGATGCCGGTCGATCACCCAAAGAAGTTCGGAGATTTGGTGGCGCATCCAATGAGAAACCAGGAATGTTTCCCTGCCACACTTTTATTTTGGGTGAAGCAGAGTTGCCTCGACTAGAACTGACGGGAGAAGTGCCCCTGACGGCTGGCAGCGCCGTGGTAGTTGACCCAGTACTCATCCTTCGTGATGTTGGAGTTGGAGATCTTGATGCAGCTGAAGTAGGAGAAATCCTCCTAACTGGGGTCCCTGATCGTCGACCAGACGCTGGACTAGACTGGCGTGCTGAAGATGGCCTTCCCCTTATCTGCTGCATATTGTCAGCTCGAGGTGATGTGCTTAATCGATTTGGACTTGCACTGCCCCTACTACTACGACGGCTCTTCTCCATCTACACATACATATGCATATTCAGCATAGTTAGTAAGGAGAATCAACAAGATCTGATCCAAGATAACAATGTTACATACCGTGGAAGATCTAGATAACGAAATCTGACTCTGCGGTCTTCCTCTTCGTCCAACACTAGCTGATGGCAGTTCGTCATCCAATGAAGGAAAAAGTGGTGTGTCCGGAGGCGTCAGCAACCTTCCATTGATTATGCAGTAAGCTTTGTAAGATAACGCGCGCAAATAATTGGACAAATATTGACATCCAAAAGAGCAAACAAAAGAAGTTGTAACAAATTACTACAGTAATGGCAGAAACAAGTTTATGGAATCAGAAGCACATCTTTGAGTACACTAACAGTAAGTAAGATATCCAATGAACCAGAAAGGTATTTAAACAGATTGTTCACAACAATAAACCAGAAAGATTCAAGTAAGATATGAAAGCTTACCAATCATAGTCATTCTTATCTCCTTCTGCAGTCAGCAATCTGCTACTCTCTCCTTGAACAGGAATGGTAAACTCCGAAAAGTGCTTCAATTTTGTAGCTGAAGACAAATGTCCAAGATTAGAATGAAAGATTTCAAAACCATGATGAGAAAATTAGCAGATACAATTATGAAGAAAAAAAAACACTTACAAAATGCATCTTCAAGATCATCGGAGGACTGAAGCAAGAACCCATCTCTTTCTTTATCTTGCATCTCACTAAACAACGCAAGATCTTCGTCTTTATCTCTGAATAATATCCCATACTCAATACTATGTCCTCGTCTATGTTTCTTCTCTAAAAGTTCCCTACCAGGCGAGCATCTCAATGCCGGCGAAGGAGACATCTCTACTTATCCTAACTACTAAAAACCGCACAAGCCGCCCGGTAGGCCACAATTGACTTCTGGCCAATAGGCTTCTCTTTTCTGATCACATATGAATCCAAAACATCCTTAAAACTGAACCACCTGAAAATAAGCAATAGAAAGTCAAATCCTAGCACAAGCCCAGTATCATAACCTAAATTTCCCCCAATTATTTAACTACAACCCCATAACAGAGCAAGATTATGTAACAGAAATAGAAACCCTAACTTCAATCGTTTAAATTAACTTGCTATAATTACAATTGGAGCTCGAAACTTACCAAAAATTATCGAGATGTCTCTTGAGAAAAAAGAAAGATCTCGACTTTAAGGATCAAACCCAGTTCCTCAAAAGACCCAAAAACTAACGAACAAGGAAGAAGATTTAATTTCCGTACAGATCAAAAGAGCAAAGACCCAACAAGTGAGATCGATTCCATTTCCCGAAGCGACACTTTTTTCAGTGAAAGCAAAAATGTTGCATTTTACTTTGCTTCCTTCTCAAAGAAGAACCCAAATCTCCGATTCCTTGCTCTCTCCTCTAGTTACTGCAAAAAAAAAACTGTCAGATTTCAGATTTGCTTCTTTGCACCGCAACAAAGCTGCTTCCTTTACTCTCTCTCTCTCTAGATTCTTACGGATTTGTTCTCTTTTCTCGAGCTTTATTTGTGTGTTATGTGATCGTAATTATGTGACCGAAGCTCTGATTAAAGGCAGAGACTTGGATGCAGACGAAAGAGCTCATTCTGATAACTCTTGCTTTTTTCTTTTTTTTTTCGAAATTTACCAAGCGAAATTTACCATTAAAATCCCCAAACTTGGTAAATTTCCTAAATCGTACACAACCTACTAAATGTTCCAAAAAGGAACCCAAGTTTTTATTGATACAATCATTAAAGAAGATCAATTATGAATAAACCACCCTATGTATTATAGAAATCATGCTCATTTCTTTATGTAACATTTGTTTAATGTTAAAATCTTTACGTAACTTTCAGCATTATTTTGCACCTAATTTGTTATATTATTATAATACCGCGAGAATTCATATAATCATTTCCAGTTGGTGAGTGAATGAAGTCGTTACGTATCTATGCTTCGGATTTGGAACATTTTATTTCAAAATTTGGAATTTTTTAATTTTATTTTAAGTTTTTGGAATTTGGAATTGGTGGGATTTTGTTTTAACATTATAAAGTTTGGGGGTTCTTTAAAAATTATTGCTAGAATGGAGTCTTCTTTGAATCGTGACTTTTTTTCAGGTGGCTTAAATTTTCCTCCATTTATTTATTTATGTTCCACGTATTTTATAAACGAACTTTGTTCAATTAATAAGGTCAAGATTCACTAATACGCAATTATGGATCTTATCTATTTTATTGGTCTAATAATGGCGGCATTCATAACTAATTACAATTAATTTGGTTATACACAGTCCCATATGGTGCATTCCCACCTCCTTGTAACATACTACTTCGGTACTTCCACTCTTTTAGTTTGAAATAAACTGTGGTTTAAAGAATTTGTTCTTGTTTCCAGAGCCAAATTTGGGAACATTTTTTAAAATTAATTGATTGGTTCGAATCCCCCAAATGCATTATTTTATGCTATTAAAAACAATCAAAACGACGTAATTTTGATGATAGATATACGGTCACACACATAGTAAAACATATATACACCGACGAGGATTACATTGCAGGTGACCTTGAAATTGGGTAGATTGACTTGTATTTTCTCAAGTTGAAAGGAAATTTTGGAGAAAGAAAACTGTAAAAAAGAATTTTGTGGAAGGTTTTTGGCAGAAAATCCTATATTTAACATTTCAAAGTTTTTTAATAAATAAATAACTTTTTATTTATTTATAATTATTTTTAAATTCTAAGTCGAACCCGTAATCTCACAGGTCCGAAAACGTAATATGTGATAGTTTCGTCCCAAACGTCGCTCGATCATGTGACATTTAAAATTTGCCTATTGTAGTATTTTTCGAGTTAACTCACAAGCGATAATAAGAAGAAACGTCTTCAAAATCATATATTCATTGCTAATTAGAATAAGGTGCTAAATGATTGTCTCTGGCATCCGATTGGTGTTAGTTGACAAATGTATGTTTCAATCATGTGTTTACCTTCTTTGTTGAGATGTCAACTTTATTAGACCATCCTCGTTGCACACTTTCTATTAGATGTCTTAAATATATTTTAATATATATTTACTTTTTAAATGTCTTAAAAAGTATTTTCATAAGAAAAAAATGTCTTATATAAGACATGAATCTTATTATTAGGACATCCATTGTATTATTTTTAATATATTTTAAATTTGAGACTCAAAAAATAAGACTACTTTAAGTGTGCAACGAGGATGCTCTTATGTTTCTTTATTTTTCTTCTCCTTTGACACGATCCATTTTGCATTTGTCTTTACACCTTCCGTATTTACTAATGACGTGTCAAAATTTGGTTTATATTACATAAATGTTGTTTGTTCGAGTCCGAACAAATCATGATTTTTTCTAATGTTTCTTTATTTTGGTGATAGTTTGGCCTTTCACGGAACAGTGCAATTTTAGTCACAGATGCATAAATTGCCAACTGTAGCTCTTTCTTTTTCTTGTGCAAAACCAACTGTATCTTTATGATATTTTATTCTAAAATCCTTGCTTTATTAATCAGAAGAGTTTTATATCTCATATGGTCTTATAGACCAAATTAAATAGTATAAAAAAACAATCACGGTCTAATAACATTTATAAATCTATGAAAAAAACTGGTTTTGTTTTATCTGGAATTGAAGCCTCTCTTTTATAATGAGTTAATTGGAGAAATGAACCTTGTGATCTAAAAAGATGATAAAAAGTAGTTACATTATTGTTTTTTTTTTGTTCGGAAAATACTTTTCATTAAAACTTAAACTGGGCCAAGCCCATTTGCAGGAGCAAATTGTTCATACAGAGAAGTTTTTGCAATTGAATCTGCGATCGAATTTTCTTCTCGAGGGATGAAATTGATCGAGAATTCTCTCAATTGTACAGAAAGCTTCGAAATATCTTGGAGAATACCATGAATCTCTGAAATATGTGGTCCAGTGTTGATTGCTTGGACGATTTGTTTTGAGTCGGAGAAGAAGGCGAGTTTTGAATCTCTAAAAAGATGATAAAAAGTAGTTACATTATTGTTTTATTAGAGTTTTTGATTTGTTGAACGAGGTATACGAGACATTTCGATTTACGAAAAAAATAAAATCGAACTCAGATGAAAAAAAAATGCAAATATGACTTTTTTAAACACTTAAAAAATGCAAATATTACTTTTAAAAAAATTAAATTTCAAATATCAATTGCTTTCACGGACCCGGTCATCGAGATAACCACGCAAAAGAAGGACTATAATTCTAATGCCAAAACGATGACTCTTAATTCAACATATTTCAATGTCAAAACATAATTGTAAACTTGTCGATCTGCGTTATGATTTACCCTCGTGTTATGTTGTTATTCACCGTTACCGACGTTTAATGCGTTTCTATAATTTTTACTGGGCTGACCTTAGCAAGAAGCCCATAAGGCCCATTAAGCCATCTCAAGAGTAAACCAAACAAACCGCCTCTATGATTTCCTTGTTTCTTCTTCTCCCTTTGGCGATAATCCGCCATTTCTCGAAGCTTTTGGGAAGCCATGGAGGGTACGCAGTATACTAAGGACAGAGTGGCGTTCTTCGAGGAGGCTCTCTTAACAGCAGAAGCTACATACATCAAAAATCCTTTGGATGTCGAGGTTAGATTTCTCTAATCTCTTCTCTGAATTCATAAATCATGATCCAATTGGATATTTCGCTTAATTCTGTCTCCTCTACGTATTGCATCTAAATCGAGTCGGAAAATTAGGGTATTGGGAGCTCGAATTGGGATTTCATGGCCTAAAATTGAATAGGGTTTCCTTTTCAAAAAAAAATTGAATAGGGTTTTTTTAACAGTGTTTGATTTCTGTAGAACTTGACGAGATGGGCAGTAGCTTTGTTGGAATTATCCCAGTATCAGATCGATAGGGACACGAAGATAATGCTTGAAGGTGATTTTTGCATTTTTGAGATTTGATGATAATTTTGAGATTTGATGATAATTCAACTGTGATTGTAGATGCCACTTCGAAACTAGAGGAAGCTTTGGTGATTAGTCCGAAGAATCCCGATGCTCTTTCGGTCCTTGGGAACGTTCATCACTTGTTTGGGTTTACGATTCCGGATCCAACCATGAGTAGATATTTTTTTGAGAAAGCAACTCAATGCTATCAACAAGCTCTTGAAGAGGTATGAATGTAAACATATTTTGGTGAATTTTTTAGTGAATTTGCAGTGGTAAACTAAGAATTATAGTTAAACTAGGAATATAACCAAAACATGTGCAAAGCACCCTACTGTTTTCTAAAGGAACCCCACCAATTTGCATACTTTCCTAAATATAGTATTATGTTTTTATGGGTTTTAGGATCCAGGTAATGAGATATACCTCGAGTTCTTGGAAGTCGTAGCAAAGGTACTATTTCGTCATTATTAGAGTCAAATATTTAGAATTGATTGATGTTATTAAAAGTCCAGGGAGAGAATCATTTTACATCTTATTCAATTTTCGTTGTATTTTTGTGTATGGTGAATAGGCCCCGGAACGGCATATGGAAACGTATGGGCATTTAATGGGACAGCAAACATTTGGTGGAGGTGGAGGCCCTTCAGCTTCATCGAATGCTTTCTGTAGTGTGCGGTCCACTCTTTAGTGAATTTTGTTGTCGTCTGAATAGTTGTCTAATAGAAGGGAAAAAAGAATCATGTATTGGTTGTGAGGAATTGGCTTGGTTTTGCAGGGTTGTAAGAAGAAGGACTTCACTTATGCTGTATGCGGCTGCATAATTCTCGGTATTGGGATTATTGCTTGGGTTCAAATGGTGAAATCCCTTGGCCCTCCTCCACGAAGATGAAGAAGCTTTTCTTTTCTAGTGATGGAAGGAAATAATGCACAAAAACTCAATAGTACCATTTTCGGTTTATGAGTTGAACAAAGTAACTTTTATGGCTATGGTGGTACTGTCAAATCATTTGGTTTTACTTTAGGATGTGTTGTGTTTTCGCTCTTTTGCCATTAATTGAGCTTATGCAGAGTTATGTTTGGCACTATTTCTACGACTTTCTTATTAATAATACAAGTTTCTGCCAGAAGACAATAACAACCCTAGACGAATAGAATACTAGTTAACAAAACAAAAATCGAAGGGTGAAAGTGTCTATTTACCTTAGCCCTCGGCAAACTCAAGGTTAAGCTTTTACGACTCATCATCATCATCTCCAACAAAACACGATATTGCGTTCCGTTTTCTTATCGGAGTCAACTAGATGCTTCTTCGTTCCTCCTTCTCCAGCGTTATTCAAATTCTTTTAACTATTCCACATTAAAATAGAAGTAAACCGAGAAAAGGAGACTAATATAAACATGGATATAGTTTTGAGTTATTTACTTTTTGTTTTGTTAAGGATGTATAGTTGACAAGAAAAATATTAATGATATATATAAAGCACAACAACAACACACCTGCATAAAATGAGAGAAAACCCGGAAAAGGTAAAGATGTACATTTGTGAGCTCTCTCTCCTTTTCATTCCTCTATCATCATCTATATATATATATACCAATGTGTGTGATTGATGATCACTCGTGCGAACAAAGAAGCATAGTAATACATTTTCCAATAATATAGAACCTTCCTTTCTTCTTTTTTAGAAACTCCCCAACACCTTTTGGTGAAGAAGACGACTTGTTCTTCTTCTCCCAATTCTTCACTGCCTCCTCCTTTGACTTCTCCCTCATTGTTTGATGTGTGTATATATAGAGAAGGTTTTGTCTTCTTTATTATGATGTTCAGGGTGTTAATTGATGATTATGTGATATTGTTTAAAGGGTATTTAAAAGGAAGTGAAGCTTTCATATGATTATATTGAAGTGAAAGAGACAGATACAGAGAGAATGAGATAAGGAGATGGTATTCCCCCCCATTGATTCGGGACCCTTCAACGAAACAACCCAAACACAAAGGCCACTTGTGTAGTGTGACCTCTAGCTTCCCCTTATATATGGTTGAAAATATTTGATGTATTGTTTTCTTGTCTCCTTTCAGTTCAAAGATTCATCATCGGTAGATATTATTTGATTAGTTTGATTGGTTTATGTTAGAAATACGGTTTTGCGGACTTGTGGCCAGTTTTGATATTGGTTTTTATGCGAACCAATTCATGCATAACTAAGAAAAACAAAGATGACAAAATTGGCGGATTTGAATGATTTGATCTGGTCCTGTTAGTTTTGAAATAAACATTTTTAAGCTCTTCCATGGTTATAAAAATATCATTAATCTTATAACAATTCTTGGCGTTGGTGGAATGAGTCTAAATATTTGTCGTGGAAACATATTCCAAATATATACATTACAAAAAAAGAGATATAATTATCAAACACATGAATCACTAATTAACTTTTATGTATTGTCAATTAGTTTTAAGATGGAACTTCATGAAATTTTACACATCCATGTTTTTCGAGTAAACATTTTGTTATACACATATATATACCTATAAACTTCATTTGAACATTACAACATATTCATACTGTGAGAGAATCCAAGATAGGATTGATTATGCTCTTATGAGAGCTTATTGAGATGAAATATATACTAGAAATGGAAATAGCTCAGTGAGCTTTATTAAGAACAAGAAATAAAAAGAAAGGGGAAAGACTCTTCAAAGGCCCAAGCCTAACACATTGATTGTCGAATCATTCCCTCGGGAATACCGGTGAAAACGTTGAATCCTCTCAATGCCAAAGTTGTTGCAACTTTGATAGTATAAAATTCATCATTAGACACTATGAGGAAGTTGTCTTCGCCTCTCTGCTTTTTCCTATTTTCGAATATGCTCTTAGCCAAATTTCATTCGTCATTGTCAATTCCAAGCAATCTTCTTTTGGCAATCTTGGAGGATCACAATACCTACACATCACTGTGCAATAACCCTTCTGCAACGCATCCAACTTCGAGTGATGTATCTCTTCTTGGACATTTAGTGGCACAAATTGAGGCTTATTCTTGATGCCGTAACATAAGATTTGTAACCAAAAGTAATCGTTGTTATCAATGTCCTTCAATTACTTTTTGAGTCTCTCACGAAAGAGATTCTGATTAAAGTCCTCCCCAAGATACATTGTCTGCAAATCCATGTAAATAACCAATTCCTTACTCCCCTTCCTCATCTCAATAATAGACGGAGGTCGTACATCCTGGAAACCTATAATTTGGAAAAACTAGCTTTAGAAAAAAACAAGGCTTACTCATGGATACTACAAGGGTTTAGAAATTATGCAAAGGTCATGCTCATGATGCCCTACGTCTCAACATCCCTAACAGTTCATTGAGTTTATATCCAAAGATGCCCAAATGTATGTTTATTTTCCATCAAGTTTCATAAAACTTTTTTTCAACTCAATTGATCATATATATTTTATTTATTTATTTAGGTTTCGGTTATGAAAAAAACTCTGAGAACAATGTCATAATTTCATCTGCGGAAAGGCTTCGTATGGTCTGCGCCACTGAGTTTATGGACTATGTCATGAATAACAAACCATAGAGAATTTGGAAGTTCGGGTTATTCCTCATGTGATACCCCGGTTTCAGGGCATATGTGGTATATGCGGTATATGCGGAGAAGCTTAAAAGAATTGATTTGACTACCTATATCTCCAAAGTGCACTTATCTTTTTGGTCACAGGTCTTGAGAGAACTCCAGAGTTAAGTGTGCTTGAGCTGGAGTAGTTTCAGGATGGGTGACCTACTGGGAAGTCATTTCCAGTATTGTGTGAGTGAGATCAAAACACGAGAAAAGATCGCGTGGTGATTTGCAGGGTCAGTAAACATGACTTATGAGCCTCCCGGACTAACGTATTGGCCGTCTGACATAGATGGGATTATGGGCCGAGAATGGACGTGGGGCCCATTGGGAGATGAGGATTTCTCTTGACGGAATGAGGATTTCCCCTACGACGGCGGTCGGGGCGTTACAAGTGGTATCAGAGAAAACCCTGACATCTGTGAAGAGTCAGATTGTCGGAGTAACGATCTTGGTATGCGCAACGAGGACGTTGCGATCTGTTAGTAGGGGTGATTGTGACACCCCGGTTTCAGGGCATATGTGGTATATGTGGAGAGGCTTAAAAGAATTGATTTGGCTACCTATATCATCAAAGTGCACTTATCTTTTTGATCACATGTCTTGAGAGAACTCCAGAGGTAAGCGTGCTTGAGCTGGAGTAGTTTTAGGATGAGTGATCTACTGGGAAGTCATTTCCAGTACTGTGTGAGTGAGGTCAAAACAAGAGAAAATATTGCGGGATGATTTGCAGGGTAAGTAAACATGACTTCCGAGCCTCCCGGACTAACGTACCGACCGTCTGACATGGATGGGCCCATGGGCCGAAAATGGATGTGGGGCCCATTGAGAGATGAGGATTTCTTTCGAGGGGATGATGATTTCCCCTACGACGGCGGTCGAGGCGTTACACCTCAGAACATCTATTGATACAGTTGAAAAGTTCAAAGTCTCGTCGAATTTATTCGATGTAACAGGAGGGTGTTGTTGTCCTTGTTGAAGTGAACTATATCTAATTTTTAGTAACTGCTAGACTGAGAGAGTGAACTATGTCCTAATATAATTGGAGGAGATCAAATCGACGTGGACTTGTTAATGTGAAAGATCTTTTTCTTAAGTTGTTCAGGAATGCAGTGGTTTTATCTTTTTGCGTTTCCCTAAGTATGGTCATTTCTTTAGTTTCATTTTGTTTTGTGACCTTAGTTGGTTTAGTGTCATTGACTTCTATAAATGGTGAGATAAGTAAAACTGGGATAAGGAACTTCCTTATGAATCATACTTGATCATCTTGACTTCCTTCTCAAATTTTGGCCTTTTGTTTCTCTAAATAGTTGCTAAATGAATGAATAATTGTTGAAAGAGAAAAAAATTAATTAGAAAGGAAAAATAAATCATTAATTATTTTTGAATTAGAAGCATAAGAAAATATCGTCGGTATAAATCTACTGGTCCAATCGTTAACAAATTAATGGGAATAATACTCAAGTAATGAGACTTAAATCTAATATTGTAGAATTATCCAATAAAGCATGCCACTTGGATAGTTGTAATTTGTAAAATAACAATTTTCATTAGGAAAATGTTAACATATGCCACTTTTTCTTTCTGTCCCCATTTTTTTGTGCGTTATTATTTCTTCTCATCCTATATATTATTTGAGAAGCATTTTGGGAGCATTTTGTTTAGGTGTCATCACCACAATTTTTTGAGTTTTTTCTTTTCAATTTATTTTAACTTTTTATACTAATTGCCAAACACATTTCTTTCCTAATTAACTAATATTAATTACTTTTAGTCTCATTGCCAAACACATTGAAATAATCATAAACTTGCCAAAATCAAAATATTTTTTGAATAGATCCCATTTCTCGTGTTTATGTTTCAACCATAATTTTGAAACAATGGTACACATCATTATTCATCCATGTTTGCAATCATATATTTAATGCTTAAGAAACGTCAAATCTACCAAAAAATCAAACGTAAATGAGGAGGCTCAATAAAACTGATTCTTGAGAGAGATTTCAAAATGGTATATCTATAGTAAAGACAAAAACAGAAGACATTAAACAGCATGCAATGAAATCAAAAGAGTAGTTAGAGAAGACCAGAGACATTATAAATGAAACCATTATTGACGAGTAAGAATTTTTTTTCAGAGGGACTTTTTTAATTAAATTTTTGTTATAGTTATAATTAAAGAAAATTATAAACTTTTTCTACAATAATAATATTCGTAAGATTTTGTTTCTCAAATGTTTTTCTAATGTTTTCAAATGTTTTTCTAATGTTTATGACTTTCTCTAAGCAAACATGTTAACTACTCATTTAAATGTGACAAGAGAGATAAAACGGGTTAGCTTTGCCATCCATTGAAACATAGATGGTTGAAAAACTCGGCAACGTGAGTTTAATTAATGATTTTGCAAGCAAAAATACAAGGAGAACAATATTTCAAAAATAAATTCTATTTTGTTAGTCTTTCTTTTATTTTTAACTAACTATTTGGAATTATAAACAGTTTAATAGAGTTTTAATGTGTTTTTTTATTTAGATTACTATTTTTACGGTATAAGAAAATGTACGAAAATATCATTTTTTTACATATATGCATAGGGCATCCAAAATATTGGATCGGCACTGACTAGGGTTTCTGAGTAGCTCTGACACATATCATCATCTCAGCTACAGTTGTCTCATAGAGATTTGTTCTTGTTGAATCCGTACGACGACTGTGAGCTGGAGCTTGAGTTGATCCTCTGGTTTTGATTTTGAGTTTGTCTTCTTCTGAACATGACCATTGTTCACACCTTACATGTTTCTTGATGGTCTTTGTCTGATGATGGCCCATTCTCTCGGTTTGATCCAGTCCACTTCTCTTTACGTCTTCAGGTTTACAACCGAGCAGAGTCTTGAGTTTAACAAGGAGACTCTAAAAAAGACTTTATCTGATATTCGTATACATTGCTAAGTAAAAATATAAAAGCAAATCAGAAAACATAAAAAAAAAAAAAATTATCAATCTAAGAGCAGCATGATGTGGATAAATTACAACCATTAGATTAAGCTTCTTTGGTTAGCAAAAATTTTTTTATATCATGTAAACTTACTTAACCAAAAAAGTTTGTATTTGTTTTTTGGTTATACACCAAATTCACCCTCATAGCTAATTCCCCTAAGATTGTCAAAAAAGAAACAACACACAAAAATTATCAACAAAACTCAGTCGCAAATTTGAAGAACAAAAAAAAAACACAAGTTTGAACAACTTATTTAGTTTCATTTTTAATTTATCAGCAACGGCGAATCCAGACTCGGCATCGTGTACGATCAATTTGTAGAGTTGCGTCTTTGTATGATCGTGTATTTTCGAAATAAATTTGTAGAGTCGCGTCTTTTCCAAATAAAACCAATTTATAGTTATTTAAAAAAGTTGTATCCTTTGGAATTTGTATAATCACGTCTTCTCAAAAATATTGCGTGGAGTAGTGATTTTATTAAAAAATCGACAATATAATTATTTTGAATGGTTGTATCTTTTTTAAATTTGTAATGTTCATATGTGTTTTGAAATTATATTATATCTTTGTTTGTGTTGTAAAAAGGTTTTTTGAAAAAAATATGTAAATAGGAAGTTCTTTGCTCCGCGATATCGCGGGGCTTCCATTCCTACTTGTTATAATAATACTGTATTATAACCTCTTTATTCATTAGTTAGGGAATATGTAACACATTTTTATCTGAAAACTGCTGTATTGTATGAGTGGAATTTGCCAAAACTTCCGTTTGAGCAAACCAATGTATAAGTATAACAAACTTTTGTTTCTTTTTTACTATAATGTCTTTACTTCTTTTCAAACCAAGTAAGAATCTATAGCATCTAAATATATATAGATCCAGAGATTTTGTATTAAGTTGTAAAAAAATAATAAAAGTTAACCTAAGAAAGGTTTTCGACTCAGTCAGATGAGATTTTTTACGGACTGCCTTAAGGGTCTTGGGAATTCCGTATTGTTATGTGTGGTATGTGGTATCCAAGAATTTTATATCTATCTTTATACTGTTTTGAAAATGCGTGCTTTCAAAATGCGATGAACTAAATTATGGGAGATGTTTTAGTCATGATCTAATGGTGAGAGAAATACAAACAAGAAACAATTTAGAAATTAGAAAACGAATTATCTAAATTATGATTACATGATTCTGCTGTTGGAAGTTCCACTTTGCTAATCCTCATCTCTATCGTAGCATTCTTGGTGGTTGCTAACAATGAGATTTAGATGCTATGGAGAGACCATACCTACCAATTTGGAAAAACCTGAAAAACCAACTGTGTCATCTTCCTTCACCCATGAAATTTTTTCTATCATTAACCACATTTTCTATAGAGATTGTTGGGAGAAGTTCAATTTGAAGGCATTAAGAACCAAATAAGTGTATTCCATGCAGGGTAAATAGTTGAAATATCAACTTCAAAGCGATTATTTATGAAAGGAGGTTTCAACCAGTCAAATAAACAAAAAGTGATCCGGGATTGGATAAAACAGAGCGCATTTCAATTTGGAGGTGTAATAGAGACGAGAGTGAAGGAAAACAAATCTGAGAAAATTGCAGCTTCAGTTTTCAAGGATTGGTCTTTTCTTTCAAATTACGAGCACAATCGTCTTGGTCGGATTTGGGTGGTATGGAGTCCTAAAGTACGAGTTACTCCGTTCTTTAAAAGTGGTCAGATTATTACATGTTCGGTGTTGTTGGATGGTTCTAATGAAGAATTTTTTTGCTCATTTATATATGCCTCAAACCTTGGGGTGGAGAGAAAGGAGTTGTGGGATGACTTAAAAACTCATCATGATTCGCCGTTACTTCGAAACAAACCATGGATCATTTTTGGAGATTTTAATGAGATTCTTGAAACTGATGAACATTCGGGGGATTGGAACACTACGACTTCAGGGATGAGAGATTTTCAGGACGTCATACGATACAACTCGTTGGTTGATATGACGACACACGGTCCGCAATTTACTTGGTGTAACAAACGAGAGGAAGGTGTAATCTGCAAGAGACTGGATCGCGTTCTAATGAACGATACTTGGAGCAATCTGTATAAACAATCATACTCTGTTTTTGAAGCAGGCGGTTGTTCCGACCATCTACGATGTAGGATTCAAATTGCAGAAGCTCCTTTACGGCCTAGAAGACCATTCAAGTTCACAAATGCAATTATAGAATCACCTCAGTTTTTACCTAGTGTGGAATCTTATTGGAAGGAAACAGAGGTGTTGTTTAACTCAACTTCCGCCATGTTTTTTTTTTTTGAATTGAAAAAAAATTAAAAGTTTCATTAGTCGCTCTCTCAAGTGTTTTTTACTTTCTTCGTGATGTTGGGCTTTTAGAGGTGGAGCATGAACAAAAATTCGAATCCGATCATAATACAGTAGAGATGCTAGGAGAATGTGGAAAGATATCCAAGGCAGAGAAACAGGTCGAATTCGTTCCAATTCCTTCGCTAATCGATTCAAATCCCGCCGGATTTCGTCTCTCCAACTCTCTAATCGCAAAGATTTCGTCTCTCCTCACCGTGGCTCCGTCAATTCCCTTCAGGTAACTCCCTCTTCTTCTGGGAATCTTAGGTTAGATTATTCGATATTCGATTGAGGTACAAGTGCTGTGGTTTAGGTTAATTGAATCATTGTGATTAGGTTGATTTGACCGAGGGGAGATATTTGCTCTCTGGAGCATCAGATGCATCGGCTGCTGTATTCGATGTTCAGCGAGCGACCGATTACGAGGCGAGCGGTCTAATCGCCAAGCACAAGTGTGTATTTAGCGTCGACAAGCATCACGAAAACGGACATAAGTTTGCCATATCGTCTGCTATATGGTATCCCATTGACACAGGGCTGTTCATTACAGCTTCTTATGACCATTACGTTAAAGTCTGGGATACCAATACTGCACAGGTACTATATGAAAGTATATATCGCTTTCGTGACCGCAAAATTTTTGTTGGAAGTCGCTCTAATCTTAGTCGTTTAATATGTTTTAAGGCGGTTGTGGATTTTAAACTGCCTGGAAAGGTTTATAGAACTGCTATGTCTTCTTTGGCAATGTCTCATACGTTAATTGCTGCTGGAACTGAAGATGTGCAAGTTCGTCTCTGTGATATAGCTTCTGGCGCATTCGCTCACACATTATCTGGTCATCGTGGTATGTTAATAAATCTCTGTATTCATTTGCTGATTGCTGGAACAATTAACTACTATGCTCAATTACTCAAATTTTATAAGCTTAGACACTAGATTTAGGTAACCAAATTGATTTTTTGTCATGATGCGCCAGATGGTGTTATGTCGGTGGAATGGTCTACGTCTAGCGAGTGGGTTTTGTATACTGGGGGATGTGATGGTGCTATACGTTTTTGGGATATCAGACGTGCTGGATGTTTCCGTGTTCTAGATCAATCAGTTACACAACTTGGGGTTCGACCACCCATTTTGAAGCATACGGCGGTTAGCAAGAAGGTTAGTTCTTGAACCTTAAGGCTCTCTTTAGATTTCTGTACAACCTTCGAGAAGTAGAACATTCCTGTAGTAATTTTATTATCTTCTCATACAGATTTCAGTTGCAAAAACTTCTTTGGGGGGACAAAATAGGTTGAAAACACCCCAGAGTAAACACACTAGTAGCCAGATTATTAAGGGATCGTCTACCGCTAAAGCTTCTGTGGAAAAATATCGACAGAAGAGACTTCACCCTGGAATGTTATCTACGCTAGATCGTGCTACGGCTCATTATGGTGTTGTTACTGGCTTAAAGGCAACTAACGATGGGATGTATCTTCTTAGTGCTGGTAAGCTTCTTATGGTCATCGCTACTTTCTTGGTTCTTTAATTTATGTATTTGAACTCTATCACAAACTAGTATATGCAGCTTTGCTGGTTAGATTTTATATTACATGCCTCTAGTGATTGTAGCGGGGTAACTAATGATTCCTGTGTTTGCATATAATGTTTCAGGGTCGGATTCAAGAATAAGATTGTGGGATGTTGAATCTGGATGCAATACCCTTCTGAACTTTGAAACTGGACGCATCCAGACCAACAAAGCGATTCAGTTAGCTACTAGCGATGATCCAGCTCTTGTATTTGTTCCGTGCATGAAGACTGTGAAGGTACTCACCAACTTACTACCTTTTTTATTTTCATTCCATACGTTCATTATTCAACTAGTCGCTGCAAATTGTATCAGGCTTTGGGCATGTGGTCGGGGAGAACAACACTGAAGTTTCGTGGACATTACGAAAATGTGAACACTTGCTGCTTTAATTCCAGTGATCAGGTATAACTAACTCCTTAGAATCTTGTCAGATCTCTGTGCAAGTTTTATGTGTTATGA
The DNA here is from genome assembly GCA_963576765.1 of Draba incana. Taxonomy (NCBI): domain Eukaryota; kingdom Viridiplantae; phylum Streptophyta; class Magnoliopsida; order Brassicales; family Brassicaceae; genus Draba; species Draba incana. The sequence continues at coordinate 5,098,417 of OY755208.1, forward strand.
TTTTGATCGTAGGAACTATACACGAGTGGTGCGGACAGACAAATACTTGTTTGGTCACCAGACGGATCCATGGAAGGCGAAATGGTTAAACTTAACTCTTATCATTATTAGAGATTACACGAAATGATGTTGTGGATGTATCTTTGATAATGACTGTGTTCCATGGCAGGTGCAAGATGAAGTAGCAGAAGATAAAGATAACTGGAGCGACTGAGATAACACGTATCTCTTTCTCAATATGTGAATATATCCAATGTGAATTGTTCCGAGGATTAATCTTCTCTTTCTTTACCACAATACTCATGTTTACTCGCTACTCGGGTTTTTGATTATTAGTTGGTTACAAGGTAAAATGGAAAGGTCGTTTGGAGTATTTAGCCCATACCACTAAAATGCAGAATTTTTAAAGTTAGTTATGGCTTATAGAAAACCTCAAATTTGGATATACCAAGTCACTCTGTATAAAGTCAGGAAAATAATAGGCTTTACAAAATTTACCTACCAATATGTGGATTAGATTACCCTACAATTACAATAAATTTATGGAAATTTTGAGATACTATTTATATGATACTACTTTTCAAAAAATCCTCTATATATTAAAGAAAAAAATATTTGAGACAACTTTTGCTTATGTATTCCCACAATTTTTCTGAACATTTTATTTATATATTATTTAATTTTTATATACTCATTACCAAACACATTTATTTCAAAATACCTTATTTTGATTATTCTAATCCTAATTGTCAAACACATTAGAATATTAACAAAGCTCCTTAAAAAAAATATTCAAAGATTTTAATATTACATCTTACCCCTAAATCTGAACAAAAATGAGTATCTTTTTTTAAAAATTCCATAAATATAGAGCATTGGAAAATTCATATATTCATTATTTTAGGCTTAATATGATCAGAACATTGAAAAGTCACCTAACTAATTCACAAAATATAAAGTACGTAAACAAAGTAATAATGTACACATTCATTGATAAGTGGTATATATATTGACTAAGAAATTAAATATTTGTTTTTATCAATTCAGTCTTAAATATGCCACTTAGAGTAAATTTCCCCAAAACGTTCTTCTCATCCAAAACTGTAGACGATGATCCATAACAGTGCAAACGTTCTCGATAATATGTTCATTCCTCTCAAAACTGTTGGCAGTCTCCTACAGGTTACATGTCATTGCTTGTCCTAATCCTGCAATCTTATCTTGCATATGTCAAGAGCCTTCAGTTTGTGAGAAACACCAATCTTCAAAAACGTAGTGAAAATTTTAAACCGCTCAGAATAATTTTGTAATTTTCTCCATGATGCGAACCACAAAATGTAAGAAACTCAAGATCCGCATCTGCATCAAGGTTTCGTACATAGTTGACAAGCGGTTGAGAGAAACTAACATCTGCATCAATGCAACTTTCCCCTAACCAATGTAAGCATGGCATCGTGAACTCTCATACTCCATTGACAAACGAACCCCCATGGTCTATAGGAACTAATCACACTCTACCGCCTTCTCCGTATCGAGTAAGGATGTTCTCCCACTTACTATCCGCCATCGCAAATCGGATATCAACCAAAAGCACCTTCAGATATATTCATTGCGTAATTTTTCAAGGGTTAACGCGTTGGAGAAAAGAAGTTGATCAGTCGTGCCTGCATTCTCCACGTAATCATTGACAAATAATGGTGTTCGATTTTCATAGAATGTAACTTATTCTAGTATTGTAGAATCACCCGATGAACAGTTAACATACCAATCGATCAATGTGTTTTTATGTGCATGTAAAATAACCATTTATAATAGAGAATTTTAAATTCTAAAAAAAGTTTTTTCTCGTCTAATTTTTATGTTTTCTCACATTCCATATATATTATCATACTTTGTAGATATCACTCTAGCTATTCATGTACATTTCACGCACTCATTGGCACACTGACGATCACAAAATAATAGATGTGGTGGATATGTAGATTAACAAAAATGATGATGTACGACCTCCGTCTGTTATGCCGTAACATATTCACGCATTGATTCATTTAAACATCGGTTGCCGAATCCCTTATACGACTCCAAATGTCTACTTTATCTCCGAGAGCGGTGAAGTAATCGAGATGAACAACGGTTGGCTAAAAATAGAAACTGGGAGGACAACAATGTTTTTCACTGGAGGTTATCGAATCGGGTTTGCACCTTTTGAACCATTACGTAAGTGTTGATAAAAGATCTGAAATAGTTATGGTTTTGTTCTACTCGAGCTTGTTTACCTATTGATTTTGTTGTTGTATTAGATCCTGAAAGCACTGTACATCTTGGACGCTCTAGTGCCGGTCTTGTTTTTCCGGCGGCGGCTCCTGTTTTTCAGGTGGTTCCTTTTCCTTATCATGCGGCTACTCCTTTTCAGGCGGCGGAGCCTGCTTTTCATCCTCCAATTTATGATGGAGTGTTTTCCGTATTCTCCAGCAACCCAAATCCTGAGTATCACCAGCAGATCCAAACTCATGACGTTGTTGGTAAGTGCTTCTTTAGACTGTTTTCAGGTGGGTCATGGTTCTGCTTGTTCATTCTCATGCTTAGACGTAATTTGTAAATAACCAATTCTTACTCCCATTCATCATCTCAATAACAAACAGAGGTTGTACATCCTGAAAACCTAGAATTTGGAAAAACTAGCTTTAGATAAAACAAGGCTTACTCATGGTCATGGATACTACAAGGGTTTAGAAATTATGCAAAGGTCATGCTCATGATGCCCTACATCTCAACATCCCTTACAGTTCATTGAGTTTATATCCAAAGATGCCCAAATGTATGTTTATTTTCCATCAAGTTTCATAAAACTTTTTTTTAACTCAATTGACCATATATATTTTTTATTTATTTAGGTTTCGGTTATGAAAAAAAACTCTGAGAACAATGTCATAATTTCATCCGCGGAAAGGCTTCGTATGGTCTGTGCCACTGAGTTTATGGACTATGTCATGAAAAACAAACCATAGAGAATTTGGAAGTTCGGGTTGTTCCTCGGAACATCTATTGATACAATTGAAAAGTTCAAATTCTCGACGAATTTATTCGATGTAACAGGAGGTAGTTGTTGTCCTTGTTGAAGTGAACTATGTCTAAATTTAATAACTGCTAGACTGAGAGACTGAGAGAGGAGGAGATCAAATCTATGTGGACTTGTTAATGTGAAAGATCTTTTTCTTAAGTTGTTGAGGAATGCAGTGGTGTTATCTTTTTGCGTTTCCCTAAGTATGATCATTTCTTTAGTTTCATTTTGTTTTATGACCTTAGTTGCTTTAGTTTCATTGACTTCTATAAATGGTGAGATATGTAAAACTGGGATAAGGAACTTCCTTATGAATCATACTTGATCATCTTGACTTTCTTCTCAAAATTTTGCCTTTTGTTTCTCTAAATAGTTGCTAAATGAATGAATAATTGTTAAAAGAAAAACAAATTAATTAGAAAGGAAAAAGAAATCATTAATTATTTTTGAATTAGAAGCATAAGAAAATATCGTCGGTATAAATCTACTGGTCCAATCGTTAACAAATTAATGGGAATAATACTCAAGTAATGAGACTTAATCTAATATTGTAGAATTATCCAATAAATCATTCCACTTGGATAGTTGTAATTTGTAAAATAACAATTTTCATTAGGAAAATGTTTAACATATGCCACTTTTTCTTTCTGTTCCCCTTTTTTTGTGCGTTATTATTTCTTCTCATCACACAATTATTTGGGGTCATTTGAGTTGAAAGTCAAGTCACTAAAAATATTAAAAAAAGAAAGTTTAGCAGCTTTGACTTTATTGACCCCTACCTACGAGTCATCTCCGAGTAAACAAACAACGAGTTTTTCATTTCATCGCCATGAGACGAAACTTCGACGAAGCTCACTAGTGCGATTCTACGCGTCTAAGCATCGATAAGGTAAATTTAAGTCACTAAAAGTTGAACATGGAATCTTTCACTGCTTCTTCCTTTTTCTTCGCTATATTAATGGAGGTTTCCAGTTTCAGTGTTGTTCGTAAAATTTTCTGAGCTTCGATTTACGAGATCCTTTGATTCTGGAGAAAATGGAGAACTATTTGAACGAAAACTTCGGCGATGTGAAACCGAAGAACTCGTCGGATGAAGCGTTGCAACGGTGGAGGAAGCTTTGCTGGATCGTGAAGAATCCTAAACGGAGATTCAGATTCACGGCGAATCTGACTAAGCGTTCCGAGGCGGAGGCGATTCGTCGCTCTAATCAGGTCCGTTTCGTCTTCCGAGTTTAGGTTTTCGGTTACTACTGAGAAAATGTTTCTATTTGTGCTTCTATACTATTAAGATCTCGTGATCTCTACGCATTTCGAGCTTTTTGGTTGGTTGATTCACTTATTCCTCAGGTTTTGAGTTTTGAATCGAGTGATCTTTGTAGTTTGTACACAAATATGGTTTAAAGGAGGTGTAAATAGTTTAATTAGAGAGATAAAAGGATTAAAGTTGTTTGTGCTTTGTTGTAATACCTTCCTAATAACTTATCGCTCAGGTTTAAGATCCTTATGTTGAATTTGAATCCAATGTTCTTTGCAATTTTTGTTAAATGGAGGCGTTAATAGTTTAATTTAGTGAGATAAAGGATTACTGTTCGTTTGTGTGTTGGTCTTATACCAATTCCTTTGTCAATCTTATAAATGCAGGAAAAGTTTCGAGTGGCGGTGTTAGTGTCGCAAGCTGCACTTCAATTTATTAATGGTGAGAAGAATAGATTAGTCCTTAGTGTTTTATTCAATATGCATTTTCTTTATTTAACGAGAATGTTGTTACGTGATTACAGGCTTGAAGGTGTCTAGTGAGTATACAGTACCTGAAGAAGTAAGAAAAGCTGGATTTGAGATTTGTCCTGATGAGTTGGGATCAATCGTAGAGGGTCACGATGTGAAAAAACTCAAGATTCATGGTGGGACTGAGGGCCTTTCAGAAAAACTCTGTACTTCGAGTTCTAGTGGAATCGATACATCGGAAGAGTTGCTGAGTTTAAGAAAAGAAGTTTATGGAATCAACCAGTTCACGGAAAGTCCCAGTCGTGGCTTTTGGTTATTTGTTTGGGAAGCTCTTCAGGATACTACACTCATGATTCTAGGTGCTTGTGCTTTTGTATCGCTTATAGTTGGGATACTGATGGAAGGGTGGCCAATTGGTGCACATGACGGTCTTGGTATAGTGGCGAGTATTCTGCTTGTTGTGTTTGTCACTGCCACTAGTGATTATAGGCAATCCCTGCAGTTCAAGGACCTGGATGCAGAGAAGAAGAAGATTGTTGTTCAGGTTACCAGAGACAAAATGAGGCAAAAAATCTCGATTTATGATCTACTCCCTGGCGATATTGTTCACCTCGGCATTGGAGACCAGGTTCCGGCGGATGGGCTTTTTATCTCAGGGTTTTCTGTTCTGATAAATGAATCAAGCTTGACTGGAGAAAGTGAACCGATTAATGTCAGTGTCGATCATCCCTTTCTTCTCTCTGGTACCAAGGTTCAGGATGGGTCTTGCAAAATGTTGGTGACTACAGTTGGAATGAGGACTCAATGGGGTAAACTGATGGCTACACTAAGTGAAGGTGGCGATGATGAGACACCTTTGCAAGTGAAATTAAATGGTGTGGCAACCATCATTGGTAAAATAGGTCTGTTTTTTGCTGTCATTACGTTTGCTGTTTTGGTTCAAGGATTGGCTAATCAGAAGCGCTTAGAAGGTTCTCATTGGGTCTGGACTGGTGATGAATTGATGGCAATGCTGGAATATTTTGCTGTTGCGGTTACAATTGTCGTGGTTGCGGTCCCAGAGGGTTTGCCGTTGGCTGTGACGTTAAGTCTTGCTTTTGCCATGAAAAAGATGATGAACGACAAAGCACTTGTGCGGAATCTAGCTGCCTGTGAGACAATGGGATCTGCAACAACGATTTGTAGTGACAAGACTGGAACTCTCACAACAAATCACATGACTGTTGTAAAAGCTTGCATCTGTGAACAAGCGAAAGAGGTTAATGGTTCCGATGCTGCTCTTAAATTTGCCTCCGGTATCCCTGAGTCTGCTGTTGAAATCTTCCTGCAATCCATATTTACTAACACTGGTGGTGAGATTGTCGTTGGCAAAGAAAACAAAACCGAGATATTGGGAACACCTACAGAAACTGCTCTGTTAGAATTTGGGTTATCCCTCGGAGGGAACTTCCAAGACGTAAGAGAAGCCTCAAATGTTGTGAAAGTTGAGCCCTTCAACTCTACAATGAAAAGAATGGGAGTTGTCATTGAGCTGCCTGAAGGACATTTCCGTGCGCATTGTAAGGGTGCTTCTGAGATAGTTTTAGATGCGTGTGATAAGTACATCAACAAAGATGGTGAAGTTGTTCCCCTTGATGAAGAATCTACCAGTTACCTAAAGAACACAATCGAGGAATTTGCTGGTGAAGCACTTCGAACTCTTTGCCTCGCTTATCTGGAATTTGGTGATGATTACTCATTAGCAGCTCCTATTCCAAGTGGAGGATACACTTGTATAGGTATTGTGGGCATCAAAGACCCTGTCCGCCCTGGCGTGAAGGAGTCTGTTGCAATTTGTAGATCTGCTGGCATCATTGTCAGAATGGTGACAGGAGATAACATTACAACTGCAAAGGCTATAGCCAGAGAGTGCGGGATATTGACTGATGACGGCATAGCTATCGAAGGCCCTGAATTCCGGGAAAAGAGTGATGAGGAAATGCTCAAGCTAATCCCAAAATTGCAGGTACATTTCTGCCAAACATAAGCCACTAGTATTGGATCACATTTCTGTTTTCGTAGTTCAGAATTAATTGATCTGCAAACAGGAAACAAACACTGCAAATGCATTTGCATTACCTTCTGGATTTTAAGAAATTCCTTAGGACATACTCTTCTATAAAGGATTCAAGCATTAAGTTCCTTATTGCAGGTGATGGCACGATCGTCGCCTATGGATAAGCATACTTTGGTGAGACACCTCCGTACAATGTTTCAGGAAGTCGTTGCAGTGACAGGTGATGGAACAAATGATGCTCCAGCCCTTCACGAAGCTGATATTGGACTTGCAATGGGAATTTCTGGAACCGAGGTGTGTCCTTCTCCATATTTCAACATCCGGTTTATGAGAAGTCTGATACTGTAAACTATTCGAGTCTGGATTCTCACTTTTATTTTACCAATTTACATAGGTGGCAAAAGAGAGTGCAGATGTGATTATCTTAGATGATAACTTCTCGACGATTGTTACCGTGGCTAAGTGGGGCCGTTCTGTGTACATAAACATTCAGAAATTTGTGCAATTCCAGCTGACAGTAAACGTTGTGGCTCTTATTGTCAACTTCGTATCAGCCTGCCTTACCGGTTAGTTCCAAAACCACATTCCTATTTCCCTTATTCAAAAGACCGATCACCTCAGAAATTTTTAACAAACTTCTCTATTGTGTTAATTACCACTTTGTATCACCAGGAAACGCGCCTTTGACAGCTGTCCAGCTACTATGGGTTAACATGATAATGGACACACTTGGAGCGCTGGCGCTAGCCACAGAACCACCACAGGACGATCTGATGAAGAGAAGTCCAGTTGGAAGGAAAGGAAACTTCATAAGTAATGTAATGTGGAGGAACATTCTTGGTCAGTCACTTTACCAGCTTGTCATCATATGGTGTCTTCAAACAAAAGGAAAGACAATGTTTGGTCTCGACTCTGATCTTACACTCAATACCCTTATTTTCAACGTCTTTGTCTTCTGCCAGGTATACTTCCCTAATCATCATATAACTTATAAAACAGCATTGACCATAAACCATGTTCTCATAATTATTCCTTTTCTTCAGGTATTTAACGAGATAAGCTCGAGGGAAATGGAAAAGATTGATGTGTTCAAAGGGATACTGAAAAACTACGTATTCGTAGGGGTTCTAGCGTGTACAGTGGTGTTCCAAGTAATCATAATCGAGTTACTAGGTACGTTTGCAGATACAACACCACTTAATTGGAGCCAATGGTTCGTTAGCATTACGCTTGGATTCCTTGGCATGCCTGTTGCTGCTGCCTTGAAGATGATTCCTGTTGGTTCGCACTAAACTCATATAAATGTCATATGTGATATTCCTTATGCTGTGTGTGTACCTTTATCGCTTCGAAAGGTGCCGATTTTTTTCTCCGGCTATGGAAGTTTGATATCCCGAAACTATTTGGGCAAATGTATAACTGCTTTGGAGAATGATTTGCTTAGTAAATATTAAACTTGGGCAAACTTTTTTTGGTTTATCTTTATGTTCTTCTGTTGGATACCTTCACTGATTGCTTTGAAGCCATGGCCGTGGCCTTTTGGGCAGTAAAATTTGTCACATTTTGGTGCTAGTCTGTTGCAGTACGTGAATTTGTAAGAAAGTTATTACAAGTTTGACTATGGCCGAATCTGAACTTCAGTGTCCTAAGGTATTACAGAGACTAAAGTTCTGTCTTATATTTTTTGCAATTTTGAGTTGAGACTTAAGTACAATCGGCCAAACAGCAACTGATATTGTATCATAGAAATTATACTCAAAAGTAAATAATGATGGGACAACATGAAACAGTACAAAATGTTATGATACACTAAAAATCTCAATAACAACATTTTCGAAGATGACAGTGAGTTTTCAGAGCTTCTCAACATTAACTAAATTGAGAAAACAATTATTCATTCATTCTCGTCTGCCGTTGCTGCGTAATGCCCAACGTTCATATTCTGCATTCACAGTTAGGAACAAAAGTCAGCTTTAATACCTTCTACACAAGAAAATTTCCAGACAAGACCATCAATGATAATTTACAATACCTTAGCCAACTTTCTCTGGTTGTTCAGGAACTGCGTTCTTGCTTTGTTGAGTGCCGAGTTTGGTGATTTAAACAACCTCTGCAACAAAACGAGCAAAAACGGTTTTGTTAACAAAGACCGTGACAGAGAATACAGATACAAGATACTGCCGCTGCTCCAGGTTAAAGAAAGAAAAATGAATGCAGCCACCAACAAACCTTTTCCTCACTAGACAGATGAGACTCCCTTCCACCAAACTTCTTCGGAGTGAAACTAAATACATCATGAAGGAAATCATTCTCCTGATTTGCCAAAACGAACAAAACAGCACAGCGTTAGCTTAAACGAACGAAAACTTCTGAGAGTCGATACTTGGAAAATCAAGATAACAAACCTGCATATGCTTAATAAAGCCACCCCCAAGGAAATGCTTCAAAAAATTCAACTGTATCATCTGACCCCACGTCGACGTCTGTAAAGAATCCCCACCAACTTTTGTCGAGGTTTCAGGTGCATATCCACCCTAATCACAATCAAAACACAACATATTACAAAATATGACCACGAGAGCCAACATAAACGTTGATAAGGTCAAGTTATACCTCAAGAAATTCAGTAAGATCTTTGAAAAGGTTTCGTTGGGTGTTAAGGTCTTTCTTAGCGGAACCTTTACCACCTGCCTCTGCAGAGAGGTCTCTAACTTGATTAGTGACTTTAGATTTTAAGCCATGCATGTGCATCACTGTCTCCTGAGACACACTTCCTTCTTTCCCTGATCCATTACTAGATCCTTTGGCTTCGGCAGAGAATTTCTCTATGTCTCCCAACTCAAATATCACTGCAAGCGCTTCACCAGCAGCTATACGTACAGATCGGTCATCCTTTTCCAACAGTGTAGAGAGATAAGTAACAACCCTGCAATCACATAAATATCTAATCAGCATATGAATAGCCGGCAAAAGCTCCAAGTAAAGCCCGAAGTGCCACTTACTCTTGCCAAATTTTAGGACTTAGCGTCCACCGATCAACTGTTGTGAGCAGAAACGCCCAGGAAGAGACAACAGCAGTTATTACAGCAGGTGAAGGTTTGGTTGCAACAACCTACAAAAAATGACAAACTTACATGTGAGCCGAGAAATCCAAAAACCAAAATGATAAGACCTGTAATGTAAGAAAGAATAAGATGCATACATTGGAACCTAGTTTAGGATGAATCATTTGCCAGATTATTTGCATAGACTTCTCGGTTTGATCTGGATCAGTCCCACCAACAAAAGTTATGACTGCTAAACACTCAAGTATCTGCAACAAAAATAACAAGCGTGAATCAAAGATAAAATCCATTTACAGGATAACCAAACTGTTTGATTATCAAATCATCCTTACCGAGGTTATTTTCAAGGCATCACGACCAGATTTCAGGGCTTGAGAAAGAGGAGTAATAGATTCTTCCAAAATCTCTTGCGCTTGATCCCCAAGTCCAACAGTTAATGCAAGCAACCCTGCAACCAACACAATTACCTGTTAATATAATAAATTGATGAATATAATTTGCTCCTCAATGAGTGACTAACCAATAAGATGAGATGCTAAAGAAGTCTCTTTGCTAGACCCTTTCTTAGTACAGTGTAAACATTGATGCAATAAAGTGGCAAACCTGCATTAATCAAGAAGATAACTTTAAAACATATAATTAAGTACTTTTACAGAGTAAAATAAAGGAATGATAAATCAGATAGTTACTTCTCTTCTACAAACTCATGCTGTAAATCGCTGTTAAATGCTTCAATAATGGAGGCTAAAGCTTCCTCTCTCGTTGAACTCCTTCACATCCAAAAGAAAATCATCCAAATCAGATATCAGTACTTTTACATCCAAAATCAAAGCAAAAAAAAGGAAATTAAAACCAAATAACAAACCTTTTCTCATAGAGGGCATCAAGGGATTGGTCCAACATAGAATCTTTGTGAATCTGAACTTCATCCATACCAGGATTCAACACTCTCTCAGATTGCATAGTTGAGGAAGAGCTTACACTACTTGTATCATCGTCACTATCAAACATTGCCACGTTCTTACGTTGAGATTCTGCCAAACAAACAAAAACCCAGAAATCAAAATTGAATCTTATTATGATGAATCCGACAACTAAACCAAAATCAGAGAGCTTTAGAAGTAAATTAGAACGAAACCAATTGAAACCCTAAACAAAGAAATCGAATCCAGGTGAAATTGAGATTCAAAATCTGAAAAGAGACAAAACTTACTCCTCCCCATGGTTTTTGTCTTGTCGGCGAGTAATTCTATGTCGGAAAAATCAAAATTACTATCAGAGAAACTGAAAACTAGAACAATTACGATTGAAAATTACTGAAGAAGAAGAAGAAGAAGATTGGATCGAAGAACGAAAACTGCAAAAGAAGAGCAATAAAAGTTTCGAAGAAGGATTAGAAAATCGTTGAGGCGATTTATCCATTAAAGAGCGAATTACTTTGGTTTTTTTAGAGAGAGAAGAGAAGAAAACTGAGGAGAGAGAGATTGAGACTTTCGTCTTTGTGGCGAAGGAAGAAGAAAACGTGAGGAAGAAAAATCAGAGTTTTTATATAAAGAGAGGCGTAGAAGAATCAAACCATTCACATCTATGGAATATCCCTATACACGTGGCGAATTCTAAATCGTTGGATTTTTTACATTGCCGACCTGATTTTTCTTTTCTTTGGCACATCATCTATGTTTTTCTATAAGTTTTTTTGTTTGTTTCCATAATACAATCTCTTAAAATCAAAGCAGGTTAATTTAGGTTTTAATTTGCAAATTTAAACCCGGTTTATGACGAATTATACAATGTTTGTTACGATTTCTTAGGATTCATGCAAATGACAAATTTTGGGGATTTTGAATATACCTTACTTTGTTATTTTATAACGAACTGACGAATTTGAAGTTGTATGTTAATGCCGCTAAGATTCTTTCCTGAAATTCGCCGAACGGATCGCTAGTTTCTTGTGGCAGAAACAATTTATTGAGCTTAAAGTTTTTGGTTAACCATATTATATATAGATGTGTATGTAAATCCCATTCCACTTAGGAGTTATGACTTGCACACGTTTTTACCTAGTGCACCATGATTATATGATATGGGCTTTTAGACCATTCCAGTTCTGGATTGGTTCATAAGTTATTTTTCTCGTATATGTATAAGACTATAAGTGTTATTTAAATATTTAAAAAAGAGAGTTTAATTCTCTCATAAGCTCATCTCGAATATACAATGTGAAAAGAATGAAATTCAAAAGAAAAGACAAAGAGTCGAATTATCCACCAGCTGAAAAAATACAAGATTAACAAGATGGTTATGGAAAAGTCTTCTTCAACCATTCTTCAAGTATATGTATGTTTTCTCATGTTTACTTTTTTTGTTTTATTTACAAATAAATATACAATTTAACAAATTAAAAATTTATCAACTATTTCATTTCACTTTACTTTTTCGAAAGTATAAGAATACTCGTTTGTACAAAAAAAAAAGAAAAAGAGAGCACAAAACGGAGTTTTTAACACAAAAGCATTTTTTTTATCAACAACAACAACAAAAATCAACTTAATTCTACATGGTGATGTTTTATGTAAGTATTGGTTGATTAAAATTCTATATGGACACTCTTAAAAACTTTTGGCATGAACTTTTATATAATATAGATATAGATTAACGATAAAAAGGAAAAGGTTTTAGATTTACATTTTCAAAACCAAATGTAGAAACAAATCTGGAGAATCAGAGAGATTTTGCAAAGAGAAATGATATTCCATAGATGTGAATGTTGAGTGAGTTCCGTCAAACTGTACCCGACAATGCTTTCCAACCGTTGGTTCTTGTCCACCTTAAGTACGTCGCATTAGAAGACGCAAGGATTGCCCTCGCTGCAGCACAAGAAGAAGGTTTTAACGAGTGGCTTGCAGCTTTTAATGTTTGATCACTGGTTATCTCCCTTTCTCTCTTATGCAAGTAAAAGCTTTTGTATCGTTAATCTATATACTATATAAAATTTTATGCTATAAGTTTTTGAGAGTGTCCATATAGGATTTTAATCAACCAATAGTTATATAAAACATCATCACTTAGAATTCAGGTGATTGTTTTTGTTGTTGTTGCATGCTTTTTTTGTGTTAAAACGTTTGTTTTATTTTATATGTACAACTTTTGATCAAAGAGATTGTATTAAGAAAACAAAGAGACCTATATAAAACATAAATGTGCCAAAGAAAAGGAAAATCAGGCCGGCAGGTAAAAAAATCTAACAGTGATTAAATCGCCACCCACGTGTAAAATGATTAAATCTCACCAAAATAGTTCATGATTCACAAGCATGATCTAATGGCATATCTAAATATTGAATATACTCGTATATATGCATATCTTTGTAATTACGTCTGTTTCCTATTCTCTTGTATCAGCTTTAGGAAAGTCTAGCTAGGTTAAGGGTTGATCCCTCTCATGTATAAAAAAGGCAGAGCCGCAACTCTTTCTTAATAACACAAATATATTCAGAACCGATTTTCTCATGGTATCAGAGACTGAAACAATCTAAACTTTCGACTCTGTTTTTCTCTTTTCTTCTTTGCTTAGATCGATTTGTGTTCTTTGCTTTTCTCTTTGATTGAACGATGGGCGAATCCGACAAAGGTATTGAATCTTTGGTTACCGAAACCTCGGTAATCAAAACGGAGATCCAGAGACGTACGATTTCTCCGTACGATCTCACGGCGAGCGACAATCCTGGACATGTGATATCTCATCCTCTTCTCAATGGAGATAACTATGAAGAGTGGGTTGTCAATCTCGAAACAGCGTTGAGTTCTCGTAAGAAGTTTGGTTTCCTTGATGGGAGACTTCAGAAACCGACAGAAGATTCACCGGACTACGATGACTGGAAATCAGTCAATGCTCTCTTGGTCTCTTGGATCAAGATGACGATCGAACCGAAACTTCGTTCGAATATCTCTCACAAACCAGTGGCACGAGATCTATGGGAGCATATTCGGAAGAGGTTTCACGTGATGAACGGGCCAAGGGTCCAACATTTACGAAAGAAGCTGGCCAATTGTCGTCAAGATAGTCTCTCTATTGAAGCTTATTATGGGAAGTTGATGAAGTTGTGGGACAGTTTGGATGCCTTAAGTCCGTGTCTTAGCTGTACGTGTAGATTGTGTACTTGTGATTGTTTGTCGTTGTTGGAGATGCAACGTGAACAAGACAAGGTTCATGAGTTTCTCATGGGCCTTGACGAAGTGGTGTATGGGACAGTGCGTTCTTCATTGTTGATGCAAGAGCCATTGCCAAGCTTTGAGCATGTCTATCTTAAAGTCACTCAAGATGAAGATTCTCGGCACGGTCGCAGTGTTGTTGAGCCTCGAACTGAAGGTATGGCATTGCGGTGCAACACAATGTCAAACCTCGACCTTTTGAACGCACATCAGCGGGATTGTGCACTAACTGTGGCCGTTCGGGTCACCTAGCGGAAAGTTGCTTTCAAATTCTCGGCTTTCCTGAATGGTGGGGCGATAGACCACATAACCGAGCTGGACGTGGACGTAGAGCTGTTCCAATTGGTCCTGGTCGTGGAAGAGGAGGTATGGGACGAGCTAATGTGGCCCAAGGAGCAGTACTTCCAGCCCCTGTTCACGCCAACGTTGCGATCACTGATGCTAATAGAGAAGCTGTGTACGGACTGACGGATGAGCAATGGTTAAGTGTCAAACGTGCGATCAATGCATCAAGGGCTAGTACTAGCTCTAATGAGCATCTATCGGGTAATATCTCTTCTCCTTCTTGGATTTTGGATTCTGGTGCTACTCATCATTTAACGAGTCGCCGTGATATATTGGAAAATATTCGAAATACAATGTCGACACCAATCATCTTGGCTGATAATCGGATTGTAACGGGAACGGTTTTAGGTTCAGTGACATTGAATAAGAACTTGCAGTTGAAAGAAGTGTTTTATATCGAGAATTTAGGCTTCGATTTGATCTCAGTTACTCAATTGATGGAAGAGAATAATTGTGTGATGCAGTTTTCTGTTCCGTTTAGTGTTCTTCAGGACCGCATTTCGAGGACGCTGATTAGAGTGGGTAAGCCGATTGGAGGCTTAGTCTATTTTCAGAATGCGGATGTGGCTGTAGCGGCAAAGACTCCGCCTAAATAATCTGTGGAGCTGTGGCATCGACGCTTAGGACATCCGTCTCTGAAGATAGTGGAGAGTTTACCGAATTTTGTGTTTTCTAGTAATAAGGATTTTCAGAATAAAGCGTGTGACGTTTGTATCCGCGCCAAGCAAACTCGTTCTTCTTTTCCATTGAGTATTAATAAAACTACTGAGGTTTTTGAGATGATACATTGTGACATATGGGGATCGTACCGGGTTCCTTCTTCTTGTGGAGCGAGATATTTTTTGACAATTGTAGACGACTTCTCTCGATGCACTTGGCTGTATTTGATGAAAGCCAAGAGTGAAACTCAAAAAATTTGCGAAATTTCTTTGCACTCATCGAACGACAATTTGGAAAGGAGATTCGAATAATTCGAAGTGATAATGGGAGTGAATTTATGGCGTTGTCTTCTTTATTCGCTGCCTCAGGAATTACTCACCAAACAAGTTGCGTTGGTACTCCGCAACAAAATGGTAGAGTCGAACGTAAACATCGTCACATTTTAAACGTTACACGTGCAATCATGTTTCAAGGTCATATCCCAATTAAATTTTGGGGCGAATGTGTTCTTAATGCTGCGTATCTCATCAACAGAACACCGTCAAAGCTACTTGATGAGAAGACACCATATGAAATTCTCCACGGAAAGAGACCTGTATACGATCATCTTAAGGTAATGGGATGTCTTTGCTATATACATAATCAAAATCATCAAGGAGATAAGTTTGTGAGTCGTGGTAGAAAGTGTGTCTTCATGGGTTATCCATATGCAAAGAAGGGATGGAGAGTATACGATCTTGAGAATGAAGTATTTTGTGTATCAAGAGATGTAGTGTTCGATGAAGAACAATTTCCTTTTCAAGAGGCTGTTGTGTTACAATCGGAAGGTCCAGCTCTTGTAAGTGAAGGAGAGTTTAACTTGATTATTGAAGAAGAAGAGTCATTTCCACAAGAGACGTCACCAAACTCGATCCCTCCGAATGTTTCCTCTACCACGGCTGCATCAAGTTCTGTTATTGTTTCACCAACGATTTCGACAACAACATCAGACACGATGCTTCATAACGAAAGGGGGGGGGGGGGTTTCATCGATTGTGGCTTCGGACTCTCAGACTCCGGAGTCATTTGAGCCACCAGTAGAACCAATTTTTGCTCCGGTGTCAGGTCGTGTAAGACGTTCCCCAGCTTAGTGATGTGCTAAGTTTTAACCCAAAATAAATCCGCAAGTGCACAGACAATTGCAGTAGTATAATAGGTATCGAATCCACAGAGACCAAGGTTACACTATGAAATTATGGATTCTAAATTAAAGCTAAGATAAAATATGGGTTATTGATTGTAATGAAACAGTGAAGAAACAGCAAATTAAACGATGTAAATTCAATAAAGAAAGGCACTAGATCAAGGTCATTCGCCGGTGCTTTCGAATTAAGGACTGAGCAACTATTCAAGATTCAATTTAAGCGTGGTCTAGAACTCAAACATAAAAGTAATATTGCCCCACTGTCGTTATGCATCAATATCTTTGTCTAACAACCTAAATACCTAAACTGTCGTTTGGATTCAGAGATGAAGACAAGCAATAATTAATTGGTTCAATTTGTTCACAATTGATGGTAACAATCAACTATCGTTGGTTCCACACCAATTGCTCACCAATGGTTTATCTAGCAACCTAGAGCACTGTCATGAATAAGTTAAACTTGAAATCATAGATTAGGTGTACAGGCTAATCTAAGCATTATGAATCCCAATTGATGAAGACGAATGATAATCTATCCTATTTGGCTCAGTCACTAATCATCCTATATCACCATTGAAATCCCTTAATCTAGCTAGAGGACTACTCGAACATGGAGAATAAAAATGCAGCAATCAACGAGAGAGAATTCATAATGATAATAAAATAGATAAGGGATTTAGAATTCTTCTCGATAGATGTTGTGGAATGATTCTCCAAATATTACAAGCAAATCCAAGGAAATGAAAAACATTTGAAGGATCTCAAGAAACTTGGAACAAGGAGTCTCAGTCTCTCAAAAACGTGCAATTGGAAAAGTATCAGAAAAAACCCCTTTTTAGGAAAGTGGCTGCCTCTAATTTATAGTAAAAATTAGGGCAACTTGGTTCTGGGTGACCGACCGGTCGGTCTGGTTCCGGACCGGTCGGTTCGTATTCGGACGTCTCAAAAATCTGCAAGTCTTCGGGTCTGGGACCGGTCGGTTCTCTCATCCAGACCGGTCGGTCCGGATTCCAGGGGCTTCGGCTTCGGGACTTCGGGTGTGGACCGGTCGGTCTTGTGATTGGATCGACCGGTCTGGTTTCCAGGGAGCTTCAAGTCTTTGAGTCTTCGGGCGAGCAAGTGCTCGGTCCAAATCGAGCAGGTGCTCGGTTATGAAAAACGCCATCTTTTCTCCAGACTCGTCCCTTTTGCTCCAATGACCCCCAATGACTCCAATCCATGCTTGAGAGCCTCCTAGAACCTGAAAAGACACAAAAGGAACTAGAAAGAACCAAAAATACTAAAGAAACAATACGTAAAAGAGACCAAAATACTAATATATCACTTACCTTGCTGATTACGAAACCACGTTCTTGTGCGCGTCCTCTGGAGCTCGTTATCCTCTTAGTGATGTGTTGACAAGTGAGAAATTCTCCATATCTCATAAAGCCTTTCTCACTGCCATTACATCCGCAAGAGAACCGACAAGCTATGTAGAGGCATTTAGAGATGAAAAATGGAAGGGAGCTATGGTACAAGAGATAGATGCACAGAAACTTAGTGGGACTTTCTCGATAATGGATTTACCACCAGGAAAAACGGCTTTGGGTTGTCAATGGGTGTTCAAAATCAAACACCACTCGACCGGAGTAATTGAAAGATATAAAGCACGTCTAGTTGTGCAAGGAAATAGACAAGAAGAAGGTGTGGATTATGATGAAACTTTCGCTCCGGTTGTGAAAATGACTTCGATTCGAATATTCTTACAAGTAGTAGCGGCAAAGAATTGGGAAGTACATCAAATGGATGTACATAATGCCTTATTACATGGCGATCTTCAAGAAGAGGTATACATGAAATTACCTCCAGGGTTCTTTACCGAATCGAAAGGAAAGGTTTGTCGTCTCCACAAGTCCTTGTACGGTTTGAAACAAGCACCACGGTGCTGGTTCAAAAAATTAAGCTCGGCACTTAAAGGTTATGGTTTTCAACAATCTCTTTCCGATTACTCCTTGTTTTCTTATAATCATGGTGGTGTATCTCTATACGTTCTCGTCTACGTCGATGATTTGGTTATTACAGGGAGTTCTCTGACCGCGATTGAGAAGTTTAAGAAATATCTTGGATCTTGCTTCCATATGAAAGACCTTGGTCATTTGAAGTATTTTTTAGGCATTGAGGTAGCACGATGTCCAGCTGGGATTTATGTGTCAACGTAAGTACACTCTCGAAATTCTAGAAGAAACTGGTTTGCTCGAAACAAAACCATCTGATTTTCCGATTGAACAGAATCACACTCTAGCGTTAGCCAATGGACCATTACTTGAGAATCCGGGTCCATATCGCAGATTGGTGGGACGTTTGATATATCTAGCAGTGACACGCCCGAACCTGGCTTATTCAGTACATGTTCTCTCGCAATTTATGAATCAGCCACGAGAAGAACATTGGGACGCAGCTCTCCGGGTTGTTAGGTATCTTAAAGACAGCCCTGGACAAGGGATCTTGCTGCGAGCAGATTGCGATCTCCAAGTATACGCTTGGTGTGATTCCGACTGGGCAGGATGCCCCTTGACACGTCGATCACTCACAGGTTGGTTTATCCAACTAGGCAAATCACCGGTCTCGTGGAAGACCAAGAAACAAGAAGTGGTTAGTCGATCGTCGGCTGAAGCCGAATATAGAGCTATGGCTCTTACAACGCAAGAGTTAATCTGGATTAAAGGGCTTCTTGATAATCTTGGAGTGAGATTAACACAGCCTATGCTTCTTCATTGTGATAATATGGCAGCAATTCACATCGCGGCCAACCCGGTATTCCACGAAAGAGCTAAACATATCGAAGCGGATTGTCATTTTATAAGGGATGAGATTGTAAAAGGGAACATAGCCACCACCCATGTTTCAACTAAAGTGCAACTTGCGGATATATTCACAAAGGCATTGGGTCGTCGTGAGTTTGACGAATTTCGAGACAAGTTGGACATTACAGATCTCCATGCTCCAACTTGAGGGGGGGTATTGAATATACTCGTATATATGCATATCTTTGTAATTACGTCTGTTTCCTATTCTCTTGTATCAGCTTTAGGAAAGTCTAGCTAGGTTAAGGGTTGATCCCTCTCATGTATAAAAAGGGCAGAGCCGCAACTCTTTCTCAATAACACAAATATATTCAGAACCGATTTTCTCACTAAAAACAAAATCTCCTATCTACACAAACTCTAGAGTTCCTTTACCCTCATTGCGAATCTAAGAACAAAAATGCAACAAAACTAACGACTTTTCATTAAAAATGCTCTCTACGAGTGGCTTCAAGGTTTCATCAACCTTTGAAGTAACACTCTCTCTCTTTTTCTCAAAACTTTGGTTTATTGGAGCCGGTGCTGTTGTTGCCTGCGCGTAGAGCCGTCCCCCACGTCACTGGTTTCGTTCTTGTCGCCCTCTCTCCAAATTTGTTCTGTGTTCCAAAATTTTTTTCTTCTTTACATTTGAGTTTGGTTTACTAATAACACGTTTTATGTTCTCTGACAATCTTGTCTATGTTGAAGTATTTTGGTTTTCTTATTTTAGCTTTTTCCTCTTCCTTAAAAAATCTTTTTTTTTGTTCAACTCCTTAAAAAAAATCATTTTGTAATCAGAAAAGTGAGAACAAAACTGTAACAGCTAAATTTACAAACAAACTCTACAACTAAGATCATTTACAAAGTGATTCTGAATTATCTTAACCACAAAAGCAATTTATAAGAAAATGCATCAGGAGAGTTAGGCTACATGGGATTGCAGACACCCAAAAGTTTAGGAGCCATTACGGTCTCGCAGGAGAATGTTGCGTCTACATCTCACCCCAACACATTGAAAGCATTGAGTCTCTTTAACGTGTTTTATGTATTTCATCAAGGATTTTTAACTTAAGAGCTTGTTTTTTTTGCTTTTCAACACTAGCTTGTTATCCTAGGACCGATGATTACATTTGACCATGTTTTTTTTTTTTTCTTTCGTGCTGCTCATACGATATCAAACTATTGGCTCCCCAAAAATGAATATTGAGCACAAACTGATTGCTAGCTATGTGTTTTAGTGTATTGTGGAAGTTTTTGGTAGCCAATGGTAATATATTATCTAGTACTTAATACGATCTTTTGCTGGAACCTTTTGCATATATCTTTTGCTTGAGTCTTTTAATTACCACAAACAAGCACTACAGTGAAAAAAATAAAGGGTATGAATGGTATGTAGCTTTTTCACGTTTTCACGTTTTGAAAACGTGATTCCGCCGAATACATACCATTCACAATAAAACGCACGGGATGATGAAACGTGGAAATTAACAAGTGATTTTTAAATTTATCCCGCACGTTTTAATTTTATAACTAGAAAAAACAAAACTTCATTCATCTACTAAATAGTAGCTTTTTGTTATTCAGCTGTTTTACAATTCCGTCCAGTTTAGATTTTTTCCGTTCCAGTGATTCCGCTATTTCATAATTCAGCTATTCCGCTATTCTGCGATTCAGCTGACATACCATTCAAGCCCAGAGTATTTGATTCTCCACATCGTTTTTAAAGAAAAAAAACCCCACAAAAACCGTATAAACTTTTTCAGATTTTGTTATTTGTTTTGAACGATCTAGAAACCAGAAACACTAGCAATGTGTTTCTTCATAGCTCTATCTTTATGATTATGGTTTCTACCTCCACCACCTCCTCTCCGTCCTCTTCCTCGACCTCTTCCTCCTCCGTTCTCCGCCTCTGTACTAACCTCTACGTTGTTATTATTATTATTCTCATTACTCGGTTGCTCTCTGTTCACCATTCCTCTCCCTCGTCCCCTTCCTCTCGGGTTTCTTCCATTCTCTCTTCCGTTGCTTGTGCTCACATGAGGCTGACTCTTCTCATCTTTCTGTGCTTGATACTCTGTCAGGTTTCTTACCGCCCCGAGAGGAATGTTTCCTCCACGTCCCAACCCAAGTATCTTATCTCCCTCTGCTTCGTTTATCAGCGAAGCTTCGTTTGCGTTTGCAGCCGCTACAGCGCCTGCCACTTTGTAACTGTAGTTCTTGCCATCTTTAACATAGAATTGAGGATTCTTTCTGCTTCCCCACTTCGGAGCAGCAGAAGGTTGGGATCCTCCTCCTGAGCTAGCTCTGTTACCAAACAATTCGCTTTCTTCTGTAGTTGATTCCACAACACTTAACCCAAGATCATCGAAAGAATCATCGTATTCATCGTCATACTCGTATTGTGCAAGTAAGGCTGCGTTTCTCTCTTTGTCGCTTTCTTTTCTTGCGTCGAGAATTTTGTAGTTTGGAGTATCATCCTTTGGCTTTCTCACAAATCTACCAACCGTTGTGGATGAGGCTGATGAAGCTGGAAGTGAGGGAAAATTGTTCGGCTGCTCTGTGTAGATACTAGACTCGGATTCGATGAGCTTCCCTTTCCCTTTGTCTTTGCTTCTAAGACTCGGAGCAGATTTAGGTTGCGGCATCGCCTCCAGCGAAGTATCCAGTTGCTGCAAATCCACATGGAGTGTTCCTTCAAGGATCCTCTGTATTACTTCTTCTGGATTCTGGTTATATGCTTCAAGACACGCAGCTAAGAAACCGTTCCCATACTCGGGGAATATGTCTTTTATTTGACTGATTTTGGATTGCATAACTACAGCATTTTCATCCATGAGCTCTTTGGATTTTCCACCGTCAGTTAAAAGAAGCGGTGACTCCTTCGTAGCAACGATGTCTGCAGAATGCAACATAATCATTGACAAATATTGAAGCTGCTCATCTTCCATTGATACCCATCCTGCATTCTGTAGACTCCTAAGTCTATCAATTATTCTATAATTCTTCTCCATCTTTCCGAGTAATCGGTTCTTGCTATCCAGCGACTGCTCAGAAACTCCACTCATCTCCCTGAATGTTTGAATCAGTATATCTGCCCTTACCATAGGGTCCTCTACTCTTGACGGAAACATCTTTGTGACTGAAGTCTCATGATTGAACAAATCGTCACTGAGGTAGCAGATATCAAAGATTTTCCAACATAGATTTTCCATCCTTGTTGATAGCATGTTTAAGCTCGTAGATATCTCTGAAAGCGAACCATGCTCTCCATCCTTGAACAAGACCTGGAAGCCGCGATGAAGTGATGGAAGCAATGAATCGTGCAACCGAACAAGGCTATGGATAAGTTCATCGCGCCCATAACTGCACAGATGGATTTAGGTTCTGATCAAAATAGTTGCACACAAACCAAACATATTTCAATGGTAGCAACCAAATTTCCACTATTAACATTCTTTTTTCATCAAGCATGAGAAACTCATAGTGCCAATGAATCATGTATGTAGATGCCAGACTTTGGGGGTACTACTCAGAGTTTATTTATTATAGATGTGTCTCTGGCCTGCAACATGCATTCTCTCAGACGAGAAATTGAAAAAATTAGACAGGAGATGGTGCATACCTTGTCTCAACAGTGCATGCCAAGATTAAAGCTGCTGGTTTATATGCAGAAATAAAGGCATCCAAAGACACAACTCCGTCATTAATGAAGTCCATGACCTAATTACATAGAAAGAAACATCAGCACTTAATTATTGAAGTCTATCTATAAATTTCTTAAATTTGCAAATAAAAATCTATGTGAAAGCAAATCCAATATCCTGATCTGTGTATCAAGATTGTCTAAATGTAACCACTAAACAACTAGCGTAGATTTACTATGTTTGCTTCCACATTCATGTCCTGAACAAGTGAATTCAATTTTGAAACTATTTTCCAAAGCACAGACGGAGAGTATTGTTATCCTTCTAAAGGCCGATGTTAATAGTTTCAGATTTAAGTTTACTTTGCCAATCAAGGAAACAATGTATCAGTTATTTCCTAAACTTTGAATCCTACTAGCCTGATGTACATACAGACGCAAATGCTAAATCGTAACAAGGCAAAAGCAATGTAGCAGCATATAAATTTTCAGAAAAACAGGGAAATTAACCTCCAAAAGATCAGAATGTAGTTGGCTACGTCCATGGTCTTCACTATTTGCACTAGATAAAGTCTGCAGATAAGAAAAGTTGTTAGAAATACAGACCCAAGGGAAAGATGAAGAAAAAAAATCAATACAAGAAGTTTCAGACCAAGAAGGTTAAATTCAACACTTTGATTTATACACATGTTTAACTTTTCTAGTCAATCCCAAAGTAGAGTTTCTGAAATCAGATACCTCCAAAGATGAGGTGCAACGGTGATGCATTGTATGCAGAATGCCCAAGAAATGAGACAACATGACATTCAAACTTTCAGGAATCCAGGTTTGTGATTTCACAGCATTCTCAATCTGTGAAAAGAGACAGTTAGATTATAATCAGCTTTTAGACGATGGTAATAGTATTACTCCTGGAATGACTTACTAAAGATTTTGTAAGCTCCTCATTCTCATGTCCATATACAGCACATATATCCAATAACTTTGGCAAGTCCAGCAACTTCTTGTCCTGCAAGAGAACTAGAAACAAAACTGGTGAACAATTGCAAGCTAGAAATCAATCACAAACAAACAAACAAACAAACTGGTGATAATATAAAATTAAACACTGAGGCATGTCAATCCATCATTCTACGTCTATTTCCTTTTCAAGAATGAAATACAAAGAGCAAAAGCGCTACCTTCATGATCTTTCTGACTAAGGCTATCCGCAGATCGAGCACCGGGATCCCTATTAGACGAACTGCCACAAACCAACATACAAACAAACAACTCAACTTACAAGACCCAAAAGAATCGAAAACGATCAAGACTATTCGACAAAAATGGTAAGAATGTGGACTCACATTCTATACAGAACCATGAAAACACGGCGGCATAACTCGAGTTCCCCGACAATGACACCGGCAACAATTCCCTTAACACCATGAAAAGGAAAATCATACCATCTGCTTCTAAATTGCAGGAAACTATCCAGAAAATCATGCAACGATGCATCACTAGCCACTGCCATTAATCAAAACAAGTAACATCAGCACAACAAAAAATTGAGAGACTAAAAAATCACAGTGAAAAATTATCAAGTAATCCATAATAACCTTCTCTCCAAAACTCTCTAGGGTTCAACTTAAGCAACCTTAAGAGCTCTCTATTAAGAAGATCCACCACTCCTTGAGACTCCACTGGATCCAGACCTCCATCATCGGAGCTAAGACCGGCGGCTACTGCCTCGTCCTGCGGCAAGTAATTCACGAAATTGCCACCGCCTTGAGCCGGACTTCTGCTGGATACCAACAGTCCCTGATCGCCGATCTTAACCCGACTACTACCACCACCGGGAACGGAGCCATCAGAATCCGATTGTCTAAGCGAAGAAGAGAGTGAAACAGGAAAATTGGAGGTTGAAGAAGTTGGATTCAAGGTTTTGGGAATAAACTTGTGCTGATGGTGATGCTGCTTCCCCTTGGGGATGTATTTGGTGTTCTCATCTTGACGACGGTGAGACATGCTTGTTTCTATGAGAAAATCTCCGGCGATGGAAGAAAAAAGAGAATCTCCGGCGACGCAGCCGCAGATATACGCCTCTTCTCTTGATCAAATAAACGATTGAGATTCCGAGAAACTGCGTTTTGCGTTCGGCCCATTTATGGTTGGTGGGCTTAAACCGGGAATTGAGTGGGAAACTGGTTTATTACGGTTTAATTGGATTGGTTGAAATTAAAAACCAATCTTTAATCAGAATTGACCAAACCCATAGTATAAATTTACGTAGCCCAGTGATAAGAATCGTTTCAAAGTCCTAAATACAATAGTATTTCCGATGAAGAATTCTAGTTTTCTTATGATCAATTCAATACCCTGTTTTAGCTTCTTCTTCTTCCTTAAAAGTAAATTTGTAATCAGGAAAGCGAGAACAAAACTGTCACAGCTAATTGTACAAACAAACTAGTAAGTTCATTTACAAAGTGTGATTCCCAACTATCTTAAGCACAAAAGCCAATTATAAGCTTTCATTTACTCTCAAAGATACATCAGTATACATGTCACGAGCACTCAGCATTTGGTTCCTTGGGCAAAACCAAACCGATCAAGCATTCAGAGGAACCTGGGGAAATCGAAAGCAAGGTACATGTTTCTTGCGAGTAAGGAAGAATGAAGAGATGCCTTGCCCATATGGTACTTGTCGCAGGAATCTTTATCACTCCCGCACAATCTCTCTGCTTCAAGTATGTTATGAAATCTTGGAGCTGTCACAAAGAGTCAGTTTTGAATAAGTTAACATTACACATCAAGACATTAATATGGCGCTATGTAGGTTTCGTTGATTTTTCAGGGTAAAAGTTTATTACCCCTTTACGGTCGCTGACAGTTGCGGGAATTAACTGACAAACTTCTCTCTGCAAAGCAAAATTCCTCAAATCATAAGAACTAGCTTGCAGTCAATAATTTGTTGATGGGAGAGGGAACCAAGAGAACAGAAACTCACTTGGTGTGGCTGAGTATTGGCAAAAGTAGATTTTACGTTCTTCATATCCGTGCGCTTGGTCATATCCAATTTAACTGGCCATCTGCAGTAAATAGAAAGAAAGGAAACAGATGTTCACCCTTGTAGCACATCACTAGATTATGTATAGGCACAAGGAATCAAACAAGATTGAGGTAGTGTAACTCACTGCACAGGCTCTGAAGATCCGTTGATATATTTGCAAATATCTGATTCCAATCTCTGTGCAACGATAGTGGAGTAATGAACACCACTTTTGGACAAAGCACCCTGCCAATGGTGCTCTACATTCTGTTTGGAAGCCTCCGATCCAGACAACTGTGTGACCGTTGGAGGCAAAGGTGAGGGCGAGGAAGGGCAAATAGGAGGAGGAGGAACAAATTGGTGTGACTGGGGCATAGGAGGTAGTGGAGCTAGAGGCGGAGGCGGCATCGTTTCTGGTGGTGGTGGTGGTGGTGGTAGGTGAGATTGCGGTTGTAGTGGAGGCTGTGTTACAGAGGATAATGAATGTCCAAAAGGCGGAGGTGGATACACCTGATCAAAATGCTGCACTTGAGGTCCTTGTGTCTGAGGGACTGGATGCACGGGAGGCGGCATGAATGGACCTGAAACCTGCTGCGACGGAGGTCCATGAGTCTGTGATGGCGTTGCTAAAGCATTACCACTTGGAGAAATTTGGTGGCCTAGAGATCTTGTATCCCAAGAGCTATTTGGAGGAGGGTACATGGGTTGTTGAACAAACGGAGATGGAGGAATTTGAGATGTCGGTGTAACAGGCTGTCCTGGAGCTGGGATGGGCACACATGAAGGGTTTCCTGAGACTGAAAAATAGTGGTCTTAACGTCATATACAAAACTTTGAAGTCACAAGTGGAAAAAAAATCATGATTCATGAGAGATAAGATAGAAAACTAACCTCCTTGTGCAGAATTCACAAGATTGCTACCAGAAGCAGGCCAGTTTTGCTGAAAGGTAGCTCCAGGAGGTACAGAATTACAGTGGCGATCCGTACTCATTAAGGGGGACACATATTCTCCTGATCCACTATCCTGTTTTGATGTGGGAGGAATTTGAAGATGCCTCTCCGGATGACTGTTCAGACAAGAAACTTCTACGTCAAACCAAAGAGAAAATAATATTTTGTGCATACACATACCAAATCAGGACGCTTCAACAGTACAAAATAATCAAAGAAAACATAGTTCCGAAGTTGTGGAGACAAACCTTCCTCCATCTTCATGAGGCAAAGGACGATTGGTTGATGCTAAATGAAATTTACTCTTTTCTCCACGGAAAAACCTGAGATGGGCCATAACAATGGCAGCGTCATCAGGTGTATCAAACTCCATCAGAAGAGCATGTTCATAGTACAGGTCAGTCACCATGCGAGGTCCCTTATAAAGGGCTTGTCTTGACTCATGGACTATTTCATCCCTCTCCCACTGGCTAGAGATGCTTCCAATATACAAATGGGTACAATAACCATATGCTACACCATTCAAAGATCCCCTTGCACCAACTCCAATATCCATAAATTTAATGTGCCAAGGAAATTGCTGTCGCAGATATTCTCGAGCTCTGATTGCATCAATTATACTTCTATATTCCGCTAGCGCAAATCCTTTCATTGGATCAAAAAAGAAGCGATCTACTGGGCCGTATCTATCAAGCTGAAATCTTAGATGACCTTCAGTTTCATCTGGTCCTAAATATCCTAACCATAGCTGTCCCGAAGCCGGAAAAATGTCAAAAGCAGTGGGGTCCCCATCCAAATACCAAACAATTTTCCCTGATGAAGGGCCATGGGGTGCTGCCTGATAAGGTGATCCTCCAATAACAAAATTGTTCCTACCATCTGCAGAGTTACTCCTTAGATCTGAAGCCATTCGTGCAGAAGGAGATGGTGTCTGATGGTTCATTAATCCCCTTGGGACTGAAGACCTACCGCATGACAAGTCTCTCTGGTCAACACCCTCAAAATCCATAGATCTTGAACCTCCAGCATCATAAACCGACCCAGCACTAGAGCGGGCATCATTCTCTGCAGAACTGTGAGGCTTCGCAAGTGAAGCTGATAATTTTCCATAATCATCCTCGTCACTCTCCATTTGGCAATCTCCTGGCTTGATATCTTTTCCAAGAAATCCAAAGATCCCTTCTACAGAAGGAATAGTGCTGGATACTTCCACGAAGGATGAGAGGCTGCATGTATTCCTATACTTAAAGAAGGCCCACCTACCAATAGAAGGATTCTTCCTAAGAACCTGCATGAAGGATTCTTGAAACTATCAGGTTTTTAGCAGTATACACCCATTATACTTTAGACATACAGAGTTCCAAGAGAAAGAGCAAGCGAATGAAGTATGTGACACGGTTCATGCTTAAGACATGAAAAAATAACAACTAAAGCCCTACACAAACAAGAAACAATCAGGAAAAGAATATGCAACTTATAATTGATTCTAAACTACTCAGAGTATTACCATTCCTAACAAGCAGCTCTTTAGAATGTTGGATGCTTCTTGGATCTCACTCAACCCTTCCACATTCATACCAGTAGCCTCTATTTTGTTAGAACCTGTCTGACCAGAATTCTCAGCTCTTTCAGGTTCATTACTAGCAGCATCAATATCATTAATCTTGTCTGTCATATTAGTAATGAGATACCTCCCTGTGGCTACATCCTCCGTCGATGACGAATTGAAGAATCCAAAACAAGTGGAAATTGAATTTTTAGGGAAGTAGAAGAATAGCTTTAGTAAAGCTAAAGCACAGAACTGGGGTAGTTTGATCAAAGGCGACGAGTTTTCACCTGAAAGTTTTTGCATCAGTTGAGAAAAACTTTCGTCAGGATCTTCCATCTTCAAATCACTCTTATCAACTATATGGAAGACATCTTTCGCCTCAAAGGACAGCACGAAGAACGATAACACATTTCTGAACACAGCAGAGCAGATATCCCGAGCCCACACTGACGATGCTGACTTTGAAGAAGCAGCAGAACATAAGTCAACTAGACCAAATATGCAGGCTTTGGCAGTTTGATAAGAAACACCATCAGCATCTTGTCCTCTCTTTATTGCTTCCATGCTGAAGTTATGCATGTCGATTACGGCTTGCACTGCATCTCCAATAGCAGTAGGGCAGTACAGAGCATATCGAGGAACTAGATCAGCCACAAGGCGCTTAACGCTAGCACAACCTGCAAGTACATGCAACTAACTAAATCATTACTCCAACAAACTTCATTCTAATGCTTCTATTCCTTAACAGAGGATCACTCTATGAGGCGCATCCTTTCTTTAAATAAGGTATGAATTTTCAAACAATCCAAAAGTTCCACAGGTCAATTACAAAATTTGTAACACTCATCGCACTATTTTTCTCTTAATAGAATGATTGCTACATAACTCTACACTATACCCCACATTAGATATGAATGCAAGAACAGGGTTTTCTCAAGTATTGAGAAATAAATAAAACCCCAAGTATTGACACTGTTCTTCATTCGCATTGAAAGCTGACAGTGTCATATGGGCATCAAAGAGAAGCCTCAACCAACATATTGGCTTTATCGAGCTTCGAGAATCGTTGAGAAATCTAATTCCATCCAGCACAATAACTTTTGTGATATTCTAGCTACAAATACACAATTTGATGCAGCAGCATACTAAGGAACAATATCGAACTCTACCAAAACAGTCTTCTTAAAAAGGTTTATGCTTTGATTTGTTCAGAACAAGTCAGATTTCAAACACACAGGTCAGTATGCTAGAGATAATGGATTCGTTCGCAAATAATTCAGCAAACAAAAGCTAACTCGAAGATTCCTCTCTCACAAAAAACAAACTCAAATAAAAACTCCAGCAAAATGCAGGAATACATGAAAGCTGATATGGCCAACACATACATATGGCTTTATCGAATTTTAAGAATGGTTGATAAACCTAATTCCATCCAGCACAATAACTAGATAAAATTGATACTAAAGAAGAATATCCAAGTCTACGAAAAAAAGGCATGTTAAAGGGTTTATACTTTGATTTCACATATGTACCAGAGATGCTAAACAAGAAAGATTTCAGCAAATGGATTGTTCAGCTCCTAAACCCTAAAAAACTTGAAATCATTCAGCAAACTAGAAGATTCCTTCCTCATACAAAGCTAATCTAAAACCACAAAAATCAAATAACAAATTCGAATTCTCTCAATCACCCAATCGATAAAACTAAATACCTCTGGAAGCGGAGATGAGAGAGCGATACGATTGTTCGAGAATCCCAGAACGCGCATAATCTCTCTGAGAAATACACGATTTGAGACGCTTATAACACTCATGCACTCTTCGAATCTCTTCTCTATTCTTACTTCTCGCTTCAATCTCCTCTTGAGACGGAGGCGACGGCGTCACCGGCCCAGGGAACGAACTCGCTACCGTTGAGGGTTCGATTCGCGGTGGTGGTGGTGGTGGTGGTGGTGGCGGAGGATGAGATTCAGGGATTGATTCGTATAGCCGACGCTTCTTGATTGGCTGCTCGGCACAAGCCATGGCAACGGAGAGAAGAGAAGAGAGAGAGAGCTTTTGGTGTGGGTACTCAGTTTCTGTTTGGCTCTTTGTTAGTGTTTAAGACCCTCTAGCTCGCATAGAGGCTCCACTATAAATTAATAACTGTATAATAAACTTATCAAACAAATATAATTCTATGTATGTAAGAAAGTTTAGTGAAATATGATTTTTGTGTTGTTAGGTTTTTTTTCTTAAATTTGCATTAATTCTAGTTATAGTTCATTTCTAAGATTTATGGTGTTTATCTTTTAGACATGACAATTGTTTGATTATTTGTAATTGGTTGTAGAAAAATATTCATTATAACGAAAAAAATTTATTCGTAAATAGATTTTTTGTTTGTAAGTTAAGAAATTAGGCAAATTTATCGATAAATCAATACTTATATAAGTTAATAAAATATCTTAGTCTCACTGTTAATCTGTATATTTGATTTGATTTGGTTCGGTTTATTCATATTTTGGGTTTAAACCTCAAATCTCGGTTTAACACTAAAAACTATACACTTTGCTTATCGGTCACTTAAAATGAATACTTATGTATCAATGTGTTTTACGTAATCCATACCACGTAAAATAAATACATACGTATTAATGTGTTTTAAAGAAGGGTGAAACAAAGAAGAACAAGTAAACAAAAATGGAGTTAGAGGAAAAAAATATAGAAATGAGGGTCAGAGCATTGTATTTTTTCCTCGTTATTATGGAAGAGAAAGTCTTTCTTTCCATTAAAAATCCGAACGAGTTCTGCTACAACTACGATGCTAAACCTCTCTAGCCATCTCAACTACTGTCCGGACAAGGATGAATTTTCTTCTGAAAGAGTACCTTTGTACCTTGCTGACTTGCTGTTCAGATTACCTTTGTCAATGGCAATAATTTGGTAATGTTTAGTTTTTCAACATGCACTGAGCAGCTCCAACTTCACTCTACCAGCAGCTCTAAGGTTTGATACAAAATTCTTCTCTTGTCTGTATGATGAACTGAATTGAAAAATAGATTGTAGTTTAATTATTTTGCAAAATGTCTACATGCAATCAAGTGTTATATAATTAAAACAATTAAGAGAAATATTATGAGATGTAAGGAATAGACATGTAATATTTTAGCGTACGCCGTACTTCTTCTGGATATTAAAATTTTGGTGTTGACTATCAATGATAGAAACTATTGTTGAGTTATTCAGAAATCCGCCTAATCATCGTTTTTCCGCGCGTAGCTTAATATGTAAAATGACTTTATACATTAATTAAATAATTTATACCCAAGATGTAAGATGTACACAAAACCTACTATTTGCAAAATCATATTTGTATAGCTGAGGTTGATTTGTGTAAGAAGTCGGTTTATAACGTGGGAGTAATAAGGTTCCATAAAAAAAGATTTTTAAGTGAAATCCTTTATATCCACTATTTAGTGGGTTTTGTGTTAAAAGTTTCGACATGAAACGAATGTAATTAACATGAACAATGGTCCAAAGATCGAACTATTAATATATTTATTTATATTTATTATACTAAGGGAAAATTCCATAAAAATACCCCAACTAAATTCCATTAAGCTTTTTAATACTCTAATTTTTTGGCTACCCAGTCTAATACCCCAACTAATTATTCTGTCTATTTTAATTCATCAACTTTCAAATAATGCACATTTACCTACCTCGACTTAACGGAAAAATAACAACCATTATCTTTTTATATTTTAAACAATTTTAAAAATTAAAATTTATTTAAAAATAAAAAAAAATTCGAAAAAGTCAAGAAATATTTTCGAAAAGTAAAACAACATAAAAACTAAATTTTTGATGAAAAATATTTTATTATACTTTCAATTTCGAATTGAAATACCAAATTAAATTTCAAACAAAATCAAAAGTTTTAATATTCAGAAAGTTCAAACCAAAAAAATCATAAATTTACAACAACTTTTTCTGAAGTTGAAGATGTATATATTTTTTTATATATATTCAAAATCCTTGCCTAAGTCAATTTAGAATAAAATAGATAAATGACATATATAACACTATTTTGTAAGAAATTTTTGAGTTTTTTGTAAAATCCTAACTTGTTTTTTGAATTCAAAACTTAAATTTTTTTATCTAAAATTTATAACTTTATTTCATAATTTATAATTTTAAGGTGTTTTTAAAGTTTTGAAGATTATAAATTGGGACTTCACTTTCTGACACTCCAAGTTCTTCAGCAATTTGTTTAATCAAATTCTCTCCCCCTACTTTTGCCACAGCGGCAAGATACTTTGATAACATCTCATCTCCCCACATTCTCTTTCTTTGTGTTATGAAGTGTTATAACTATGCACATATAGGTCTATTTATAGAGAGTCAACAATGTTATATCATAATGCACTAGAAAATTACCCGCGTTATACGCAGGATAAAATGATTGTCAAATAAAATCAATAATTTAAGTTAAAAAAATAATTATGGTGAATTATTATACATAATCTAAGACCCATTTAATATATTTGAATTTTGCGATTATTTTGTATACAAATGTGTTTCACCAGTGGAATAATTAAACCAACAAATTTTATTAATAATTATTTTACTTGTAGGAAGGTGTATTTATGAAAAATTTAAAACATCTACTTGTCAAACAAAACAACACATGTAAAAAAATATATAAAAAATTATTTTACATGCTCATATATTTTCAAAAGATAATAAATTATTTTTTTCTATTTTAAATCAAATTATTTTTTTCTATGTATATGTTAAATTTTTGTTCACATTTAATTCTATGATTTAAATCTATAATGTTCGAAATATTTTAATTTTGGAAAGTTTAAGATTTCCAAATATTTTTAATTTTGGCAAGTTTAGGAAGATTCAAATGTGTTTGGCAATTAGAGTTATAGTAGTTAAAATAAGTAAATTTGGAAATAAATGTGTTTGGTAATGAGTATAAGAGAATTACATAAATAAATAAAAATAAAGAAGAAAAAAATTGTGGAAATGACACATAAGCAAAAGTGGTCTAAAATGCTTCTCTTTTCATATATAAAGGATAATATCCATGTATTACCATGATACACTATATATTGTCTACAAGTAGAAAGTTATATTGCACATAATGATACATATATTATATAGATATAGAAATAAGTAGACTCAAATTGGACTCAAATTAAGTAGGCCCAATTGGAATACGTTGTAAAAAATAAAGTTATCTCCAAGGATGAATAACATTTTCTCTCATCTTTGAAATAGTTCACATGTCACTCATTACGTGCCTTGTATACAAAAAGAACATTTATCATTTTGTTATGGAGAGGCCAAATAAACATTCAATGAAACTTAGGTTTTTCTCTTTTTTTTCCGAAAATCAGTCGTTTTTGTTAATCTAATTGGTTTAATTAACCAGTAATATTTTTGCATAATTTCATGTAGGTATTTAGCAAAATAATTTTATACAAAATATGATATGAAACTAATTTGCATCTGCATGTCATTGGGCTATCATCACTACAGACTTTATTTTGATGACTCACCTCTATCCAAAAAAAGGTGTGAAACTAATTAATCGACCTCCAAAATTACCTATTTGATAATGTGTATACGACAAAAAGGTGTATTATAACAAATTTTTCTAGGCATATATGCTACGTACAGGCCTACAGCTCGATATGTATATTTACTATATATAGGCTACCTAAAGTATTCGTGGCTGATAAAATTTGATCGGATAAAATTTGATTTTTAAGGGCATGAACAAAAAAACTTGATCTTGGCTGTCACGTTATATCACTATAGAAAAATGGAAAACTTGGAAAATACCCTGTTTATGATTTAAATTTTGAAACATTACACTTTCTTGTTATGAAAACTACTCTTTTTATGATATATAAGACTTGTTTGTCTCATTTGAATTTAAAATTCCAAAAATAATAAGTGTTTTAGACAAGTGTGTGTCTTAAAGTAATTTTTACAATTTGTTACTAGATAAATCTGTTGATCTATTGAAAGATGTCAAAACTTATGTACAAAAATAAACTTATGTACAAAAATAAACTTACGTGCCTTGTATATAGAAAGAAAAAAAATGAAACTCTATACAAACATTATTCGGTTAAAATCTCATGATCTTTTTCATAATTTTTAATCTGTGATATTTCTTATATTTCATATTACTTGTTGTTTTATTAGTTAAATTTTTGTTTTATATTACTTGATTTCATGTAGATATTTAGCAAAATAATTTTATTCAAAATATGATATGAAACTCCCACGCATCTCTGCATGTCATTGAGCTATCATCATTAAAGACTTTATTTTGATGACTCCCTCAATCCAAAAGAAGATGTGAAACTAATTAACATCTGCATGGAAGACGGCCGAAAAAGTCATGTGGCTAGGAGCACCACATTATTTAAGATGAGAAATGTGGAATACGTATCCCTGAAACAAATTTAATTACCTAAAACACGTAATACGTTGTAGTGGACTCAAATTAATCTTTGAAATAGTTTACATGTCACACATTACTTCTTTGCTACAAATGTTACAGCTATTTTTTCTCGATATGTAATTTTATAAACATTTTAACATCTTTGATATTTTTTACTCAATGAATTTTTTTTTTTTTTTTGGTCGACACTCAATGGTATTTATTATATATAGGCATCAAGAGAAAGTGACGAGAAGCAAAAATTGGATCGATTTGATAAAATATAATTTTTAAGGGCATGAACAATTAAAACTTATTCTTGGCTGCCACGTCATATCACTATAGAAAAAAGGAAAACTTGGAAAATACTCTATTAATGTTTTAAATTAAGAATTACATTGCTAATAAATCTAATTTAAAATTCCAAAAGAAAAAAAAAAGTTGTAGATAAGTGTGTGTCTTAAGTAATTTTTTTCAATTTGTTATTAGATAAATCTATTGATCTATTGAAATATGTCAAATTTATGTAAAAAAAATATACTTACGTGCCTGCCTTGTATATAAAAAGAACATTTATCATTTTGTTACGAGGCCAAATAAACATTTAACATTCGATAAAACCTAGGTTTTTTTTTCTTCCGAATCAGTCGTTTTTGTTAATCTATTTGATTTACTTTAACCAGTACTTTTTGCATATTTTTTATTGTCCTAACTCCTAACCAAAAAAATGGGTTGGTCCTCGATCATTGGTTCAAAGGTCTTAGAACCTTTCATAGCACCAAAATCCTAGATAATTAAATATTGTTTATGAATAAAATCGCAACTACAATTTAAGATAAAATTATTATCACGAAATACTTTATAGGGCTCTACTTTATATTGTAACAACATAAGTTGTAGAAATTATTTTTCAGTTTACTGAAGTTAGTATAGAAATTTTTCATAGTGATTTTTTTTCAAAGTGTATTTTTTTAATTTTAAAACTTAAATCAGGTAATTTTTCCAAATTTTCTCAAGAAAATAAGGTGACTACTTTTCTCATGATTGTCAGGAGGGATAATTTTGTCCATTCTTAACGAACATTTTTGTTACCATTCATAATTTCATTATAAATTGATCTAATCCAAACCGATTTCCTTTTTTCATCCTCGGTTATGAGCAAATAACGTTTAAACTTGAACATGTAGTTGGGCTCAAATTAAGTAGGCCCAATTGTTACGTTGTAAAATTAAAATGTTGCCTCCTAACGGGAAAACTGTCATTTTTTTTTTGTGTCATCAAAAACTGTCATTTTATTCTCCATGTATTGTAATGCTGCACATTTATTCCCCAAATTATAGTTGACTGTAAATTAAAAAGTTTACCAACGGCCATAGTCAACCACAGTTACCAATAAACGGCAATCGTTCAAACATAAAACGAACTCGTTTAATGATCAGAAAAAAATCGACTTAATTTTCTCCAAATTGAAAACCACGAACCCTAATTCTCTCCACTCGAACCAAACCCCTTAAATTCGATTGTGATTGGGCTTCGATGGAATCCGAATGGCAAAGACTCGAGGTGTAACATCCTGAAACCAAAATGTAGTATTTTGGTAAGGGTGTCGATCGACAACATAGGGTGTGTCGATCGACACCAATGTTTATGAGCTAGTTTCGGTTCGATTTTAATCGTGCGGTTTGCTGCGGTTTAAGGAAGAAGCCCTAGGTCTTCGTATAAAAGGATCCAGCCGCAAGTTATGATCGTTTTCTGGGAAAAAGTGTGTTTTTGATCAGAATTGAGAGAAAAGAGAAAGGGTTTCGATAGTTCTTAGGGAATTGTTTTGTTCTTCGTCTTGGGAGATTTTGGTAGCGTTTGAACGGGGGTTCTTGGTGATTTCCAGTGAAGAAAGTCGCTGCTCGTGGTTCGATTTCGTGCTCTTTCCTTTCCAAATTCATTTATCGAGGTGAGTGCGCGACCATAGGCTCATTCAAGCCAAAACTCGGGTTTAAACGATCGATTTATGTGTTTCTCGTGTTAGAATTCGTGTGATGGATTGTGTTTGCGTGCTTGTTGTTGTGTTTTGTGGATGGTGTTTTGTTGCAGGTTTGAGCCGAGTCATCGCGAGAATTGGTCACGAGAGAAGAGACTTGTTCTGCATCCAGAGTGTCGATCGACACCTAGTGGTAGTGTCTATCGATGCCTTTGTTGTTTACGTATCGATCGACACCTAGTGGCAGTGTCGATCGATACCAAGGCAAATTCTACGTTGAACATTTAAATGTGTTGTTTTACTTGCTGTTTTGTTTGATTGTACTTAACTTATAGACGGGAGGACCGTCTTACTAAGTATTTATGATAATACATACGCAACTCTTTGTTCCATGTGTTGCAGGTAAAATGAATATGTGATCGCGGAATCATGGCATATGAAGAGGATGATTAGGAATATTTCTATGTGTCTTAGTTTCTAGTAGAACCTGGTGTTTAGGTTGCTAGAGTTACTCGATTGGTTTATTGAAATTCTGGAATGGAGATTGATTGGATATGGTTGTTGGATTATTTTACTGTTTTATGGAATTATTGTTTTGAAATTGAGTTGTTGGTTTTCCGCTGGTTGATGTTAGGTTGAATTAACCGTTGAGAATTAATATTTATGGGAATAATAAATTCGGGTTAATTATAAAAAAAAGCTTGGTTGTTTTATTTTGGTATCAGAGCCCTTACGGTTTTAGGGCAGTAGGTTGAATGACTGAGACTATGTGTTTAAATTTATTATGTATAGTTGGTCAATTTATTAGTCTTAAATCATCCTCTTCGGGGCTTTTAAAGAGATTTTGTGGTAAGTATTTATTGTTGATTGTGACTTCTAGTTGCTTATTCTTCTATTCTGTTGAGTGTAGAGAGATATATACCGGAGCTAGAGGTCGTGGTAGAGGTAGCGGCCGTGGTAGGGGCAGGGGGTGAGTTATTGAGTCGTCCGATAGCGTGGCTGCGAGTGCTACGCAGGTGGCAGATTCACATACGCATCATGTGGGATCCTCGAGTAAGACCAGTGCGAATGACATCGTGAGTTTTGTGATTCAGGTAGCGGTTGCTCCTGCTGTTCAGCCGAGTTGTCAGCAGCAGCATGGTAGTTCTGGTTCTGGCAAAGGCGGTAAGCATGCGCAGGGCCAGAAGAGGAGGTGGGATGATGCTTCCAGGTCGAGCCAGAGTGGTCGAGGGTGTTATGGATGCGGGAGTATGGAGCATCGTCTGTCGAGTTGTCCCCGGAGGGGCGAGCCGCATGATTCGAGAGTATGCTTTCACTGCATAGAGACGGGGCATATCAAGCCGAGATGTCCCAAGCTGCAGCAGATGGCAGTGGCAGCAGTGCAGCCTGTGGCGCAGATAGCAACAGTGCAGCCTGTGGCGTAGATAGCGGCAGTACAGCCGTTGGCTCAGATTGGAAGAGCACCGCATGTTTACACGGCGGCAGAAACGGGTCAGCATAGCGCCGGACATATCACAAGTAAAATCTTATATTCAGACTTTGTTAATTCTTAGTTGTATAATCTTAGACTCAGACTTTCTCAAGAAGAATTTCATTATCAGAATTTCTTTATGTAATTAAACTTCCATTCAAATAGTTTATACTAACTTTTGTTTTTTTGCGATTAAACCAGACAAATCGGGTTCGACTTTGACATGTATCCTTTCTCGATTCTAGATCATTGAGAGAGGAGAAGAAGAGCAACAACAATAATTCCATTGTTGAAGGTGGATATGCCACCATGTTCTCACCCGTGATCTATTGCTCTCTTAAAATCTTAATTATTTCGTTTGCTAAAGTTTTCTAATCACACTTAAATCTATGTGATGTTGTTATTGAAAATATCGAATTTGTGGAAATGTTACATGAAGCTCTTCCTGTAGAAGTTCTCTCAGAAGGAAGCTTGGATTTTGAGTTAGGGTGAGTAGGTCACAAACAGTGAGGGAACATTTTGAGACTGGTACACTTGATGGTGTGTGTAACACCCAAACTTTTTTTTTTTTTAAATTAATTAACCCGGATTAATGATCCCATAATCATTAATCCTCAGCGGCTAACTCAGGGTGAATTCAAATGCGGAATAAATAACCATAAATAAAATCAAACTCCAATACCAATAACCATCTCAAATAATTTCTAGCAACCTAACAGGCTACTAATATCTCAACATAAACAATAATAAGGCCCTATCATCCTCCGTCCTTGCCTCTAGTCCCAGATCACACTTTCCCATTACCTACAACTCAAAGGAACACGGGAGTTGCGTGAGTATTATCATAAATACTCAGTGAAGCGGTCATCCCGCGAAAGATTAACATAATTAACATTATCAATTTATCACAATCCAATAACCACATTTTACTTTTAATTAATCAATCATATAACACGAATTCACACAAACAAACACCATGAATGCTAACCTACATCAATCATCGCAATCACGCACTCACCTCGACAACGGCTGAACTCTCGATAAAAACCCGCAACCGCAGAAACCGACTCAACGACGATCTGCCACAGATTAATTTCATAATTAATATCCCCAATTAAAAATTATGAATTAATCTCTAAACCGAACCAGACCACGGTTCAAATTAATTTAATTATCCAATTAAATTAATTCTCGGTTTACTTCCTAAACCAACTCACTTAAATTGAACCAACTAATTAAATCAAACCACCCCTAAACCGGTCAAATCAATTGAACCAAACTAATTAACATAAACCAATCCTAAACCAACCCAAATCAATTCCTTCTTCAACCTCATGATCGTGACATGAAGATCACCCGCCGCCGCTGCCCTCCACCGCCGCCGCCGGCCAGTTCCTCCACGCCGGCACACCCATGGCCAGCCGCTCCTCCGCGTCGTCAAGGTCGTCACGGCAGCCGCTCTTCACGTCGTTGAGGTCGTCACACGCTCAGCCCCATCTAACCCTAACCACCATGATTCCTTAAAGTACACGGAAGAAGAAGGAGCGGAACTTACCGAGCAAGAGATGGAGACGATGAATCTTGACTAACACGGCACCACCGCGGCACAAGCTTCTCCACCGATCACCAAGCTCTTCTTCTCCTTTTCCTCTCTCAAATCACACGACACAAGTAAGAAGGAGGCTGCTCGATCGTGTTAAAATAATAGGGTTCACAACACTTCTCAATAAATTGCACTTAAGCCCCTCCATTTCTTCTGAATTCCGAAATGACCCCAAACTTTCAAAAGTTGCAAAAACAACCCCAATTAATTTCCCGCGGAATTAATTCTCTTAAACCTTTTCAAAATCTCGATCACGGATGTTACAGTGTGTCAGTGGTTTACATGTGTACTATTAAGGTGAGGCTATTCTCTTTTGGTTTGCACGTTTTTGTGATCATTTCATTGTAGCTTAATCTAAGAAGTGATTTGTTTATGTGGCAGTCTCAAGTCTTTGGTCTCCGTGGCATTATCAAAGATAGTGGAATATACGAGTATGTGGAAGTTGTAATATTCACATGTGAAAGACATGCTTATGATAATTATGAGAGCAAAGAAGACCAAAGTTCTTTGAATTGATATCATCATGTCTACGTTTCGTTTTTTTTTTTTTTCTTTCAATCTAGCAATTCCATCTAACAAATACAAATGTTATTTTCCAGTATCTTTTATTTTGATCTTTGGTCTATATGTATATACCATGTATACAAATGATATATTTTTCACACTATTTTACATTTACTAATTTATTAATTCATGCATTTCAGAAATTAACTTTAAAGTGTAGTGCTATTTTGCATTTTAGCACTAAGCCGCAAATTTTGCAACTCAAAATGTAAACACATGTACTTTTAAATTAAATTAATTTTTATTTGCAACTAATTGGTATTAAATTATCTTGACGGTGAAATCATAAGTAAATAAATAAATTCATATAAGTATCATTTTCTTTTTCTAACAAAGTTACGCGACGTATATCATTAAAATTGTTACTAGGGATTTTCCCGGGCTACGCTCGGGTGTTATATTTATAAGCGTTTTTTTTTTCTCTCAAAAATTTTGAAATTATAGTAGTGTTTGTTATTTTGTACATCCAGTAAATGATAATAAAATGATAAATTGATTTTTGTCACTTGGGGGAGTTTGAATTGTTTTAAATTCAAAATTCATTCATGTGAAATATACAACATAAGTACACGAGTTATTTTGTTGGGACATATATTTGTAGTTATGATTTAGCTTATTCCTTACTAATAATATTAACATAGTTCAGTATCATTATTTGCATATGTTTATGCATATTTTTTTCCCTCCAAAAACTCTTTGATTCATCGATTTTTTGGAATTTCTTAATATTTTCATTTTAGAATTTGATAATACAAAAACGTTAATTTTTTTGGTTTAAAAAACTTTTAAATTTAATTTTTCTTTGTATATTATTTTATATCGTAATCACGCAACTAACAACTAACGATTTTTTTTTCATACCGATTCAACCATTCCCTTGAAAAGTATATGGAAAAAAAATTATATGAATTGTTTTAATATATTTAGATTCTATTTTTGGTTTAATTTTTTTTTTATGATTGATCGTAACTATATTCATTAGTTGGGGAAAATACATTTCATTATTGACTAAGTATTGTATTCTAAAAATATTAGCTTATACTCCCTCTGTTCCACGAAGATAAATGTTTTGAGTTTTTTAATTTGTTTCATGAAGATAGATTTTTATCATTTATTGATAAGATAATGTAGTTTTCAAAAAAAATATTCAAATATCATTGGTTGAACTTTTTTTGAATACTGTTTATTGTACAAATCAATACATTTATTAGGGATGATTAATTGTTTTTCTTAATATGTGCGAAAAAATCAAAAATTCATCTTTGTGAAATGGAGGGAGTAGTTCATAATCGTTCTAAATAACAATGTGGAAGTGTTTTCTTTACTAACAAAGATTTTAGGAGACATGCCTTTATCCAAACTTCTATATAGTTAGAGAGAGTGCAATCATGTATATACATCAAAGTCTAAGGAGGAGACCTTTTATTGAAAAAGCTTGGACCTATACCGTCTTAGCATACATGGTAAGGAATATTTATGATTTTAGCTCCACCAGCTATATACATATTCTGGGAGGAGACAGAGCACATTTTTGTTTGAAAATATCTTTATCCCTATTTGCTAAACAGCCTCTTGTTTGATACAATGTTTTAACATGCAAAATGAGAAAGTACGAAACACTTCTGCAATGGTAATGACATGATCGTGTATCAAGAACCGGGAAGTAATCCTTGAAAACCCACCAAGAAAAAGATCTAGAAAACAAATTCGATTTACCAATTTTGCTGAAAGCCTTTTTGTCGAGATCTAACCATTACCCTCCTTTCTCCATAATTATATAACTTAATGGACATCTTGCTAAAAGCTTTTCTGACAAAATTTTCACCTTCAATGTTTGATTTCAGAGAAAAATATTCACTTCTTACCCCACAAAACCCAGCTTCCGACATCAACATCCTTTTTAAATTAATCAGAGATTTTGAGTCGTAAAAACAGAGCTCTATTTCTCACTTTCTTCTACTAAAAGTAGAGTGAGGACAAAAAAGAGAACTCACATGCTACCACTTCCATCACCAATATTCCAGCCATTACCTCCATTGGCCCTCTTGAAATCAGAAAGACACAAAGATAGAGAAAGAAAAATGATTGATGAATCAGAGAATAAAACTCAATGGCGTTGAAGGAAATTTGAACCCTTTGGAAGTAAACAATGGATTTTCAGTGTTGTATCTGCACTTGACGGATCTTAACTTGAGAAGAGCAGCCATGAAAGAGTAACTCCAAGGTCTTTACTGCTCTACGACGAACGGAACTCGACCTGGGACTTTCTCATAAATAATGGTCTTGATTCTGCTTAAAATCTCGTTCGAACCAGTTGACAAACATGATTCTTCGTTGGAGTCAGTGGAGCATCTGGAGAGATTATCATCAAACTCATGTGGTGTGACACCACTGGTGTCTGCAAATCAACTGACCTCCAAGTCCCATTTAGGCGACGCGTTTTGACAATCTGCAATTCATAATCAAATCCCCAAAAAATGCGATTAAGAATCGAATCGACATTAGCGAAATACGAAAGTTCATCGAGAGATAAATTGAAATTACTA
This sequence comes from Draba incana, assembly GCA_963576765.1. Taxonomy (NCBI): domain Eukaryota; kingdom Viridiplantae; phylum Streptophyta; class Magnoliopsida; order Brassicales; family Brassicaceae; genus Draba; species Draba incana. The sequence goes on from OY755208.1 coordinate 5,141,325, forward strand.
AAAGAGGTGAAATAAAAATAAATACAGATTTTTAAATTACGAAATCATCGCAAGCTCTGAGTGAGGAAGAAGATGTGAGTGATATTTTGAGAGATTTGGCTCTATATATATAGGAGCCATTACTATAGGTTACAGTGACTAATTGGGGTGTTGAGTGTGAGAAAAGTTGAAAAGATTATGTAACCGTGAGTTTGAAAATCGGAGGAGGCGAAGGATTAGAACGGAAGAGGAGACGAATGGTTGAGTCGATTTGTTGCAGAGAGAAGGCGGAGAAGAAGAAAGAGATGTGATTGTTATACTGGGCTGGGCCTAATTGATTCAGAACCAAAAATGTAACAATGGACTTCTCCTTTGTGTAATATTAAAACGTGTCCATAAACTCTCTTCCTATTGGTTGAATAAAATTGAATGATTAAATTTGTGATTTAATCTGACGTGACATGTCTTAGAGCTTAGGAATTCTTCTCTTTTTATATAAAGGAGACTAGGTGCTTCCCCGCGCTACGCGCGGGATTTGTAGTGAATTGTATTAATATATTTGGATTCAATTTCTTTGAATTTTTAAGGACCGATGTATTTGTTGGTTTTTTTATTGATATTTAACTAATTTATATCTGTATATATGTTGAATTGTTTATTTTTGGCTTTCAAGATTTCATAATGATTTATATGTTTTGATTTTGTATTTGTTTTGAATATGGTTTCATAGATGTTTTTTGTGTTTTCTTTTGAAGTTTGTTATTTGGTTTAGTTTACTTTAATCTATGTAGTGTTGATAGTGATATTATTTGTTGTCTTTTGGCAGAATATGAATTATTAATTGCGCTTCTGTTATTAGTCCGACAAATATTTTAATCTAGGTTTTCCAAATACATTATTTTATCATATTGTAATCAAGATTTTGTTCATTTATATGCTAAAATAATAGGGAAAATAATCAACCAATATAAATACATTTTACAACTATCTCATTTCTTATCTCTTTAGGTAGTTAAAAACAGTGGAGGATATTACCACATTTCCACATGTACATTTATTTACAAATTGACTACATAATTGTAATCAATAAAATTGCATATTTAGTTTGAATCACTCATTATACATTTAATTCAGAAAGTTCAATTACGTTTACATGTTTGTGTGTTTCCTCTATTTGATATAAAAGATAGCGCGCAATAATTTTTATGTGTTTGTTTTCTCTATGTATATAAAAGCATAAAATATGTATCCAATAGTATGCACATAAACATTATTTTATATTTTTAGAAGACGAATATATGTGTGATGAATATATAGGAGGTGATTGTTTGGGCTGTAAAAAGTGATTACAGCCTTAATTTGTCTTTAAGATCTTAAAACTTACCAATCATACTTTAGACTCATTTTAAAAGCTACAGCCCAAATTAAAAACAAAGGTTGTAAGTCCCCTAAAACCTACAACTTTATATATGAAGCTTTAGGAAAAAAAAAAAGAGGTATGTTCGTTTCTCTTTTCTACGTTTTAATTGCCTTTTTTTGTTTCTCTTTTCCTTCCTTTTCTTATAATATTATATCATATAAAATGCATAACACATCTTTTATAAATTTTTTTGTCGTCATCTTTTGTAAGTTTTTTGTATACATACTGATAATTTTTTGTTTTTGGTGAATGCATACTGATTACAAATATGTATGTCTATTGCATTAGTTTTTTATTTAAATAAAAATATTATTATACTTGTATTAGTTATATAAAATATTACTTTTTGGTTTAGTTAAATATGTTTCCATTTCTTTTGTTTTGTAAAAATATTATAGTTATGACTTATAAATATTTTTTATCTAGAAATAATATTATATTTATACTGCTTATATAAATAAATTTGTATATACATTTTTTTTGTTAAAAACTTTCTTTATACATTGCGATATAATATCACTTATTTTATTTTGCAAATTTTACACAAAATGTTTTTTCTATACCATACATCTAATTTCACCAATTGTAATTTAATATAAAATTTATAAATAAAATCTTACATTTAGTTTATTTTGCAAATTATATATAACCAAAAATTATTCAACATCTAATACTTACCAATCGTACTTTAAATTAGAAAAAAGTTACAGCAAAAATCCTACAGCTACAACAAAAATGCCTACAGACCAAATCCTACATCAAAAAAAATTACAGCTACAAAAAAATTAAACCTAAAGCCGAACCAATCACCCCCATAAAGAAATATTTAGTGGCTTTAAAAGGTTTAAATCACTTAAAACTATTATTCAAAATATAGGAATATACTTCCTTTTGTCATAGATGTAGTTGTTTTATTTAAATTAAGCTGTTTCTTACAATACTTTTTTTTTAACTAATTAAAGTCATGGGAAAAAGTTCTGGAGGTAATGGGAACATCAAAAGTTTCCATTGATTTGTAACAGAGCTCCAAAGTTTGTAACAGAGCTCCAAAGTTTGTAACAGAGTTGTGAAACAACCTCCATCATAATTTTCAGAGTGATGATGAAACAGCCTTGGCCAAAGTTCTGGATGTAATCCGAACATCAAAATTACATTATTCTCTTCTGATTTATTGCTATCGGTTTTAGCATGAAAAATCTATTGTAATCGGAATATGATTAAGGTTGACAATCCAATGTCCTATACGTTTACATGCAACCAAGTTAGCTTTGCGTTTTCTTCAAAAGTTTGGTTCATCAGTTATTGACAAAAATCTATCCTTAATTTAAAAAGAAACAACCATATATGAAATGGTATAGTGAAAACTTCCTTCACAAAGAATATATATTCAATGTATTCAACCACATATGAAATGTAATATATAAAACAAAAGAACAAAAAAGACATTTGAAATATGAAATAGGAAAAAGATTATATGTATTCAGTCAAAGAAAACGACTTATGCATTGGGTAAGATTAAGAGACAATGCTTGCAAACCACCGAGATAGAAGAGATTAAATTTGATGAGTGGTGAGGTCAGCTTGTTTAACATGGATGTTGATTTTCTTCTACAGTATCTCCTCGCCTTGACCCGGATGGATGGTTACGTCCGTCTCTATATCTCTAGACACCACTGACCTTGCCTCTAAATGAAGAAAATGTCCAAGTGTTATGAGTTGTTCTGCATATATTTAGATATAGAAAGCCTAAAAACTTGTAAAAAAAAAGAGTAACCTTGATTTGGGTTTCATAGACATTTGGTCAAATAAAAAAATTGTACGATGGTCTAGATGGAGGATGGAAAACCGTATTCTTAAACCTGTCATAAGGTCATGAGAAAATAGAGTTAAGCTTCAGACATATATGAATATTATTTATAAAACAAAATACGGGGTCTTTTTTTTTTGCATCCTGCTATTTAGCAAAACCCTCTAACCTATATTACATTTTACCATATACTAAGACCACCAATAATGTCAACTTATGGATTTAGTTTACTATTAGCAGTGTCATCTTTGTATGTTTGTACAGTCAAAAAAGAAATTGGTATCCAAGATAGAACCACTGCTAAACAAACTAAATGGCTAAATTGAGTTTTGTATACCTTTTATTTCAACGGAATAGCGTTCATTTCCAAGATTTATCTCTGGGATACAAATCACGTCTTTGTGATCGTTTTCATCTTCTGCAGCAGCTTACATTTGTTGCGAAACAGCCTCTGTTTCATTTGCTGCCTTAACACCCAATTCCAGATTTTGTTCATCAAGAGAGGATTGTAAACTTTGAACCTGAGCCCATGCCATGTAACCTGCCACATTAATTTCCAAAGTGAACGCTTTAGGCAATGCACCAAAAACATGAAAGATGATGAAACAAACTCCAACACATCCAAGACATAATTCTATATAAGGCCGTGAAGGAAAAAGTGGCAAAGCCAACATACGTTTCTTCGGACACAAAAGAAGAATAAACAATAAAATTTCTAGCAAGATTAGTCAAGTGTTTGTTATATTCGTCCACATATATAAACGAAAGGTAAATAAATTTTCCTCTAAGAATTTAAATCTTCACTAAGGTTTTTGGATTTGCTAAATATGATTGTGCTTACCTCGGATCGGTGGACTCACGTTCATACACGTCCAAAAACAACTTCAACTCCTCCTCTTTTTTATCTTTCAACTCCTTTGTTCCTGAAACAATACTTTACACCATGTTGTTGGATCAGAGGTTTGGGGAGACAACACAATTAAATTGAATTGTAAGAATAAAGGAGTGATAATGAACTAACCTCGTCTCACTTTTCCTTAAGGTGTCGATAGATAGATAGGACTTCACCTCCTATAAACCAATGGTACCTATAATAGGAAGCAGATGGAAAATCAATATTAGATTATTTGATTGTTCAAACAAAGTTCTCCAATTAAAGATGGATATAAAATAATGGTTCTGATAACTTTTCAGTATGCAAAGTAAAATCTTACATACGAAGCAAAAAATTTTCAGATTCTCAATGATAAAATCTCAGTTATACTCAAGCTTCTACTGTGCTCTCTTTGTCATACTCCACATGAAGAAGTAATAAGTACCAAGAAGAAGAAAAAATATGCTTGGAAAAAGAAATCAGCAAACAGATTTCACATATCAGTGCCACATAACAGTTGAAACATATCGGATCAAACTCTTTACATTATAGAAACCTTTACCTTCTTTATCAAACATGAACATATATAAAAAGAGAGCAAAACAGATTAATACTTGCTGTTATATAGAAAGGATTTTCAGGCTTCTTCATTCCACCAAAGCAAAACAAAACAGCTTAATACTTGATGTGATATAAAAAGGGTTGTTAGTCCTCTTTATTCCACAAAAGATCAAAGTAAAAACAAATAGGATCATCTCGAGCACTGTCCCCAATTACGACAAGAAAGCGAAGACAAAAGAATGGATTGTCAAAAAAGTCCTGAGATTCCAGAACCTTACCTCTGATTGTTCTTTCATCTTGTCTCCCAGCTTCCACACGCTATCTCTGGCCATTTTGATAGATCATCAACGCCTTTGAGTACTGTCAGAAACATTGAGAGGAAATCAAGACGCGTTGCCCTTAGTCGGCAAAAAAAACGAACCTTCTTTGTAGGGAAAGTAAACCAAATTTTGAAGATGAAACGATGATAGAGAAGACTCAATTACATATGTAATCCTTTTATAGAGGATTCATGGGGCGTTTCACAATTTTCAGATGAGGAAGTTTAGTGGTTTTTTTCATTTTGAAACGCAATTAGATCTCGAAAGATGTATTGGGAGACAAAGCGTTTCTAATCTTAGCATCAGATGCGAAGAAAGAAGGCGAGAAGATCAGATGTGGTTATGGATTTGGGCCAATGGTTTAACTCGGTTGTATGGGCTTCGTTGTATTGATATTTGTAGGTGATTAAGTGAGCAATTAGAGGATGACATGTTAGAAAGATGTGTTCCTATTGCTTGATTATTTTTTTGATTATTTTTGTTCATGTGGCAGCCCTTAGAAGCCAAGAAACCTTTTCCTTTTATATAAAGAAGATTATTTGATTATACGATCAAATATAGATTTTAACATAAATACCAATTAAAACTGAAATATTTATCAACTTTGAAATCCCATAAATATTTTCTTCCAATTTTAGAGTTTCTATATCAATATCATATAATTAATTCAAATTTTCAAAAGATCAAAAAAATATAATTCGAATTTTCATATTTGTTAAATCACGTAAATTTAGGAAGAATGTATAATATTTATTAGAACAATTAGCTAAAGTGGTTGAAGAAAATAATAATTAGCCACAGTAAACTGTAAAGATGTCAAAACTTGATTACCAACATTTTATCAAAATTCGTTTTTTATTTTTTTTGGTCTGAATCAAAATTCGTTTTTGTGTAGGAAGATATCAAAACTTCTAGGGAAAATTGGATTAAAAAGTCTTCTAAATTTAAATTTGTCTATCTACATTTTTTTTTGACATTACCAAATTTTGCCACAATTATCATTTTAATATAAATAATTAGCTTTTTCAAACTTTTTTTTTTCAAACATGTAACAAATGAAATAATAAGATTTTTTATCAAAAGTGAAAATTTTAATTTGTAACCAATAGATTAAAATTTGGATTTCTAAATTCAATATATTTTGTACAGAATGTACATTATGCGTGTTCCTAAAAAGTTTAGAAAATGTAATCTACCGATTGTACATGTTCTGCAACTTTTAGAATTTGTATTTTTAACTTTGCTTTTTGTTCTAAAAATTTAGAGCACACGCACATTCCAAACGATTTAGAACAAAATATCAGAATACGTCATCTGCACATTGGTCTATTATCTAAAAAATTTAGGGAAACACTAGTATTCTAAAAGTTTTAGAATCAAATTTCAGAATACGTAATCTTTACTTTGCTCTACGTTCTACAAAATGTAGAATATGTATTCTTCAGTTTATTCTATGTTCTGAAAAATTGAGAATACCATTTCTAAAATTAATTTTCAAATTCCAAAAATTTAGAAAATCAAATCTTTCAATTAAGGAAATCAAATATTCAGTTATATTAGATTCTGCATAATAAATTATTAAATTTAATTACCGAAAATTAAGTAAATCAAATATTTAAAATCTTTAATTATATGAAGCGGTTAAGGAAATTTGATTATTCAATTATATGTTTTTTCCATTTGATATATAATTATAAACTAAAATCAGAATATAATTTCAATTAATGTAATTAACAAATATATAAAAGTAAATGAAATTTTAGAATAAAATTAATATAAATCCTAAATTATTAAATAAAATCAGAATTAAATATGAAAATCAATTTTCAAATCCTACAATTAAGGAAAAAATCTTATATTTTGGAAACAAATAACACAATTAATAAACTTAAGGGTATTAGCGGATTCTAATTCCAACTAAAGTGTATGTCACCAATCTAAAAAAATAAAGGTGTAGATCACCAAATCAAAAAAAATTTGGCCTAAAAATACAATTTTCCCAAACTTCTAATACTATAAATCAACATTAAACAAAAAAAAACGATTACAATAAATTTAAATTTGTCTATTTACACCTTTTTTGACATTGCTAAATTTTTTTATAATTACCCTTTTTATATAAATAATTAGTTTTTCACATTTTTTTTAAACATGTAACAAATGAAATAGTAAGACTTTTTTTTATCAAAGGTGAAAATTTTAATTTGTAACCAATTGATTAAAATTTGGATTTCTAAATTTAATTTATTTTGTATAGAATGTACATTCTGTTGTCTATACATGTTCTAAAAAGTTTAGAAAATGTAATCTACCGATTGTACATGTTTTGCAGCTTTTAGAATTCGTATTTTGAATTTTGCTCTTTGTTTTAAAAATTTAGAGCACACGCACATTCCAAATGATTTAGGAGAAAATATCAAAATACGTCTTCAGTACATTGATCTATGTTCTAAGAAATTTAGAGAAAAATTAGTATTCTAAAAGTTTTAAAATCAAATTTCAGAATACGTAATCTTTATTTGCTCGACGTTCTACAAAATGTAGAATATGTATTCTTCAGTTTGTTCTATGTTTTGAAAATTTGAGAATACCAATTTTAAAATTAATTTTGGAATTCTGAAAATTTAGGAAATCAAATCTTTCAGTTAAGGAAATCAAATATTCAGTTAGATTACATTCTGCCTAATAAATTATTAAATTGATTTTCCGAAAATTAAAAAAAAATAAAAACTTTTACCAAATAAATTATTTTTTCTTTTCTTTTGATATAAATCTTTAAAAGTTTCATTTAGTGTTTTTAACAAATAAATGAATTTTCTGGAATAAAATTAAAATAAATTCCGAAATTTAGTTATAAAATAAAATCAAAATAAAATTTGAAAATCAATTTTAAAATCCTACAACTAAGGAAAAAATCTTATATTTTGGAAACAAATCATACAATTAATGAATTTAAGGGTATTATAGGATTCTAATTCCAACTAAAGTATATGTCACCAATCTAAAAAAATAAAGGTATAGATCACCAAATCCAAAATATTTTGGCCCAAAAATCCAATTTTCCCAAAAAAAAACCTAGTAGATCTCTAAAGTACGAAACAAATTGCATAATTGTTGACTAAGTTGAGGGATCAAAATTAGTTAACTAACTATATAAACGGAAGGCGGAAGAAATATAAAAAAAGTGGTAAGAATATTTTACTAATTAATCATAAATTAGGCTAACAAAAATGGGAAAGTTTATTAGAAATTTAGTAATTTTGACCGACGTTAGTTGATTTAGAAATTTAGGGAAAGTTTAGTAACATATGAATATTCATAAATATTAGCTTTTATTTCATAGCGTGGCTCGATCTTGAGCATTAAGTTTGAGAGATTGTGGTTTAGCTAAGTATATATAACGATGATACGATGATGATTTAGGATGAAAGATCATGGCTTCATCAAAACAGAGAAAGAAGATGAGAAGAAAAAAAATACTAAGAAAAAGAAGAAGAAGAAGAAGTCACGAGGAGGGAGTGATTGCTCCATCATCATCATCATCATCATTGCCAAAAGACGTCGTAGAGGAATTCTTCTTACGACTTCCGTTCGAAGCCATAATCCGACTCAAGTCTCTCTCAAAACAATGGAGATTGACGATCGAATCTCTCTCTTTTGCAGAGAGACACTTGAAGATCACCGAGCGATCCCGCTTGGATCGTCCCCAAGTCATGGTCATCACCGAAGAAGATCCCCTAAAAGGAATGCCTGGGTCGGACACAGACGTTGGTTTTAAAACAATATGCTTGGAAACGGCTTCTCTTCTATCCTTCACTCGTCTCAATTTCCCTCAAGGGTTCTTCCACTATACCTATGTTTCTCAAAGCTGTGATGGCCTTTTCTGCATCCACTCCCCAAAATCGCACTCTGTATATGTAGTTAATCCGGCTACACGGTGGCTCCGACAACTTCCTCCGGCTAGGTTTCAGATTTTGATGCACAAGTTTAACCCCACTGGAAGTGATTGGAGAGACATGGAATCAGTGTTTCATCTAGCATTCGTGAAAGCCGCTGATTACAAATTAGTAAGGTTGTATAACTCTGGATAAGTTCAATGCCGACGCCTCGAGTCCAAACAAAGGAGTTACCACTACAAGGAAACAGCCTGTTTTCTGACAGAAATTCTTTCCGTCAGGGTTTCCGTCGGAATTCAGACGGTTTTCCGACAATAAATCATTCCGTCAGGAAACCGTCTGTTTCTCCTGACGGAATTCTGACAATAATCATTCCGTCAGGATTGCCGTCCGTATGCCGTCCGTAAACCGTCAGAATTAACAGACGGTTTCCTGACGGAAATAATCCGTCTTGTCTTTTCGTCGACATTCTGACGGAAACCTGACGGAAATCGGATATTTCTGTCTGGCGGACGGATTTCCGACGGATTCTGACGGCTTCCGATGTCGGCAAACTTTGGGGGGTTAACATATCGTGTGGGTTGGCCGATGGGACTGGAGTGTTGCTATGTCGGACGTTTTGACGGTTGGCTGACGGAAATCTGACGGTTATTCATTCTATATAAGGTCTCGCATTTCTTCCGACGTTCATAACAACATTTCAAAACCAAAAAAAACAAAAATTTAGAGATGAGTTCTTCATATTTTCGGTCATGGATGGACGAGCCAATGATGGAAGAGGGGTCGAACTTATTAACGACCGAATACGCTCAAGGTATTTGCGAGTTCATGCAGTTACCTAAAAATCAAGAGGCAGCCAACAAAGGTCAGGATATCAAATGTCCTTGTTCTAATTGCTGTAATAGAATTAGTGTTGCGATTCCTATTGTTTGGAACCACTTATATAGATACGGATTTAGGGCGGGATATAAGGTTTGGTATTTACATGGAGAAAGGAATTATGAATATGGTAGTACCAGTAGCAATGAACCTTATTTTCCGTCTAGCGTAGGGGAATCTACGGCGGAAGTAGATGTTGGGGTAAGTACGGTTGCGATGGTAAACGATGCGTTTAGAGAGAATTTGCAGTCGGGTGTGTATCATCATGAGGGTGATAGGGTTGAAGAGCCTAATTTAGAATCTCAGAGGTTTTTCAATATGTTAGACGCAGCAAAGCAACCTCTATACAGCGGTTGTAGGGATGGTCATTCACCGCTGTCTTCTGCCACTAGGATGATGAACCTGAAGACTGATTATAATTTGTCCGAAGAATGTGTTGATGCATTCGCCGAGTTCGTCAAAGATGTTTTGCCAGAAGATAATCTGGCCCCAGGATCATACTACGAGGTCCAAAAACTTGTCGCCGGACTTGGTTTGCCCTACCAGGTTATAGATATGTGCATCGACAACTGTATGATATACTGGAGAGAAGACGAGAACCGAAACAAATGTAAATTTTGCCACAAACCCCGGTTCCAGGACACAAGCGGCAGGGTGAAGATTCCATTCAAACGGATGTGGTATTTACCCTTAACGGAGAGGTTGAATAGGCTGTACGATTCAAACCGCACAGCTAAGGCTATGAGATGGCATGCAGAGCATAATCAAGATGGAGATATCACGCATCCTTCTGATGCGGAAGCTTGGAAACACTTCCAATCCGTATATCCAGGTTTTGCATCTGAACGACGGAATGTATACATAGGCTTATCCACTGATGGTTTCAACCCGTTTGGCAAGCATGGAAGAAAATATTCACTGTGGCCGGTCATCGTAACACCTTACAATTTGCCTCCATCTATGTGCATGCGGCGAGAGTTCTTGTTTCTGTCAATTCTAGTTCCCGGGCCAGATCATCCAAGACGGTCGCTCGATATATTCCTCCAACCATTGATCTGTGAGTTGCAGATGTTGTGGAAGCATGGTGTTGAGGCATATGACGTTTCGGTCCAGCAGAATTTCTACATGCGTGCGGTTCTTATGTGGACCATAAGCGATTTTCCGGCATACGGTATGTTATCTGGATGGACAACGCATGGAAGATTGGCATGTCCTTATTGCCAAGACAATACTTCTGCTTTCCAACTGCAGCACGGAAGGAAGACATCGTGGTTTGATTGTCATAGGTGTTTTTTACCGGCAAATCATCCATACCGTCGGTCTAAAAGACATTTCAGGAAGAATTTACCAGTGTTACATGGTCCACCTCCTGAGATAGATGGTCGAACCATATTGGAACAGTTGCGAGATTTTGGTGCAGAGCGGACTCCTGATTGTGGGGGTAATGGCCACCACCCGGTCGACGGTTGTGGGGAATATCACAATTGGCACAAGAAGAGTATTTTCTGGGATTTTCCTTACTGGAAAGACCATCTACTGCGGCATAATCTAGATGTCATGCATGTTAAAAAGAATTTCTTTGACAACATCATGAACACCTTATTAAACGTCCCAGGAAAGACCAAAGACAACTGGAAGTCTAGATTGGACTTGCCATTGATTTGTTCGAGGCCATCTCTTCATGTTCTGCCTAATGGTAGATTGCCGATGCCTGCGTACCGGTTAAACGCTAGGCAGAAAGAAGTATTTTTTAAATGGTTCAAAAAAATTGTAAAATTTCCAGACGGCTACGCATCTAATCTACGTAATTGCGTGGACGAGACGGAAGGGAAGTTTACAGGAATGAAGAGTCATGATACCTGAACATCACAGAGCGGAACATTGTTAAGGTAGATGTATAATACGTTTATAAATATTTATAGGAAGGCTTAACTAAATTCATTTTCGAAACAGATAATAGGTGCTAATTCGATGATTGCTGAATACCAACCAACGGAAGTATCTACCATCGATGAGGAAGATGAAGGAACTACTGGGTACGAATATGAAACAGTTCCAGACTCAGATGATGAATAAACATCCGACCCGTCCATGATTTTAATATTTTCCTACTATCCTTTGTACGAGTTTATCCGTATAATGTTGTTATATGTTTTATTTTACCTTCCACGATTTTAGTATGTACCATCGATGAATTTATATGTCATATTACGGATTTCCGACTGATTTTCTGTTAAAGTATTATTTCCGCTTAGAAAGAATTATTAACGGAAAATATTACACAACCTTTAATTCATTCTTTTCGATTCTAAGATACGAATAAATTGGAATAAAATTACGAATCCGTAACAAATCCGCCATACATTTTGAAGGAACTCGATCCGACGTTTTCTTCATCATATTTCAATTTTTTCTCTCCGAATACAAACTAAATGAACTTCAACCATCACAGATTTTTGACGGATTAGATGTTTTATATTTGTTCCACTCGGACATAGACAAAATAAAAAAAAAACTAAGAACCGTCAGAATCCCGTCTGAATGTTAATGTTTTTTTATTAATTTTTGTTTTTCCGATCCGATTCGATCGGATCAACACAAATTAAAAAAAAAAATTATTTAAACCGTCAGAATCCCGTCTGTATATTATGACGGGATTCTGACGGTTCTTTGTTTTTTATTAATTTAGGATCGGAGAAACAAGATTTAATAAAAAAATTAAACACCCGTCATAAACCCGTCATAACGTAACGACGGGATTCTGACGGTTTATATATTTTTTATTAATTTAGGAACGGAGAAACAAAATTAATAAAAAAACGGTTTCCGTCAGAATCCCGTCTTTACGTTATGACGGGATTCTGACGGAAACCCTAATTCTTCCCGCCTAAACGCATCGATCTCATCGAAACGGCGGGAGTTGCTTACGGAAACCTGACGAATTTTTAATATCCGTCACAATACCGTCCGGAGTCCGTCATATAGTTCTATAAGAACAGATACTTCGTCTTCTTCGCAGACACAGAACGGAGAAAACAAAACCACCCCAAATCGCCGACTCCGACGTTATTCAATCATCCGTCCGCTAAGCCGCCGTTCGCCACTCATTTTCCGGCGTCACTCAAAGAATGTAAGTTTTTTTTGAGTTTTGTGTATTTCATATGGATTTTGGATATGTAAATTGGGTGTTTATGAATTTAGGGGTTTGAAAGGAAATTGTTGATTTGGAAATGAAAGGAAATTAGGAATTTGTTAAATTGGAATTGAACAATGTGAATTTTAGGATGATTTTGTGATGAATTGTTGAATTGGGGGAAATATGAAATTAGGAATGTTATGAATTTAGGGATTTAAAATTTTGTGATGATTTTATGAATTTAGAAATTAGAAATGTTAGTGATTAGAAATTTTATGAATTTATGATTTTATGAAATTAGAAATTAGAATTTAGAAATTTAGAAATTAGAAATCTAATTTATGAAATTAGAAATTAGAAATTATGAATTTAAAATTATGAATTTAGAAATTAGAAAATGATATTAGAATCCTTATGAATTTAGGGATATAATAAGGAAATTAGTAATTTTATGAAACTAGAGATGTTAAAAGTATTGATAAAATATAAAAATATGAGAATTTTGGGGTTATGAGGAAATTAGGAAGGGATTTTTAAATTATGAAATTTTTAAAATTTTATTATTTTTGGCAAAGAATTGAATTTCAATTTTAATAAGTGTTTGTAATTTATAAGGATTTATACGTATTTATAATATACATATTTATAGTATGATCCAATTCTTGAATTATCTAAAAATATACATATGTACAAAATTATAATATGATATAATATATGTCACAATTCCTAAATTCCTAAATATATATCTAAAAAGAAACAATAAAAAATTAACTATATGCACAAAAACCTTTAAAACATTTAAAAAGAGTACGTGTTTGGTATTCGTGATGTCGGCGAATTAGGTAACTGTTTTTTTTACGAAATTCCAATATCGGAAATTCCCAATTTACCATATATACTAAAATCTATAACTTTCAAAATCTCAAAATCACAATTTTTCAAAAGCACTAACCCCGTAATAAAGGTTGTAAAGTTTAAATTTATAATTGACATAGAAATTTTAAATATGTCAGGAAAAATCAAAAACTTATGTAAAAAATTTGTAAATCGTAGGGATTATGGGCGATTTAGTGAGGGTAGAGGAGGCGGTACTTCTTCCTCCGGGGGAGGTGGGACTGCGGGTCAGTCGCACATCCCCGAGACTGCTCCTATGGGTTCAGGTGGCCCAGCTCTTACGCAAATGAGCATGGAGGACTTTGTGTCGCAACCCGGTCAGGATGTCTTGCCTCGCCTTGATCCCGAATTACCACCTAACACGACCTGGTAATGATTACTTTTCAAAATTTATAGGATTATATTAAGTTAATAAAATTGTGAACAAAATATCAAAGAAAATATTGTGTAGGTTCCAATATTCCCAGAACGGTATCTCGACATCTATCAACGGAATGATCAATTCCATGATAACTAAACCGTATCCCACTTATAAGGACATGCCGGTGGAAGACCGGGACACATGGTTTCGGCAATTTGCGGTATGATTTGATATTCTAAATTGAAAATTCATCTTTTATAATACATTCGAATTGTCAATAGTAATTCGACTATTGTTTTTTTTCAGCAAGATTTTACGTGGAACCCACACCTGACTTCTCGGGTCCGACGTGAATTCGACAAGAAGGCAAAGAGCCAGTACAGGCACAAGATGAACGAGTGGAAGGAGGGGTGGATGAAGTACCGTAAGGTGCCTACCGCTGTTAAAAACAACGAAGTATTATGGGCTGGACTAGTGGCACATTGGGATCTTCCGGATACTAAAGCCACCTCCGAAACACACTCGACTAACCGGAGGAGCGACCGGAAGGGGAAGGGACCGGCGACCCATAACCTCGGTGCAACGAGAAAGGCGACACGTGTACAGCAAATGGTAACATTCTTAGTTTTTCAACAATTTTTAATTTATAATTAACATTTTCCATACTTGACTTTCATAATAGTATGCGAAGACCGGTGTGCGTCCTTCGCATATTGATGTCGTCAGAGATGTCCACACCAACAGAAAGACTGGTGAAATCCAAGATCCGCTTGCTCGGGAAATCGTGGAGACCGTGGAGAAGCTCGGGCAGGAGTACCTCCAATCGCAACCGATCGTCGAGGGAACTCCGCCCTCAACCGAAGTTCCAGTCGAGAAGATCAACGAGTTCACTTACACGGTTAGTAAATGAGTCAATTTTAAACACATTTAAAATACCTTTTAATACGATTAAGTTTTGAAAATGATTTATTTATTTTTTTCGTAGGTTACCCCTAAGACCAGAGGTCGTGTCTACGGTCTCCCCGAAGACAGTTCCTCATCCGTTTCGTCGGTTCCCTTTCACGGTGGTAGTAGTTTGCTAGCACAAAACGCCGACCTGACCAACCGGATCACAGATTTGGAGGCTAGGTACGAGAGAGAGAAGGTGGAGGCGTAGGCCCTCCGCGAGAGAGAGAAGGCGGAGGCGGAGGCCCTCCGCCAGAGAGAGAAGGCGGAGGCGGAGGAAATCCGCCGCAGAGAGAAGGCGGAGGCGGATGAAAAATATCGTCTGATGGAGGAAAAGATGAACGAGTTCTTCCGTCAAGGGTTGTAAATGTTTATGGACAATTTAAATTTTTATGTAAAACTTTATATTTGGTATCAAAACATTTTTCATTTTATTATGATTTTAAATTTTATTTTTTGTTATTAATTTAAATATATTTCATTTATAAATTTATATATAAATAAAATAAATAAATTTTATTTATATTTTATTATTTTTTTAAATTATTTCAATTCCGTCAGGATCCCGTCAGAGTGTCCAGACGGTTGTCTGACGGACTGTCGATCACCGTATTTGTGGCCGGATTCCGGTGATCCACATTCCGTCAGGAAACCGTCTGGACACTCTGACGGGATCCTGACGGAATTGAAATAATTTTAAAAAAAATATATATATACTCAGACGGGATCCTGACGGACTGTCGATCACCGGATTTGTTGCCGGAATCCGGTGATCCACAGTCCGTCAGGATCCCGTCTGAGTATCCTGACGGTTGGCTGACGGACTGTCGATCACCGGATACCTGACGGACTCCCGACGGTAATACAAACTCAGACGGAATTGTCATGTACTCAGACGGATCCTCATTCCGTCAGACAACCGTCAGGATACTCAGACGGGATCCTGACGGATTTGTATTTTCTGACGCGATAGAACTGACGGACAAATTCCGTCTGTAATCCGTCGGAATAGAGGGTATCCCGACGGATTTCAGACGGATTTGGCCGTCAGAAAACCGCCTGTTTTCTTGTAGTGTACCAAATGCGAGGTTTTTGACTTTAGGACAAATGCTTGGAGGTACTTGACTTGCACTCCGAGTTATCGGATATTTTATTACCAAAAGCCAGCATATGCAAACGGGTTGGTCTATTGGTTCACAGAAGCATATAATGATAAAATCCAAGTAGTAGTTCTTGATATTCATACCGAAACATTCCGGTTGCTGCCTAAGATTATTCCGACTATTGCTGCTTCAGATCCTCGCCGAGTTGACATGTGCACTCTGGATAATCGTTTATGTATGTCGAAAAGGGATCCCGTTACCATGCTCCAAGTGATTTGGAGGTTGCAACCATCCGAAGACGCATGGGAGAAGATCTTTACCATAGATTTGCTTTCTTGTTCTTCTTCTCGGACTGAGTTTATTGATGGATTCAACTGGAGAGATAAAAATGTAGTCGAGCCATCCACACCAGTGGCGATATGCAAGAACATGAAGATCTATCTTGCTTTCACATGACCGTTCCCGTGGTCTGGTAAAATATGATTTCCTAACAAAATCTTTAGAATTCTTTTTCCCACATCCTTTTACTAGGAGAAAAGTTACTTATTTTCCAAGTTTGATCTCTCATATCTAAATAAACCTACTACGTTTTGATGTGTTTGGAAGAGAGGAGAAAAAGCTTTTTCTTTTTGTCTTTTTAATATATATTAGGTTTGAGACTTTGAGTTCAACTGTATTCCCCAAAGAATTGGTTGTTATTCCAAACACGTGACATCAAATGTGTTATTCTTTGAAGAATTTAACATATCTGCCAAGAGAAAATCTGATGACAGAGAGAGATTAAGTTTATCGAAGGAAACATCGTAATTATGAAAACGATTTATTTCTTTTAAATCACGCTATAATTAAACAGCAGGTCTTTTATTTTTGTCAACATAATAATATACTATTAACTAGTACATCTCAAAAATAGGAAACAAATCGCATAATTGTTGACGAAATCGAGAGATCAGATAAGTTAACTAACTATATAAAAGGAAGGCGAAAGAATTATAAGGAAAAAGTGGTAAGAAATTATGAATATTGATCATAAATTAGGATATCAAGAATGGGAAAGTGTTTATGAGAAATTTGGTAAATTAAACCACATTTAGTGACAAAGTGTCCCACTAAGACTTATTTTTCCCAACTAAGATTCATTAGGCTTTTGCAAATTCTAAACCCCAAAATTAACCTTATATTTAAATGAATATCATTTTTATTTACTATTAACAATAATACAAAAATTAAAAAAAAGGAAACAAAATAAATATTTATATTATGTAAATTTAAAAGAAATTAATATATATTTTATATCAGAAAATAACAACAAAATTAAAGAAACATAGAAAATGAAAAACAATATTTTAGTAAAACATGATGTTTAACTTTTAAAAAAAAAATTTCACAAAAATTACTATGTTTGATATGTTTATATATAGTTAATTACAATTTTTTAATGAAATCAGAATTAAAACGAAAATATTTAAAAAATTTTTAATGAAATCAGAATTAAAACAAAAATATTTAAAATTAAAAACATGAAAAACGGGAATTAAATATATTTATAATATTATATTTGAGAAAATTAAATATTCATTCCTTAATTAAATATTTATAATATTACATATTAGGAAATTAAATATTCATTTCTTAATTACAACAAAATTACAGAAACATAGAAAACGAAAAACAATTTTTTTAGTAAAACATGATGTTTAACTTTAAAAAAAAAGTTTTCACATGATGTTTATAATTAATTAAATTACATTTTTTTAATGAAATCAGAATTAAAACGAAAATAATATTCAGTAACTAACTACAATTTCTAAAATGAAATCAGAATTAAAACAAAAATATTGAAAATTAAAAACATGGAAACGGAAATTAAATATATTTAGAATATTATATTTTAGGAAATTGAATATTTGTTCCTAAATTTACTCCTACATTTATGGGAGTGGTAACCACTTGGTAGAATATATGTTCTACAAATTGGCAGATAGAAGCTATATTGGTAGAGAGAGGCGGTACAATCGGCAAACTGGTCGCGGCAAAACTTAGTAAAATTGTAGAATTTAGAATCTGCGAGCGGTAAATAGCTGTAAAATGGTAGAATTCAAATTCTAACTCTTGTAGAAGACTGACAATTAGGTAGAAATAACGTTCTACGCCTCGTAGATTAACAGTAATTGGCAGTATCTAATATCTGCTAGTGGTAGAAGGAAAAACTCAAATCATTTATAAAACATGATGTTTAATTTTTTTTTAAAAATGTTTTCTCAAAAAGTATTATGCTTCATATGTTTATAATTATCAGAATTTTTATAATTTAAAATACCTTATATTTAAATTATTTTCAATTAAATTAAGGGCATTATAGGAAAAAATTCTTAAAGGCATATTGAGACATTTTGCCACTAAATGTAGGGTATTTTGGCAATTCTCCCAAAGTTTATTAGTAATTAACCGACGTTTAAACTTTTAAGGAATGTTTATTAATAATTTATTTTTCTTTACTATTTTCTTAAAATAATTTGTTGTTCATGTTAAAAAATTAATTATTTAGCCTACAAATTTTTGTTGTTCTTTTTACCTTCAAACTATCATATCTTCTTCTATTGTTTTTTTCCAAGTTAAAATTCCAAAATGATTGATTAAATTTATCAATATTGTGTGTATTAGGCTAATTAACGCTAAAATTTATAACAAGTTATTGAAACGTTTTGTTTTTTTTTTTTGTTTCAAAAAAGTGAAGTGAAACCAACCGAAATTAAATCGAACCATACTTAGACCAAACCAAACTAAACCGAATTAAATCAAACCGAACCAAAATTAGTTCGGTTTTAGTTCGGCTCTTGTTTTTCTAGAACCGAATAAATCGAAAGAAACCGAACTCGAACCAAACCTGAAAATAAACCGAAATACTCACCCGTAGATATTTTACCCATCCACACTAATGATAAATATGAATAAGAATAAAAATAAAAATAAAAATATTATTTTGTTGTCGGCGAGGAAGTACTGTTCTTTTGACAGGGATATGCGATACGCATCCTCTGTCCTTCCTGGTACGTTTGTGCTATGGCTTCTTGTCGAAGAACTGGAGAGTTCGTATTGGTCACGTGCATCGAGAAGCTAATTATCTTGCCGACGGATTAGCTAATCATGCTTTTTCTTTATTATTTGGTTTTCATGTTTTTGATTTTGTTCCTTGGACTGGGATACGCTCTTAAGAGAGGATGCCGAAGGGCGTACTCAATTAAGACGTGTTTGCTTGTAACTTGTTGCATTTCTTGAATAAAAGTTGAGGGGATTCTCTCGGCCATTTACCAAAAAAAAATAAGTCTGAGTTGACTTTTTCGTATTTTAATAATATAATTACAAAAAGTTCTTAGAACCATAATGAAGAAAAAGACAAAATGAAGTTAAAAGAATAACAAAAACCAGAATCAACAAGAAGAAGAATGTGGTACACGATCCGAGAGTAAACCTCTGTGGTTGGACCCAATTATATTATGGGATATTTATGTTCTAAATCGGTTTCTTTACAGTGACATTGTAATTAACTTGGAAGTCTTTTACATAAGCCGAGACAAAAGGTTGTGATGAAATCCCATGTCGAGTCCGTTGTAAGCCAATGGTGCGTACATCCATAATTCATCCGAGCTCAACAACTACATTTTATAACATATGATTTTTGGTTTAGTTAGAATATGAATGTTATGTAAAGATTCTACCCAAAAAAACTTTAATAGTTCACATATATATACCTTGATTTGAAGCTGCAAGAACTTCACGTAATGGACTGCCTCTTCAAGCATGGTGCTTATATCGACTTTTGTCCCGTTCGGTACAAGGTTTTGTAGTGTCTTGAGTCTTTCATTGATTTTCTCTCTTCGTTTCTGCAACAATCAATAACATAATTAATAACCCACATAATTACGTAATTTTTATCTATTGTGAATTAGTTTTGAGATAAAAACCGTAGAAATTTATACGAGTTTTCTTACCCTAGCATAGAGGCTTTGAGGATCAGTAGCTGTTCCTTTGGTGGCTCTTGTTTTGCCTTTAACACTTGTGACCGAAGCTTTCTCATCATCGGAACTATTACTTAGACTCTGACCATCTCTCCAAGTAGTGTTGCTATCGTCGACGATATTGCTTTCCGGGCTTAACCTCTGCTTTTTCTTGGATTTCACAAGCTCCTATATTGCGTTAATAATACACGAGTTAGTCTATTGCACATTAATAACAAACAAAAGTGACAAAATTATAGATAAGTATTGTTCTTTTTTTTATTGAATATAAAATTTATTCAAACCAAAATAACTATCTTTACAACAAGTGCAATTTTTAATGAAAGCATTGATCTTTTACTTGTCTAGTCATGACGTCATCACAGTTAGAGTTAGATTGGTATAGATTCTCCACGCCAAGTAGTTTCCTCTTGAGAGTTTCCGTTTCTTGGAGGTGATTTTGATCCCAAGAATCAAGCATGGTCGGAAGATTACCTCCCGGCATTGCACCAAATGGGAACATATCAGGAATCAAGAGAGCATGATGATCAGAAGACAAGACATTGTTCTGATGATTAAGATGATCATTGTAAAGGCTAGCGAAGCCAAACATCTCATCTCGCGGTCTCTCGGCATCCTTAGATGATGAACAATGATCAAAGTTGAACATACCCAATAGAGACTCCAATTCACCATCAACAAAAACGTCCATTGCTCTAAACCTTTTCAAACTCTCTTGTCCTTTTCTTCTTTTTCTTGGTTTGTTGTTTTATTAGTTCTTGATCTCGCACAACTATGTATATATAGAGGTTAGAGTTAGTACTTGGTTAATAGAATATATCTCTTGAGGAATATTTGGTGATGATGATGATGAAGAGAGAAATCAAGAGATTCTTAAACTGTTTTGCAATCATTTGTGTCGTGATTAAATAAATGAAATGAAGATGATGAACACGATCAGTCAACTTGTGGGGTCGATAACAACAGGCACTTTAGACAAGCTTCGTTCCTTCACGATACATTAATATATTCTTGTTTATAACCATCCATTCAACTTAATAAAATTAAATACAATTATACAAATGGTTAAGATGGTAAAGAGATTAGTATAATAATGAGAGAGAGAGTTTACATTGGCCACACAAGAAAATCGGTGAAGAATAAAAAATATGACCACGCCAATGCACGATTAATTACAGAATCCTTATCGCAACTAATCAACAAACACTAAAAAAAACTAAAAATGAAAATAACACTATAATAACAACAAATTAAAAGAAACTTTTTAATCCATGCCGTTTTTCAACCTTAGATTAGTAATTGTTCAGTAGGTCTCTCTAAGCTAATTTGTTTTTTCGGAGAAGATGCAGCATGATATATTCGTCGTCGATAACTTATATATGGTTGAGGTTATATGAGTTTTTTTTTTATAAGACCATACACTCTAGAATAAATATAATGTGGATGAATAAAATGTAAATTATGAAGTAATGTTTTCAATCTAGTCTTTTCTCTACGATTAATATATGAGCTGCATTATACTCCATTACTCGTACAGTGTTTTTTATAGTGTTTTTTTTCAAGTAGGATGATGCGTTTATTTGTTGAGCTGGTATATTTCTGGGGGATATTTTATTTTAAAAATACGAGATAGCATATTTATAAATATATTGAGTTTTATAGCTGTGATTTTTTAAAGATCATACAGACTTTACGTGTGTTTTTAGAAAATATCTTATGACAAATGGTTTACATGATATATAACGTTTTCACACTGTTGCAAACCCAAAGATGATTGTATTTGTTTTCCAAAATTTATATTGTAAAAGAATATTTCATTCTGGCCCTTTTTTTTAAGATACAATTAACTGCACATTAGTAATTTCAAAGGGCGAAACATATTTTAAGAAAAACTATATATATTCCTTAGGAAATTACATTCATATAGCCATTAGCCAGACATAAAGTTTTCAGTCCTAGACAAATTAACAAAATAAAAGTATGTTTAGAATACAAAACAAAAAGTCAAAGAATATTGAATGGTTATGCTTGTAACAGGAGTTTTGAATGATATAATTTGTGTTAAAGTTCTAACTCATTGATAAAGCAAAACTACTACCGCTCATGATTTGTATTAGGTTAAACTAAACAATTAAGAAACAAAACCAGAAAAAGTAATGTTTTTCCATATGTAAAAATTTAAAAGAATAGAAACATAAAGAACAACACATATCTTGTAACAATGTTGTACTGGCAGCTGGCTACGTTCACGAATGTGGAAAGAACAAATATTTACGTGTTTATTAATGTTGTGCTAACTATATATGTCCACAGACACACAATAAAAACGATATTATTACTTGGGGAAATAAAACGAATTATTCAGAGTACGTACAATGGTACAGAAAAAGAAAAAAAAATACATACAATCCCTAGACTGATAATTAGGCCGCAACTTAAACCCAAAAAAAAAAAACACATAAACTCAAAATTGCAGTGCACTGAAACATCTTGCTACTCAATTAACTTGTGATTAGATTCAAGGTGTATATCAACATTTTAAAGTGAAAATACGACAAATTATATAAATTATGCATGTATTAATTTGGTTTTATCGCTTAAAAACCTAACATTTTAGATGCAAACAGGTGAAATTCAACACTCAGTATTATATGTATATTTAATTCTTTTCAACATATTACATGTATATATAAAGCATGGTCATCAATAATGTACCTATTATGTTACATTCATGATTGTATGTTTTGGGTTGAGTTAAACCATTATTAAAAACAAAACTAGACAACAAGAAAGACGTTACAAAAGTCATAATTTTAATTTTAATTAAGAAAGTCATAACCTATAGGAAGTTTGTAGTTTGTATGTACATTATTGTATACATTGAATTCCGTCAGCTAGAAGAACTTAACATTTCTTTAGATACAAATAAGTCGAAATTCAACACTATATATATAACATGTATATATACATACATGCTTGGTTATCAATGATAGAAATTACATACAGACATTAAATAATCTAGTTATAAATGGCATGCGAAAAGAATAAGCTAATTTGTAATTATAGTTGACTGTACTTAATAGCTTTTTCTTTAAAAAGTTATCTGAGTGTCTTATCTTTTTGCTTCGGCTGGGAGGCAAATTGTCTGATATGATATTAAAAAGGTCAAGTTAGGTATGTAATGTAAGATAAACAAACAAAATTAATTAAACAATATTAGGACGGCACGAAAAAGAGTTGGAGATTCCGACAAGATGAGATTCAAACTCGTTCGTTTGTCTTAAGATCATCCCCACATAAAATCTTCTATATAACTAGTTTTTTGGAGAAAAATAAAAGAAAATCACAGCTTGAAGATATGTTCAATTGTCTCTAAGTTTCAAAATGTACAATGCATCTTACCAATTTGCTTATCTGTTCATTCTCTTATAGTACCTTTTTAACTTTCGAATTATGTGGTTATACACTCGGGTTCGTGGAATGTATACGTTTCCATAAGTTAGTATTTGATACTCACTAATATAATCACATTTTAGTTAGTTAGTTATCAAACGAATAATTGATTTGTCTTATTGTGTTTTTTAGCATGCATGTTTCATATAAGAAATAAATGTAAATTGTGGTGGCATGATTACTGATGTTTCTTGTCTCGCTTAAAGTCAGATGTCTCCATATTCATATTCCATTGAATTGGATTAATATCGTTAATTAAGTGTTAGTTGTAGTCCGATATTATAATAGGGTCCGCTTTATAACAAAAAATAGAATATTCGGGAGTTGAAAAAAAATTGAACTTCTACGAATACCATATATAATATTATTTAGAAATTTGTGTAGAAAAAGAAGAAATTAATGTATGTTTTGTATCACACATCAAAATATTATATGACTAATCGATTTTAGGTTTTTATAATATCAATGTTATCATCTTTTTAGTTAATTAAATAATCGACTAGTACTACTACATATTGGTTATATTGAAACGGTTATCGAGTTAAGACGTGATGTTTGTAGGAAAGTCGGCTATTATATATCTGAGGTAAGAGATTATATTCAATACATACCTGAACTTTACTACTGTGCGAAAACAGCGAAAACATACCTTAGTGAAAGAAAATTTTGAATTTCATACCCAAACTTAGTTTTTTTGTGCGAATTCATACATGAGCAATAATTTTTTTAATTAAAATTTTTGCTTTTCATTTTATTTTTTTTAGTTATAAGTTTTTAGTCAAAATTTTTGATTAAAATAATGAAATAGTAAATTTTTTCTATATAAAATATTTAAAAATTATGAAACGCGTAAAGATTTAGACTAAAACTCTTAAATTTGCTACAATTGTATTAGTATGTATAATTTAGTTTTATTTTGCTATTTATTTTATTTTTGTTTTTTAAAGGTTTCAAATAATTGAAATGTTTTATTTGATATTTGAAATTTGGTCTCATATTTTTTCAAACCTGAAAAAACAAATAGAAAAAAATAAAAAAAATATAAGACCAAATATCAAATATCAAATAAAACATTTCAATTATTTCAAACCTAAAAAAATAAAAAGAAAAAAAAATATGAGACCAAATATCAAATATCAAATAAAACATTTCAATTATTTCAAACCTTTGAAAAACAAAAAAAATCAATAGCAAAATAAAACTAAATATAGATACTAACATAATTGTAGCAAATTTAAGCGTTTTGGTCTAAATTTTTACGTGTTTTATAATTTTAAAATATTTTATATAGAAAAAGTTTACTATTTTATTAATTTAATCAAAAATTTTGACTAAAAACTTATAACTAAAAAAAAAATGAAAAACAAAAATTTTAATCAAAAAAATTATTGCTCAGGTATGAATCCGCACAAAAAATTAAGTTTGGGTATGAAATTCAAAATTTTCTTTAATTGAGATATGTTTTCGCACAGTAGTAAAGTTCATGTATGTATTGAACATGTTTCATACCTCATGTATGTAATAGCCGACTTTCCGATGTTTGTATATATTTGAATATTTCGTTCTCATTATATATGATGAATTTATTTGAGATCTCTCTTGTATCTTGTAACACTGTTCTGTTTCAGTACTGAATTGCTGAAAATAAAACGTTTTCATCCAGACGTGTACTCCTCTGTTTCAGAAAATTCAAACTCGTAAAATTGTGTTCCATATTTGTGTACTTCTGTTATGGAGTTATGAATTATAACGACATAAAGATGTATATTAAGTTGATAAGCATACAAGATTGTTTGTCAAGAAAAGAAGAAGTTGTAATCTTCCTAGTTCCTAGGATCGATCCAAAACTCTTAACCCAATATATTAAGCCCAATGCACAAGCCCATGACAATCCACAAAACCCATGACAATGATTCATGTAACTATGTTTAGCAAATACTCAAGTATAAATATGCTTCTTATGTTATTGTAGATGATAACTTAAAGAGTTGGAAAACAAATCTCCTCTTTCCCATTTTATGATTGAATCAAATTCATACTAATCTTGAAGACAACCTAATGTTTCTTCCTTTTCACTTTACTTTTATGCATTTGAATAAAGCTTTAATAAGCTATTTAGAATAATCTATCTTTATCTTTGCATAATCTCTCAATAAAGCTCTTCTAGAGCACATGATTTACCCTGTTTTCTTGTAGTGCATTGAGTCCCTCAACATGACAAAGAATTTTATCTATTTTATCGGGTTTAACAAAATAAAAACATATCTTTAACACTTTGTTTCCAAACACAAGTGTTATCATAATATACTAAAAATTGTGACCTTGAAATTTAATCGCATCAAGAGTTTAATGACCTCGAACCCTTGATGCGTTATAAAGCTTCCAATTGATATTTATGATAACATTTTTTTTTAAACGCTATGTTTATGAAAAGATATCTAATTATCAATCCATACCAAAGTATCATCTTGCATTCATAAAGAGACTTATCCAAGACGTTCAGTCTCATCTTTCTCAACTCCCTCCCCCACGATATTTATTGCAGTCATAAAGAGACTCCAATCTCTTTGCTTTGTCGAATCTTTTCATCTCTCACATCTTCATATGTTCTATTTTAAATTAGCGAAACCTTGCCCAAAGCTTCGTGAGCATCGTTACGTGCTCCAATATTCGGGATATCAGCAAAGACAAAACATAGCAAGTGAAAAAAGAATCAAAAGTAAGTTTTATAAATACATCAATCAAATTTTAACTTTAAATTTAATTTTTTGGAACTCAAATGATTACTTTCATGTTGTTACGGTGATTTTACAGAGAGAAAATAAAGTAAATGGTGATTCTGGGATCGAAATATAAGGTTATGAGAAATGTGAATGAGCTTACAAGAAGAAAAAAACTGTGAAGGCGGCCAAACGTTCGGCATTAACCAATAACAAAATGAGAAAGTGACCGACTTATTAATTAAAGAATGTGCTCACACAAACCCGTCAATTTGGGATCCAATTCGGTGTTTCTTCTTCCACGAAGAACCCATCACACAAAAGAAAGTTGTCTGCATAGAAAGGGTGTCTTTATATATTACTCTATAGAATTTGGAGTTCTTATCTTTCCTTTTTATTGTCAACTGAAAAACTTACATTAAATCTCTACTTCTTTTCACAATCCCCATTTCAAGTTCTTCACAAGATTTCTTAAAGATAAACAAGCTTTCAAACGTAATAGTGACAACTGACAATAATTTTCCATCTTTTTTTTTTATATGCATTTTTAATATATTTACCATTCTTTACCATATATTTATAACACATGAATCATGACACAATAATAGTAGACGTGAGAAAGAAACCATGTTGAATGTTCATTCATGATATATAAAGCTAGTAGTACATGTTAAACTAATGATATATGTCAAACTTTTATCGTTACTAATACATTTTACGTGATTATTTTCCCGTACGTAGTACGAGATTATTACTAGTAAAATTATATGTGTGATATAGATAATAGTATGATAAAATATGAGTTTCTCAAAAGTTGAGATCTCATCACAAAATTTCTCAAACTTATCAAGTTTCTCAACTTTTAAGAGACCATATATTATATTTGAATATATTTTGAGATACCATGGTAAGTTTTCGAGTGTTTCTTTTTACACATATAGCTTTTCTTGTTCATTTTACACTATTATTACATGTATCATGTATGTGACTCATGCACTATTCGAGACTTATAGTGAAGTTGTATAATGGTGATGATGTTATGATTATTTTAAAACCATACTTAGGCAGAAACCAAATTCAAATCCGATCCAGCATACCGTTATTCCACTAGCCTCCCAAGAGAATTTGTAGTAGATAAATTCACTTTTGCAGCATATCAAAAACAAATTGCGACATATGTGTATGTTTCTTGACATATCATTTTAAAATCAAATTCATTGACATAACGGGATAACAATTAAAAAAGTCATTTCTTATCAGAATTTTCATCAAGTTACTACTTTTTACGTGAAGATTGAAGAATGACTATGACTATAATAAATTAAGACCAAAGTCAGATAATATTTTTTCGAACAAAATTATTAATTCCAAACTATTTTATATGTCAACAATAAAATTTTACATTTCAAGAAAACAAAAATGTTAGAGTCTCGAAAAATCGTAAATATATTTACAGTAAAATGTGTATTGCCATAATTCATTAAAAGAGCACACATTTTATTTATTTATTAATGACTATAGAAAGAAGAGACTGAAAAATCTCTTTCCTTTTTTTAAAATACGACCACAGAAAGAAGAGACTACAAAAAAACAAGAACATGAATCACATGATTAATATGAAAAATCGAATAAATCTTTTATGGCTCAACTCACGGGTAGAAAACTATCAATAGCAAGAAAATCACTCCCTTTTTCACAAGGAACATATATTCAGTCAATTTTAATTTTGTTTTGAATTGTTTATAACTAGTCTAAGTATATGGTTTGGGAGTCGGTAAAAATGTTTTCCTCTTACCTTATTCGAGAACTTCTTTCAACATTTCAGATTAATATCGCAGTTTATGTAAACAATGTTTTTTTTTATTTGAATATAATTTAACATTCATTTAAAAAACAATATGTACAACTAAGTTAGAATTCAAATAAATCTTCAAAATTCATAAGAATTTGAATATTTTATCACTTAAAATATTTACGAATAACTACGTAAAAATATATATAATGACGTCTATAGGAAGATTCGTTCCATGATAAGAAGCAACATAGCGAATATTTTCTCAAAAATAAAACATACTAGCAAATCTTCTCTCTTTTTTGGGGAAAGAACATAGCAAATCTTTAACAAAGCAACATCATTAACATGCTACCAATTGGTTGATCATTCGTCATTTTGTAATACTCTTCTAAATTTTGAGATTACTTGTAGTATTGCTTCTTCTTTTTCTACAAGCAATCATTCAACCTTACGTGAGATGTCATGTGTATTAAATAGTTTATAATCTGTTGTTTAAAACTTTTGAACCACTGATTTAGGGTCCATCATCTTCAGACTAACTCAAATGCCCGTGTTCCGGTTATAGTTAACCGTACGGTTCGAAAAGCGCCGCGTGAAGAAATTTAGAAGAGTTAAATGTACAATTTCTCATTCTTTAGTCAAATGTAGTTCGTTTCCCTCACCATACTGTCACGCTATATTTAATTAAACAACTTTATTAAAGTGTTGACTTGGCTCTTTCGGTTTATTAGTTCGGAGTTTTGACTGTTAAAACTTGAAATAGTCTTTATACATGCACCGTCTTAGCCTCTTGTGAGTCCCTACCTCCACCTTTTCAATATGAATACTGTTCCAAAGCTTTGAATGGTCGGCATTTGTATTCTTATTCTTCAATTTC
Organism: Draba incana; assembly: GCA_963576765.1. NCBI lineage: Eukaryota > Viridiplantae > Streptophyta > Magnoliopsida > Brassicales > Brassicaceae > Draba > Draba incana. The sequence continues at coordinate 5,170,364 of OY755208.1, forward strand.
ACCCCATATGAAAATACTCAGTCGAATATATATTAAATAAGCTGTAAACTTCTCTAGTTGGAAATTTGGAATAGAACCTTTAAAAATGTGGACTTGAACTATGGTGGCAAAGTTCAAAATAATTTTGGTTCGAAAGTTGTAATATTCATTACTACTTAGCAACGAACGAAAATTAGTTGAGTCTTGGTTTAAAATTTCATCTAATTATTAAAACGAACAAATGAAAAAAAATGGTATTGAATATTTTCCTGGAATTTAAACTCTTACGATTTATTTTTCAATCGAGCAAGATCGAACCATTAAATTATACTTGGACAGTACTACTCCGAACAAATTGTCTAACTTTTTTTTGGGTATAGAGTTTGCTTTTTCTTATTTTGGCTCAATAAAAAAGGTTAAAACGTTTTTAAATGTAGATAGATATTTCTGAAGGAAGGACTAACCTTTCGAAATCAATATTGGTTAGTAGTTAAGACCTTTTTCATTTCTTTTTTGTCAACTAGTTTAGTAGAATAGTAGTTACAACTTTCTATCTTCTTTAAGTACTACTCTTAATAAAAACCGAAACGTGTACCATACAATGACTGTGACTATGACCATAACACGGAAACTCTAGAAATATCAAGAAAAAGTCTTCTTAGCCGACTTCTTATCTTTATCTCACCACTTGCTCACACGTGTACTAGGTCAAACCAAACGTGCCCAAATTAACCAAGCATATCCAAAAAAAAAAATTAGATACTTCTTTTTGTCACACACAACTTTGGTCCTCACATATCTATTTAGCCACCAGCATCACTCTTTCACACAGTTTCCTACCACTTGTCACGCAACTTCCTCTCCTCATTCCACCTACTATTATATATTCATACACTCATTCACTTCTTCTTATTCAACATATTCTTCAACTTTCTTCATCACAAAACCTCAAGTGATCAAGATCTTCAAGATTCAACAAAACTCAAAAGAGATCATCAAGACTTGTAACTTAATGGCACTCGAAGCTCTCCCTTCACCGAGATTAACTTCTCCGATTCGTCCTTTGTTTTCCGACTCTTCTTTAGGGTTCCATGGAGTTAAAGGTAAGCGGTCCAAGAGATCAAGATCCGATTTTCACGAACAAAAACTCACCGAGGAAGAGTATCTAGCTGTATGCCTCCTGCTTCTCGCTCGCGACGGCGACCGTCACCGTCCATCACCACCGACTCCGGCGGCTGAGAAGTTGATGTACAAGTGTAGCGTCTGCGACAAGGCATTTTCGTCTTACCAAGCTCTTGGTGGTCACAAGGCGAGCCACCGGAAAAACTTATCCGGCGGAGGAGATGAACCATCGACGTCGGCGACCACCACATCCGCCGTGACTACCACCTTAAGTGGAAAATCACACGTTTGTTCGATTTGTAGCAAATCTTTTTCCTCCGGTCAAGCTCTTGGTGGTCACAAGAGGTGCCACTACGAAGGGAACAATAGTAGCGTCTCGAATTCCGAAGGAGCCGGATCCACCAGCCACATCAGCAGTAGCCACCGTGGGTTTGACTTGAATATCCCTCCGATGCCGGAGTTCTTGTCGGTCAACGGAGACGACGAAGTCATGAGCCCTATGCCGGTGAAGAAGAAGTCTCGGTTTGACTTTTCGGAAAAACTTCAACTTTAGATGTATCAGATTCTTTTTGCTTGCTCTTGTTGAGTTACTTAGGAATTTGTTGACTGTACATAACAATTACGAGTTTGATTGATTCCACTTTTTGTTCTTCTTTTAGTTAAAAAGTGTTAAATTGATTATTCTTACCAAATATTTACATGTTATACAACTTATATAGTGTCGAGTTTATTTGAATAAACTGGTTCTAACTTCAACTCTGTTTTTGGTTCTGTTGTACTTGTCAAGAAAAAATTCTTTTAATTTTGTTCGGTTGGAAAAAAAAAACGTTTTTGTTATTAATGGTAGGGGCCTAACTTTTTTAATTACTTTTGTTAACGCGTAGGTTTATTTTGACCAAAAATAGAAAGGTAAACAATATTTTAGACAATAGAATAAGTTGAGACACATTCAAAGAATTTCCATGTAAACTGTATAAACGACTTTAACCAAAAAAAATAATAATAATAAATTTAACATATCGACGAGTAAGCTAACAATGTTACACTGAAACAGAGATAGAATTTGAACAAAGAACTCTAATTACCGAAAATTTTACATTGGTTTTCTTAAGAAAAAATATGTGCTTATAACGTTGGTTTCTTGGTGAACCAAGTTACAAGTCTCTGAAGTCCTAAAGTCCTAAAAGCATGATTATTGATAGGTTTTAGAGGGATGTTAGTGGGCTTAAATAAACATAATAACGTGGGGATTCTATTTTGGGTTGTTAAAAACTTAACAATAGTGCTAATTTTAGCACTTATAATCATGCTCTTAGGTCTTCGCAGCATTGTAACTTGTTCACCAAGAAACCAACGTTATAAGCACATTTCTTTTTTAGAAAACCAATGTTGAATGGAGAACTTAGAGCATGCACGCTCATGAAATTTGATTGGTATCATAAGTATTTTTTTTTAATTAATTTATATATTTGTTTATTGAAGAAAGAGGGTTTTTTTCAAAAATGAGTTTAATTTGTTTTTCTTTCTCTGACACCACCAACTCAAAAAACACGACTCCAATAGAATTGTGCCACCTCACATATGATACCGTATCATATGAATCACTTTGTAAAGACGTATCATTGCATTTTTAATTTACAGATCTATTTTTGATTTAAATTTGGGCCTATGAAACCCATCAAATATCATGAGTGGGGATGCTCTTAAAATATCTTAAATAAGTGTCTTATATAAAAAAAATAATTTAAATAATGCAAATAGGATCCTAAAAATAAGATAAGTGTCTTATTTTTGACACTTTTGGCATACTTTAGACACACTACGAAGTTGGTTGTGTACTCATCAGGTTAATCTCCCTATCCCTGGCCCGTCTGGGACCATTTACGCAGGAGCTAGTGTTGTGACAACACCCAATATACCGTCTGTTGGTCGTAAGAAGCCTCTTGAGACACTAGGTTCTTCGCCCCCACCATCGAGGTAATAAATATTTCTGGTTTGTGAAAGATGAATTAATTACAGCATCCACAATTACTCATTTTATTTTGTTATAATATGTGTTAACTTAAAGAAAGAAGCAAAAAGTATGTTCGACTTCTTCACGTCAAGGTATTGAACAGCTTAATGATGTCACTGCAGGCATCAATCTCGAGGTAAGTTTTCTGGTAACTGCACTTCTCAATTTACACCTGGATAAAGATAGATGGATGAACTAAACTATCATCTGCATATGTTTTAGGATGAGGAAGAACAATTATTTTCTTCTAGGGCCAAGAAGGATGATCATGTTTCCAAGGCATATCAAAGAGTTGTGCATGAAGAGGAAAACAGAACATTTTTGCAGAAAATGCCACTGCAGAGAAAACTGACGGAAATTAGTTGGGTTACAATGCATCTCTTAGCTGCTTCTTAACTCTTTAACTTCAAATCACTTGGAGAAGAAGTGTTTATATATGCTTTCATATACGACAGTGGCAAAAAGCGGTTTAAAGCATGTTAGCGGCGATGTCGAGCGGTGCTTGTCTATGGTGAGACGTCATCTTTTTTTACTTTTGGGACATATTAGCTTATGGTATCTTGTTCTTCTTTTTTCTCATGGCTTTGTGCATTCAGTGTGTGGAGGAAAGGATGCGCGGACTATTGTCTAATATAATCCGATTGTCAAAGCAGGTCAGTCTACTTTCTCTTCCTACCTGCTTAAACCTTGTTGTGTCTGAATATTTCTTAAGTTGAAAGAGCTTTTGCAGAGGACTGATGTAGAGAAGTGTAGAAATCAGGTTTTTATCACGTCTGATATTCGGAAACAAATCAATGAAATGAATCAGAAGATGAAAGAGGAATGGGAAAGGAATCACCGTGAAGAGAAGGTGCTTTAGGTTTTTTCCTGAGTTCAATATCTATTTTCTTAGGTGTTTTTACAATGGCTTGTTTTTTTCATCTTTCCTTTATGTAGAATGAAGAAAATGATACTGAAAAAGAAGACAACCGATCAAAGCAAGTGAAGGTATTTAGAGTTTGAGCCACCTTCATAAACCCTATGGATACACACGTACATCGAAAGAGGTTTATGATATAATATGTCAGGCAAATAAGGAGGAGGAAGAAGATAGAGTGAGAGCTAAAGCAAATGCTGCTGCTCATGCAGCTGTTGGAGGAAATGATGCGTTTTTAAAATGGAAACTTATGGCAGAAGCTCGTCAGAAACCGTTTTCAGGGCCAGGAAAAAACACCAAGAAACCTTGTGGGGAAACTGGTGAGCCACAGATTCTATCACTCCTTCGATCTGAAAATTGTCAATCTGGTTCTTCTTTGCTATTTATGCTTATGGTGTTGTTTTTATGTAGGTGATAGAAAATTTGGGAAGCACCAAGGTTCACCAAAAGTGGTCCGGTCAATCTCTGTGAACGATGTGATTGCTGTGCTCGAAAAGGAGCCTCAAATGTCCAAATCGACGCTCTTGTATCGCTTATACAATAGAATCTGCTCGGAGGATGTTTAAACAGAAGTTAACAAGACATAGATAGGTACACAGAAACATTTTAGACCAAATCTTTAGGTTCAATATTTTGCAGAAACTGTTTGGTACTTTTATTCCATTGAAAGTAATGCCATTACAAACTCCTAAGCATGAGTCAAGATGCTAAGTACATCATTATTCTTCTTCTTACTTCTAATAAGCCTAAGAAAACTGCTTGGTTTTTCTAGTTTTTGCCTGAATCCTTTAAGCTGGCTCCGCCGTGTCCATAACCTCCACCACCACCGCAAGAACCACCACACCCACCACCACCACCACCACCGCCAATGATGACTCTACCACCACCAATACCACCAGAACCGTAACCCGGACCGCCGCCTCCATTGCTTCCATCCCAACCAAAACCACCACCGGGCCCATACCCACCACTACCACCACCACCACCAATACCACCACCAAATCCACCACCGATCACAACTCCACCACCACCACCTGGCCCGTATCCACCATAGCCCGAACCACCACCACCACCACCGCCATATCCACCAGCTGTGACTTCACCTTTGAACCGTGTTACGTGTCGATTAATCTTCCCAATCTCATTGGATTCTGCTTCATTCTTCATGAACGAACTTTCTCTTGCAGCCTCACCAATCATATGGCCAATGAGGCATAAGTACAAAGAAACAAGAAACCAAAACATCACTCTACCCATAATGACTTGTTAGTGACACAATCTTTTTAGTTAGAATCTGAGAGTGTAAGTAGAAGGACTGGTGAGTATGAATAATACACAGCTCCACACACATCAGTATATATATGCACATAATACAAAGGTGATGGTTAGCATGGGCGCGTCAGTAGTGAGAGAGAGGTGTGTATGTGGTGGTTCACCAAAAGGTTTCAGGTGATAGGTCTGATTTGCATGATTTTTTGTTTTCCCACACCTTTTGTTGCGTTTTTTTCATTAGCCATTTTAAATAACAAAACAAAATAAGAGCACTTGATCATAGAATTACTGATGGAAAGAAACTAACATTCATTTGTTGCAAATTTAAGCTATAGATGGGTCTCTCCTCCTCTTACCTCCATTGATTTAGTCTAAACTTTAACCACACATAGGGTCGTAATGGTGAGTGTCGGATAACTAGTGGAATTGATTATTTCATATTTTTGTTTTAACAAAAAAAATAATAATAATAAGGAATTGAAATAGAGAAAATGGAATATGTTTATGACATTGATAAATTGAAGATGTGAATGGTAATATTTTTAAAATGTGGGAAAAACGAATTTTTAATCTAGATCGATACAGTAACGGTGTTTTGAAGCGTATTTATAAAAATCCACTTATCCCTTACTCTTTTCAATTGGTAGGTTGAACATTAAAAAAAAGGATTTCTTATCAAAAAACAACATATAGCCAATGGGTATATTTGGTGGAGCATATTATAGTTAGTGTACTCCATATTTCCCTTTTTTCCCAGAGATATAGGGTTTGATTGGCAGAGCATTTAAAAGAGCATCATTCTCTGTACTATCCAATCACGTGTAATTAATAGAGCATTAAACAGAGCATTTACTAACTGTTAATGCTCCCAAATGCTTTTGCTCTCAATGCTCTAGAGCTTTTTCTAAGCATTGAACTCTAATATATTAAAAAACTTAAAATAAAATTATAAAACTAATTTATTTTTAGATAACATCAAAACAAATTCTATACATATAAACTTTTAGTTATTTTAGTTCATGTTTATCATTATTTTATTTGTTCTAAGGTTTGAAATAATAATATAAAAAAAAAAATTCATTTAAATATAATTTAAATTAGAGAAATTAAAAAAAAATCTTATCATAATTTAAAAATATAATATATATATACACAATGCATTTCACTAAAAATGAATATACGTTATTTATGTAACTATAAGAATACATATAAACTTTTAGTTATTTTAGTTCATGTTTATCATTATTTTATTTGTTCTAAGTTTTGAAATAATAATATAAAAATAAATAATTCATTTAAATATAATTTAAATTAGAGAAATTAAAAAAAAATCTTATCATAATTTAAAAATATAATATATACACAATGCATTTCACTAAAAATGAATATACGTTATTTATGTAATTATAAGAATACATATAAATAATATAAAAAAATAATTTATCGTAATTTTATATATAATCACTCACAGTTCTGTCAATCATATATTTTAATCAGAGCGGTTTAGCATAATGTTAATGCTGCTTGATGTTCCAGCTCCAGCTCCATTATACTTTGCCAATCGAACCCATATTATAGTTAGGGTACTCCAACTACGCTACCTCTATATGTTTTAGAACCTGGTTCGCAACAACCAAAGAAAAGCATAAAATTCGATTTTTGTATCTTTACGTTTATCTCTGCATATTTGTTGTATTTTCAGTCGCTGAGATTTAAATCAACAAAAATTGCATAATTGTTTTAAAATTGTCTCGACTCTTACAAATATTTAGTCTAGCTATGGACTTAACCGATTAAGAAATTGATTGCGATCGATATCTACTAAATTGGATTATAATTTAAGTTAACGAATATGTTCCAATTCCAAACAAGGACCGGTCTAAGTGCGTTGATATTGGTACTTGGTTATTTGGTATCGTCTTCAATATCAAACCGTACTAATTGGCACGTGCATTAATTAAACCGTACTAATTGGCACGTGCGTGTAACGAAAGGCCGTAATTTGGCCATTGATGAGAGTCCCTTTCTTCTCTAATCTAATCTTTCGATCTCTTTCTCCATTTCTCTTTTCTGGGTTTTGGAGGATTCAAATTCCCTTAGAAGATTCGATTAGGAAAATTAGGGTTTTTGTTTTTCTCTTCTCGAGAAATGACGACGAGCTTGGATCGGTGGGAGAAAGATCCTTTCTTTGCCGCTGCTGAAGAGGTTCAGGAATCTGCAGACAGGTTTCGTTTTTTTTTTTTTTTTGGATCTGTGAAATTGAATCTGCCATTTTTATGTGAAATTTAGGATCGTAGATTTGGAATTTGCAGCAATGTATCTTCAATTCATGTGTAGGATGGAATCAGCTTATAGAACATGGATCCATGGGAAACAAGGTTCGTCAAATGTATGGGACTCTGAACAATTTCACAGAGATCTTCACGCAGCTCTTGGAACCACCAAATGGCAGGTTCTCAAATCAAAATTGATTCTTTCTGTATTGAGAAATTATAGAGTTTTTGTGTAAGTTTTGATTGAATTTTGTGTATTTTTGTTGTTGTTGTTGTTGTTGTGTAGTTAGATGAATTCCAAAGAGCTGTTAAATCTAGCTATGAGAATAGTTTAAGCGATGAAACTCGGCATAGGCATCGCGAGTTTACGTTCGTTATGGAAACTCAGGTAGCGAAAATCGAGAAATCGATGAAAGACGCGGCGCAGTCTGACGGGAAAGGGACGCCGAGATGGGTTCGTTTGGACGAAGACGATCGTAACGAGCTTGCCCTTTTCTTGACTGGACCGTCCGATTCCGTAAAGAAAATAAATAATGGACATCGAAGGACGGCTAGTGCTACTCCTGATATCGGTGCTTGGAACATTGCGGTTTCTGAAGACGGTGTATTACGAAAAACTCCCGATGAACCAATCGTTCGACCACCATGGAAAGTACCTAGCTTCTCGGGGTTCTTAAATTATATGGAACATGGGTCGAAAAACTGCGTTAGGAAATGGAAAGCCGGTGATCGTCAAGGAGATGCTGATGCTGCGTTATTACCTATCCAAGCGAATCAGGTAAGAAGAATTCGTAACCGCAAGATTTTTTTCGAAAGAGGAATACGAAATTTTGACGGAAATGGTTTTTATTTATTTCTCAGCAAGTTATGAATGGATGTTTTGAGAGAGACAAGAGTTGTATGGAGTGTGAGGAGGATTGTTACGACGATAAGCAGCTTAACGGTTGGTATGGAGCGATACAAAGGCAACTTCAACGGTCTAAGTATCAAATGCGATATAGTAAACCAGTTCAAGCTACAATTTGGATTCTTCTTTTACTTTTTCTTATCGGTAAATAGTTACTAATCCGAATTTCGCTTCTCTCCGCAATACATTTGTAGAACTTCCTTCAATATTGAGTTTTGAGATGAGCTAGTTTGTGTCAATGCAGTGGTAGTCACAATGCATACAATGTAGAAGACAGGACAGATTACCACGGGTCAAGTTCACCACGAAAGAGACGACGATTAGGCAATCTACGTCTTTACTGTACAGTAATTCCACTGTTTTTGATTGATTTGTAATGTAGAAAACATGCATTTTTTTTTGGTTTGATTATTTGAAACATGGGTTTCATTGAGATATAAGAAAAGCTCAGACTTTGTTTCTCATACAATCAATCCAAGTAGAAGTATTGAAAACATGGAATTTGCTAAGTGTCTTTTGACATGTTTTCTAATTTATCCTCGCGTTTAGCCTTCTTCTCTATATCGATGCCTTGAAATGTGAGTCTAGATGATCGGTAGTGACTCCCAAAGGCAGTCCCGAAACCCCAACCGAGACCCAAACCCACACCGCAGCCGCCACCTTGACAAGTAAAGAAACAGCATATCCATTTTGTGTGCCTAGATAGAGAAATATATGTTAAGAATGCAGAAGCAGAGGTGTTTCAATGTTTACCTGCACCAACACCTAATACATTCAAAGGCATTCCTACAAAAAAAGCAACAGAAATCTTTCAATTTAACAAACATAATAACATTTTCAAATCCACAAAATGCAAGTTGGAGATGTGAACAAACATTGCAGAGTTCATTAAATCGAAAACAAACATAGAGACTGGAATTCACAGTGACTGGAATTCAAATCAATTCTAATTTCGTCTTAAAAGTATTTCACAGAGAGAGAGAGAGAGAGTGAGAGTGAACGAACCTCCGAAACCCCAGCCAACGCCAAATCCACACCCAACACCGAACCCTAGAAATTTTCCAAAATTTGATAACGAAATTAGGAAAAATCACGAGAATCGGATCAGAAGAGACAAGGGCATATACCGAATCCAACACCGACGCCTTTGAAATCAGAGAGTACCATGATAATGTTGAGAAGAGAGGAAAAAAAAAAATGTTCGTTGAATTGTAAGAAGACAGGTGAATCTGGTAGATTGATGATCTCTATCTGTACCAAATCAATCGAACCGGTTTTGTTGCGAACCTTACCTATCAGTTCCGATCCGGTTATTTAAATAAAAAATTTATAATTGATTTTGAACCGGTATAATCAGATTAATATGCCACAATCTGGGCATGAGCAAAAATCTCAAGTTGCAATGAAAAAGAGAGTTTTGAGGATAAAAACACCAAAATCCAAATAAACTTTTAACAAGAAACCAAACGTAATTGAATTAAACTTGTAGTTGTGCTTCTTCTCTTGGACCTTGAGGAACCGGGACTAAACTTGGAAAACAGGTACAATGCAAAGGCCAATGATCAACAACTATAGACTCTATTTTGATTTTCTTGATCAACTTATTATCCTCCATAATATATATCCAAGCCCGGCCTGTTTCATCGCAACAACAAACGACAAGCCTTTTATCATCGATGAAGTAACTTGGTTCAGAGTTGGATATGGTTTGTACTAAATCCGGCAAGTTAGGAATCGACACTTCCATGAAATTTATCCAAACCACATCATTATCATTATCTTGTTCTTGGTCACCCAAATCTCAATCTTCTTTGTCATGTGGCATTGCTTTAGCAAAGAAAGCCGATCTCCCTTAAAATTCCCAAGGACAAGAACATCGTATGAATGCTTCTTCAGACATGGTAGATCACAATATTTGAACCAACTTTCGCTCGAAAAATCAAACTTTTGTACTTTCATACATCAAATTTGAACCACAATTCTATTACCCACTACTTATTTAGTCTCAAATAAGTTGTAAATATACGACATTATATGAGTCTCAAAATAGTAGCTAATTAACAACAAATAGAGTCAGTCTTTAAATGGTTGCAAAGAACACGTCGTCGCGTATTAGACGGTTATTTCCGACTATATGTGATCGCGACACATTAGTCGTTCATATACGACTAAACTATTTGGTCACAAGTGCGAACATTTATATTTGCGACCAAATTTTTGCGAGCACAATTTTTAGTCACTCTACAGTCGCAAACAGCCTATTTGCGACCATATTGGTGGTCGCAAACGACATGTTTTCTTGTAGTGGTGGTACAAGGGATCAATCTTGACCTAAAAACAAACCCAATACATATTTCCATTCAACGATAGACCATATCCGGCTGGCCTAGCACGGTCTCATCCCTGATTAATATCATTAGATTCCGCCTCCCGGTCTTTCCATGCATCGGTGGCAAAGTCATGGATTGTCCAACATGCTTTATTATGGTCTAATCCTTTCCACGCAATGGTCTTGTAACCACTTTCCTTAACTCTCTTATTACTATCATAGCTTATGCCCTCGAAAGGTTGGCTTTTGATTACTCTGGTCTGTTTCAACCACGGGTTCCAAACCACGGCTCCTTCATCCATGCCACATAGCACGAACTCATCACAATCAACCAAATTTTTAGGTGTTTGAGATTCTAAACCAGGAATATCTAACGTTAACTCACGTACCACTATCTTGGGATCTATGCTTACCGAATAAATCTTGGATTTGGTCGTCAAGATGAACCGAAACGTGGACTTGTGGTTGTTGAGAAACGTCTTGTCGTCGAAGAGAGCGTTCCATTTTTTGGAAATGGTTTTGAAGCAAACAAGAGATTTTGGAGGGACACGATAGAGTATCTCTTCTATCAACTCCCATGGAAGCTTCTCCTCCTCATGCATCATTCTCAAGTTTTTGATCATAATTAGGGTTTTCAACTGAATGTCCTAAAATCTATCTCTAAAGTAAATTAGGGTTTTCAACAATAATTTAATTTAACATTGAAAAATATATATATATACATATATATATATATATATATATATATATATCTAGATGTGAAAAATCCGGTTTACAATTTGATTACCTATATACCAAAGGGCCCTATAGGAATTCATGTGATTTACTAATGCCTATATACAAAAGGGCTCAATAGAAGGGTTAAAAATAGAGGTGGACATAATTCCCGTCCGATCCGTCTCATATTCGATCATGAATTCTTGTTTCATATGGGATTGTATTACCGATGGGACAAACTAGTGATTTGCATTTGAGAATGGGACTGGACGGAAACAGAACGGAAATTTCCGAAGTCCCATTTGTCCCAAAATTTATATAAACTAGGTGAGTACCCGCGTTACACGCGGGTTTATGTCTATTTTTGTGATAAAATTGTTGAATATTTTTTGTATGTGTTAGACTCTTAGGGTCCGATTGGTAACCTAGCTTTTTTAAAATCTGGAGCGGTAAGCTTTATAGCATAGTGCAAAGTTGTATAGATAAAGATTTGAGATAAACTGTATAAATAAAGATTAGTGTAATAGTGGTGGTAAAGCTTTTAATAAAGTTTTCGTGATTGGTACAATCTAAAACGGTACATATTAAAAAGTGGAATAAAGATTATAAAGATTTTCACCAATCTAACCCTTAATTTAGTTATAGATTCGTAATTTATTTGTGTGCTTTTTAGCCATTCAATTTAAAAATGTTTAGTTGTGTTCCACCATGATATTTTATTTTCTTATTAAAAATCTATAATCGGGAAAAAAAAAATTCTATAATCGTGGTATACAATTTTCTCATAAACTCGTATAATAATGTATCTATAGTTTAGATATCAGTTGTTCGCGTATTTGGTAAAATCCAATGTTGTATATGATGAATTATAATTGTTTCCTAAGACCATTTTTGGTGATTTAAAACGTTTTCGTTTAGTAAACGTTAACTTCTTGGTCTCGGTTGCGGTAACTTACACAACCGTAGTCAGGTTGAAGATAAGCTCCACATTGTGTTCAATGAGTTACTTTTTTCTCGGTTTTCTCTCAAAATCTTATTTAAGCTTTCTAATTCTTAATTTATCTATTTTCTTACATAAATATTATGCACAATTTCGTTGATTCAAGCTCACAGTTTTCTTTTTTTGCCCATACAAACACAAAAATGCCAACACCTATTTCATTCAATTGACCTACCAATCCATTTACATGAAAATATTTGTAGGTCTGAACATTATAGGCCTGCAAGATTGTATACCAAAACCATGAGTCAAAAACCAAGATGAAACCAACTGAATTAAGAAGAATGGTATTAAAATTACAGAAAAGCATATTAAGTTCAAAGACACCACAGACAGTAACAAAATTAGCTTGTATACACAATAATGTTTTATCGTACATGATTCAAAAGGAAAGAGAAATATTGTGAATTTGGCCACAGAAAATGTTGTGAATATATATTTAGTTGTTTTCTAGAAAGAAAAGTTATGGGCGATAATATGAGTTAAATGGGAGTGGATAAATCATCTACCTCGAAACGGCCCCTCTTCATCCATACAAACACTAAAATGCCAACACCTATTTCATTCAATTGACCTACCAATCCATTTACATGAAAATATTTGTAGGTCTGAACATTATAGGCCTGCAAGATTGTATACCAAAACCATGAGTCAAAAACCAAGATGAAACCAACTGAATTAGGAAGAATGGTATTAAAATTACAGAAAAGCATATTAAGTTCAAAGACACCACAGACAGTAACAAAATTAGCTTGTATACACAATAATGTTTTATCGTACATGATTCAAAAGGGAAGAAAAATATTGTGAATTTGGCCACAGAAAATGTTGTGAATATATATTTAGTTTTTTTCTAGAAAGAAAAGTTATGGGCGATAATATGAGTTAAATGGGAGTGGATAAATCATCTACCTCGAAACGGCCCCTCTATATATAGGCACATAACTACGAAAATTAAAAGCCACATAATCTAAGCAAGGCAGTTTTGGAATTTTATTAAATTAAATTTTTTTCGTTATAGAATGCAAAGAGGTTCCCTAATTTGTCTTAGAAAACAGTTAATGCTAATTGGAAGCAGGGAAAACGTAAAGTACAGGCTCAATTATTTTTATGCCTTTTATCTAGATTCTTTGATCTAAACCAAAAAACATATCAATATGAGGAATTAGAAAACTTCACAAGATCTTAACCTTTGGATGCCCAATTTTTACAGATGTAAAAGAAGAAAGAAACAAATTGGAATTCTAAAAGTTACAGCTTCCCATTTCGAAAATGCATTTTTAAGAGAAGGAAGAAGATTTTGGTTTGTATTATGAGAGAAATGAAATGGGACCAATCCATCATCAAGCACACACTCTGCTCAGTATTATGCATCTTATGTCACGTCTAAACTTAATAACAACAAAAAGTCACTATATTTTGAAACCGATTTTGCTGAAGTGAGCCCTTGTTCACATTAATTTTAAGCCATATATATCTTTTTTTAAAAATGGTTTGGAAAAACAAACCGAAAGGCTAACACAAATAATATTGTAAATTGTATCTTAACGCGAGAGACAAGAATCATATCTTACCCGTTGAAACCCTCTGTTGATTTCTACCCGATCATAGTTGAAGTAGGGTCTGATTCTTGGTGGGTGACGGAATTTGACAACGCAATCACTAGCCTTTGTATGAGTTTCGAGATTCTCAGTGACCACCATCTTTCACATGAAGTACACATCCATTGTATATTTGTTCATATTATCTCAAAAAACAGAGACTTCGCCTTGGCAACATGAATATAGCCATGGGAAACTGATCTATTCCAGTCTGCGAGAGAGAGAAGTTTCATGGAGTCGTAAAGGTGGATTGTTGAGGATGTTTTGGGTTGATGGATTTTGGATTTTAGAGGAATTATGAAACGTCTCAGAATAGTTAAGAAAATGGTTGTACCTTACTAACTTAGTTCTCGATAACAGAGGTACCTATGGTTTTTCACTTACCATCGCTGGCAAGACCATGGTTGGAGACAGTCGCCGGTTGGATCCACGAACATCGAAGACATTGTTAACCCAATCCTAAACGCAAAAAGTTCATTCAAACTGATCAGACGTAAATTAAAAAAAAACTAACCAATGTCAGCACGTGGATGTAACCAAATCAAGCAAAAACAAGTAGTTATCTATATGAAAAATCCAAACTTCCTCATTTTGGGTGAAAGAGTTATTAAACTTTAGTATGAATAATGTTTTTGCAAAGTGGTGTGAAGAACACATTAAACTACATGGAAGGAAATTTGTTACTTCCATACATATTACTCTAGCTAGATATCTATTCCGCTAATAATAATGTCCTGAATGTCGTCGGCAAATTAGAGTAAGAAGACATGGAGAACCAATTCATAGTGCCTCTGGTCTTGTGACCAATTGGAGAGTCACCGCCATGCAGTTGTTGTCGTTCCCGATTATGCCATCACACGGTCACACCACATATTAGTATCATTCACATATAGGCAGAAGTGGATTCTTCTACGTGGGTAAGAATAGGGTTCCAAATAATTCCGAGTCTTCGATGTGGATTGACGGGAGCTTAACACCGGCGCTAGGTTTAGCCGCCACCGGTGGTCGTTGCCAACTAAAAAATAGAGGATTAATTGGACATAAATTCGAAACCTGAATTGGAGATCCAAAGTAGGGATCACACAGATGTGAAGAGAGTTTCAAGTCACGTCTATGAACTGAGGAGAAGACCAAAAGACCTTATTTGGGGAAGCATAAGAGTCATGTTTGTAGAAAGTGGAAGAGAACGCGTATTTATGAAAAATTGGAATTGATAAATAATACTTTGGAGTTCAAACGACGCAAACATCTTTAATGTGACTCGTGGACTTTCAAAGTAAGAGGCGAGTGAGGTCCATTTAAATTTAAGGCCGATAAATGTGATTCAGAAAACATTTGAGCAGACGTGGCAACCTTAGAGGAAATTATGGTGCTGAGTTGTTATTCCATGGAGAGAGCCATTCTCCTTTTATATAGTAGATATATATCTTACTATATGTGAGTTTCTTAATTTTCATATATGTTACTATGTTAGTAACTAAAAAAATATTAATTAATATTTTATTAGTTATAAATTTCTAATTTGTCTTATATAAAGTTGTAACACGATTATTAAAATTTATTTTGTTTCTTAATTCTAATTTGAGACTTGAGAGTGTTGGCCTAATTAGAATTTATTTTGATTTGTTTGGTTTTATTGTGATTTAGTTTATTCGATTGCATTTTGGTAGTACATGGATTTTGATTTATTGGATTTCTTATGATTCTAGTTATTTCATTTCATTTTGCTAGGGTCATGGGTTTCTGCTTTCAGAGTAGTGATGGACGTGATTTCCATTTTACAATTTTCATCGTCGATTTTTTTTTTTTTGGAATTCTTGTTCCGTTTGTGTCCTGTTCCGTCCCGTTCCTATCCCGTCCTAAATTTTATATGGGACATGAATGGGACAACTTTTTTTATTCCCAAATTTCTGTCCCGTTCCCATTTCCGTAAATTTCCGTTCTGAATTCGTGTTTGCCCATCCCTAGTTAAAAATACGATTACAAACGTTAGCAGCAAAAGAAGAAGAAAACGCATGCCCTAGGACTCGGAAAAAGTTTACCCTAAAAATTTGATTTGTAAGTTGGGTTGAGTAAATTCAAAATGTAAATAATACTGAGATTAACTAAGGCTTAGAGAATTATTTCGAGTCATTTGAACAATAATACAGGAGCTATTTAATAAACGATGCCGAGTTACGTGTCCATACCTTGGGAAGCTCCTCCGTTTTATTTTCCCATTAAAATTGTTCGTTCGCTCGTTCGCTCGCAAGATGTCATGTCACAGAGAAGGCTAAAAAATACGTTTTACAAATTTATTGTTATAATGGAAACTCATGTCATGTCATGTAGTCAAGTACAAAAGAAATGATTTTATCTAAGTACTTGTCAATTGCTTTGTTTATGTGTCGATGTCTAAATTTGCTACCAAGGCTTTCGATGAATGACATTAAATTAAACGGTACGGTTAAAAGAATTATACGAGACAATACGATACAACTATCTTGAAAGAAAAATATAAACGATTTGTATGAAAAAAGTGGATGATTTAAAATGAAATTGTTTGATGAGTAGTAAAAGAAGAAAGACAGGTGAATCTGGTAGACTGATGATCTCTATCTGCAGCAAATGTACCAAATCAATCCAACCGGTTATGTTGCAAACCGATCCGATTATACAACAAAACGGTATAATCAATTAACTTGTTAATTAAAACTTGAAAAATAAAAATCAGTTATACGATGAAATAATCTGCCACCATGGACATGAACAAAATCTAAAACACCAAAATCCAAATAAACTTTAACTTCTTCATTAACCAAACAAGAAGCCAAACGTAATCACATTAAACTTGTAATTGTGCTTCTTCTCTTGGACCTTGAGGAACCGAGACCAAACTTGTAAAATAGGTGCAATGCAAAGGCCAATGATCAACTATAGACTCTATTTTGAATTTCTTGATCGACTTATTATCCTCCATAATATATGTCCAAGCCCGGCCTGTTTCATCGCAACAAGAGGAACCGAGACCAAACTTGGAAAATAGGTGCAATGCAAAGGCCAATAATCAACTATAGACTCTATTTTGAATTTCTTGATCGACTTATTATCCTCCATAATATATACCCAAGCCCGACCTGTTTCATCGCAACAACAAACGACAAGCCTTTTATCGTCGATGAAGTAACTTGGTTGAGAATTGGAATGTACTAAATCCGGCAAGTTAGGAATTGACACTTCCATGAAATTCATCCAAAACACATCATTATCATTGTAAATCTTGTTCTTGGTCACCCAAATCTCAATCTTCTTTGTCATGTGGCATTGCTTTAGCAAAGAAAGGCGATCTCCCTTAAAATTCCCAAGGACAAGAACATCGCATGAATGATTCTTCAGACATGGTAGATCACAAAAATTGAAAAACTTTCGCTCGAAAAATCAAACGCTTGTAGGTGGTACAACGGATCGGTCATGGCATAAAAAGAAATCCAATAAATATTTCCATTCAACGATACAGCATTTCTGGTTCTCGTAGCATGTTCTCTTCCCTGATTACTATCACTAGATCCCCACTTACCGTTACGGTCTTTCCACACATCGGTGGCAAAGTCATGGATTGTCCAACACGTTTTGTGGTCTAATGTTTTACACGCCATTGTCTTGTAACCACTTTCCTTATTAACTAAAATGCAAACAAGGTTGGCTTTTGATCACTCTGGTCTGTTTCAACCACGGGTTCCAAACCGCGGCTCCTTCATCCATGCCACATAGCACGAACTCATCACAATCAACCAAATTTTTAGGTGTTTGAGATTCTAAACCAGGAATATCTAACGTTAACTCACGTACCACTATCTTGGGATCGATGCTTACCGAATAAATCTTGGATTTGGTCGTCAAGATGAACCGAAACGTGGACTTGTGGTTGTTGAGAAACGTCTTGTCGTCGAAGAGTGCTTCTCCCCATGCGCCATTCTCACGTTTTTGATCATGATTAGGGTTTTTCAACTTCGTAAAATCTATCTCCAAAATATATATGTGAGATTTTACAAAACAATAATTTAATTTAAAATTGAAAAAAGACTATCTAAACGTGAAAAAATTGGTTCACAATTTTATTTTTGTCATATATTTTTGGTATTCAATTTTATTATAAAAACTACCCCTGAAAAGCTTTTTGTAATTCGGTTTGAAAAAAGTTGAGGTGAAAGATAGTTTTCATCGTTTTACTTCTTATTTTATAATGTGTTTCGAAATCATCCAACTCCATGTTTTTCATCCTTAATATTTTTAATTTTGATTTACAGGGTTAATTTGCTTGAGAAGAATAACTCTACTTAATTAACAAGTAGATAACATGACATTAAACCGAGAGTCAAGACACGCAGTATTTAGCGGACAGAAAACACACAATTTAAAGGTAATACTCCTAAATCTCTTCGGTTTGGTTGCCAAATTTCGCAAGGTGTAATTATGAATTTATGATAAGCAACTAGTCATAAACATATAGTTAGAAAAAAATTGTTAAAACTTTCATAAATTGTTTTTTGAGGAATTGGCATGTATATACAATAAAAAAACTATAACTCAAAACTTAACCAAATACCCTAAAACTAATGACTATTATTTGGCCACATGGTTCAGTTTTAGTTAGATGCTTAATTATTAATTTTTTTAGTTATTGAGCAAATTCACCCCTGTTTTTTTCTCTCTCGTGACATTAGAACGAACACAAGCTTACTACTATTATAAGCTAGATCACTAGCGTTAAGGTCTCCAAGGGGTAAATGAAAATCAAGAATCATGAACGTGTGTCTACAAGTCAAAGCTGGCGGAGTCCGGTTTAAAAGTATGGGAAATCAACTAGATCACTAGCGTTGATATTTTTCCTTTTTCCAAATTCAAAGTATCTTACGAGGTTTAGACATCTTGGATTTGCAATGTAATCTAAAATTCTTTGTTATTGATCGTAATTAAATTTAGCATGTGCATTGCAGAGGCCTTAACACTAGTGTTAGTTAATTAGTCAATTCTGTAGCATCGACACTAAAACTAAAGACAATTAAGAACACTTTTTTCTTAAGAATAAAATTGCACTGACTTACTAGTTGACAAAGAAATTATCCTGCGCTCTATTTACATCTTCAACGAAACTTCCTACACATTTTTCTACAAGAATATTTAGCTTCAACAATAGCTAGTAGAAGAAGCAGAAGAACCGATCTACGATTTCTGACGGTTGGCTAGTGAACTCTGCAATGTCTTAATTTTGGGGCCTTGAGATAAGTCTTCAACGTGAGAATCGAATCTTAGTTCAGAAGGAGGAATGAAGCAATCCATAGACAAGCCAGGGACATTGAACGCGATTTCGTCTATAACCCAAGCTTCTTGCATAGTGGTCCTCGTGTTATGACCCGACGACATATCTCCAAATCTTAAAAGCGTAGCCATGGATCGACCTGAGTGAGCTATAACGATACCTTCTACGGGTTTGTAGTCCTCTAAGCATGAATTGATTGTTGTCTCCCAGTAAACCGCCTCGCCTCCATTGTTTTGGATTCGAGTTAACTGAGAGTCTTCTAAGTGAACAAGAAGACCGGTTTTTTGGCTGAAGTAACCGAACAAAGTATGTCTTATTGTCTCTGATGCTCCTTCGCTTCTAGCTTTAAGTGTTGCTGGATCTGCACATAGCTTAAGAATAAAACAGTCTTCTCCATCAATCTTTTTTTCTCCTATGCACCTTGCATTCGCAAACATATTCGCCGTAGTTCTCGGATCAAGTCCCTGAAAGTATACATCAGTTAACAATTTAGGCAAGCAAAGAAAAAACACAAACTATAACCAGAGGCTATACCTGAAGAGCGCGTCGTAATGGTCTAACCGGGCCTTTTGCAGCATGAGGTCCAAGCCATGGTGTGTGTCTCCACACGAGCTTCCCGTCACAACCTGCAAGGACTTTACTCCCACCAAGAACAAGCTCCATATACCACATATCAGGATTCATATGCCACAACACAAATCCACCAGACTCGACGGCTTTGGACGAATTATTCTTGCTCTTTGAACCTTTTGTGCCTGTTTCAAACTCTGAAGCCATTGTTCTGATTCTCCCCATCACATATCCGTTTTGCACTGAACTATGTAGCTTTTGACCTCCTGATGCAGCTGTATACTGCTGTAGTATGTAGTGCGCAGACGAAGTTTCCTGAAAATTCAAGCATTGGTAAAGAGCTATTAGACATGACCCCTGAGCAAAACATACAGCTATACAACAATTGAATAGCGTTGATGATAATTTCCACATGAGAATCTCAAACACAGAGCAATGAAACAAACCTAGTAGCACCATATACAAGATTCACAGAGATCAAAAGAACTAAGTATTTGAGGAAGAATCAGCCAAATTCAAGCAAAATTATGGCACAGAAGAGCAAAACTCGCCGGAGAAAACTCAAATTGTTGTCTTGAATCAATCGGAAATCAAGTTGATTACAGTGAGAGAGCTCACCATGGGAGTGTTTTTGATGCTGAGGTGAGGAAGGAGATCCAGAGCGCTAACGTGCACAGGACCTAACGGTGCGCCGAGAACACCAAGGAGAAGTCTCAGATCCGTTCGTTTGAAATCGGAAGACGATGACGATACAGACGGCGGAGCAACCGGAAGCTGACATTTCATCCAATTATACCACCGTTTCTCGAACCTCGAGTAATCTCCGCCGTTACCGGAATCATCGCCGCCGTCTGGATCGGGACCTTCTCTAACCGGAGGAAGCATCTCCGACATGTGCCTGTCCGGTTGAGAGACATAACGACCTTTCCGGCGCCGGATTATGATAGGAGAAACGCCGCCTCTGACTGGGCTTTTGGATCGTGATCGACGAGAAAGTGATTTGGAGAACAGATTGTGTTTCTTATCCATTGTTGAAGAAGGAAGTGTTAGTGAGAGAGAGGAAGATGATGGTTTTGGTTAGGTTTGGTGAAGTTTGAGAAGAAATGAGAAAGAGAAATGTTTGCGTTGAAGGGGAAGTATATAAATGTCGAATTTAATTCGTTAAGACGCTTTAATTAACGGAGTATTTATTCATTGTCGAAATTAATTAGCAATTACTATCATTTTACTTTATTGTTTTTGTTTTTTTGTTTGGTTATTTATTTACGAAACGCCGAAAATATGATTGCTTTTTGTTGCTTTTATCCAAAATCATGCGAACGAAAAATAGGGACCGGATATTATGTAAACAAGATATTGAGAGATATTTGGAGAATTTTGTTTCCCCCATTTCGTTTCAAAAAAAAAAAAAACAAACAAAAAAACAAAAATCAAGATGACATAACAGATTCAAATGCGGAAACAAAGAGAATAAATTTTGGGAAAATTAGGAATAATAACTAACAAAAAATGTAAAGCATGATTCCTTCGTGCGGGTCAGAACTTACCCGATGAGAAAGTTACATTTGGGATTGCTTCATGAGGTTTAATCGCCCTATCAAACTTCTCAAACCGCACTCAAATTGGATGCAAACACAAATTACATAAGCTTCTAATAATATAATGACATGAATTAATATATTTGTTGTAAATGGCTTTTAAGTTAAAAATCCATAGTTTTACATCGTATTAGAATTCGTGATTAATTCAAATAGGGTGGGTCAAATAGAACTTGTTGTCAATCTTAGAGTGAAATTTGGTTCTAAAGAAACCGGTAGAACTATTATCTCGAAATAATGTGTTAGAAATTCTACACTGTAAAATATGATAGGAAATATGTAATATATAAAAAAGTATAGATCAATTCATTCATTGTCAGCTAATTTTGAATAAGAAACTATAAATCATGCATTATACATTTAAAAAATGTAGTAGTTAAAATGATAGGATTGATTTGTAATTTTTTTTTTAATAATTAGGAGGCATTCGGCCTGGGCCTTAATCCTCCCCTCCCCACGGCCAGGGACCAGTTTTGTAAATTTTCCGTTCATTGTGTCTACATTGCACTTGATCCATCTTTCGACTTAAAAAAAAAGTTACTTCTCAGTTCTTTTTTTCATAAAAATATTAATGATCGTATTAGTTCATAATCAAATTCTCTAATACGAGCGCTAAGTATGATGTAGTCAGTTTTTTCCTCCTCGTGCATATAATTTGTTCAATAGGTCCAAACTGTTGCTAGAATTTGTTCTACGCAAAAGAAATGGAGTGTATAAAACTAAGGTATATATCATTATAATTTATAAAAAAAGCAGCATAAATTAGTGAGCAATTAGCCTTAATGAACACGAAAGGCATGTCCTCGGAAATGGACATTAAAGTCAAAACAAAGCAATTGAGTGTGATAATGCTAAAAGCAAAATACATAGACGCATATGGTGTGCATGAGCCATATATGAGTCAGCAGAAGTCAACATAACACAATTTCATAAAAGAGAGTTACTTTTTGTGGTTTTTAATTTTGTAGGAGTTCGATTCATGGGACCAAGTTAGAAAATAGGGTCTTTGTTTGAGCACTCATTATAATCTTTAACGTCTTCTTACTCATTATAATCTCCAACCTCACAACAACCATTTTTTGGATGGTACTTCCATACTCTAAAAGTGTGTTTGTATGTTCAATACAATTAATAATTTATACCTCCAATTTAACAAAAATTACATTTAGTAATCTAGTAGGTTTTATGCTAGTGATGTTTCAATATTTTAGTTCGATTTTTGTTTGGGAGAGATCCTAAAAAATAAACTGACGGAGGAATGTGATTTCGTCCCAAACTCTTTTATTTTAACTATATATAAATTATAATAATAATTTTACTATCTTAAAAGTGATAACTCAGACGTTCATTGTACAACATTATAGCTAGTGAACAAGATAAGCCTAAGCTCTTCCGTTAAATAGAAAAAAAGGCGATCTAGGTTATCTCTTCCGTCGCCTTCTCCGTTGGCTTGGCCTCACGCCACCAACGAAAATTTCTAATCTGTCTCCCTCCTCTTCACTCTGTTCCCATGGCTTCTTCTTCCGTAGGTTTGGTTTCCCCCAAATTTCCTCCTGATGCATCGCGTAAAGAGATACCTCCGGATCTACTTGCGCTCTTCTCCGATGTATCGGATCCAGTTTCTGCATCTGCAGTGGATCCTTCTCCAGATCGTGAATCTCCGGGTCTTCAGGAATTTGTTACAGTGGTGGTTGATTCGAAATCAAAATCTCCAGATCCAGCCCCGAAATCTATATCTTACTCAGCTGCGGTCGGGTCTAGCTCTCTCAAGAACCTCACAAAATCGAGAACACCTATCCTCTCACCAGATGGAATTCCTTCTGTCTCAGCGCCGGAATCAGTTCTTTTCAAGTCATCAGATGTGTGGTCAGATCATTTGATAGCCCACTTCCATGGTTCTCCGCCTTCTCCAGCAAAAATCTTTGCAGACTTGAATCCTATCTGGGGTACCCTTGGAAGAATAGCTATTAGACAGTACTCTCTTCAGGCAGTGCTTATTTTCATCCCTTCGGAGGTCACCAGAAAGTGGGTTCTCGATGTTGCTTTCTGGCAAGCCGGGAACTGTGCTTTTACGGTCACAAAATGGTCATCATCGGCTTGTTTGGCTCCAATGAAGCTAGATTATGCTCCACTATGGGTTATCCTTAAAAATGTACCTTCTCAGCTCTATGACCATGAAGGTCTCAGTGTAATCGGTTCGGGGTTAGGAATCCCGCTATACACAGAGAAATCAATATTGAAGCCAAACAAATTCGGAATCGCAAAAATCAAAGTGGTAATGAAACTTGATCAGAAGTTTCCATCGGCTGTTAGGGTAAGAGATAAGCTTGGTAATTCAGTCACGGTGCTAACTGAATATCCACACATCCCTCACAAATGTCAAGGATGTAATGAATTTGGACATTTGATGTTGCGTTGTCCTAAGCTCATTGTTCTTCCATCACCCAATCCTTCATCTTCCAAATCTCTTGCTGCCACTACTCAAAGTCCTACACCAACAGTTCCTCAGGAAAAGGGCTCAGTTAAAGCTCCTTCTGCCTCGGTTCGATCAGAAACAAGGGTACATGATAACGTACAAGCTCTTTCTCCCTCAGTTCGATCAGAAACAAGGGTTCATGATAACGTGCAAGTTCCATCTCGAAGTCCTTCTCCAAAGCAGTCTGAAACAGTTGATTCTTCTTCATCAGGTTGGACCTATGTGGTCAAGAGATCTTCTCCTCCAAAGGAGAAAAGCGGTGGAAAAACTTTCAATCTTCCGGAGACTTCCTTAACCTCTGAACATTTCTTGGAAGAGGCAAAGGTAATAGCCGAAGCGCAGCAGATTATTCGCAAAAGACCTACATCACTGAGTCGTGATACTTATTCTACAAAGTCTGCCCTAACCAGAAAGAAAGAAAGAAGGAGAAAAAGACAAGAGTCATTTTCAGCATCTATGTCTGACTCTGACATATACCATACTGTCTCAACGTCAGCTTCACTGCAAGAGACAACTAGTGCTCTCACTGCTAGAGGTCGCTCTCGTCATAGGAGTGACCCTCTGATCAAAGCCTAAGTGCTTATGGCTCCCCTTTTTTGATGTAAATTATGATATTTTGCTGGAATACTAGAGGCCTCAATGGCTATAGAAAAAAACGAGCTGTTGCCCGTTGGATAGGCATTAATAAGCCGCTGGTTGGAAGCTTTTTGGAATCACGAGTTCAAGAGGTTAATATTACTACTATAATCTCTTCCATTCTACCAGGTTGGCATTTTGACTCTAATTATTCTACGACGGCTACTAATGGGAGGATCATCACTGTCTGGGATCCCTCTATATCGGTTATTATATATCTAAAGGATGATCAATGTACAGTTGCCTGTGTACTCAATCAAGCAACAGGTGACTACTTTACTGTGGTTTTTGTGTATGCGAGGAACAGAGACATTCAAAGACGTCCCTTATGGGAATTGCTGGTTCGATTAGCGTCAATGTCTATTATCAGTGGATCTCCGTGGTTGGTGATGGGTGATTTTAATCAAGTCTTAACCTCAGATGAAATGTATTCGGTCCATCCTTTTGCTGTTTCTCGAATGGGCATGCTGGAGTTCCAGGACTGTCTATCTACTTGTCTCCTGAATGATCTACCAAGAAGAGGAGCATTTTTCACATGGTCCAATAGACAGTCAAGGAACTCTATTGCTAGGAAGCTTGATCGTGCGATGTGCAACCAAACTTGGCTAAATAAGTTTCCTGACTCAATGGCGGTATTTGATTCTCCTGGAGGATCAGATCATTCACCATGTCTAATCAAATTGACAGCAACAAGTCGGAGAATAATTACTCCATTCAGATTCTTCACCTTCTTTTCCTCTCATCCTGATTACGATCATCTCTTGTTAGATGCATGGGAGGATGTTCTGCCTTATGGAACTGATATGGAAATCTTGTGCAAACGTCTGAGGGCAGCAAAAATCTGTTGCAAAGCTCTCAACAGATCTCGGTTTAGTAATATTCAAAGACGTAGTGCCGAAGCTTTTGATCGGTTAGTGGACATTCAAAGACAGGTTCTAACAATTCCCTCTCAGGCTCTGTTTGAGATTGAGAAGCAGGCACAAGATTCGTGGCTATTTTGGTCTGCTATAGAGGAATCTTTTTATAGCCAGAAATCTAGAGTGAGATGGATTAAAGAAGGAGACGTAAACACAAAGTATTTCTTCAATCTAATGAAGGCAAATTTGGCAAAGAATATCATCTATCATTTGAGAGACATGGACAATAACAAGATTTCGGATGCAGATGTAATCAAAGACATGGTTCTTTCCTTTTACAAAGATCTTCTAGGAACTACAAATCCAGATGTTGTCCCTTATTCGGTAGAGCATATCAAAGTTATTCATGGATTTAGATGTAGCTCCTCGCTAGCATCTCAGTTAACTGCCATTCCTTCTGCTGAAGAAGTAAAGGTTGTCCTGTTTTCTCTTCCTAAAAACAAGGCCCCAGGCCCCGATGGATTTACTGCTGAATTCTTCACTTCTTCTTGGAGCTTAGTCGGTGCTGATTTCGTGGCTGCAGTTCTATACTTCTTCAATTCTTCGAGATTACTAAGACAGGTAAATGCTACATCTATTGTTCTAATACCAAAGATAGTTGGAGCTGAAAAGTTAAGCGACTATCGTCCGATTTCGTGCTGTAACACTGTGTATAAAGTGATCTCAAGGATTCTGTCAGCAAGATTCAAACTTTTTTTGAATGAGGCCGTTCAAAATAATCAAGTGGGGTTTGTCTCTGGTCGTTTGTTGTGCGAGAATGTTCTCTTAGCGTCGGAATTGGTTTCGGATTTTCATAAACCAGGTTCAACAACAAGAGGTTGTCTCCAGATTGATCTCACAAAGGCGTATGACAATGTGAACTGGAATTGCCTTGTTAACATCCTTAAGGCTTTTGATCTGCCTTCTCAGTTTATAGGTTGGATCAAAGAATGCTTCTCCTCAGCGTGCTTCTCTATCTCTCTCAATGGAGAACTTGTAGGATTTTTCCCAGGGAAAAAAGGACTAAGGCAAGGAGATCCCTTGTCTGCCTCTTTGTTTGTGTTGGTTATGGACATTATGGCTAAAGATTTAGATCGGGCTGCAACATCAAACTTATTCAACCCGCATCCGGCTTGTCATGACCCTCTGGTAACACATCTTTGCTTTGCAGATGATGCTTTAATTTTCTTTGATGGTTCTGAAGGTTCCTTAAGGGGTATTTTGGATGTTTTACAAAGGTTTTACATAGCCACTGGTCTCCAGCTTAATCTGGGGAAAACAAGTGTGTTCATAGATGGCAATAATAGTGATCTTGCTGCTTCTTTGGCTGCTCAGTTTGGGTTTGTTCAAGGTTTATTACCAGTCATGTACTTGGGACTCCCACTCTTACCTCATAAGATGCGAGCTCAGGATTACCAGCCTTTGCTCGATAAAGTTTACAATCGATTTAATCAGTGGTCAGTGAGGCACTTATCCTTTGCGGGTCGTCTTCAATTAATACAATCAGTGATTTTCAGCTTGATAAATTTTTGGGCCTCTGTTTTCCCATTGCCTAAACCGTGCTTGGCTTCTTTGGAAAAAATGTGTTCTGCTTTTCTTTGGAAGGGTTCTCCTTCTTCTGCTAGAGGAGCTCGTGTATCTTGGTCATCAGTCTGCACTCCAAAGAGAGAAGGAGGCTTGGGGTTGAAAAGATTGGAAGCTTGGAACAAGATCTTCACCCTTAAGCTTATCTGGATTCTCTTTACACAGGCAGGATCGCTTTGGGTCTCTTGGGTTAAGAAGCGGCTAATTCATGGTCGAGTTTTTTGGAATATTCCGTATCAAACTTCAGGAAGCTGGCTTTGGAAGCAGATTCTTAAAGTGAGAGATGTTGCAAGACCCTTTCTTACTTGTACTCTGGGTTCAGGAAGGGACACATTCTTTTGGCATGACGATTGGACACTTCTAGGTCCTCTGATTGATATCATTGGAGTTACAGGTCCTCGGATAACTGGCATATCTAGCTCCGCCACAGTTGACCACGTAATAGAAGATGGTAGATGGTTGGTTTCTAGTAGTAGAAACAATCTGTGCAGTCTTTTGCGTGTTTGCTTACCGCAGGTCCCTAATTTACAGCCACAATCTCCTGATCTATACCAATGGAGGAACTCACTATCCTCCCCTCCTGCAGATTTTAGTGCATCAAAGACTTGGCTCAGGTTACATCCTATGAATAATCCTCTCTCTTGGTATCCTTCTGTTTGGTTTGGGAATCGCATACCAAAGCATGCATTTACGCATTGGCTGGTTATGCGGGATAGGCTACCAACAAGAGATAGAATGATTAGTTGGGGCATACAGATTGATCCTTCATGTACACTCTGCTCCGGTGGTGTTGAAAGCAGAACTCACCTCTTCTTTAAGTGTGTATATTCCTTGCAGATTTGGCTATCTTTCTTCAGGCATCCTTCTATAACTCCGCCATCAGGTCTATTAAGAATGGTTTCATGGGTGAACAGAGTATCCTCTCAGGAACCTTCTTCCTCGGCAAAGGTCATAAACATATGCAAGCTTCTCTTGCAAGCAGTTATTTATAATGTGTGGAAAGAAAGAAATGGAAGACTACATCAAGTTAGCCCAAAACCGGTAAACATCATTGTTAAAGACATACAACAAACAATGCGCAGGAAACTTTACGCTTTGGATCGCATTGCAGGAAGCGAGTTGAGTCCAAGCTCTCCTCCCACGTTTCTATCAACATGGTTTGAGTTTTTCCAGGTTTAAATGGCTTCTCCTTATCCAATTGGTACTGTTCCGGAAACTTTCTGTTAATCACCTGCGTGTGGTTTTTTAATTCCTTAGTATCTTCTATGTAATGTTCAAAATGGTTTATATATCAAAGTATAAAAAAAAAAAAAAAAAAAAAAAACTTGGGGGGACTATCATTATAGCTTTTTATAAAAAACTTGTGTGATTTTGTGCTCGTTTTGTGGTACCTCCTAATGATAAAATTAAGAAGATGAAAAACTAAAGTTGATATAATGATAAATATTCTCATATCGTCAACGTGAGGAGGGAAGTAACGGTGGGAATAAAAAATAAATAGAACTAAAGGCGGTCGGTGTGTATGTAATTATAAACGGTGATGATAAATTCTGAGCATGCGAGTTTGGTCCACTGATAATGACAAGTCTTTTGAAAACAATCTTCGAGAGACCTGATAAAACTCACAAATACTAGTACTATTTTTTCATTTAATAAAAATATATTTCCGCCGTTCCGTGGAGATAAATTTTTTGAGTTTTTCACGCATATTAAAAAAATATCATAATTATCTTTAATAATTACATTGATTTCTACAATAAACCAATAGTATTTAAAATTTTTTTTTGAAAACTACAATTTCTTATTAATAAATGATGAAAATTTATCTTCATGAAACAAACTCAAAAACCCAAAAAATTACTTTCATGAAACGGATTCTTTGTAAAAACAGAGAAAATTATTTAATATTTATACAATTATATTTTTTGATAAGCGAATTAGTTCGTGGACCGCCCGTCATCTCGCATATGCATAGACCTTGGTATTTCTATTAATGCTACTGTTGCCGAGGTCTTCGCCTCACATAGACAGCGACGACATCGTGTAGATGTGCTTAACAAGATAGAAGTTGAGATCAACAAAATGTCTCGGTTAAGAACAGAGGAGAAAGATTCAATGTTATGGCGGTGTGGAGAAGACAATTTCAAGAGGAAGTTTACAACAAAAGGTACTTGGGATATCATCAGAACGCGTAAGCCAATACTGGATTGGTACGCGGGTGTGTGATTTATCCATGCAACACCAAAGTACTCATTCTTCACTTGGCTTGCGGCGTTTGATCGATTATCAACGAGAGACAAAACAAGAATTTGGGCGGGGTATCAAAATTGTATCCTATGTAACTGCATGGAGGAGACTCGCAATCACCTCTTTTTCATGTGCAAATTTTTGTCGAGTGTTTGGAAGGAGCTCACAAGGAAGTTGTTGGGCAACCACTACACTACGGTGTGGGACGATCTCATCACCTTGCTCCATGGTCAAAATTTCAGCCATATCAAAATGTTCCTCGTCAAATACACTTTCCAAGCAACGATTTATCTCTTGTGGAGAGAGCGAAATAATAGACGACACGGCAAGCAACCCTTCACACCAGGTCAACTTGCTAAAGTAATCGATAAGGAAGTTCGGAATCGAATAAGTTTAATTCGATCGATGGGAAATCAATCTTATGATGATGGTTTCATGGAGCGGTTTGCGACACAACCATCTTTTGTTGATGCGTTTTATAGTGCTTGTCTCTATTTCTGTGTAATCCAAAAGAAAACTATGGTTTCTTCATGAACAAGTCACAGTCGTTGTAACAACGTCTTTTTTTTTTAATATAATTTAACATTCTTTTCAAAAAAAAAAAAATATTCAAATTACTTGAACAATATACTAGTATGATAAATATTTTTTCTTGCACATGTTTACGATGTATAATTTAATATGCGGAACCACAACATGTCTACTTACATCATGCTAATTTTTGTGTATGTAAATTTATCTTCATTAATCTTTTTTTTTTTGGTCACCTTCATTAATCTGTATTAACTAAAGTTATGATTTACAAAAATCGAACTCCATATTCCTAATATATAAACATTATAAAGATCATACTCCCTCCGTTCCAAAATATAAATTATTTTACCTAAAAACACAAAAATTAAGAAACTACTTTTTCTTATAAAAAATATCATTTAATCTTATATATAATAGCAAACCCAAACAAATGAATATTTTTTAAGGTTTTGGGGGATTATTTATAGTGTTTGGTTTTAAGAGTTGTGACTTTTCATTTGGGTTGCGACTTTTAATAAGTTTGTGTCTTTTCATTTGGATTGCAACTTTTCGGAAAATAACCGTTTAGTAGTTAATTTGTAAAGTTACATCTTTTCATTATGATTGATTTGTCAAGATGTGCGAATAAAATAACCATTTTATGGTTACTTTTAATCATTTGAGCTGAACTTCTTGTTAAAAACCCGTCTAGATCATTAGAGTTGCAACTTTTTATAAAAAAACAACCGTTAGGTAGTTATTTTGGAGAGTTTGGTCTTTTCATTATGATTTATTTGGGTTGCAGCTTATCGTTAAGAAACTGTTTAGTAGTTGTTTTGGAAATTTTGCGTCTTTTCATTATGACTGTTTCGTCAAGAGTTACAAAAAGATAACCGTTTTATGGTTATTATTCGGGTTGTGATTTTTTTGCAAAAAATTATTTAATAGTTATTTTTAAAAGTTGTGACTTTTCATTCTTCATGTCTACTAACTGAAAAGATAATTTTTTAAATGGTGACTTTTCATTAAATAAAATAACTACCTATTAATTGAAAAGTTACAACTCTTTAAATGGTGCATTTTCATTAAAATAATTCTTTTTTTTTCATTTGTGTTGCGACTTTTCGTAAGGTTGTGTTTTTTTTATTTGGGTTGCGGTTTTTCATAAAATAACCGTTTAGTAGTTGATTTGTATAGTTGCGTCTTTTCACTATGACTGATTTGTCAAGAAGTACGAATAAAATAACCGTTTTATGGTTACTTTTAATCATTTGAGCTGAACTTCTTGTTAAAAAACCGTCCTAATAATTTTTGTTTCAACTTTTCGTAAAAGAAACCGGTAGGTAGTTATTTTGGAGAGTTTGGTATTTTCATTATGATTTATTTGAGTTGCGGCTTATTGTTAAGAAACGGTTTAGTAGTTGTTTTGGAAAGTTGCGTCTTTTTATTGTGATTGTCTCGTCAAGAGTTACAAATTGGATAACCTTTTTATGGTTATTCTTCGGGTTGTGATTTTCTCCTAAAAAAATATTTAGTACTTATTTTTAAAAGTTGTATCTTTTCATTCTTCATGTCTACTAAATGAAAATATAATATTTTAAATGGTGACTTTTTATTAAATAAAATAACTACCTACTAATTGAAAAGTTACACCTCTTCAAATGATGTTTTTTCATTTAAATAACTACTTTATGTTATCATAGATAAATATACATTTACCACTCTCACATTTCAGTGGCAAAAAGATACAATCTAAACATGAAACTTATAATTCATCATTGATAAAACATGATAGAAAAAATTATCTACAATTAAAAATGTGTAGATACATATATGAGAAACAAAACAACACTTCTTTAAGATTTCGAATTACCTTTTCAAAAGGTTATTAAGTCATTGAATCATCATTTGATGATAGTCATGTTTTAAAATATATTAGAGATGATTATGGATTTATATTTGCATGTGTCAAAAATAAAAACTTGTGTTGACAATTTTTTTTAAAAAAAATATAGTCAGGAGGTTCTTTGCCCCCGCAATTTCGCGGGGGTTCAATTCCTAGTATACATAATAAATATAATTTAATCAAACTTAAAAAAGAATAAAGAATATTATTGGTCATACAATATTCAATAAAAATGAAAAGTACATAGGATTCTCAAAACAACTTATATTTTGAAACAAAAAAACACCCAAAACAACTTATATTTTGGAACGGAGTGAGTATTATTCAACTGAATAATTCACCATTCATGATAATCAAATAAATAATTTAATAATTTACCAATCTTGGAAATCACTCAGGATTTATTATTCAAAGTTCTTTTTCCATGCATATAGTATATTCGGTCTACTGGTATTCAAAGTGAGTATTTATACTCTATTTCGGATGACTGATTATGTTTTAAATGTGTTAATATCAATTTTTGGTCTTAACCACCTAAAATTATTGACCAAACGTTTTTTTTTTTTAAAGTGGCAACATATATAATTTGTGAAATTGGTCATGGACCATGGTGAATTGATGTTTTATTTGCTTATTGATCAGTTGAAACGATTAAAAAATTATTGCTTGTTTCGTCTTTCAAATGGATATGATTATCAGTAGTGTGTCAATATAGCAAATTAAAAGGAAATTTTGGGGAAAATACACATTGCAAAACTAAAAGGTTCATAAAAATTTGTATAACAGAGAGAAATTCTAATGTGTGTGAACTTAAAAACTGATTGTTGTTGTAACTTGTAAGAGCATCTCAATAACAAGAAGACCGATGAGCATCAATACTATTATGAATATCAGTAAAGGTTAGTGGTCTGACTAATTTCCCGGAACCGTTATTGGGATTTAAAGAAGATTAAGAGAATGTGATGATTTCACAAAAGGTACCAAAGACTTGGCAAGCACCGGATTGAGATAGGCTCAAGTGTAACATAGGTTTCTCATAACTAACTTTTAGGTTTCTTCCGGTGAACTTCTTTTTCATACTCTCATGTTGTGTCATGTTTTGAAGCAAAAAATAAAAAGTGGGAATGGGCATTAGAAAGTATGACAAGTTTGCAGTTAGTAAGTAAAAACAAACAAAGACATAGATAAATATTTATAACTCAAATCGATCCGTATACAAAGAAAAGCACACAACAAAAGACTTCAACAACAAGTAATAAAAACACCAACAAAAACCATTGACAAACAAAGACTAAAGTCCAAACCATAAATAGAAAACACCAATTATTAAACTTTCTTCTCCTCTACTATCTCCACAAACAAATCATTCTATGACCATAGATTGAGTTTCTCGAGCACTTTCCTCCCATATCTGTTGCACCTCATTAATTGAGCATTCCTGTTTATAAAGTACATCAATTTATTTCGCACATCATCCTGCAAGACACCAAAAACACAAGATAAGATGGATGATTTCTTTGCGTTTTAACACAAAGAGAATGAATTAGGTTAACACTTACTTGAGATACCATCCACGCGGTCTGAATCACATAGTTTCCAAATGGATCGACAAGAAGTGAATCAATGTCGTGTAGCAACTCGGTTAAGATCCTCCTCGAGCTAAACTCTCTATTTTTCAAACACTTTTGCACCGCGTGACTCCCATACTTGTCACGAGAGAGGTGTACATAATGTCCATCGAGTTGTCTCGAGAGAGCAGCAACCACCTGACGGTCTTC
This sequence comes from Draba incana, assembly GCA_963576765.1. NCBI lineage: Eukaryota > Viridiplantae > Streptophyta > Magnoliopsida > Brassicales > Brassicaceae > Draba > Draba incana. Next base: position 5,203,997 of record OY755208.1, read on the forward strand.
CAATTCCAACACATATTGCACTACATAGTTTCTGATAAACAGGAAAAAATATATATATAAGAACATAAACAAAATTATGTGATATGTAAGATCATAAGTGCAAAATTGCAAATTCCATGCATCTCATTTTACCCGTAACAATTCACGCATAGATTCAAAGCATTGTTGATTATCTCTCTAATCAAACGGTCCCTTAGCTCTCCAGAAGTTTTCCCGATACATTGTTGAAGCATACAACATCCATGTTGATCAATTGCAATTTGATAGCAATGTTGAACAATCACTTCAAGAAGACACTATTGAGTATATATAAAAGAACACACATGCAAAACAAGTCAGTAATAAAATAAGATTTAGGGTATGTCAATATTCGTTTTCTTGTAACGGAGACAAGAGAACTATGAAAGCCCTCGTTAAATTATTATCCATTACTAGTTTCTTTAACGTACACTTTAAGTGGGAGGACCTACAAATATCATCTCTAACAAGTTTCAAATTAAGGTTTTGAATTTATTTGGAAGAAGAGTTGCAAGATTAAAGAAAAAATGCTTACTTTGTTCTGAGAAGGAGTAAAAAGGTTTAAGCTGCACAAAATCACATGGTGAGCATTGGGGGTTTTGCTCAATAGAAGTGCAACATGTCCTAGAGTCAACATGAACCGTGATATCTGCTCTTCAGTACGTATATATCGCATCAAATCTTGAATGGCACGAGTTCTGTTATCTCCAAAAACAAAGACAAATAATACAAATCAAAGAAATGCTCATAAAATCAGACCATGAATAGAAGAATAAATAAAAGAAGAATACCCGTACGAGCCGGCACAAACCCTAACAAAATTTAGAGGTTGCTGAATGGCCAAATCCAAAACCCGAGTAATCTGGTCATCGGAACACTTCTCCAAAAGCTTTTGAAAGACATGATGACCAATAGGGTGAATTATCAATTCACAAACATTTGATTCCATATTGTCTAAGACCTTATCGATTCCTTCACTTGAACTCTCTGTAATTAACTCTTGCAATCCATGAAAATCTACACAGTCTCTAGACCTAGAATTACTCCTAATGTATGGATCAACATTATAAACCGAGTCTCCACCATTTGAATAACCCCAATTTTGTCTTTGCACGTAAGGATTCCTTGGTGAAAAAGGAATGTCTCCACCAATCACACTAGCACTACGACCATAAAAATCATAGTCATATGGCTTATAAACATTATAAACATTACCAATATTCTCTTTCTGAAAAGACAATTGCTGAGAATTCGAAGGAAACAACAAGTTGTCACGATTACTCATCATTGTTTGAGCATAAACTTGATTGCTTCGACTATTATCAAGCAGCGGCAGCTGGTGTTGACGAGTGGTTGAATCAGAGACACCTAATCTTCGAAAACTAGACTCTAGGGCTTGAAGATCGGAGAGTTGTGGAACCGGGAAAGCTCTTGGACTTGGTGAATAATCATCGGAGGAGTGATAAAAACGTTTGAGAGACCTTATGTCCTCTTGCGTTCTCCACGGTGATGATGACATCTCCCCCGTATGAGAATCTCGGTGGTTTTGGTTGTTCATGACTGTTCGTGGAGAACAAAGGAAAAAATAAGAAGATAGAGAGAAATAGGTAACAAAGATTTTGTAGGTTAAACAAAGAAAAGAAAAAATATATATATATATATATATATTGAAAATATACGGTAAATCTGAAACGCAATATTAGACTTTGGGCCATCGCAGTGTCGCACCTTGTTTCTCCTCTTCAGCCTATAGGGTAGCCTTTTTCATCGATTGGGCCGTTTTATATCCAACATTAATTAAAAGCTAACACGTGGTACAGAACATTAAGCTTGAGAACAAATGATAAATCATTTGATTAGGCCAATTCAGCACGAAATACTAGATTTATTTGCTTAATCAAAAATAATAAATGGTTTATTTGGCATACGAAAGAGCTGATAATTTTTTTACCAAAACTCACAGATACAGCCAAGCGTTAACCGTTATGTAACCGAAATCTCTTTCATAAAGCTAATCCACCAATTATTTCCAATTTATCACCCAACCAATCTTAAATTTCATAAATAAATAAAGTTATACAATTATTTTGTATTTTAAAAATTATTTTTGATAAATAAATAGAACTAAAGGCGGTCGGTGTGTATGTAATTATAAATGGTGATGATAAATTCTGAGCATGCGAGTTTAGTCCAGTGATAATGACAACTTTTTTGCAAACAATCTTCGAGAGACCTAATAAAACACACAAATACTATACGACTCTTTCGGTTTCATAAACACAAAACATATATTTGTGTTGCCTATATCAGATCCAACGAATACAATTCTAACATAACATATATTTATGTTTTTGCTACTCTAGTTTAAGCAAAGTTGACAATGGAAGTGAAGTAGTCCTCTTATACCGCCAAATATCTAAAATAATGTCTTTTTGCTTGGTTTTCCGCTTAAATTCTCTATCTTTGAGTCGTTATCTCTTTGGCAATTTCTTCTGGCTTGTCGCCACATTTTTGACTTGAACGCCACATTTTTATCTTGAAGAGAAAAGATCATTACTTTTTTACATGACTAAGAATAATAAAAATGTACAGAGTCAACATAACAAAAATATGACCAAGAGCAAAAGAAAAAACAAGGAAGGAGAATTGGTTCTAAAATTACACGTGTCAGTTTCTTCAGAGGCCATGTGTCACATTTATGGAGAGTGTTTGCTTCTTGTTATATAATAGATTTCTTCATACAACTATTAAAACGATTCGCCAACGAATAATTCAAATTACTTGGTCTCTCCGCTGTGCTATGAAAATTGATATATCAAAAGCTTTTCAAATTCAAATTCAAATTCGAATAATTTGTTTAAATTCAAATTCGGTCCATGGGATTTTGTTTTGAACCCTCTTTTGGCGCTTGGTTTTCCCCACGAGTTTGTTCATTGGATTCGGTTGTGTATATCAATGGCATCTTTTCTCTTCAGGTTAACGGAGAACTCGCAGGATATTTTGGTAGTACAAGGGGATTACGGCAAGGTTGTTCACTTTCTCCTTATTTGTTTGTAATATGCATGAATGTGCACTCTCGTTTGCTTGACAAGGCGGCGACAGAGAAGCGAATCGGGTTCCACCCAAAGTGCAAGAACGTTCACATTACCCATCTTTTTTTCGTGGACGATCTCATGGTGTTTGATGACGGTACGAAGCGGTCAATTGAGGAAATTATAAAGATCTTTGGTGAATTTGCAACCTTCTCTGGTTTGAAAATAAGTCTAGAGAAATCAACTCTCTACTTGGCTTGTGTCTCCGACACAAATCGCGATTTGATCATGTCACAATTCCCTTTTGCCAAAAAAAAGTCTTCCCGTCCGTTATTTGGGTTTACCATTGTTGACGAAACGAATGGGACCAACAGATTATGAACCTCTAACTGAGAAAATTCGCAAGCGAATTAGTTCGTGGACCGCCCGTCATCTCTCATATGCAGGGCGCTTACAACTGATTTAGTCGGTCATAGTAAGTATGGTTAATTTTTGGATTCAAGCCTTTTGGCTTCCGAATCAATGTATCTAAAAGATAGAAGGCTTGTGTTCAGCATTTATGTGGAGTGGTCCAGATCTAAATCCTAAAAAATCAAAGGTTTCCTGGTAATGATGTTTGTAAACCAAAGCAAGAGGGTGGTCTCGGGATTAAGTCGATCAAAGAGGCGAATGTTGTGAGTTGTTTAAAACTTATTTGGAGAATTGTCTCCAACAAAGACTCCAAGAGGAACCATAGACCTTGGTATTTCTATTAATGCTACCATTGCCGAGGTCTTCGCCTCACATAGACAACGGCGACATCGTGTAGATGTGCTTAACAAGATAAAAGTTGAGATCAACAAAATGTCTTGGTTAAGAACAAAGAAGAAAGATTCAATGTTATGGCAGTGTGGAGAAGACAATTTCAAGAGGAAGTTAACAACAAAAGGTACTTGGGATATCATCAGAACACGCAAGCAAATACTGGATTGGTACACGGGTGTGTGATTTATCCACGCAACACCAAAGTACTTATTCTTCACTTGGCTTGCGGCGTTTGATCGATTATCAACGAGAGACAAAACAAGAATTTGGGTGGGGTATCAAAATTGTATCCTATGTAACTGCGTGGAGGAGACTCGCAATCACCTCTTTTACATTTGCAGATTTTTGTCGAGTGTTTGGAAGGAGCTCACAAGGAAGTTATTGGGCAACCACTACACTACGGTGTGGGACGATCTCATCTCCTTGCTACACATTGCAAAACTAAAAGGTTCATAAAAATTTGTATAACAAAGAGAAATTCTAATTTGTGTGAACTTAAAATCTGATTGTTGTTGTAAGAGCATCTCAATAACAAGAAGACCGATAAGCATCAATACTATTATGAATATCAGTAAAGGTTAGTTGTCTGACTAATTTCCCGGAACCGTAATTGGGATTTTAAGTACCAAAAAGAACTAACTTTTAGGTTTCTTCCGGTGAACTTCTTTTTCATACTCTCATGTTGTGTCATGTTTTGAAGCAAAAAATAAAAAGTGGGAATGGGCATTAGAAAGTATGACAAGTTTGCAGTTAGTAAGTAAAAACAAACAAAGACATAGATAAATATTTATAACTCAAATCGATCCGTATACAAAGAAAAGCACACAACAAAAGACTTCAACAACAAGTAATAAAAACACCAACAAAAACCATTGACAAACAAAGACTAAAGTCCAAACCATAAATAGAAAACACCAATTATTAAACTTTCTTCTCCTCTACTATCTCCACAAACAAATCATTCTATGACCATAGATTGAGTTTCTCGAGCACTTTCCTCCCATATCTGTTGCACCTCATTAATTGAGCATTCCTGTTTATATAGTACATCAATTTATTTTGCACATCATCCTGCAAGACACCAAAAACACAAGATAAAATGGATGATTTCTTTGCGTTTTAACACAAAGAGAATGAATTAGGTTAATACTTACTTGAGATACCATCCACGCGGTCTGAATCACATAGTTTCCAAATGGATCGACAAGAAGTGAATCAATGTCGTGTAGCAATTCGGTTAAGATCCTCCTCGAGCTAAACTCTCTATTTTTCAAACACTTTTGCACCGCGTGACTCCCATACTTATCACGAGAGAGGTGTACATAATGTCCATCGAGTTGTCTCGAGAGAGCAGCAACCACCTGACGGTCTTCCAATTCCAACACATATTGCACTACATAGTTTCTGATAAACAGGAAAAAATATATATATAAGAACATAAACAAAATTATGTGATATGTAAGATCATAAGTGCAAAATTGCAAATTCCATGCATCTCATTTTACCCGTAACAATTCACGCATAGATTCAAAGCATTGTTGATTATCTCTCTAATCAGACGGTCCCTTAGCTCTCCAGAAGTTTTCCCGATACATTGTTGAAGCATACAACATCCATGTTGATCAATTGCAATTTGATAGCAATGTTGAACGATCACTTCAAGAAGACACTATTGAGTATATATAAGAGAACACACATGCAAAACAAGGTCAGTAAAAGAATAAAATTTAGAGTATGTCATTATTCGTTTTCTTGTAACGGAAACAAGAGAACTAGTTTCTTTAACGTACGTTAGAGGACCTACAAATATCATCTCTAACAAGTTTCAAATTAACGTTTTGAAAAATATCTAAGAGACAATACTTTTACACTTGTAAAAAGACATTATTACGCATTTGGTGATAAGAAAGCAAGCTCGAAGCCACCTATATCTCAAAATATTTGTTGTATTTTATTTGGAAGAAGAGTTGCAAGATTAAAGAAAAAAAGGCTTACTTTGTTCTGAGAAGGAGTAAAAAGGTTTAAGCTGAACAAAATCACATGGTGAGCATTGGGGGTTTTGCTCAATAGAAGTGCAACATGTCCTAGAGTCAACATGAACCGTGATATCTGCTCTTCAGTACGCAAATATCGCATCAAATCTTGAATGGCACGAGTTCTGTTATCTCCAAAAACAAAGACAAATAAGACAAATTAAAGAAATGCTCATAAAATCAGACCACGAATAGAAGAATAAATAAAAGAAGAATACCCGTACGAGTCGGCACAAACTCTAACAAATTTTAGAGGTTGTTGAATGACCAAATCCAAAACCCGAGTAATCTGGTCATCGGAACACTTCTCCAAAAGCTTTTGAAAGACATGATGACCAATAGGGTGAATCATCAATTCACAAACATTTGATTCCACATTATCTAAGACATTATCGATTCCTTCACTAGAAGCCTCCGTAATTACCTCTTTCAATCCATGAAAATCTACACAGTCTTTAGACCTAGAATTACTCCTAATGTATGGATCAACATTATAAACCGAGTCTCCACCATTTGAATAACCCCAATTAGGTCTTTGCACGTAAGGATTCCTTGGTGAAAAAGGAATGTCTCCTCCACCCATCACACTTGCACTACGACCATGAAAATCATATTCATATGGCTTATAAGAATCATAAACATTACCAATATTCTCTTTCTGAAACCACAATTGCTGAGAATTTGAAGGAAACAACAAGTTATCACGGCTACTCGTCATTGTTTGAGCATAAACGTGATTGCTTCGACGATTATCAAGTAGTGGCGGCTGGTGTTGACGAGTGGTTGAATCAGAGACACCTAATCTTCGAAAACTAGACTCTAGAGTTTGAAGATCGGAGAGTTGTGGAACCGGACCAGGTGAATAATCACCGGAGGTGTGATTAAAACGTTCGAGAGACCTTATGTGCTCTTGCGTTCTCCACAGTGGTGATGACATCTCCGCCGTATGGGAATCTCGGTTTTGGTTGTTCATGACCGATCGTGGAGAACAAGCCCAAAGGAGAAAATAAGAAGATATAGAGAAAAATTCGATGACAGCAACTTCTTTCCGTCAACGTGATTAGAGAAAATTGATTATAAAAATAAGAAGATATAGAGAGGCAGAAGAATTAGGTAACAAAGATTTTGTACCTGATTTTTTCAGATTTATCAGAAAGGAAATTTTACTTAATAACAAAGAAAAGATATCATGAAGATTTGTGGTTAAGGTAAATAAAGGTAATTAATTAATATATATATACATGTGAGTCGGTGTAAAACGTTTTTATGGTTAAAAATTGTTAATATTATTTATTTTTCAAATATCGTAACTAGTAAAAAAATATCATTTTATGATTAGAACTCGCGAATGGTGTTCAATCCGAAATTCAGTTTGCGTTAACTCTTGTGGACTATTTGTTTGGTTTATGAATAACAAACCAATTCAGTTATTTACAGTATAATTATCTTCTGATTTTGTTTTGTTTTTTTTATCATCAAACTTTAATCTAAATCGGATATAACTTTAGTTTTACATAAATAAACAAAAACGAAATTTGACCCAAAAAAACGAAAACAAAATCGGGCACTCTATTTTTTAGAATTTTAACATTGTTCATAAACATTCGCTTTCGTCAATTTTCCAATTTGTTTACTTACATTTTCTAAAAATTTAAAATATTCCTACTCACTTTGGTATTTTCAAATTTAAAACTTCTTTTTTGGAGACTACCAAGTGAAATCCAAATAGATCGCATTTTTCATGATTATTTAGTACATTTGGAAAGGTGAGACTGATATAACATTTAAATAATGTCGAACAAGAACCCTCGTCAATTTTAGAAGTGGCAGCTAACGAGGCAAAGCTGATAAGATGCCGAAAGGTTCTTTAGAATAAGTCGTGCCTACTTAAATCGTCCCGTGGAGCATAACTACGTTGTTTCACATTCGCAAAGTGAATTATTTAACCTTTGGACTGAAGATTAATATGAATGTGTTTGAATAATATGAAATTACACGTACCTTTAAAGTGAAAAGAAACTCATACTTAGCCCAAGTTTTCGATTTTTATTTAAAAATTCGGTCCCTGTGTAACCGTGTTCTACTTCCCGTTGATTCTACTACATGTACTTTTGACCATTTAATCTCTAACCTTTTTTTCTTCTGCGGCTTGGCCACACTGTTCGGGGAGATAAGTGAAATCAGACTAATTACATGTGTGAAGGTGAGAACTTGATGAACAAGTTTACTCAAACCGAAACAAGGATAAGTTCAAAGCCTCTAACTAGAGTTAATTCAAGATAACTTGGGTTAAGTTAAGGCTATGCTTTTGGGACCACAAGTAGCAACGGCTATAATGGTGTTATGGCAAACGTAAAGGACAGTTTGTCCACTTGTGTCTAGGAGCTGATTGGATGAACCAAAAGGAGTCTAATTTAGGTTTTTCGGTTGCTGCACATATAAAAGGTTTGATGAAGCCTTGAGAGAGAGTTGAGCCGCACAAAGCGGATTGAGTGATAGAGTAAGGAGAGAAAACTTGTATTTGCATAAGCTTGTTACAGTTTTCTCTAAGTCATAGGATTAGCTTGAGTGGTCTTTAAGTTCTAGTGAAGGGCATTAAGTGTATCACTAAGTAATCCTAATGTAAACTCTATCATGATCTAGTGGATTCCGAGCTGAGTCTCGGCCAGACGTAGTGACCCTCTTTAACGGGCATGAACTGGTTAAATTATGTGTGTGTGCTCCCTTCTTATCCTTCTTATCTTTCTCCCTTTCTCTAAATATCATTTGCTCTGTTTCATTCTATGTTCTGTTTCGGTAAGAAACTGTTTCAAATGCTAGTTTCTGTTTTGGCATCAAGCTTCTTCATATCTTGGTCTGTGCTAGGATTTACGGTTAAAGGTGTCACTTTGAGCTCTGTGAATCCTAACAACATGTAGTGCAGAATGTCGTCGTCCATTCATGGTGCTTCGCGACAAACTTGGTGTGTCGGCAAACATCACGCCAAGTTTGAGGGGGCATGTCAGCAATACTGCAGAAGTTAAGGACTTGGACTGCAATCAACAATCACCATTTCAGGCCCAAGCAATAGAAGGCCCAATCAACAAATCTGGTCATCGTCTTCAACACAAGACGACTAAAGACGCAACGTTCAAAGTACCTGCAAAAGAGACGTTCCATATACATAACAGATTCACTCTCCTCTCATCCCAATGTAATAATTAGATGTAGATCTAGAGGATTCTATAACCTCTATAAATATCATTTGTAAATCATTGGATGAATAATCAAGTAAAAGTTAAACAAATCAAAATCTTATCTTCTCTTCTTATTCACATGGTATCAGAGCTATTGTAACCTTAACAGGTGTTTCAATGGCGAATTCTCTGAGTCCATACCCTTTTCCAAGCAACGTCCATGTCCTCAGTTCTGTTACGTTAAAACTTAACGACAGCAACTATTTACTTTGGAAAGTTTAGTTCGAGTCTCTTCTCTCCAGTCAAAAGCTCATCGGCTTTGTCAATGGTGGTGTCACGCCACCTCCGGTCACTCAGTCTGTCGTCAATGGTGATGTTACGACGCAGGTCTCCAATCCACAGTATGATCACTGGTACTGTACTGATCAACTTGTCCGATCGTGGTTATTCGGTACTCTGTCGGAAGAGATCCTTGGCTCTGTCCATAGTCATCAAAGCTCGCGTGATGTCTGGATCTACCTCGCTGAGCACTTCAACAAGAGCTCCGTCGCTCGAGAGTTTTCTCTTCGACGCAATCTTCAACTCTTGAACAAAAAAGGAAAAACTTTCTCCGTCTATTGTCGTAATTTCAAAGCAATATGTGACTCATTAAGCTCAATAGGTAAGCCAGTTGATGAATCCATGAAGATATTTGGTTTTCTGAATGGCTTGGGAAGAGAGTATGACCCTATCACCACTGCGATTCAAAGCTCTCTAACCAAACTACCAACACCAACGTTCAACGATGTTGTCTCTGATGTTCAAGGGTTTGATGCAAAACTTCAATCATATGAAAATACGGCTGAAGTAACAACTCACATGGCTTTTCAAACGCAGAGATCTCATTCTGGTGGTAACTACAATAATGGTCCTCCTCAGTTTTTTCCAAATCAGAGAGGTCGAGGGGGTCGATTTGGTCAAAACAAAGGACGTGGCGGCTACTCATCTCGTGTCAGGGGTTTTTCTCAACATCAATCTAACTCCAACAACAACGGAGAGAGACCAACTTGCCAGATATGCGGTCGGATAGGACACACTGCCCTGAAGTGTTATAACAGGTTCGACAACAACTATCAAAGCTTTGACGCTCCACAAGCCATCTCCACCCTTCGTGTTTCAGACGATTCAAGCAAAGAGTGGTATCCAGACTCCGGTGCGTCAGCACATGTCACTCCGTCCACTACAAATCTTCAAACCACCACTGCTTATGAAGGTAATGACACAATACTTGTCGCTGATGGGACTTACCTCCCAATCACTCATGTTGGATCTGGCACCATTTCTTCCTCTTCAGGTAGAATTCCTTTAAAAGTAGTATTGATGTGCCCCGAAATACAAAAATCACTCATGTCGGTGTCGAAATTATGCGACGATTATCCTTGTGGTGTTTATTTTGATGCTAATAAAGTATGTGTGATTGATTTGGAAACCCAGAAAGTGGTGTCAAAGGGTACTCGGCGTAAAGGACTCTATGTGTTGGAGAATCAAGAGTTTGTGGCTCTTTATTCTAACCGTCAATGTGCAGCAAGTGAGGATACTTGGCATCATCGACTTGGACACTCAAACTCTCAGATTCTACAACACTTGAAGAACAGCAAAGAAGTACAAATAAATAAGAACAGCACCAAACCCGTTTGTGAGCCTTGCCAGATGGGGAAAAGTTCTAGATTGCAGTTTTTTTCTTCTCATTCTCGTGTTTTACATCCTCTTGATAGGATTCATTTTGATCATATTCATTGTGATCTTTGGGGACCATCACCGGTTATTTCAAATCAAGGATTCAAGTATTATGCAGTTTTTGTGGATGATTTCTCTCGGTTCTCTTGGTTTTATCCACTTCAGTTCAAGTCCGATTTTTTCTCGATATTCAAAACATTCCAACAAATGGTTGAAAATCAGTTCAATACAAAAATCAAAGTTTTTCAAAGTGATGGAGGTGGAGAATTCACAAGCACCCAGTTCAAACAACATCTTACGGAAAGCGGAATTAAACACCTAATTTCATGTCCTTATACTCCACAACAAAACGGAGTTGCCGAAAGAAAGCATCGCCATCTTGTTGAACTTAGTCTCTCCATGATGTTTCATAGTCATACGCCTTTAAGCTATTGGGTAGAAGCTTTCTTCACTGCAAGTTATATTGGTAATCTCCTCCCATCATTTGTTTTGGATAATCATAGTCCTTATGAGATCCTTCACGGACAGAAGCCAGATTACTCAATGCTTAGAGTCTTTGGGTCTGCTTGTTATCCATGTCTCCGACCTCTCGCCAATCACAAGTTTGATTCGAAGTCCTTACAATGCGTTTTTCTTGGCTACAATTCTCAATACAAAGGATATCGGTGTCTCTATCCACCTACCAACAAGGTTTACATTTGTCGCCATGTCATTTTTGATGAAGATTGTTTCCTCTTCAAAGGAAATTATCAGTCGCTGATACCAAAATATAAGACACCGCTTCTTCAAGCTTGGCAATTTCAGTCCCATTGTTCTCCTGTGGAAACAACAACACAAGTCTCTCGTGTTCTTCTGACTCCACCTACTGGTCCTCCTCCCACTACCGCTGAGCAACAAGACACACATCCGCTGCCAAATACCGAACCAGACGATGTTCCGATTGAGGTCGCTCCTATTGCCAACACACATCCTATGACTACAAGAGCAAAGGCTGGAATTCACAAACCTAATCTTCGGTATGTACTTCTTGCCTCTCGCTATACTACAGAGGAACCTAAAACTATATCTGCAGCCATGAAACATCCAGGTTGGAACACTGCTGCGATGGTTGAAATAAGAAGAATTCATATGCTTCATACCTGGACTCTGGTTCCTCCTACAGCAGACATGAATATCTTGGGATGTAAATGGATTTTTAAAACCAAGTTTAAACCAGATGGATCTGTGGATAAGCTCAAAGCACGTTTGGTTGCCAAAGGTTTTGATCAAGAGGAAGGATTGGACTACTTGGAAACGTTTAGTCCAGTTGTACGTACAACAACCATTCGAATTGTGCTCAACGTTGCAACTGCTAAGGACTGGTCCATAAAACAACTAGATGTCTCAAACGCATTTCTTCATGGCGAGTTACAAGAACCAGTGTTTATGTTGCAGCCCCCAGGTTTTGTGGATCCAGAAAGACCTTCTCATGTATGTCGCCTTACCAAAGCTCTATACGGTCTCAAGCAAGCTCCCAGAGCTTGGTTCGACACTTTTAGCAACTTTTTTCTCGACTATGGCTTCACCTGCAGTAAATCTGATCCTTCTTTGTTCACATATCATAAGCAAGGTAAAAGTCTGGTGTTGCTTTTATACGTTGATGATATTTTACTTACTGGAAGTGATCACCCCCTTCTACAAGACCTATTGGAATGTCTTAGCCATAGGTTCTCCATGAAGGATCTTGGTTCCCCTCGTTACTTCCTTGGAGTTGAAATAGAAACCAATTCTGATGGTCTCTTTCTCCATTAGATTGCTTACGCCACCGATATTCTACATCAAGCAAATATGTCGGATTGTAATCCCATGCCAACACCTTAACAATCTCAATTCGGAGCCGTTCTCGGAACCCACATATTTTCGTAGCTTAGCGGGGAAATCACAGTATCTTACCATCACCAGGCCAGACATTCAATTCGCTGTGAATTTTATTTGTCAAAGAATGCACTCTCCGACGGTCTCCGATTTTAGTCTACTCAAAATAATTATCTGATATGTGAAGGGCTCCATTAACATGGGTTTGAACATCAAGAAGAGTACAAATATTTCTCTCACGGCTTATAGCGACAGCGACTGGGCAGGATGTAAAGAAACTCGCCGCTCAACCACTGGATTCTGCACCTTACTTGGTCCCAATCTCATCTCCTGGTCAGCAAAGAGGCAACAAACAATTTCCAGATCTTCTACCGAAGCCGAGTATAGGGCTCTTTGTGCAGCAGCTCAAGAAATTACGTGGCTATCTTTCCTCTTGCGAGATCTTGATATTTCTCAACACCATCCCACCGTACTGCACGGCGACAATCTCTCCTCCGTTTATCTCAGTACAAATCCTGCTCTTCATAGTCGATCGAAGCATTTCGATACCGATTATCACTACATAAGGGAACAAGTTGCTCTTGGGTTGATTGAAACTGTCCATATTCCGGCTGCTCTGCAATTGGCTGATATTTTCACCAAACCGCTTCCTCGTCGTCCATTCATGGTGCTTCGCGACAAACTTGGTGTGTCGGCAAACATCACGCCAAGTTTGAGGGGGCATGTCAGCAATACTGCAGAAGTTAAGGACTTGGACTGCAATCAACAATCACCATTTCAGGCCCAAACAATAGAAGGCCCAATCAACAAATCTGGTCATCGTCTTCAACACAAGACGACTAAAGACGCAACGTTCAAAGTACCTGCAAAAGAGACGTTCCATATACATAACAGATTCACTCTCCTCACATCCCAATGTAATAATTAGATGTAGATCTAGAGGATTCTATAACCTCTATAAATATCATTTGTAAATCATTGGATGAATAATCAAGTAAAAGTTAAACAAATCAAAATTTTATCTTCTCTTCTTATTCACACAGAATAGGTTTAGTAGTGCAGCGCGCAAAAAAAATTTATAGTCTAATTACATGTAGTGTTTAAAGATTCGCCTACACTAAGAAATTATATTTAATTCAAACATTTAGTACTTTTAAATAAACATTGCAACTTATTTGTTTAGGCTAAAAAAAAAAAAAGAATATCACGACTAAATATAATTTTGGACCTTTAACATATGTTTTTGTTAGACAATTTTTAAATTTTGTAAGCTCTTTTAAGAAGAACAAATATGGGTTTTAAAAAAAGTAATTCGAAAATATATATACTTTTAAAATGAACTCTTTTATTATTGAAAATCTGAAACGCAATATTATTAGACTTTGGGCTATCGTAGTGTCGCACCTTATTTACTTCCTCCTCAGCCCTATACGGCAGCCTTTTGCATCGATTGGGCCGTATTATATCCAACATTAATTAAAAGCTAACACTCGGTACAAAACATTAAGCTTGATAACAAAATACTAGATTTATTTGTTTAATCAAAAATAATAAATGGTTTATTTGGCTTAAATAGCTGATGATTTTTTTACCAAAAGGTCCAAAACTCAAAAATACAACCGAAATCTTAAGAATCTTATGTAACCGAAATCTCTTTCCCCAAAATAAAGCTAATCCGCCAATTCTTCCAATTTATCATGAGAACATTTTTGTCACCCAACGAATCTTAAGATTTCATAAATAAAGTTATACAATTATTTTGTATATTTTAAAAAAGTTTCTGTACGTCACAAATAAAAGCCAATAATAATTCATAACATAAAGTTTAATTTGGTTTTTAAAGTTATGAAAAGAAATGCTTTTAATTAAAAAAAAAGAAGAAGAGTAAATCGCTGCTTTCAACCCGGTGACGGGATCTTTTCCGGCACCGTGGTTATGTAAATAGTTCCGGTCAGTTTGGTTATGGGTAGTTTGAGTTTAGATATCGTTTCGGCTTGTCCGATTTCAATTCCGATCTTTTGGATCGGACTTTGCTTCCGTTTAATCAGATTTCTTTTCCGCCGTTGTTTTCTTGTTCCGCTAGATCCTTCCTCTAAAAGTGGATTTCCGGTTGTTAAACTGTATGCTATTGTATCGGATCGGATTCATTGTTCCATCATTTTCTTTTCCCTCATAGCGTAAACCGTTACTACCCATTAGCTGGGTCTTATGATGATATTGGTAACGTGTCTGTTGTGGGTTTGAGAGTGATGTTTTTGAGATTTTTGGGAGAGATCAGAGACAGCTTCTTGTGTGGCGTTTGAACCATAAATTTCTTACCTTAATCGGAGGAATTTGTGCTAGTCAGGGATTTTGTTCTCCTTTTCAAAAATTTCTGGGTAAATTATGATGTTTTGGTTCTGATCAATTAGTATTCGGTTATCAAAATTTAGAGGAAGAAGTTGCAGTAGAATATTGATAAATCTTATAGCTTTGCTGTGGCTGTATTGTGTAATCGGATCTTTACCGGCGGTGAAGGCTTCGGGCTGATCGTGAGTGAGAAGATCGAAGACCGGAGGAGCTCAGCATGAATGCCACGTAAAAGCAGATCCAGTAAAAGCAAACATGTGTTTGGACTTCATTTTATTATAACATATTCCCTCTGTTCCAAAATATTATAACTAAATGATATTATTTTATATTACTTATTCATAAATGAAACAAATATATTTTGTTTAGCATCAATTATCATTAATTGATGTTGATAATAAGTAGTTTAACATCATTTCAATTAAATTGATAAAATTTACATTAGTTTGTATCACTTTAACAAAAATGATATTAAAATATAAAATTACATCAACTAAAGAAACAATGTTGTTATTTTTTTTGTTAACGTCACTTATAACGTGATACAACAATTTACATCAATAAAAAAGTGATGCTAATAAAAATTAGATAGAATTTTAAAATAATAAATTACATCTGTTAATTAATTATAATTATCCAAATGTACCAAGACGTACTCATTATGTTTTCATAATATATATAAGACATATACAATACTCTATATATACTAGCTAATTAAAAAACAAACCCAATGATATTAATTAAAGCCCCAGAAAAGCCTTGTCAATCGTTCGATTTGATGCCATATTCATCGAGCACTTTGAAACTTGTTAATGCAAACTTATCCGCCCTAAATATATTGATTTGGAGCTCTGAGATCATATACGTAACACAGAATTTCAAGCTCCTCTATACGGTTTTGTTGTGTCAGATTAAAGAGTTTACATGTTTTGATTTTGGTGGCATACGAGATAATTTTCAGTGAACAATTTCACCGAATCAGAAATCGCATACGAGGTAATTTGATTCTCGGCTTCAATCGTTTTGATATATATATTATGCTTCTAGTTTTAAAAGTTTTTGAATGTATAATTACTTGTTTCTATAGTTCTCTTAATTAGTTTATTGATTAAACTATTTGTGTTGCGTGTGATAAGATGGTAGTTATGAACTTCTGAAACTTACAAATTGTACAAATTAAATTTTCAGGTTTCGATGGATAAGACATGGATAAACAAACCACGATTGTCTCAAGATTACATATTAGGAGTGAAAAGCTTCTTGGATTTTGCATTTAGTAAATCTAATGCACACATGATGTGTCCATGTAATCGGTGTCTTCTAGCAAAACCTAAGTCACGAGAAGATATTGAAGGTGATTTGATGTGTTTTGGTTTTTTAAGTACTTATACGCGTTGGTTACTACATGGGAGGATATATTTGTCACAACGAATGCAAGAGTACCTACCGATACTGCTTCGATTGAATTAGATTCAACTTTGAATCTCTTGGATGATCTTTTTCCTGATATTCATACAATAAATGAACATGCATCATCTGAGGACCCTATAGATGTTGATAGACCATCAACTTCAACTGCAAATTCTGGAAAAGGGGAAGGTTTTGATGAGTTGTTTCTTGATTTTACTCAAGAGCTATACACAGGATGCACTAAGTTCACGAAGTTATCCTTTATATTGAAGTTGTACCATATCAAATGTATGTGTGGGAATAGTGACAAGGGGATATCCATGGATCTTGATTTGCTGAAAGAAGCATTTACACATGCCAGATTGCCAGATTCATTCAGTGATATGAAAAGGGTTATTCGCAAATTAGGATTTTCTTATGAGAAAATTCATGCTTGTCCAAATGATTGCATGTTATACTGGGATGAAGATGTAGAAAGGCAAAAATGCAAAGTTCGTGAAGCTTCTCGTTGGGAACAAAACAATTCTAAAAAGAATACAGCAGAGAATACAGTCGTTGGAGAAGAGAATACAGTCGATGAATCACTGAATAAGAAAAAGCTAGCTCCTGCAAAAGTTTTGCGTTATTTTTCTTTAAAGCCAAGACTGCAGCGTTTATTCATGTCATCAAAAATTGTTATCCACATGAAATGGCATGCTACTTCTAGTAATAATGATGGTAAGCTTCGACATCCAAGAGACGAAAAGGCTTGGAAGGCATTCGATCAAAAATATCCTAACTTTGCATCTGATTCAAGAAATGTAAGACTCGGCTTGGCTACTGATGGTTTTAACCCATTTGGTACAATGAGTAGTAGTTATAGCATATGGCCAGTGATATTATTTCCTTATAATCTTCCACCATGGATGTCGATGAAGCAGACATCAATGATCCTCTCTATGGTTATTCCTGGTAAGAAAATGCCTGGTAAGGATATCGATGTCTATTTGCAGCCACTTATCAAAGAGCTGAAGGAGTTATGGTTTAATGGTATCGAAACGCTAAATGCTTCCACAAAACAAACATTTAATATGCGAGCCGCCATCATGTGGACCGTTAGTGATTTTCCTGGTCTAGGGAATTTGTCAGGCAGGAACACGTATACAATATTAGCTTGTCCAAGCTGCAATTTTGATGGCTCCGGACAACGTTTACGGCATGGAAAAAAAAATAAATTTTATGGGCCATCGCCGTTTTCTCCCTCAAGATCATGACTTTCGACAAAATAGAGTTAGTTTTGATGGAAAAGCAGAAACCAGATCTCCACCAATCACGTTACCAGGTTCTACAATTGTTCGTCAACTAGAAGAAGTTAATGTTATTCTTGGAAAGAAACCTAAAGCTAGAGTTGGAAGAAAAGAAATCGAAGTAATGCCGAAAGATGTAGTACTCAGCAGTGGAAGAAAAAAGCATCTTTTTTTAGTTGCCTTATTGGGGATTTGCTATGTTGCGACATAATTTAGATGTCATACACATAGAGAATAATGTGTTTAACAATCTAGTCTCCACATTATTGGATGATAAAAGCAAATCGAAAGATAATCTGAGTGCTAGAAAAGATCTTCGTGAGCTAGGTATACGTTCTGATTTGTGGCCTGATGATAATGATAAGTATCAAGCAAAATGTTTTACTCTATAGCACAAAAAATACTAAAGGATGTGAAATTCCCTGATGGTTATGCTTCCAACTTATCAAGTTGTGTAGATGTTGATTGCCGAAAGCTTTCAGGCTTAAAAAGCCATGACTGCCACGTGATAATGAGAGATTTATTTCCGGTCGCGATTCGGAATCTACTGCCGACAGATGTGACATTAGCCATCGTTGAGATCTGTTATTTTTTTAGAGATATATCTGCAAAGGTTCTTGATATCGATGCACTTGATAAATTACAAAACCGTATTGTGGTGACTTTATGTCGTTTTGAGATGATTTTTCCTCCTTCGTTTTTTACAGTGATGGTGCATTTGGTGGACCAGTTCCATATCGCTGGATGTATCCGATTGAAAGGTGCTCTCTCCCCCCCCCCCCCCCCCCCCCCCCCCTCTTTTTATGTTTTTATACACACAAAACTAAAAACTTACTTGATTTAATTATTTACAGGAATCTAAGACACTTCAAATCATATGTTCGAAATCGCGCTAAGCCTGAAGTTTCTATACGTGAGCAATATTTAGCTGATGAGTGTGTAACATTTTGCTCGATGTATCTCAATGATATAGAGACACGATTTACTAGGGGTCGGCGAGTGGATGATCGACCTCTAGCTGAGACTAATATAAGACCAAATTCAGAACTTCCACTTATTTTCCCAAACCTTGGAAGATTTGTTTGCGCTGGTTAGGTTTGTACTCTTAGTCATGTAGAAAGGCAACAAGCACATCGACATATACTGGTTAATTGTCAACTACTTGATCATTTACAGGAGTAAGTTTAACTCATTCAAGAACAACTGATTTGAATGATCATTTATTTAACTTAATTATCTAATATATAAGTTCTGTTAATTTTTTGTCTAGGAATTATAAAAATGAGTTGTGGGGGAAACAATCTCATCAGAGCAAGAGGAGTCGTGCCATCGACATTGATCGAGAAATGCATCTTAATTTTTCAAAATGGATCAAACATAAAATTGAGATGAATGAGTTGGATGGTATAACTGATGATTTACGATGCTTAGCTTTGGGTCCATCTGAAAGAGTTGTGAAGTATACAACATACAATGTCAATGGTTTAAAATTTCGGGCAATAGAAAGAGAGGCTGGCCTGCAAACACAAAATAGTGGTGTTTATGTGGCTGCAGAGACTATGAGTTATGCTAGTTCTCGTGATTCAAACCCACAAGCAGGAAATATAGCTTACTATGGAAATCTTGTTGAAGTTATGGAGTTAAACTACTATGAGGTTTTCAAAGTTGTATTATTCAAGTGCAAGTGGGCTGACACTCGTACGAAACGAGGATATAAAATTGATGCATATAGTAATCATATGGTAAATTTTTCACGTTTGTTACATAGTGGAGATAATGAGGAAGATGAGCCATATAAATTGGCGTCTCAGGCAAAGATGGTATATTATGTAAAAGATCCTTGCAAAGTAGAATGGAAAATCGCAGTTCATGTTCAGCCTAGAGACATATATGATATGGGTGATCCAAATGATTCTGAAGGGATTGACGGTGAAGCTTACCCTGCCGAATTTGTTGCTTCATAGGTCAATGTAACTTGTACGTTCTATTACTCCTTTTTATCTTGGTTATAGCAGAATTAAGTGGTGAGTATATATAACTAATCTTTATATTATTCTTATAAACAGGACTGACCTCAATGGTGTGTTATGGAGCTATAGGAGGCTACCTTGTGGAACAGATTGTCTCCTTACGTGTGATGTTTTTATCAGAAAACACAAGAATTTGAAAGTAGCTTAGAATTAGATTGATATGGTCACGGGACCTGCAAAAATAAGTTTCTCTATTACAAAAAAACTCTTACTCTCAAGTTAAACAAACGTTTATGCTTTTCACGGTTTTTCATTATCGAAACTAATTTCCTTAATAATGAATATGGAAAACTAAGGTGATTTCTTATTGATTTGAATCTGAATCTTTGTGCATAAGTCTCTATTGACATGGTTCCATGTTGTTTACAAAATTGTTTTTATTGCTAGATTGAAAAACAAAAATGTGTCGATTATGATTTGAAATCTAAATTTAAGGGATAGTCTCTGTGTAGTATTTTGATCTGTTTTGTGCATCATCATCTTAATCGTGAGTTTCATCTCACAAGGATCAAATTTTGAGTATTATATTATTAAAATTTATGTGAGACTCCCAACGAACTAGAGTCTTTAGTAGACTTGGTCAACTCCATATTGCTTTTCTCCTTCACTCGATTCATGTCTTTAAAATCCCAATTTTATCCCATTTATCGCCGCCACCACCAACATCGTGATCGCCACCACAACCATCACCACCACCACCATTAGTTTACTCTCCTCCACCGTCACTTGTATACTTTCCCCACCCCCACCGCCGTTGTTGGGGTCGGTATTCACCCCCCCCATCATCAACGTCTAAAGATAAACCGATAGAAGAGATGGCCCTCCGGACTCTTGACAGAGGAGGCCTAACGGAACTTGAATCTTCCTGCGAAGCGAAGCAGGTGACAGCGGAACGGACCTGGGAAAAGTAGGAAGAGACCGGCCTAGTACCGATTGCATGCTCACTACTGCGCCGACCACACGCTCGGTACCGTGTCCGACCGCGTGCTCGGCACCGTGGTCGACCGCGTGCTCGGCTCCGTGGCTGACCGTGTGCTCGGCACTGCGGCCGACCGTGTGCTCGGCTCCGTGGCCGATCGTGCGCTCGGTCGGTGTTGCCGACCGCGTGTTCGCCTTCTGGGCCGACCAAGGGCTCGAAGTTGGTAGGGCGATCTCACGTTCGGCCCAGTCGCCAATCACCTCTTCAATCCGAGAACAGACTTCAGCCCAATAGCATTGTGGTAGCCCAGGTCCGGATACGAAGCCCATATTGATGCAGCCGATTCAGCAGAGGATCAGGAGACTTAGCCGCCTTAGAATAGTATATATAGCTAATGTAAAAACCCTTTCCGGGGGCATCGGCAATTTCATACACAAGCTTTGTACTCAACTTTTACACAGCAATAATAACAACTCTTTCTAAATCTCTTGTGATCCCTAGTTAGCATAGAAATCTCTAAATTCCCCTCACGAACTCTTACAAATCTAGTTGTGTTGGTTTCGACCCCCACAATTTGGCGCCGACTAAGGGGACGCAGAGAGTTCTGACACACGAAAGCTAGGGTTTCACACCACCAACGAAGATATCAGGAAACAATACCGACAGCAGCGAAGGATCCTCGTCTCACAGGAACAACGAGGAGAGAGACAACTCTGTGGAGAACACCGCGCCTCGCGCCACGAACACTCCGGTGGATATCACAGAGATCAAGCAGATGCTTGAGACTCTCATGAAGAAATCTGAGGATCAGGAGAGAAACCTGGAAGCCACAACAAGCGAGCTGTGAGCGCTCCAGAGAAGAAATCGCAAGAGGTTCCGTGTCCGACCAACGCGCCTCAGCTTTGCTACACCTCGAGCCCATCGAAGGAACCGAAACGAGGGGCTGCCGCCTCGGACCAATCGCACAGCCCCAGAGGACTTGCCTCTGCCACCACCTCTTCTTGAATCTGATGCAACTCCTGAGCATGTGGTGGAGGATTCAGACAAAGATCAACCACCTCGGAGGCGTGCCCGAGTCAACTCGGAGATTGACCACGCTGCGGCCGCTGAGGAAGGAGATGCGATCATAGCAGAACTTCACAGGAGGGAACGAGAGCGCAGGGTTCCGCGAGGCTCCCGAGACGAGGGGGTCACTGCGCTACAAGCCCAGTTGGACAAGGTCTTCTCTGATCTAAAAGCTACCCAACTACAGATGCACCGGAGCATGTCGAAGGCTCCTGTGATTGCCTATGTGCTCGAGAGGGCACGGAACACACCCTTCGCTGAGAGGGTCGCGAGGACTCAAACCTCCGACCCCAGAAAAGTCAAGCTTCCAATCTACGAAGGAACCACCGACCCTGCTATCCATCTGATGGAATTCGAGGTTACCTTAGGAAGGGCAAACTTCACAGAAGCCGAGAAGGACATCGGCTACTGCAAACTGTTCATAGAGAGCCTCAAAGGGTGATATATTAGTATTTTAGTCTCTTTTATTTATCATTTCTTTAGTCTTTTTGGTTTTTTCTAGTTTATTTTGTGTCTTTGCAGGTTCTAGGAGGCTCTCATGCATGGATTGGAGTCATGGGGGGTCATTGGAGCAAAAGGCACGAATCTGGAGAAAAGATGGCGTTTTTCAAAACCGAGCACCTGCTCGGTTTGAAGTGAGCACCTGCTCACTAAAGGTCCGAATCTCCAAAAGCTCCCTGGAATCGGGACCGACCAGTCCCATTACCAGACCGACCGGTCCCATTGCCAGACCCGATTTTGCCCTAATTTTAGTATAAATAAGAGGCAGCCACCTCCTAAAAGGGGAGTCCTGAAACATTTCTTTTGAGAGAGTTTTCTTTTGACGTTTCTTTAGAGACCTTTTTGGAGATTTTTATCCATTCTCATTCCTTGGATTTGCTTCTAACATTTGGAGAATCATTCCACAACATCTATTGAGAAGAATTCTAAATCCCTTATCTCTTTTATTATCATTATGAATTCTCTCTCGTTGATTGCTGCGTTTTTATTCTCCATGCTTGAGTAGTCCATTAGCTAGGTTAGGGAATTTCAATGGTGAATTAGGATTATAGTGACTGAGCCAAATAGGAATGTTATCATTTGTCTTCATCAATTGGGATTCGTATTGCATAGACTATTTTGATCACCTAGTCTATGAATTCAAGTTAAACTTATTCACGACAGTGCTCTAGGTTGCTAGATAACCCATTGGTGAGCAATTGGGGTGTAACCAACGACAGTTGATTGTTACCATCAATTGTGAACAATTCGAACCAATTCATTATTGCTTGTCTTCATCACTGGATCCAAACGACAGTTTAGGCATTTAGGATGTTAGATAAAGATATTGATGCATCACGACAGTGAGGCAATATTACATTCTTGTTTGAGTTCTAGACCGCACTTAAATTGAATCCTGAATAGATGCTCAGTCCTCAATTCGAAATCACCGGCGAATGACCTTGATCTAGTGCCTTTCTTTATTGAGTCTCATATCGTTTAATTTGCTGTTCCGTTTCTTGTTTCACTACAATTCACCAACTCATACTTTATCTTAGCTTTAAATTAAAATCTCGTAATTTCATAGTGTAACCTTGGTCCCTGTGGATTCGATACCCCTTATACTACTGCAACTGTCTGTGCACTTGCGGATATTATTTTGGGTTAAAACTTCACACATCAAAGGGCCTGCCCTCCAGCTGGAGAAGAAATCAATCCACACCTACCATCAACTCTCAGAGATGTTTGTGCAGCACTATAACATCTTCGCCGAAAGAAAGATCTATGATGCGGAGCTGTGGACAAACAAGCAAGGTGAGAACGAAAGCATGCGGTCTTTCGTGACAAGATTCAAGTACACGCTGTCAAAGGTGGACGGTATTACCAGCACGTCCGCGCTGGAGGCCTTGAAAGGATCGCTTCGATGCCCTTCTCCATTCTGGCAGGAACTGACTGTCAACCCACCCGCGACTATCCAAGACGCTCTCTACCGCGCTACAGACTTCGCTCGAAGCGAGGAAGAAGTCCGCGCTAAGAGGGGCGAGAAAACCAAGCAAGCGGGCGAAACCACCCAGTCCGCTGCGACGCCACCACCCTCTTAGAAGCTCTTCCAAATGAACTACGAGGCGACTTGATCCCCGCAAGGGGTACGTAGGCAGCCTGTCTTCGGATAGGTTCAGTTGCCCCCCTCCATCAAAAGTGGGGGATCCACTCCTCATCAGTCTCGTTCCGGACGAGTTCGCATGATCTCCTCCGCCTAAGGGGGGGGGGGGGGGGGGTGTGAGTGTTCTCACCAGTCTCAAGACGACTTCAGTTCCCTCTTTCGTCTAAAAGGGGGGGAGTGGGGTACCCGTACGCCACTCCTTGACAAAATCATTGACAACATCATCGTCAATCACAAACACTCGCCACAACACTCATCATGATAACAGCTTGTCCTTTATGGACTGATCAAAGCTTCAATCGAGTAGAGTCGTTCTGTATTTATTGCTGCTGGCCACAACAATAATGCGGAAATACGAACACAATGACATCCACAATGGATACAGCGCGCTATATAAGTACCAGTGTTCAATATTGGGTCAAGCCAACTGATCACTCAGAAACCCAACACACGTCGTTGGTAAGATGCAGCTGCTAATGACCTCCATTCGAATTATACCCTGAACGTGTCATTCAGAAACCCAGGATACACGCTGGTCAAACCTAAGGTGAACATGTTCTCGGACAGACGTGTCTCAAGAACGGCACCATTCCACAAAGCCCAATAGCAACGTTGGCAGATAGAGAGCGTAAACGCATTCGCATTCTCTCTACATAACAAAGCCTCATTCATGAGCAAACAAAGCCTCATTCATGAGCAAACAAAGCCCCATTCGGGAAGCCCAACGTCAATGCTGGCAAACACATGACAAAAACGCCTAACAGTCTAAGGAATTCCTAAGTATAGGAACAACATCAACAACACATGAAGTTAAAGGTGCGACCACGTGCTCGGTCGAACATGCGACCACGCACTCGGTCGAACATGCGACCACGCACTCGGTCGAACATGCGACTACGCGGTCGGTCGAACGTGCGACCACGCGGTCGGTCGGAGGCGCGACCACGCGATCCGACGATGGTATGATCACACGGTTGGTCACGACCATGGTTTCAGACCCGTACGAAATCGCGACCAAGTAGTCGGTTTCATCAAGAACCGCGACCGTGGGATCGGTCTGAGTCGAGGCCGCGGCGACATCGTCGTCTTGACACAACGGCACCACCGATCCACCACTATCAAGTGTGGTTTGCTCCATAACACCTAGCTCACCTATACACAAACAATTGGTTTAAGGGATCCAGGGTGATATACCACACTTACAGACACCGCGTCATCTCCTCTAGAAACTACCTCGTGGTCAAGTTCTTCTCACTATAACACAACAATCTTCCCTTCGAAAATCGCTTGGCTACTACTCGGAAACATCATTGACATTAACAATCGCAGCACGGAGTCTTAAAATCTCCATAGGACACGCAGAGTCTTAAAATCTCCGTAGAAAGCACGAAGTCTTAAAATCTTCATAACGTTTACAGAGTCTTAAAACCTCTTACGAAAAAGTCACTCTCTACTACTGTAGGATAGACAAGCGCCTTGACTTCAAACGTTAACGCTGATATTCAACACATCTTTTAACTCGGCACTATTATCTCTAACACTACCGAGCTGGGGGGCTAACTGTTGGGGTCAGTATTCACCCCCTCAGCATCAACGTCTAAAGACAAACCGATAGAAGAGATGGCCCTCCGGACTCTTGACAGAGGAGGCCTAACGGAACCTGAATCTTCCTGCGGAGCGAAGCAGGTGACAGCGGAACGGACCTGGGCAAAGCAGGAAGAGACCGGCCTAGTACCGATTGCATGCTCACTACCGCGCCGACCACACGCTCGGTACCGTATCCGACCGCGTGCTCGGCACCGTGGTCGACCGCGTGCTCGGCTCCGTGGCCGACCGTGTGCTTGGCACTGCGGCCGACCGTGTGCTCGGCTCCGTGGCCGATCGTGCGCTCGGTCGGTGTTGCCGACCGCGTGTTCGCCTTCTGGGCCGACCATGGGCTCGAAGTTGGTAGGGCGATCTCACGCTCGGCCCAGTCGCCAATCACCTCTTCTATCCGAGAACAGTCTTCAGCCCAATAGCATTGTGGTAGCCCAGGTCCGGATACGAAGCCCATGTTGATGCAACCGACTCCACAGAGGATCAGGAGACTTAGCCGCCTTAGAATAGTATATATAGCTAATGTAAAAACCCTTTCCGGGGGCATCGGCAATTTCATACACAAGCTTTGTACTCAACTTTTACACAGCAATAACAACAACTCTTTCTCAATCTCTTGTGATCCCTAGTTACCATAGAAATCTCTAAATTCTCCTCACAAACTCTTACAAATCTAGTTGTGTTGGTTTCGACCCCCACAGCCGTCATTGATATGCTCAAATTTAACCCTGAGCCACTCTCTCAAATTAAGAGATCGTGTAGCACTTAGGGATCGAATCCACAGGGAAAAGAATCACAAAGTAAAATTCCAAGTTCGAATTAAGCTAAGTAAATAAAAGTGTAATGAAAAGAAAAACAAACTAAATAAAGCAAGTGAATGGTGATTGTTGTTCTTTAAATCAATGAGACAAAGCGCTAGGCATCGGGTAATTCGCAGACATGACTTTAAATCGAAGCACTAAATTACTGTCGGGATATTTATTAAGAACCGTTCTTAAACTCGAAATAAACTGTAAAACTAATCAACTCTCGTTGCAGAAGTTATCTATGATTAAATCCTAGCAAACCAAATTCCTTTGCGAGTTCTAAAGATTAAATCAAGCATTAACGAGCAGTTTCGATAAGTTCACAAAATCACTAAGCCAAATTCCTTTGCGAATAGTAATTTTGCTCACCAAAAATATAGTTCCAGCTAACAAACAATGCTTTCGCATCTATCCATCAACCTAACATGTCTAATTCAGGGTGATCAATCCTAAAGCAGAATTAAAACTATTAAGGTGAAGAACACAAGTAGACTGATCCCAACAGTAATAAAGTTCTAGCAATTTATCATCAGCCTTTGAAAATCCCTAAACCTAACAAGTAGATTACTCAGACATGATGATTGAAACGAGCATAATAACTGAATAATATTGCATTAAAAGAGAGAGTAAGAGATACAAAAAGGGTTCGAAGAAATCTCTGAACAGAGTCTGAACTTGTCTCCCTAAAAGCTCTGAATCAATCTCCTCTCTAAGTCTCGATAAAATATAAAGCGTTCTCCCTAACAATGGCTGTTAAAAACTATATATAAGACTCTAAAACCGACTTAGAACAATCATGAAATCTTTAGGAACTTCTGGGCTAAAACGGGTTTCACGAATCGGGTTTTTCTTCTGTTACGAACGGGGTGTCGATCGACACTCAGTTATGGTGTCGATCGACACCAAAGCTGAATTTCCAATCCGACTTTGACACTTTGATCTCTTTCTCCGAAATGCTCCAAAATGCTCCTAAATCTCCCATTATGCTCCAAATACCTATAAACCTGCAATGACTCTAAAAGAACACCAAAAACACCAAAAAGACTCTAAAAACATACTTATATCATGGCTTTAAATGGGTAAAAACCATGATATATCAACTCCCCCAGACTTAGCGTTTTGCTTGTCCCTAAGCAAAACAGATGTTATCACTCCTTTAGGAACTACATACCTTTGCAAAGCTAATCCGGTGATACTTCGATGTTTCCCTAGAAGCTTAGCAGTCCTCCAGATTGAACCCAAACCCCTTAAAGAAACTCAGACTTTCAGTCGCAGACCTCTTCAGTTTAATTAGGTGCGGTCTCATCAAGGGAATATCGATCGCTGGACCTTCTAGATTCTTTCACCTCCCTTAACACTATCCTGTATTTCACCCACTCTCTTCCCTCTGAAACTGTATCCAATTAAGGACTATCATAAAGATGCAATGCCTTTTTGCCTTTGTAATGGCGGGTACCTCAGCAGAGGGTCCTTTACCATCTAAATATTCCATTTTTTTTTTCTCTGCTGATTTTCTGCCTTTGATTCTAGCACTTTTAAACTTCAGGCTTGCTTGCATTTTTTTTTACTTGGCATCTCTATGATCACTAGATCAGCTCTCAAGTGATGTTCTAATGAGAATCAGGGTTATGAGGCTTTTGAAATGGCGGGTACCTCAACAGAGGATCCTTTACCACCTGATCTAGGACAGTTAAACTCGTCATTCGGGAAGAAGTTTCAAGAGCGGTCCTTCCTCGCTTTCAAGTGTTTAGAAGCTGAATCAAGTCTTGCGATTACCAACGCCCTTGACAAGAGATTTAGAGTCCATTAGGGGCGGGGCTTTGACATCCTTTCTGAGTTCTCCAGAAGTCTGAACTCGCTCCGTTAAACCGATCCACTCCCAGTTACCCACCTTGTAAAATCAATCAACTTGCAGTAGAAATGGTCCCTGCATGTTGTTCAAAGCAAGTGGATAGGGGGAGTTTCGACCCGAATAAGAACTCAAAACAGGACTGACTCAATAAAAACTCAAAAGAGAACACAAATGTTAGTGACTACCTCCCCCAGACTTAAACGACACTGTCCCCAGTGTTATTAAGCCTAAGATGGGTGAAAGCAACATAAAAAAAAAAACTGAAGAATGTTGAAAAACAATTGAGGGATCGTATTACCAGTTGGGGTGTCGATCGACACCCATAGATGGTGTCGATCGACACCAGGTCTGAAAATCCGAAATTTTTTCACCAAGTTCTGTTTCTGGAGAATGTCGAGTGCTCGTCATAGTTAGATTAGGCTCTCAAAGTTAGCACTGTTAGACACTCAAAGAAAACAAGATTAAATGCAACTGCATAATACGATATTATAAGTTCAACAAAGTAGTGAAACAAACACAAACTGACTTGATAGAATCCAAAACTGACTCAAAAGAAAGAAAAATAAAAGAAAAAGAAAAAGAATCATAAAACCGGGAAAAAATGGAGAATGTGTAGAACTAGGCATCAATCATCGTCCTCTTCCTCCTCTGAAGAAGCAACAGCTGGAGATGGCGAACGGGAACAAGGGCGAACACAACCAGAAGTCATACGCTGCCACATAGCCTGGAGAGTCTGATAGATCGAACGCTGGAAATCTGCCATCTCCATAGGGAACTCTGGTGTCTCTGGAAATCCTGGAAGAGGCTCAGACGCGGCAGAAGAACTCGCACCTCCAGAAGCTCGTCCTAAACTAACCGAACGATCTGTGACGGCTCTAACCTCCCTCGGATCAGGCTCAAAGCGTAACGCATCCAAGTTACCAGCGATAGACTGCTGTGCGTCCAAAGGTATGCGAACCTGAACATGGTTCCCTGCAATATCACGGTAAGTCCACTCGAATGCCGTTTTAATCCATCTAGCCTGACTCATGTGCTTGTAATCGAGAGTGCGGAACTGGCTAAGCTGGGTGGCATTAGTGGTACTAATGCCACAATGACGAAAGATAGGAGTAAGAAGACTCCCCACTGTAACCGCCTTCCTATCCGTCTTGCTTGTCTTCTCAAAAGGGGTCTTCCTCAAGGAGACCAAGTGGTGTGCAAAGACGGCTCTATAGTGCACATCATCGGGAAAGTCATCATTGCGAAGATGAGGGAAATCACCATAAAGACCATGGTATAGTGGTATAAGCTCAGAAACTCGCATCTTGTTAGGCTCGTTCTTGCACAAGATCGTCTGGGAGATAAGTCGAACCACATAGCGGATAGCTGGATGACGAATATCCGTCTGAGTCGCTGTCTTGGAATCATAGACACGCGAACCGAAAAGCTGCCAAAAGTCGCGAATCCCTGGTAAACTCTCTAGAAGAGCAATGCGATCGCGATCCTGAAATGCTAAACCATATAACTCAGCAAGCTCATCCAGCGAGATGCGGTATCGAATACCACGAACCATGAAAGTCAAAAAGCCCCAATTGGGTCTCCTCACATCCTCATCTAGATAGTAAACACGAACAGTGGCAAGAAACTGCCTAGCCAACTCTGGGTATAACGTATAATGCGTGGTCGCGATCTTTTCTAGACCCGCATTCTGCAAAATACGCTCCACATCCTCCTTCATCTTGTAGGCCTGAACAACTGTACGATCACCGACGCGCGTTTGTTCTAACTCCACATCAGTCCACGCATTGTAGAAAAGCGTGTCATAATCATCCCAATCCTCTAAAATTGGGCGCTCATCAACTCCGCGTCCTAGTGCTACCTTAGAAGGTATGTCATGCCACTTCTTCTTAGTTGGTATCTTTGCCTTATCAAATCTAGGCCAAGGATGACGACAAGGCACTTCTCCATTAGGTCCCAAATCCCCTTGAGTGTCAACATCCTCTGGTTCCTCGTGTATTGGCTTTGTCTTTGAGCGAACAGTCCGTTGGCGTTTCTGTTGAGGCATCTTGCAGATCGGGAAAACGGAGACTAGAATCGAATAGAGGACGAAAAATCGAGTGAAATAGGCTCAAGTAACACTTGAGTTGGTGAAAAATCGAGAGAGATATGAATCTCTAAAGGTTTGTGCGATTTTGCGGTTTTTAGAAAAATTATGAAAAATGAATCTGGTTTTTATAGAAACACTTACCTCGTTCCTTCCGCAGGGCATCGACCGATTCTACATGGTGGTGTCGGTCGATGCTTGGTCTATTTTGCCACAATTCCACGGTTTTCTTTGTTTCTTTCCTTAAAGACTTAAACTAAACGTAATAGTTAGTAAACAAATGATAATAAAAATAAATAGCTATACTTACCTAGTGGGTTGCCTCCCACTCAGTGCTCGTTTTCAGTCATTAGCTTGACTGTGTCTGGTCTAGGCGACGGGTGCATCGTCCAGAGGAACAATGTGTCCTTCTGGAATCTCGGCTTTCGCCCAATAGTGTTTCACCCGTTGCCCATTGATAGTGAACTCGTTGCCCTTCGGATTGATCAGCACAATTGCTCCATGGGGCCTAACCTCCTTAATTGTGAAAGGACCAGACCAACGAGAACGTAATTTCCCAGGAAAAAGATGAAGACGAGAGTTATATAGGAGTACCTGATCATTTGGCTCGAACTTCCTTGAGATGATCTTCTTATCATGATAGGCTTTAGTGCGCTCCTTGTATAACTTCGAGTTCTCGAAGGCGTGATGCCTTATCTCATCTAGCTCATTCAGCTGGATCAAACGCCTATCTGCAGCTGGTTTATAATCGAAATTCATCTGTTTCACCGCCCATGCTGCCTTGTGCTCAAGCTCCACTGGAAGATGACAAGCTTTCCCATAAAGTAAATGGAATGGCGTTGTCCCCAAAGGCGTCTTGTAGGCTGTCCTGTAAGCCCAGATCGCGTCGTCGAGCTTGTTTGCCCAATCCTTTCTTGTGACTCCCACTGTCTTCTCCAAGATTTCCTTGATTTGTCGATTCGAAACTTCAACTTGACCACCCGTCTGAGGATGATAAGGAGAAGCCACTCGATGTTGAACACCGTACTTGCTTAGCAGATTAGCGAACACTTTATTGATAAAGTGAGGGCCACCGTCACTGATTACTATCCGAGGTACTCCAAATCGAGAGAAAATGATGGTTTTAAACAGCTTAAGAACAACCGCAGAATCATTCTTTGGACTAGCAATCGCCTCTACCCACTTGGACACATAATCTACCGCGACAAGAATGTACTCATTACCATAGGATGATGGGAAATGACCCATGAAATCAATCCCCCAACAATCGAAAACCTCCACCTCAAGAATGAAGTTCTGGGGCATCTCATGTCTCTTGCTAATCTTCCCTCGTCTCTGACAAGCATCACACTTAGCGATGAAAGTGTTAGCATCCTTAAACATCGTTGGCCACCAGAATCCGGCTTGCAAAACCTTGGCAACTGTCTTGAATGTAGCGAAGTGACCAGCATACTCTGAACCATGACAATGGAAAAGCACATCCTGAATCTCAGCCTCTGCAATGCACCTTCTGTAGATACCATCTGAACAAAGCTTGTAAAGATAAGGTTCATCCCAATAATACCTCCTAAGCTCTCGCATGAACCTCTTCTTCTCATATCCTTTAAGATCAGTAGGCTCATCCTCTGCAGCCAAGTAGTTGGCGATGTCAGCATACCATGGCCTGTCACTCTTCGAGACAGCGAACACAAACTCTTGGAAAGCTGTCGAGACGATTTTCGGAAGGCTAACAAGTCTGTCGACTTGGTGTCGAGCAATGCTAAGGTCAGTATCGATCGATGCTCTCTGTTTTGCACTTGTCGTCGATTCGAAGAAATTCAACCGATGATCAAATAAAGTGTCGATCGATGCTTGGTCCTGTAGACCACTTTCGACAAAATTAACTCGTTCTTCTGGTAAGAAATCATCAATAGGGACGTCTCCTTCGATTCTGATCCGAGAGAGATGATCTGCAACGCTGTTTTCAACCCCCTTCTTGTCCTTTACCTCTATATCAAACTCCTGAAGAAGCAAAATCCATCTCAACAGCCTTGGTTTTGCATCCTTTTTCTGCATCAGATACTTAAGAGCTAAATGGTCCGTATGCACAATGACTTTAGAGCCAATCTGGTAAGGACGGAACTTCTCGAAGGCGAACACCACAGCTAACAACTCTTTCTCAGTAGTTGCGTAATTCCTCTGTGCTTCGTCAAGTGTTCGACTCGCATAGTAGATGGCGTGAAGCTTCTTGTCATTCTTCTGTCCTAAAACTGCTCCAACTGCGTAGTCACTAGCGTCACACATGATCTCAAAGGGCAAATTCCAGTCAGGTGGTTGCACAATCGGAGCACTCATAAGAGCCTTCTTGATCTTCTCAAAAGCTGCTAGGCATTCTGCAGAAAATTCGAACTTGACATCCTTGCAGAGTAAAGCGGTTAGTGGCCTCGCGATCTTACTAAAATCTTTGATGAATCTTCTGTAGAAACCAGCGTGTCCAAGAAAACTCCTCACAGATTTGACATCATTAGGCGGTTGAAGGCCTGTCATAACCTCGATCTTTGCGCGATCCACTTCAATCCCAGCTTCTGAAACTCTATGACCAAGCACTATGTCATCCCTCATCATAAAGTGACATTTCTCCCAGTTCAAAACCAAGTGCTTTTCCTCGCATCGAGCTAGTACCTTCTCCAGATTGTTCAAGCAGTCCATGAAAGAGGATCCATACACTGAAAAATCATCCATGAAAACCTCCATGTAATCCTCTATCATGTCTGTGAAGATAGACATCATGCAGCGCTGGAAGGTTGCAGGAGCATTGCATAACCCAAAAGGCATTCTGCGATATGCAAAAGTACCATAAGGACAAGTGAAAGTAGTTTTCTCCTGGTCGTACGGATGAATGGGTATCTGGAAGAACCCTGAGTAGCCATCCAAGAAGCAGTAGTACGGATGATTCGCAAGCCTCTCCAACATCTGATCAATAAAAGGCAAAGGAAAATGATCCTTCCTAGTGGCTGCGTTTAGCTTTCTGTAATCGATGCACATTCGATGACCAGTGACTGTTCTTGTGGGAATCAACTCATTCTTCTCGTTCTTTACCACTGTGACACCTCCTTTCTGATCAAGGGAGGCCTTGTGATTTGTTGCATAACTTTTAGAGATAGGGTCCACCTTGGAGAAACGGGTTCCCTAGGAGTTATAGGACATGCGGTCCACCTATACACTGGGGACGGTGTTGAATGTAAAGGGGAGGCCCTTTGTGTGTCTAAGAAGAGCTTCGGCTTATAAGAACTTGATATACTAATATTATCCTTATTTTAGCTCTTGGACTATATTATTTATATACTGGAATGTGGCTATGTACTCGATGGTTTGTGCGGTGTTAACCCACCCTCACTAAGTAATTCTTCCCTGAATTACTCTCCCCTCTCTCTTCTTTTGTCTTACAGGTATAAGTTGAGTGTACTTTTCGGGTCAAGTCGGGTCGGAATGGGTCGGTGCAGACGAATAGGCCGGGTACTCCTGGATAGGGATATTACATTAGCACCAAATAACGACTAACCATCTCATATAATGCCTTTCTCCTCAAACCCTCATTATCTCTTACGGTGGGTTCACTAGGTGCATCAAAACTTGAAGTCAAATAACAAAACTGTGTGTAAACAGAGCACATAAACTAATCATTAACAACAAAACAAATACACCAAAAATAATAGAGAACCTCAACCCCTACGGAACAAAATTAGTGTGAGCAATAAACTATGCCATAAAAGCGTAGAACAACCGAAAATTTCATATCAAATCCAACAATATTGATTAGCAAAAGTTCAAAACCATGAACAAAAATCCTAATCTGTATCAGAGACTAATCAATTGAAGCAACGTGCAATTGAGTAGCAAACAATCACACAAACAAAAAACGTTATGTAACCGAAATCTCTTTCCCCAAAATAAAGCTAATCCCCCAATTCTTCCAATTTATCATGTGAACATTTTTGTCACCCAACCAATCATAAATTTCATAAATAAATAAAGTTATACAATTATCTTTGTATATTTAAAAAAAGTTTCTGTACGTCACAAATAAAAGCCAATAATAATTCATAACATAAAGTTTAATTTGGTTTAAAAAGTTATGAAAAGAAATGCTTTTAATTAAAAAGTTGAAACCATCCCACCAAAAGGAAGTAAGAATGCCTGGTAGGTGCAAGTGCAACCTTTTTTATCCCTTCCTTTCTTCCAATTCTCAGTTTCTTTCACCGGCGGGAGAATATTCCGATCTAACTCTCACGGAATATACCCTTTCTCCTCCTCCTCCTCCATGGAGAATGACGTCAAGGTCGACGAGAAGGTCGAAGAATCAGACCGTCTTCTTCCTCCTCCCCAATCTCTTCCTTCCAATTCCGACGAAGACGAAACCGAAGCCGCTTTCGAATCGAGCGAGAAGATCGTGATCTTCGACGGCGATCTCGCCGGAGACGTCGTACCTCCATTCTCATGGCGGAAATTATGGTTATTCACCGGTCCAGGTTTTCTGATGAGTATCGCGTTTTTGGATCCAGGGAATCTAGAAGGAGATCTACAAGCTGGTGCGATCGCTGGTTATTCTCTTCTATGGCTCTTAATGTGGGCTACGGCCATGGGGTTACTGATTCAGATGCTTTCCGCTAGAGTCGGTGTCGCCACCGGTCGTCATCTAGCCGAGCTTTGCCGCGACGAGTATCCGACTTGGGCTAGGTACGTCCTTTGGTCTATGGCGGAGCTTGCTTTGATCGGAGCTGATATTCAGGAAGTTATCGGAAGTGCGATTGCTATTCAGATTCTTAGCCGTGGTGTTCTTCCTCTCTGGGCTGGTGTTGTTATTACTGCCTCAGATTGGTGAGTCCTTCTTCTTCGAATGCAACGAATCTGTAGAAAGATTGAGAAAATTTGCTAATGGATTGTTTGCAAACAGTTTTTTATTTTTGTTTCTAGAGAATTACGGTGTGAGGAAGTTAGAAGCTGTTTTTGCAGTGTTGATTGCAACTATGGGAATATCATTTGCTTGGATGTTTGGTGAAACCAAGCCTAATGGGAAAGAACTTATGATAGGTAAAGAATGATCATTTTATCTTTGCTTGGGTTGGGTTGGGTTGCTAAAAATCGACTCTTTGTGTGCTTACGATAGGTATTTTACTGCCGAGGCTTAGCTCGAAGACGATTAGACAAGCTGTAGGTGTTGTTGGATGTGTGATAATGCCTCACAATGTGTTTTTGCATTCGGCTCTTGTACAATCGAGGAAAATCGATCCAAAACGGAAATCTCGGGTTCAAGAAGCGTTAAACTACTATTTGATCGAGTCATCGGTGGCTCTATTCATCTCTTTCATGATTAACTTGTTTGTGACTACTGTGTTTGCAAAGGGGTTTTATGGAACAGAGAAAGCTAACAATATCGGTCTAGTTAATGCGGGTCAGTATCTTCAAGAGAAGTTTGGAGGCGGACTTCTCCCGATTCTGTACATTTGGGGGATTGGGTTGTTAGCAGCAGGGCAAAGTAGTACGATAACTGGAACGTACGCTGGACAGTTTATAATGGGCGGGTTTCTGAATCTCCGGCTTAAGAAATGGATGAGAGCAGTAATAACAAGAAGCTGTGCTATTGTACCAACCATGATTGTGGCGATCGTGTTCAACACTTCCGAAGCTTCTTTGGATATTTTGAATGAATGGCTTAACGTGCTTCAGTCTGTACAAATTCCTTTCGCTCTTCTCCCGCTTCTAACTTTGGTATCTAAGGAAGAGATCATGGGAGACTTCAAGATTGGTCCTGTTCTCCAGGTTTGTGCAGTTATATTAGTAACCATTCGGAATGAAAGTGATTGGATCGTATAGTGAATTGATTGGATTTATTGATTATCTTGCAGAGAATAGCGTGGACCGTGGCTGCGCTTGTAATGATCATCAATGGTTATCTTCTGTTGGATTTCTTTGTATCAGAAGTTGACGGGTTTTTGTTTGGAGTTACGGTTTGCGTATGGACGACTGCTTATGTAGCCTTTATAGTCTACCTTATCTCACACAGCAATTTCATTTCTTCTCCTTGGTCTTCTTCCTCGATAGAACTTCCGAAAAGAGTGACTGTCACCAATAGCTAGCTTCTGCACATTATAACTTACCCTCAGGCACAGGCCATATGTTACATTTCAAGATACGGTAAAACAACTTCGTCCTCTATTCACGTCGAAATGCGAAAGAGATTTACAAATATGCAATTACAACTCTTTGTTTTACTTTTTTTCAGAGGATGTGTAAGTGATATTACTATATATGATCAAAAGAGGCTTTAACATGATTACATTGCACAAAACAGAACAAATCAAAGCTCATAGCCATTGAATAAATGACCAAGCAAGAAACAAGTTTATTAAACTAATGTTAGCAAAAATCTTTTGAATATTAAAAGAGAATTTCAATACTAAAACTGCAACTCTAACAACAGATTGATTATATACAACCCAAAAAATGGAAAGAAAAGAAAGCTTCAAGCTAACAATTCCAGCACGTAAGCTTCAAGCTTCAAGCACCTTCTCTCTAATGGTAACATCCTCAAAGAAAGCTAGAGGCAACTCAGGTGAAACAGGCATGGTCGCAACGCACTTGTACTGTGTACCAAAGAGAATCATATATTAACCATCAAGAATGTTGGTTTAACAAAGATATTATCATTGCAATGTTGATTTACCTTGTGCTGCTTGTATTTGTTTCTAACTGCTTCTAGACCATTTCCTCGTCTGCTTAGGTACAAGTCGTGTATGATACACACACAGAGTTGCAGATCAGAAGCTTTATACTTTGTGTATTCTTCTAACTTTTGGTTCTGTTTAAATTAACCGAAAGAGATTTTTAGTAGACAAGAAGTTTCTGTAAAAGAAAATAGTCATGGCTCTAAAATGCGCTTACCCAAGGATGCTGTTTCGGACAGATGATGAATCGAGTAAGAAAGATAGCGGAAGCTGCTAACAGAGATGGCAAAAACTTCACGCAGCTATAATCTAACATACTCAGTTCTGATAGATAGCAACATAGGAACTCTATCTGCAAATGTGAATCCTGAAAATAAGACATGGAAAAAAGTAATTTTTAACAACTGACTCTAGATACGATGCAAACGCCATACATAGATAGATTGGTTTAAGCTTACATTGAAATCTTCTTGCGCAATCCTTGTGAACCGTCTGCACAATAACAAAACAATGAACATGAGGACGAGTATCAATACTTAGAATAAACACGAGATTGGTTCATCAAAATCGAACCTAAGGAATGTTCTGATGGTGGGACTTCCTAATTCGAATTGAAGCGCGAGAAGTATATCTGCCTCCATCTTCACTACTTCTTGTTTCGTGAACGTATTATCCGTAATGTAACAAAAGTCTGCGACTTTAGGAGGACTTATCTCTTCATATTTCCTACTTTTTTTCAAAGCAGAATAAAAATTCCGTAAGCCAACCGTGTAAGGATCTTCACACAACACAAATAAAGCAAAAAGATGATTAAGATGCTTACGACGCAATAAGCATCGCAGAAACTCCTACAAGCTGTAGCTTCTGCCTGTTAATAGGCTTTATCGACAAGAATCTATCGATATACGAGACGGTAAGATAAAGCGTGTCCGACACAAGTTTATACTCTTCAGCAACCTCCACTAACCAATCCACCAAAACTCCTCTCATATTCGGAGTTAGATCATTCTGAACCTTTTCAATATAATCAGGTAATGGTCTCTGTTTCAGCTTCCCCTGAATTTCAACAATCCATTTACCAAACCAAAAAACCCATTAAAACCAATCCATATAAAGATTACCATAAGAGCTATCTATGATTACAACTTAAACACCAAACAATATGCTAATTTCCAAATCACATACACTACAACTATAAGTCTGAACTATTTTCATCACAATCACCATAAAATCAAAATTATGTTAATGATGAATATGTATTACCTCCATTTCACGGAGATAAGCGTTAATGTCAGTGGCATAAGGTTCACACAACTGGGGATCAACAGATCGAGAATCGACGTCTAAGCTCGGTGGAATTACCGGTACAGGAATCAAAGCCTTCTTCACTTGCTTCTTCACGGCGGCATTAACAATGGATTTAAGCTTCTGGGTCTCTCTTTCCTGATTGGGTTTCACCGGAACAACGACATTGGACATATTCGGAAGCTCACCGAGAACTACTCTCTTCTTACTAACTCGATCCTCGTCGGAGGTCGAGACCGCTTTTCGTTTCGCCGCCGCTCTCGTCATTATCGCGCAGTTTTGATTCTCCGCCATGATTCAGCAATTGAAAAGAGAGAAATGTAGAAGAGAAGCGGAAGGGAAAAGGAAGAGCAAAAGCGCCATTTTTTGGGGGGGTTTAGGTCATGGCGCTCTGTGTAGTTTGGGTTTCGAAATTTTTAGGGATTTTGACCATTCCAAATAATTTGGGGGTTTTTCCCAAATCATCGATATTTATTTGGCGGCTGTTTTCTCTTTTTTGCCCTTCAAAAAGTTTCACTCCTATATCAGACAAATGAGTCACAATCACATATTAAATAGGTAACTTGCCGGCATGTGCGGGTGTGAACCCATTATAAATATAAATTGAAAAATTATTTAACCAAAATAGATAAATATGAATACTAATCTCTCACAAAAATTATTTTTAAAGGTATGTTCCATTGCAAGATCAAATGCGATATTGGTCTTCTTGTTCCTGGACAAATACAACAATTTATCATCGTATTCATGGCGCTTTAATATTCTTTGAGGCAAATTCGTGGATTCGAAAATGAACTTATCATTGTTTTTGTTACAACGGAAGTATATATGGTTAGTCCCATAATTTAAAGTCTATTATTAGGGCACCCTTTAATCTTTGGAGTAAGAAAATGGAAAAATGGTATAGTTGTGACTAAGTGATGAACCCTTTTGCCTTCGTTCATCATATTCACAATCATTTGTCGTTCTATTAAATGATTTGTAGCTTAATCTCTTGCAAGCGTTTGTTTATATTTAATAACCACACTGGTTATTTCGATCAGCTCAAACACCAATAGAACTAAATCAGACTCGGTTCAATTTTAATAAACGTGTGTGATATGTCATACCGGAACCAACAATATAATTTCTTGACATCCAAAATATAAAACAAAATCGAATATATGTTTTATTATATAATCTCTCTATAATATAGCATTCACACCTTAATTCAAATAATATTCACATATTGTGAAATTACTTGAAATAATGAGTGGATTTTTTTTAATAAATTGTTTTAAATTCGGAAAAACAGAAATATTTTATACGCAATCTCGTATTTATTAGAAATGCATAATAAGCTAAACTTTTATCGGTGGTAACAAATAAAATTGGTTCCTAAAGAAAAAGAGACAAATTACCCGTAAAGAATAAGTTAATTTCTTACGGATTGTATAAAATATGTTTTGGAATATCCCATTTTGTTCATCGAAGTTTGGTTGCTCAACAGATCGGTTGTTTTCACTCATTTTTGTTTTCTTTCCTCAATAGCAAATTAATTTCTTTTCGCACTCATGCATGCATGCATGTATTTTTTTTTCCTATGCAAAACATGTAATACTCTATCCTATTCTCATTCTTGAGTTTTGATTTAGTTCTCAAATTTAAGCCCATTTATCCAATATAAAAAAGGTAATTACAATTCACTCGGTTCTTTTTTTTATATAAAATATCAATTTAAAATTTGAATGCGAAAATTACATAAACACATATAAAATAATCCAAGTGATAACAAATTCAATTCTATAAACTCATTGATTTATTTGTTAATCAGAAATTAAAACATATTTCATAAAAGATTCCATTTCTCATTTAAAAAAAAAAAAGAATCTAGTGGTTTGAAGGTCAATAATGAAATGATTATGAATGAACTTCTAACACTATTTTCTGTTTAACTCATTTCCTTCACCGAACTTAATAAACGTAAGCCCTTAATTGACATCCTGTAAAAAGGTGTTAGTAATTCAACTTGATAACTTTTGGTAACCCCAAATCAAACTCTTAATCAATCTTGTTTTTTTTATCTTTTTTGCCAAAATTGTTTAGGGCTTAGATTTAATTTCCTTGTAAAATATTCTTTTCATTAATATGATATTTGCATTTTAGCAACAAAAAAATGCTCGTTAGATAACATTAATTCTTGAATGTTTCGAGTTGTGGTTGCAAACCATGATACCATACACTTAGTACTTTCACACAATTTTCCTATGTATTTTTGGGGTTATTTATATCTGCAACATTACGGTAAGAAAAATTAAGCATTAGAACATGTAGAAGAAAAAAATGTGTATGTGGAGTTTTATCATGAGCAATGCATGGTTGAGAATCCTATATATATAAAATATTTGTTCATCAAGAGATATTGCTCAACAATATTATTTTTTCGGAATATCCGTTAGTTCCTCCACATATCCGAACAAATAAGTAAATAACAAATTTTCAGTTGACTAAAAAGTTCAGTTGAGCAATAATCGTGAATTAAGCAATAATCATGAATTTGATTTTTGTTGATTCATTTAGATATGATAAAATTTGAATTTTTTGGTTCCGAAGAAATGGTAGTGGAACTTTTTGGTTCCGAAGAAATTTTATGCGAAACAAATTAAATGATTAATGTTCCAAATGAAAATAGTTTTTCAAATTAAACAAATGATTAAAATAAAGGTTGGATTTAAGCCATGTCATCTTTTACCTAATGACATGTCATCATTCCATGTCATAGTTTTTAGCCAATCAAATTATAACAATTAAATTTTTCACTAATTCAACTTTTCATTTAATAGGAAAGGGATGTCTTATTTCTTCTTTTAATGTTAATGTCTGATCAAATCAAATGACAACTTTATCAATTTTATGCTTAAATTCGATACAACCTTAGCCTTTAGGTGCGGAACAAATAGAAAACAAAATATATATATATATATATACATATGTGTAAATATATATTTTTGTTAGATACACATATATAAGTATATATTTTTGAAAATGTTCAGTGCGGATCAGAACGGTGCGAATTGTCACCATTCGAAGCCTTAGTCAATAAGTAATACGCAATAAAACAAAAATTTATAACAAATATGCATATGATCATAACCGAACTCTAGAGATCTTGAGAGCGATAAAAAAATCATCATCATTGTAACCTAAGTCGTTTTTACGAATTCATAAGTCCTTATAGCGATACACCAAAACGTTAAGATAGCCATTTTAAAGATCAAAACATCACTTGTAACCATCAATATTTCAGTTACGATGATCGCTGAAATATCCAAAATTATTAAGAAATAAGTATCAAAATATCCAAAAAATTGTAAAAAAAATTGCATTATTTTCAAATTAAACCATGAATCTTGTGTATAAGCATTAAACCTTTTATCAAACCATTAGACAAAGAAGTTTTCATTGTTGTCCACACAAAAAAAAAAGACAAAGAAGTTTTCACAAGAAACATACTACATATGTTATGAAAGTAGTTTTTATTAAGACTCCTACAAAATAACTAGCAATTTTTCTCACAAGGACTACTGAAAAACTAATTACACGAATTATTAAGGCTCCTATCATATTTTTTACGATGCACGTAGGCTACAACAATTGTAAAAACATCTTATGAGTCCTGATTGTACTTCCTTATTATTAAGCTACACAACATTTGTAGTAGATCTTGAGCTACTACATTTGTAATAGATCTTCTAGTATGTTAAATTTTCACAATGACTATAGGTCATGTTCTAAAACGCGGCGGCCAAGCGCTAACGGCAAGCAACCGTCGCAAGTTTGCCTTATGCGGGTCAAAAGTCGGATTTTTTAAAACAATAAAATATCAAATCATGTCACAAAATTACAAATCGCTTTTGTAACCCAAAAAAAAACTACAAATCGTAAATAATATTGCATAATTATTGTATCATTCCGAGGGTAACATTACTAATTTAGTATACAACAGTCACGATATGTGATTAACAACATCACACATCTTCTCATAACAAACACATTACTGCCTTCACTTCAACAAGTCTTACTCCTCCAGCTTCTAACAGTTGATCTATGCCTTTAATAGTCTCTAAAATTAAACTCAGTGACATTTTCCAAAAGGTTCAGATCAAACCGTAACATCCTCCCAAAAGGTAACCGGTAGTTCGGGAGATACAGGAATGGTTGCAACACACTTAAACTGTAATAACAAGAGAAAGCAACAACATTTTAGTACCAAGAATGCTAATCATCAAAATAATTTCATTAATTAAAGTGCTAATTACCTTATGGTGCTTGTATTTTTCTCTAACTGCTTGTAAAGCACCTCCTCTTCTGCTCAAATACAAGTCATGTATGATTCCCACACATACTCGCAAATCAGTCGCTTTGTATTTCGTATACTCTTCTAACGCTTGATTCTGTTCACAACGATAAGATTATTAGCTTCTCATTAAAAAAAAGACTAACTCAACATTACTTGACCAAAATTGCTTACCCAAGGATGTTGGTTGGGACGAATGATGAATCGAGCAAGAAAAACAGCGTAAGCAGCTAACATAGACGGCACAAACTTGACAGCCTTGTAGTCTAATAAACTCAGTTCCGATAAATAGCAACAAAGCGGCTCGAGCTGCAAATGTGGCACCTTGAAATCTTCTTGAGCAACCCTTGAGAACCGTCTGCACAAACCGGACATTAAAAAACACACAAAATGAGAACAATGAACCATAACAATCAATAAAGTATTATCGGTTTCAATTCGTCGCAATCTAACCTCATAAAGGTATTGACAGTAGGTCTTCCTAATTCAAATTGAAGCGCGAGAAGTATATCCGCCTCCATCTTCACGACATCTTGTTTTGTAAACGTATTATCCGTAATGTAACAAAAATCTTCCACTTTAGGAGGACTAATCT
Organism: Draba incana; assembly: GCA_963576765.1. Classification (NCBI taxonomy): domain Eukaryota; kingdom Viridiplantae; phylum Streptophyta; class Magnoliopsida; order Brassicales; family Brassicaceae; genus Draba; species Draba incana. Next base: position 5,247,109 of record OY755208.1, read on the forward strand.
CTTCATACTTCCTACTCAATCCCAAATAAAGTTTCCATAAGCATCAAAACAAAACACAATGATAATAATAATAGAATTCAACAAAGAGATACACTTACGAAGCAATAAGCATCGCGGAAACACCACCAAGTTGAAGCTTTTGCTTGTTAACAGTCTTTACGGATAAGAACCGATCGATATGCGATACCGTAAGATAAAGCGTCTCGGATAAGAGTTTATACTCTTCAGCTACTTCAACTAACCAAGCCACCAATACACCTCTCATGCTTGCTGTTACATCTTTCTGAATCTTTTCTATATAATCCGGTAATGGTCTTTGTTTTGGTTTCACCTGAAAATTTTCCCCAAATCCAAATCATCAAATCTCTAAACTAATCCAAATAATCAAATCCCTAAATTTTATCCAAACCATAACTATAATTCAAGAAATCCTTTAAATCTGAAAATTTCACCAATCTAAATCATCAAATCCCTAACTTTATCCAAACTGTAACTATAATTTGGCAAATCTTACAAACCCAAAACTTCAAATCAACCTAATTAGTGATATACTAATCAGAGTTTCAAGTCTAATTACAGAGAAATTAAGAGATCTTATTACCTCCATTTGAAGGAGATACTCGTAGATGTCTGAGACATAAGGACCACACATCTGAGGATCGTCAGTTCGAGCATCGATGTCGGAATCTGGTTTTAGGGCGACCGCCGTCGTCTCCGGCGTAATATCCGGCGAGATAACGATCGGAGCTGTTTTGAGATTGATTGGAGACCAAAGAGAGTTTTTGTGTTTCTGGGTAATTCATTTCTGATTCAGATTGGGAACATTGAGAAGCTCAACAAGAACTACTCTCTTTTTGGTGACTCGATCTTCGTCGGAGGACTTAGCTGATTCTCAGACATGGTTGAGGGATTGAAGAGGAGGCAAGAGAGAAAGAAGGAAGATTAGAGAGAGAGAGTGAGATTGGGATTTGGTTGGGAGGAAGAAGTGAAGGTGAGGAGGGGAAGAAAAAGGGAAGAGAGGAAGCGCCATTTCTGTAATTTTTGAGCGCTTTGAGAATTTGGGATTTTGAGTTTTTTTGGGGTCAAACTAAATTTTGGAGGTACGAAACATATGAAATTTGTTTTGGCAGTTTTTTTTTTTTTGTTTTTTCAGATTTGTTCGAAATTATTTTGACCGGTTAGATTTTCACGTGGTGGTTTTCGATTGGAATAATAAATTTCACATTTTTTTTATACAAAACACTATTTTATAGGGTCAATTTGCTAGTAGCAAAGAAAAAATTAATAATTGAGGAAGTAACAATGTGGCATATGTGGCAAATTATTAACCTTTAGATTTAAGTTTAATTTGCTAGTTTATATGTTATTGTTTTTTTTCATGGTTATTGCACACAATTTTCCTTTTACTCGTATATATATATATATATATATTATTTTTTTTTCAAAAAAAAATACTAAGTTTTTCGACGATTGTTTTCTTCTCCCAGGCTATTCTATTAAAGTTTTAAAATATTTTAGAGTTATTTAGATAGATAACAATAGATTGTTGCATATTTAGGAAAATGACAAAATTTTTGGGGATTTTTTTAGAAAATAATAGGTGGGTTTGTTAATCTTTTTGCTATTTGGTCAATTACCCTATAATTCTTTGATATACTAGTCAATTACTCAATATTTTAAAAGTTGTTAAATAAATAAATAAAATAAAAAATATATATATAAACATTCTTATTGGAAAATACGATTCTCATCATACTTTTATCTGTTTTGTTATCATTTTCTTCCTAAATATTTTGAGAATATATGAATCAGTTAATTGTAAAAAAAATCTCAATGCCAGTTTCAAAATTTAAAAACTGAAAATAGTTGAAGTTTATTTAAATATCGACTGTGTATTTCAGTACATTATTTTATGCATCTACCGAATAAAACCAACCAATCAATGTAAGACTCGTCTCACTTTCGAAACCGACGGTCCAAAACTGATACTTTTCTCAAACTCAAAAAAAAACAAAAAAAATCACCATTTCCTCTCTTCATTTTTGTTCTTTCCAAATCCCTAAATTTCACTTTGAAAAAAAAAATGGCAGAAACCGCCGATACAATCAGCACCACCGTCTCACCACCACCGGAATCCGAAGCTTCCTCCACCACATTACCTTCAATGCCAGATCCCACATCCGAAGAAGCTTCCAAAGACACAGATCTGAAAACTGAATCATCACCGGAGAAGAAACTCGGAGGAATCTCTCTCCGCATTTGGCCACCGACGCAGAAAACTCGCGACGCCGTTCTAAAACGCCTCGTCGAGACGCTATCAACCGAATCGATCCTCTCTAAGCGATACGGAACTCTCAAATCTGAGGAAGCGAACGAAGTTGCGAAATCGATCGAGGAGAAAGCTTACGACGTCGCATCGAGTGCGGTTTCGAGTGACGAAGACGGGATCGAGATTCTTCAGGTTTATTCGAAGGAGATTAGTAAACGTATGCTTGATTCGGTTAAGGCTAGATCTGTGGCTGGAAATGAAACTGAGTCGGTTAACGAATCTGTGGCTGATGATGATGCTGCTGCTCCTGAGTCTGTGAAATCTGAGGCTTGAAAGATTTGGTATCTTTTCTCTATTAATAATCTGCATTTTAGGATTTGCTTTTGGTAGATTTATATGTTATGATGAGATCTGTTCTTGTAATGACTAATGGATTTGGATTTTCGTATGGTATTGGTATGCTTATTTGAAGATGTTCGTACTTTCTAATATATGAATGTTTCTTCATTTACTTTTATGGGTTTTTTATTGTTGTTATTATCAGTAATGCTTCATTTTTGTGATCTTTGTTGATAAATTGTTTACCTTCTATAAATGTTTTGATTGTTTTGCTTAATGGTTGCAGTATTATCTTGTTTTGATCTTTGTGAATGTTGGAACCATGTGTTTATTGTTTGATTTCTCTAAACACATTTGCATAATTTCTATTTTGAAATTGGGGTTTTGGTATTTTCTTAAACTTATTATTAGGATTTTGCTGAACTTTTTTTTTGTGAGTTGAAAGCATTTTGTAAATGTTGTATTTCCTTTTCAAATCTTGAAGTAACTATTTTGATTTAGCCTGATTACATCAAAACTTGGAAATAACATTGCCTATACGTTTCTTATTGTGATTATTGCGCATTTGGTTATGATAGTTTGTTTTCTCTCTATTTCTCTTTTTAACTCGAAGTTGCACAATCAGCTAATATCAAATGGCTAATTGTTTATTGAACTGAAGACTATTAAATATAAACCCTTTTGCATCTCCTGTTATGCTTTGTTTACATTTGATAATCTAAGAACACAACTATTTTCCTTTGTTGCTTTGATTTTCTTTCTAAACTCAGAGGAATGTGTTTCGAGTTCATTGATCTCCGTAATTGTTTAATTTCAGTAGTCTTCCAAACAAATTCACTCATTCTTTGATTATCTCTCTAGCCCTCTTTGAAGCTTCAAGGTAGTTGTTGTTAGTTCTTCCCAATTCCATTCAATTTTGTTACGAATTTTTCTCATCAGCTCGAGAATACGTATCTGTAAACCTAATGATACGCATCATGATTCAAGATGTAATGCTAGATTTAATAGTATGGTAGCTACTTGGTTGATGAATTCAAGATTTTGTTGAATATGTCTAGTGCTAAAAGTCATATATCATTTATGGATTACCAATATGCGGTTTTATGTCCCATCAAAAAAATAACTTAGTGTTTCATGTTCAGTTTTAAATTTCATAAAATTCATTCATAAGACATAAAATGAAGCATTCCTTCACGGTTATGTAAGTTTCCGATATGGTGTAAGTTTCCGATATGGTCGAAAGCTTCGTTGGTTCCGCAGGCATTTTCCATTTCGCATGGAGATGTTTTTAAAAAGATTAATGAAACTAAGAAAATGAGTAATAGTTAAGGCAAACAGAGGAATATATCAAAACAACTCAAGAAGAGAAACAAAAGTGTAGTAAAGCCTTCGACTCAAAGTCTCAACTAGACACTTCTCCAACAACCGAACTAAAGTTTAAGTGTGTCAAAGACTCCAAATTAGACAGAGACTTTGATGTTAAGATCGATGTCAATCATCCATACGATGCTACAATGTAATCTAGTATAAGAAGAAGAGTTATATCCTTGTGGTTCGTACTTTGTACTGCGATAATCATATATTCATGTTAATTTGTAGTGTTTTACATACTGCAACACTTACAGAATGGGATATAAAACAACTTGTGTAAAGAGTTATTTTCCAAATCATCACCTCAAAATAAGATTGAGGTGAAAGCCCTGGTGGTAAACATATGATTTAATGTGTCAACACCAAGTATGTGATTCAATTCTATGAGTTAAAACCACATACCATAAGTGAAAACATAAATTAGTACAGTAAAACCTCTATAAATTAATACTCGATAAATTAATAATCACTATAAATTAATAAAATTTTCCGGTCCAGAGTCGGGTCAATGTAAAAATTAGCAAAATTCGATAAGATAATAAGATAATTATTATTTTTGAAAATCCTATGTAAAATATGGTCATAAGAACATCATAAATTAATAATTATAAATCATAGGTATAATATATATAACTAAGAAGACTTAGTAATACATGACTCCAATATTGTTAGTTTTTTTCTTAAAGTTGGAATTACGTTGAAGCTTAACTCTTTTTTTTTTTTATTGCATCAACCTTATTGCATCAACAATTTATTGTATTGTCTTCTCAAGTGTGAGTGAGATTTTGTACCTCTTGACTAATTTTTAGATTAAAATTTTCTTCAAACTACGTTTGCAAGTCTTTTGGGATGCATGACATGATCTCTTTTGTACTCACATAACTCTTCGGACATCTAATATGTCATTATTGATTTCGTAATAAATCTTAGCTGGGAAGCCATTGCAAATTATGGCTTTGAAACAATGATATAATATTAAACATGAAGAATGCTTAATCAAAAACCTAAGAAGAATATTGAAACAACTAAAATTTCGTACATACAAGATAAAATATCATTTAGTAAAAGAAAAATTGATATAAAATATGTAAAAATCAAACATTTTGAAAATTTAAGTAAAATATTATTTACTAGAATATGAACTTTAGAGAAAATTTCCATTTTAAAATAAAATAATTTTGTTAAGATTAGAAATTGAAAAGGTATCTCTATAAATTAATTATCGATTAATTAATATCTCTCTAAATTAATAAATTTGCAAAGTCCCAATATTATTAATTTATAGAGGTTTTACTGTATATAAGAGATGTGAACCAATCCATTTATTGTTAATTGATATTTGAGTCGAGAGTCGATGAAATTTAGCATAATATAATTGGAGCTAAGTTTGTTGATCCATATAGCATTTTAAAAGTGAGATTTAATTTGAGATGAGCTAATTGAAAAATCATCATCTCGAAATAACATATTAAAATTTTACATGGAAAGTGAGAAACGCTCCAAATATTATATATATGAACATGGACTGATTCACGCATTAGTAATTCATTGTGAACTGGAACTCGAAACTAGATAATACAAGTGATTGTAGATTAATGACGGTAAGCTAACAATAAGTGTCCACCATAGTGTATTTAGAACAATTCATCTTAGTCATGGTTGTAAAAGTAGAAATTTCTACCTTGAATGTGATCATGTTTATAATGAATTTTTGTGATACATATCCAAATATCGTCCGTTAAACCTGTCGTGTAATTATGTGTTGAAGTTTTTTTGTTTACTCTTAAAAAGAATAAAACTCCAAAATATCTAATGATAACGTAAAGACAAAATACCTTTCAACACTTAACTCCTAACCGAGCTCAATGTCTTAGACCATAATTAATTAATTTACACTATTTTTTCCATGAAGAATAGTTAATAATATGTGATTCTACTCGTTTCGACTCAGCTGGAAATTTATATAATTAATAAATCTAATATAGTAGTAGTTAGAAAATTCTTTTGTCCCATTTTTCTAATAAACTTTTTCGTCTGCTTTCTGTCGTTGATTTTGTTAGCGACCTTTTATGTATTCCATTCTATTACAAAAAAAAACTTAACGTTTGTGTAACTTACTTGTCCAAACAAAACGGCAGTATTTACATGACATTGAATCAATCAACTGTTTGTTTTTCTTTTGCAATGAAAAGAATTCGCTTGGATACACACTCATGCAAAAATCTTTTTATATACTATGCAAAGGCAAAATTGAAATATATATATATCATTGGTCATTAGTGTTCTCGTCCTCTCATGTTTTACTTTACTTACCAAACTTTTTTTTTTTTAAACTAAACTGCGGAACTCATAAATCAATTAAATCTCAATACAATAATCCAATAACTCCATAATAATTCAAATACTAATTTCCGGAATGAATAAATAACAATCTAGCAACCTATGACTACAAACTCACTAGACCAACCATAACAAAACATACATCCTATCATCATCTCGTCCCAACCATGATTCCACGATCTCAAACTTTACTTTACTTCTGCAACACATGGAAAAAAGGAGTTGCGTGAGTATTATCACAAATACTCAGTGAAGCGGTCATCCCGCCTACCGATTACATAATAGGGAAATAACATGTCAATTACTACGTGAACAATCATCATTCAGCAGATATGCAACAATCAACAATTATGCAATTTTCACAATTTATCAAGTGGTGTCGATCGACACTCCTCCTGGGTGTCGATCGACACTCCAATTTCAAAACCAAATCTCGCGATCAAAAAAAGTGGTGTCAATCGACACTACCACTAGGTGTCGATCGACACCTCTCGCAGAAACCGAATCCGAGTCAAATCATCTCGCAGACTCGATTCGTTTCCTTCTACAAGATCAAACTCGACCAAGCCACAACATATCACACGAAAAACACAGGAATATCAATTATAATCATCACAAATCAATCACTCAATATCCTAACAAACTAGTCCCGTAACCGCGACCACGCACTCACCTCGATTTCGAATTAAAAAGGGGAAAAGAACGAACGAACGAGGAACGACGATGAACAGCGACGAATCAAGGCTGAAACTTGCAGGAACGAAACCCTAACGCCACTAGCTACGTAGCACGGTTATCTCTACGCTCGAGGAATCACACGAGAAAGTTTCCGAGGGATTTCTTTGCAACAATCCTTCGAAAACTCTCACGATCTTTTCTCTGCCTCTCTCACACGATTTCTCTCATCCAAAAACAGCCACAAGTCTGATAAGAGACTTAAATACGGAGGCCCTAGGTTTATTCCTTTAAACCGAACCAAACCGCGATCAAAAATCTAAAAACCCGATTCTGCAATAACTGGTGTCGATCGACACCCTCACTAAAAAGCACTTATTTGGTTTCGGGATGTTACAACTTCTGTCTAACTACTCTCTTTACAGTTCGACAGTTATAAGAGAAAAAAACAAAGGATGAATTAACAACGAAAGTGAGCATGATGCTCTGCTTGCGTGTTTTCTTTTCTTATAATATTTGCAACAACCCTCGAAATTTCAAAAGGGGCTTTCTTTTCTTATAATATTTGCAACAACCCTCGAAATTTCAAAAGGGGCTTGGACCTTTCAACAATGAACTAGCTCATACGTTTTTTTTTTGTTATTGAATTTAGGAAAACAATTTTATTGCTTCCCTTCCAGCATTAAATAAGCACTATATTTGGATTGACCAATGCATCTTTTTTCTCACCGACGCAAAATGTTGTCTGTACAAACTTACTTATGCTTGGGGTCGATGTATTAGATAAAATAATCCAAATTTTGGCCAAATCTAAAGTTAGATGGAACATAAGTAGTAAATAAGATCCTGAATCTAAAGCTAGATGGAACATAAAGTAATAAACAAAATATATGAGTTAGTCCATTCAGTGCTAAGTTATTTTGAGTTGAAATTTTGGGTTAAGTTTAATAACAAAGAATTAAAGGGAAATTAGGAAAATTAAAAAAAAAAATTGGGATTCCTTAGCAAAACAGTAGGTGGTTTAGCTTAAATTTTTGTCATTTTTCTGATTTTCTTATAATTTTTCGTTATACAATCCAATTTTCTAAAATTCTAAAACTTCGCATAGTAATCGTTATTAGGTTTATATATTAATCCAAGTATAGTTTTTCAAGATGTCGAGAAGAGTCATCATTTCGAATGAACAAGTTAAGGTCCACATCAAAAGTTAGAAATAGTCCAAAACAATATATATGAGAAATTGGCTAATCGACTTATTATTAACTGATTTTGAGTTGAAGTTCATGAAACTCAACACCTAAAAAATATAAATAAATTCAGATTGATGGAAGCAAGTTAGCCATAAATTAATCTTCGGCGTGGTGAATATAAAACCAAATTTTTATATTTTGTATGTTAAAAGTAGAAGTTTCTTTCCCGGACATGGTAAATATAGAATCGTATGTACTGAATTTTTGTGGCGTGGGTAGAAAATATTGTCCGCAAAAATGCCGTATTTTTATAGGTTGAAAATGTTAAATTCGTTGGTAGTAGGAATCAAAGTCAAAGTATCTAATGATAACGTAAATACAACCAAAAAAGGACATGGACCTTTCAGCACTAACCAAGCTCAATGCCTTAAATCATAATTAATTAATTTACACAAATATTTTCAACAAAGAAAGTCAATAATCTGAATATTTTTCTGGTATTCCACTCTTTTCCGACTCAACGGGAAATTTCTTTAACGAAGATATCTTTTATTTTAGTAATTGAAAAATTCGGTTGGCCTTATAGTAACATCTTCTTCCGCTTTCTGTTGTTCCTTTTGTTTGGACATTTTAAACGATACCATAAATAAACTATATTCCTTTGTATTCCATTCCATTAAAGAAAAAATCAAACCTTTACATTGTATAACGACTTGTGCAAAGCCAGTAACTAGGCTTCGGATTAGTGATTACATAGCATTGAATCAATCAATTGTATTTTCTTCTTTTGCAATGAAAAAAAGAAAACTTAAATACACTCATCCACAAATCTTTATATGTATATGCAAAGGGAAAAAAATGAAAAAAACAATATCAATGGTCATTAATAATTAGTGTCCTCGTCCTCGCCTGCTCGGGCCAGACGCTAATCGGAAAGCCAAACTTCTCATCAAAGGACGGTTGCTCGAACTATTCGCCGAGCCTGAGAAAAAGCCAAAACCACCACCGTCTATTGTTGCGGTCGTGGTTTGATCACAGCCGTTGGTTTGCTCTGTTCTCAAGGCTCTGCAATCAACTCCTCCAATAATCAAAGAAATCTCCACCAAGAACATGATGCAAAACACGATCAAAATATTCTTCATCTCCATCGATCTTTGAGTTTCACTTCGATTTATAACTTTTCTCTAGTGAGAATAAAAATTTGGTTTGTGAAAAGAATTGTTATGTTATGTTATGTAATGAAGGGCTTGTGTGTGGTTTATATATATAATTGTGTGCTGGTGCGTGTGTAAGCAAAGGGTATTTATTGACCAATTGATGTTGGACTAATTGATTTGGACTTCGCCTTTTCTTTATATTAGTATATACTATTGTTTCTGTGGGTCATTGAATATTTCAGGTTTCATCTTTTTTTAAATGTGGATTCATATCAATGTGGAAGATTTGATGAGTTTTCTCCAACCTAATTTGAGCGAGAGGTATTTGTTAGACTATGACTTTGAAAAAGAAAATTAAATAATTTTAGTAAATAGTAATGATAAAAACAGGAATATCATTGCACAAAATTACAAAACGTTGTAAAAAGTGGAATTTTATATCGTAGTTGTGTCATAATGTGGAGACAAATTTATTGTTGAACGAACGAAACTAACAAAGAAGCGTTGAATGAAATAAAAAGTCTTTAAGGAGTGTTGTGTGATGAGTTGTTCACTTTTGACTTTTGTCCGACGTTGGTTTTCTTTCATCTTACGATGAATAAGTCACCTTCGTCGGGAGGGGCAAAATGGTAATTAAAAGCAAATCCTTTTCTATTCTTTTTGGTTGTCTAAAGTCACTCATCACATGCTACACTCGTTAACGTGTTTTGCCTTTTTGTTTTTGTCCGTTGCCATGCACCGTGCATAGCTTCAATTTTTTTTAGCAAATTTTCGGTTTGGGACAAATTGCTACAAAATATGAGTTCTGAGTATACGTTCGTCGGTATTTGGATTCTCTAGCAATGTGTAGCTAATTTGCCATAACTTTCTACACCGGTTTATTGTCGCAAATGTTTTGTGATAATGTGATACAAAATACCACAAAACCAGTGAAGAAAAAACCCACAAATTGCAACGAGCCTGTCGAAGCTAATTGGCACAGAGGGCTTCAAAATTTTTGAATCTAATATGGTACAGATTATATTGTTACAAAGCCAATGTAATTAATAAAACAAATATATGATAAAATTTATATTATTAATATGAATATTATCTTTTACAATCTATAATGTAAGCTAATCTGTGATTCCAAAACCCATGAATCGTTACATAGAAGAGAGACGAAGGTTGTTTCCCAAAAGCACCAAGGTTCAGGGTTTTTGCGATTACTTCATGAGCCTTCTGATCCTGTACCAAGGGACCAAGAGAATTGTTATCTATGATGACTATTGCAATAACTTATACAATATCACTGTTGTTGAAAAATCGTACCTTTATCAACAAAGAAATATGCTAGATGTTGTGAACATCTTGGAGAGATAAAGATACTTTGAATCTGAAAATAAAAAGAGTGGAAGGTAATGAAAAGGAAATAAAACTGAGATAACAAGTGAAACTAAAACAGGATGCATCATACCTGAACATAGCAAAACAGAGATAGCTTTGCTTGTGCATTCTCTGTTAGGCAGGGGTCTTACGTAAATCAATCTTTGAATTTACAAGTAAATCGTAACATTCTCATCAAGTAGCTAATTAGAAATTAGAGAAGGAAAAGAGTTTGAAGTTTCTAACAGAACAAGTGAAGAAGAAACCAAAACGAAAAAGTAAATTAACCTTGGGTTGCGACATGCTATGATATTAGGGGTTAAGCCCAAGCCTCTTAGATCTTGAATGCTATGCTGTGTTGGTTTTGAATTCTGAAATTAAGAGACCAAAACAAATGAAGTGTCCCCTATCACTGCATTTCGTGGTTCTAAACTCACCAGCGAAGACATTACTGTGCTTGCCTATAAACCATTGTTACTTGAGAACAATGATGAACAAACAAAATCAAAAAAGTAAAACTATATCGATCCTTTGGAACCAATATAGAAACTCTACACAAACTAACCTTATGAGCAGGACTTGACTATAACCAATCTGAGAATAGAAAGCAGCTTCTGTGTAGTCCTGTTGCGATCACTGTCAAGAACATAAATTAACCAAATTAGATGCATTAAACAAAAACTAAATGATTGATCTTTTTACCAGCAATTAGAATGAGAGCGTTGATGACAAGCCTAAATCAAATATTTCATCAATCCTAATTTAGTTAAGCCTAAAACTCAATCCCTCTCGAAGATCTATGGTCTGAACTCTGTCCCAAGCACAACCTACGATCTATCAGATAACGAAGGACCTGAATCAATTCAAAATCGTTAGATCGAAGAAATCAGAGCGTGGTTTTGAACTTACCAGAGATACCAACTATACAGTAGACGAGAGAAAGCCCAAGCGATTCCGACAGAAGATCAGTGAATCATCGATTCCGGCTCTCCATAAATACCACGAAGCAAGCTCGTCGGGCTAGAACAATCGGTGGCTCTGAGCCGATGTTCCGATCGCTGGCTTCTTGGCCTTCCATCTCCGATCTCTCCCTCTATAGAATTTTCTTTCTTTTTTTTCACTGTGTGGCCGCTTCTCTAGGTCAAGAAAGAAAAAGAGAGAGTTGCGATATTTTGTTTACAACTGAATAATGGTGTACGAGGGAAACCTATTTTTTGATGGTCTCAAAACTTAAAAAAATACAGATTACAGAGTTTTAATTTCGGGGCATTAGAAAAAAATATTATTTGGTTTAGAGTAAATTTAACTAAAATCTCATGTTTTAATTTTGGGATATATTCACTTATTTTTGTTACAATTAAATTAGTACCAATTGTGATTACTTGCAACAAAATATCTACAAACATAGTTCGTAACTGTTTGCTATAAAAAAGTTTGTAGTTACTTGTAACATATGCTATATATTGCTTCACAACTATTTGTCGCAAAATTTTCTACGCATTTTTTGTTACTTTTTGAAGCAATCTTGCTACAGAAAATAAATTTGTAGTTATATGTATCAAATTACCTACAAATAGTTTCAAACTTGCTACGCATAAATAATTAATAAAATTAGTAGCAAATTGTAATTTTTTGTAGCTAAAATTTGCTACGAAATTATTTAGTAGCAAAAAATGTAGCTATATTGTTTTATTCTTGTAGTGTTTGGATTGACGAGGAAATCTAATCAATATATAAATATGAGTTAATCCACTCATTGTCAATTGGTTATGAGTTAAAAGCCCATATTCTAACATTGCATCAGAGCCCACGATCCATACAATCCAAATTGGTCCATCGATCCTTGCCTGAATATTCCGAGATTAACGGCCAAAGAGTCATCATCTCGAGGGGACGTATTAGGACAAAAATTCCACATCGGAAGTTGGAAGGAAATCTAAACAATATATAAGGGATATGAGTCAATTCACTCTTTGCCAATTGATTATAAGTTGGAAGCCCATACTTAACAGTTTATACCAAGAAAAGAGATACCTCATGAAATCAAATTCCAGAAACTTCAGACTTTTTAACATTGTTTACTAGGATTACAAGCTTTACTTTTTCTTTTTTTTTTGCTAAGAATGTTAATATCATATTAATGAAGGGTTTGGAGCAACAAGATTGCTACCAAATTCATTGTTTCCTTGGCAAAAAAGAATTAAAAACATGGAGAACAAATACATTGAGAAATTTACACAGCCATATTGAAAAGATTACCTGATCCATAGGGACATGAAGCAGCCAAAGCGGCTTACAAGCTTTACTTCCTAAGAGGCTTCGGTAGTTTCAAAATCTTTGATTTTTGGGGAGAGTTTCTGCAAGAAACCTTTCAATGTAGTGTGTTAGGTGTTCGTCCTACACTAAGTAAGTATACACAAAGCTGAAAAACAAAATCAGACTAGCAAATGTGTTACCAGGAATCGTACTTGTGTTTATTGTGACAAAGAAAAGCTTATATTGGCGTTGAGATAAATATTAGTAAATTTTCTCCTAACAACAGTCTAAGACAGAAATGTATTAAAATCTACTGGAACAATTATATATATATATATGGAGATCCGACAACAACAACATTTGGGATTTCTTTTTCAGATGCATAAGCTGCAAGGGAATGAACGACAATGAACAAATTTCTGAAACATTTTCTTTTGTGAAAGTTTACATATCATATGAATAATTATAGTATTATTAGAGTTTACAATTTCTGAAACATTTTTTTTATGAAAGGTTACATCTCAATTAGTTTTACATATTCATATCTTTCTAGTCTCAAAATTGTTGTGTACTATTCTCTTGTGGAAGTTTTACATTCTTTTTACTTGCTCTTCAGAAAAAATCTACTAATGGTTTTGAGAAAATTTTAATCCAGACATGAATTTCCTAATATAGTAATTAATTGTGTTTTATGTGCAATTGTTTTTTTGTTTTTTTGTTTTTTATGTGCAATTTTTTGGAAACAGTTTAAAAACAATAGCTTTTCGAATGTGTACCTTCATTTGTAGAGTCTGTCTTGGAAATCACTTTGGTACATGATGGATGGTTCTAATAAGCTTTAAATCATAAATTCAAGAAGTTTATGATTGAGCATGCATTGTAAATATTCATATGATAATTATGAATTTATGATCCTATTATTATTAAGGAGATACAAGGTGTATAATATTTATAATGAGGAGGGCATTCATTTGCAATGAAAAGATTCAACCCCTTTCCTACCAACTTGTGCAAATTATCTTCTTTCTTGACACTATAATTCACGATTTGTCTGCTTCTATTAATGTCAAAATGATGATTTGAGCCCGCCCGCCCGGTGCTAACAAAAAATAATTCGTCAGAGATTCTTGACATTCTACAATTAAAATTTAACCGGAGTGGTTTCGATTACTAATTTACTTCCCGGGCATCCTTCACATTCTCAATATGAGAAGTCATCTTGACTCGAACTCTTTATAGAAAGGAGAAGGCACTTATATGAGCAAAGATTTTAGTCCACTTAATTGAATTCAAATTGTTGACCGCTTTGTAATTCTAGTTATGTTTTTAAAATATTTTCTTGGCAACTTTGACCCAAATTCTCAATATTTCCCAGCTAATTAATAAGTTACCCAAATCACCACCCAATACATACTATAAATCCTATGAAAAATAAATTAGATTTCTCACTGGAGAACCAAAAACAAAAATCGTACCTAAAAATGAAGGTTTTTGTTAAATTTTTATTATTGGTTTTATTGCTTGCCGGCGTCTTCCGTAAGTATACATAACCTACATATCTATTTACCAATAATTAAACTAATCGTTGTTAATAAAACACATTTTCAAGAGCGAAGGAAAAGAGTAAAGTATATCAATTGGAAACTGATGCTAGTTTTGTGTACTTTTATTTTCTTTAGTTATATGTTGCTTTTTAGTATTTTATTTTTAATCTCATTTTGTAATAGTTTTTGTTGTGTCTTTAAGGACAAAATTCTGCGGTCGACGAATATTGTGAATCAGACGATGATTGTAAGCGGATATGCAGAGGAGGGTATTGTGACGGTGAAGTGTGTTGGTGTCCTTATAAACAACATTGTATATCCGAACATAAAGATTGTGGTGGAGGAGGACCTCCACCTCGCCGAGTTAATACAAATACAATATATTTTGAGTATAAGTTATTTGTTGAAAAAAATTCTTAAGAATTTGATGTGATCATTTGTCGCTAATCATAGGTATATGGATATAATATTAAATTATTTATATGATAAATTAATATGGATTGTGATAATACAAATTCAAACATATAAAGAGTAATTTGAAACAAATGTATTTTATTTTGGGTTAATTTGCTAGATAACCAAAAAAAAATTTATAATACAAAAGCTAACTAAAAACCCTAAATCTAATGGTTAGAAATTGCCACATAGGTAAGTTTTAGTTAGATTTTGAATTATAATTTTTTTTTGAGTTATACAACTAATTATCCCTTTTATTTTCCACAATTTTTTTATAATCCTAAAAGTAATTCATAATTCCAAAAGAAACATTTTCATGAATGTTAGATGCTGTTCTCAAAGAAAAAAATAGATTAAGGAAAGATACCAAAGGGCTCGATTGGTTTACATGCAACAAATGCGTATTTCCAAAAACAAGCATTTGCAACAATATTGATCAGTTGTAATAATTTGAAATAATAATCTTATCGAAGTAAAAATACATGTATTTATAGGAATTAGTTATTAGTAATTTATTTTAAGAATATTATAATTTTTTTAAAAAATCTAAAATATACATAAAGAATTATAGAATCTACAAACGTGAATATATCAAACATTAAATCTTAAAGGTTATAAAAAAACATATAATTGATTTTAAATCATTGATCCAACAATACTTCCTTACTCAGTCTAGTAACAACTTACAGTATCGACCACTTTGTCACTCCAATTATGTGTCTAAAGTATTGTCTTGTCAACTATAACCAAAATTTTCAATATTTCCTAGCTAATTATTAAGTTACTAAAATTACTGCTTATTACACTGTTTTTTTCAAAATTTTAAAACAAGATCCTAAAATATCAAAGATTATCTCGACCACATTTCTCAAAAAAGCATATTGAATAACTAATTATGGGTTTTGGGGATCATGACCTTCACCTTTAAATTCTTGTAGATGATATCGAGGACTTCTAAACGAAGTTACAAAGCGAGAACTTCTGAACGAAGATAAAAAGCTTTGACGGTTGAAAAACTCGCATCTACTACATAAAAGTTTCTTGAAAATAAATAAGCAAATAATTAAAGAATTATTTATTGAGAAAAATCTTGTAATTTTTCTATGAACTACAATTTAAGCACATACCTTATGAAACTTCTAATCTAGAAGCGTTCCTTGCTAAAGAATTACAAATGTTATTGAATCATGAGCTACACCTTCCTATCCACTAAGGATATATATGCATTGTAGATAATATTTACAAGTAGCCAAGACATTTTGTGAGACAAGTTGTTTTACGATTACGATAGCTAGCCATATCACATTTTGCATCCTTGTAAAGATATGTGTCCCATCAATAGCTCCAATACAATTCTATAATAATCAGGTTGAGCTCACCATTTCTTTTTTAAATGTGTAAACAAAACATAAATTACTTGACAAAAAAAGCAGAACTTATTTGTTGAAGTATACATGTATCTTGAAGTTGAAGGACGGATAAAACCTTGTGCTCTCTCATATGTTAGACAAATGCCATACTACGTGGGACATTTAATAAAGATAATAAAACTTGTTGGGCATGGAAACAAAATTTTGTTCACCTTTTGCTTATTTAGCTTTTCCTGGTCTTTTAGATATTTTACCCTGCATACAAAATGAGTAGGCTTAGCAAAGGATGTGAATATGCTAATTCAAAGGCATTCTCAAGCTTCTGGCAAACATTGCGATAGTCAGAAGAATTTTGTCGAGGTTTACACAAATCATCCTCCAGTGTAGCGACTTTTGCACACAATTTTTTTTGCGACTTGGATACAAAATAAAAACAAAGTTACATTACATGATATATCCCCTAACATGCTTTTTTGTATTAGAGCTATAACCCAAGATAATGCATTCAAGCCCATTAGCTTATGTTATTAGGATTTTTCCAACAAGATTGTTTCATACCATGTAATCACATTTATGAATATAACCTTTGAGCAACTCTCCTCTTTCCCCTTCATGAAACTAATCCAAATATCTATTTGATCTTGGTGACAATATACAATCTTTTCTTTTTCTCCTTTGTTTTTGTCTTTGAATAAAGCTCTGTGAGCTATTTTTCTTTATCAATCTCATTTTCATCTTAATAAGCTTTTTAAGAGTATAAATGATATTTCTTTGATTCCACTCACACTTTGACCAATACGTATAATATCTTGTGAATGTCTCCACAATTAACATATATAGGATATGGTTATCCGAACATATATTTTTTAAAGAAGTAATGTGTGATAAGCCCTACGATTTTCTAAGATATTTTTAATTCAAAAAATGTAAATGTGAAATATTTCCAAATACCCGTAGCGACCTTGCGAATGGTTAAGCACGCAAACACGTTCCTGTAAGCTGTGGTTACACGTATATGGCCTATAATTCTTACAAGATTAACTTCTTCAATTCTTTTTTTTTTTTGGAATAAATCTAAGTTACATTTTAGTTGACCTTGCACATCTAGAAGTAGAAAAGCATATATCGGACAAATATTAGGCGTGACCACGGAAATAATTATGGGTGAATTAGCTAAATAACCAAAAACTATATACAAAATTAAGGGAAGTATGTAAAATTGTTGGGATTCCTTTAGAAAACAGTAGAAGGTTTTATATATACACCGAAGATTCCTATATGTTTACGAATGCAAATTCTCAATAATTATCCGTTCAAAATGGTCCATTTTATTTAAATGGATACGTAAAAATGAAACGTGTTATCTAAATTACATATATGATCCAAAATACGAATGACATACAATTTTCCTTGGACATGTATATTCTCTCTTAATAAAATAGATGAGAAAAGACAAAACAAAAAGAAGTAAGTGTTTTATTGTCACAAGCTAAAGCCCAAAGCATTTATTTAATTAAACAAGTGGAGTAAACTAAAAAAATAAACAGAGTTGAAGTACCCATTTCGAAAATGAAACAATTCGAGTATTTTAAATTCGGACGGAATCGTATATAATATAGAGACAAATAATGGGTAACTTGTAAGACTTTAAATATAGTATCTTCAAATACTTTTCACAAAAATAATAGTTTCTTTCTTCTATATGATCAGAAGAATCTCGGCGTAAATAGATAGAATCCTATCCAGGCGCGTGAGATTAGCCTATCGTTTTACGCGCTCCAAATTGTGTGGACATGGCCACTTTTGGTTGGGTTTGCCGATCAGAATCTCACACCCACTTGACGTCATCTCTTCCTTCCCATATTTTGTCTAACCAATAATTGAGACTCCACATTTATGGATTTTTCATTTTGACGCCATCACTTTTCCTTTATCCGTTTAACTGCCTGCCCATCGCATCCGACTCCCAAAGAGCTAGTTGCTAACTTTCCAATTACGATTTTGAAATGAATGAGATGGACTGTGAGTAGTGACAAAAAACCATAATACATAAGTTTGTAATCAGATTCAAAGCATATCAATAAATCTACATAAAGAAAAGGCTATATTTTAGAGCTAACAAAATAAGTCATTTGGATTTGACATTTAAAATTTTAATGGTTTAGTATTTAGAATATTTTTGTTGATTTATTTAAGTATGGATACCGAAAAAGTATTTATTAAAAAAATTTATTTGATTCTGATTCAATATTCATATAAGTTTGTTTTGTTTCCCATTCAGGTCAGATTCAATTGGTTTATGTTGATTAAACATTCAAGTGAAAAAAAAATCAGAACTAAATACCATTATTTTAGATTTCATATTTGTCGTATTATTGAAAATCAAGAACAACGACTAAATAAACACAAAGAGAAAAAGAAAAAAAAAAAAACTCCCCAAAAAAAATATTTCGATATATCTCATATCACTTTATAAAAACCCGACCACCCATCTAGTATTGTCCATCGAACAATCGTTCTTCTTCATCATCTTCTCTTCTTTCTTCTCCAAAAAGAAACCTTTCTATCACTCAAAAAAACAAAATGGGGTTACTTAACCCATCTATGGCGATCCTCTTTCTATCAATGATCGCCGTTGCATCGGCGATCGACATGTCCATCATCTCCTACGACGAGACTCATGGTCTCGCCGTCGGTGGCCGTAGCGACGCCGAAGTAGCAAAGATCTACGAGGCGTGGCTTGTGAAACACGGCAAGAAGATTTCGGAGAATTCTCTTGTGGAGAAAGATCGACGTTTTCAGATCTTTAAAGACAATCTCCGATTCATCGATGAACATAACTCGAAGAACTTGAGTTATAAGTTGGGTTTGACTCGGTTCGCTGATTTAACCAACGAAGAGTTTAGATCCAAGTACCTTGGAGCTAAGATGATGAAGAAAGAGAAGAGAACGAGCCAGAGATACGAGGCGCGTGTCGGTGACTCGCTACCTGAGAGCGTTGACTGGAGGAAGGAAGGTGCAGTGGCCGAGGTCAAAGATCAGGGCAGTTGCGGTAAGAATTTTTTTCATTTGTCCGAATTTTAAAAATCTTGATTAGTTATATATTCTCTAAATTCTCTAGATATTAGTTATATATTCTCTAAATTTACTCTGTTTTAGTAGAGAAAATACCTATATTTGGATCAAATCTCTCTGTGAAATAGTATCTGAAACTCTGAAAGTAGTGATTAATATACTCTGATATAGTAATATCTCTGTCTGATTCTTTCAAAAGGTATTGGAAATTGAAATGACATATTTGCCCTTTCATGTTATGATGATTTTTAGGTACTTGTTGAGATAACAGAACTTGACAAGGAAAAATATGGAAAGTAATTGTAATAATTTAACAGATCATCATATGTGGAGGTTATTTCTTTATTATAGAGGACTGGTTTAAGGTTAAGTATGAATCAGGATCTTAATATATATATATATATATCATCTAGGTTGATTGACATGCCCTAAAAAATGTGGCTAGATTATACCCATACTTGCCTATTTGGTCATGTTATTGTATGTTGACTATTATGAATAAATACAACACTTTAATTTGGTTGATTATATTAACAAGTGTGTTTATTTTAGTGGTTTATCTTGTGTTTATTTTAGTGGTTTATCTTAAGCTGATGCTGATGTTGTCTTGATGATTATATGAAGTAAACTAATCTAAATCTTGTTATTTGTCATTTTGGTGATGAAGGGAGTTGTTGGGCGTTCTCAGCCATTGGATCTGTGGAAGGCATAAACAAGATCGCAACCGGAGAACTAATATCTTTGTCTGAACAAGAATTGGTCGACTGTGACACTTCATACAACGAAGGTTGTAATGGAGGTCTTATGGACTATGCTTTTGAGTTCATCATCAACAATGGTGGAATTGATTCAGAGGAAGATTATCCTTACAAGGGTGTTGATGGACGTTGTGACCAGGCCAGAGTTAGTACCTATTTTTTTTTATCAAGAATTACATTTTCGATTTGTGACAACTAATGATTTTACTTATATCACTATTGTTATGGGTTTTCTTGTTTCAGAAAAACGCTAAAGTTGTCACAATCGATTCGTACGAGGATGTGCCTACTTACAGCGAGGCTTCCTTAAAGAAAGCACTCTCTAACCAACCCATAAGCGTCGCCATTGAGGGTGGTGGTCGTGCGTTCCAGCTCTATGATTCGGTACGAATCTACTACCTTTAGTATGTTAATTGTATAATGCCAAATGCATATGGTAAGATAAATTCTGTTTTTTATTTAGAAAATGTGAAGTTTTATTCACATTTAATCTCATAAATTGGCGCTTGAAGCAATAACAAACATTTGGTTGAGAATGGAGTAGTTTTTTATTTAATTGATAATAAAGTGCGTTTGTGACCAAAAAAAAGAAGAAGAAGAAGAGAATGAAGTAGTTTTTTACAATTTCGGTCTCAAAATGTTCATATTGTTACTCACATTTATCTCTCATGTGTTGATGTGTTCTTTTTTCCTCTTGAAGGGTATATTTGATGGAACTTGTGGAACACAACTAGACCACGGTGTTTTGGCGGTTGGATATGGAACTGAGAACGGCAAAGACTATTGGATTGTGAAAAACTCATGGGGAGCTAGTTGGGGAGAGAGTGGTTACGTAAGGATGGAGCGCAACATCGCGTCCTCATCAGGGAAATGTGGAATTGCAATAGAACCATCATACCCGATCAAGACCGGCGCAAACCCGCCAAACCCGGGACCTTCACCTCCATCTCCAATCAAGCCTCCAACCCAATGTGACAGTTACTACACTTGTCCTGAGAGCAACACTTGTTGTTGTCTCTTTGAGTATGGAAAGTATTGCTTTTCTTGGGGATGTTGCCCACTAGAAGCAGCTACTTGCTGTGATGACAACTATAGTTGCTGCCCCCACGAATACCCGGTTTGTGATCTTAATCAGGGAACCTGTAAATTGGTAAGTTCTGATTCTCCAACTTTTCAACAACACATTTTAATGGTACTAATGCTTGAAACTAAACATAATTTTTGGGAATGTGTCAATTTTTCAGAGCAAGAACAGTCCGTTGAGTGTGAAGGCCTTAAAGCGCAAACCCGCAACGCCATTCTGGTCACAAGGCAGGAAGAACATTGCTTAAACAGAAGGATGGAGACACTGAACATTTGCTTCTCTAGAGAAGACTCACACTCACATGAGAGAAGACATCTCTGAAGGGATTTATCAAATGCTTTTTAATGTTGTTGTTTATGCCATAACTAGATTCAAAAAAAAATGCAGCGCTGGATTTCTTGTATATATAAAGCACTCTAAGTTTCATTCAGTTTCATTGATACAGAAAATTTATTGTTAATTAAGAAACGTTTAATATTTATGGCATTGGCTATTATCAAACTGAAAGTAGCAATTTCCTTCTATGAAATAAAGTTCTACATTTCCTTTTCAACTTGTTTTGGTATTTCAGACTTCACATTACTCTTGCTTCTTCATGAGACTTGCTCCTAGTGATTACTGATTATTGATTATATATACATATCTGGTTTCATTGGACGGTGGGCGACTAGAGATAAAAAATTTGGTTTCCCAGACTTTTTCGCATTACTGTTGCTTATTCAAGAGACTTGTCTTAGTGATTCGATTCACATATGAAAAAAAACATATATATAAATATGTGTATATGATTGTGGACGGTTGTAAAAGTATTATAAAAATTATTAAACAAACTAAAATATTAGAAACATATAAAATTAGAGCTTTATGTTGCCAAAGAAGCTACTGGATCGTCTTCAAGTAGTAATTCGAAAATTCTTTTGGTCTTCATCTCAAGACAGGAGCAAATTAAACTGGATAGCTTGGGACAAGATCACAAATCCAAAATCTATTGGAGGCTTAGGTATAAGAGACCTTAAGGATTTCAATATTGCGCTTCTGGCTAAACGGTGAGATCAGGATATAATTTGTTAAGAAGTCAGAAAGGTCAGAGTTCCTCAATACCATTCCCCCTTTTTAAGAATCTCTGGAAGCAACATTTACCCACAAAAATACAACATTTCTGGTGGAGAGCTTTACATGATGCAATACCAGTAGCAAAAAAATTGAAGCAGAGAAAGATCTTGCAGGAGAGTAATTGTTATATGTGTGGGGATGGAGAGGAAACTCTAGAGCATATGCTTTTCCAATGTCGTGTTAGCCAAGAAGTTTGGGAATTGGCCTCATTCTCAGAACCTTTCCATAGAGTCAAGAGCTCTGAGGTTTTTAAGATTATATATGGTGATTTAATTGATGCTCTTAAAGATTTCCCTAACAAGTTGACATTTTTTTATTTTGTGGGATGGCGAATATGGAAAAATAGGAATGATCTATTATTTCAAAATAAGAGATGGCCAATTCCTAGTATAATCAATAAGGCAATTTCAGAGTACCAAACATGGTTGGAAGCAAATAATCAGGAGCAATGCCTTCAAACAAACTCATCAGAGTCTTTCTGTAGAGGTAATGTTCCCAAGACACTAGACCAGTTAGCTACTCATTCATCACATCAGCTTTGTTTAGTGAATGCATCTTGGATATCTCCATATGAAAACATTGGCATTAGTTGGAGCCTTATTGATACATCTCTCCAGGAAAGAATATATGGTTCATGAGCTTTACAACCAACGATTTCTCCTTCTCAAGCAGAAGCAGAAGCTGAAGCTTTGAGAATGGCCGTGCTAGAGTTACATAAGCTTGGCTATAGGAATACAATTTTCTGTGGAGATTTCCAAGCTCTATATGGTTTCTTATAGAAAGGAAGTTGGGATATGGAGAATTTACATGTGAAGTTTTCTTCCTATAGCATAGTTTTGCATGATATAATTAGTATAGCAAAGCTTTGTAACTTCAGTTTTAGGCATGTTTCCCGCAATGTTGTTGCACATGTAGATCATTTAGCAAAACATGCTAGGTCTCATTCTCAAAGTTATGTTGTAAAATGGCCAATGTAGTGTTTCAAAGTAATGAAGTTTCTTGACGATAAAAAAAAAAAAAAAAAAGAGCTTAACTGGGTGGTCAAACTAACCTCTAAATAAATGACAAGAAACTATTGAAACACTAAAGTACTTAGGTTAAAAACTTTTTTTTTTTTTGCTAACAAAGGTTAAAAACCTGAGATTTCGCCGGATTACTCGTCGTGTATACCCGACGATTGCTTAGCTTTAGTGTTTCAGTTCTTAAACTCCGGTAATCGGAAAAGCTATGCTCTCGTTTGTCGACGGTGGATGATCGTCGAAGGACAGAATCGTTACCGTCTCTCTCTCCACGCTCGCTCAGACCTACTTCCCTCAATCCCTTCTCTATTTTCCCGATTCGATTCCGTTACTAAGCTTTCGTTGAAATGTGACCGTAGATCTGTAAGCATCGGCGACGACGCACTAGTCGAGATTTCTCTCCGGTGCCGGAATCTAAAGAGATTTAAGCTTAGAGCTTGCCGTGAGCTCACCGATTCCGGTATGGCTGCTTTCGCTAAGAATTGCAAGGATTAAAGATTTTCTCTTGTGGATCTTGTGATTTTGGTGCTAAAGGCGTTAAAGCAGTGCTCGATCATTGCTCGAGTCTCGAGGAGTTATCGGTGAAACGTCTCCGTGGATTCACCGACGTTGCTCCGGAATCGATTAGTCCAGGTGTAGCTGCTTTTTCTCTTAAGTCAATCTGCTTGAAAGAGCTTTACAATGGTCAGTGCTTTGGCTCGGTGATCGTCAGTGCGAAGAATCTCAGGTCTCTTAAGCTTTTCAAGTGTTCTGGTGATTGGGACATGGTAATTCAAGAAATGAGTGTTAAGGATCTTGGTATAGTGGAGATACATTTGGAAAAGCTAGAAGTGAGTGATTTAGCTCTCACTGCGATTTCGAATTGCTCGAAACTCGAGATTTTGCATATTGTGAAGGCAACTGAATGCACGAATCTCGGATTAGCCGTGGTTTCGGAGAGGTGTAAGCATTTGCGAAAGCTTCACATTGATGGATTTAAAGCGAATTTGATTGGGGACGAAGGGCTTGAAGCCGTGGCGAGGTTTTGTCCTCAGTTACAAGAATTGGTTCTTATCGGTGTGAATCCGACGACGTTAAGCTTAGGTTTGTTGGCTGCGAAATGTCAGAATCTTGAAAGATTGGCACTTTGGAGTTGCGAGACGTTTGGTGATCCTGAGCTTTCTTGTATTGCAGCAAAATGTCCGACTTTAAGGAAATTATGTATCAAGAACTGTCCTATTTCCGATCGGGGAATCGAAAATCTTGCAAACGGGTTTCCCGGTTTGACCAAAGTGAAAATCAAAAAGTGCAAAAAAGTGATGGGTGGGTGCGCGGATTGGTTAAGAGCGGCTAGGCCTACACTTTCGGTTAATGCGGACACTGTTGAACCAGAACATCAAGACGCAAGCAATGACGCTGTTGGAGAGTTGCAAGAGAACGGAATCGAGTTCCCTCAGTTGAACAGCCAAGTAATGGCACCAAGCATTACATCGAGGAGTAGAAGTCGGCCAGGGTGTTTCAAATCGCGTAGTGGACTGTTTAGCGGAATGAGTCTAGTAGCTTGCACTTCCAGACAAAGGGAAAGCGGGTGATTCAGCTGCATTGCTTGAAAAAAAAATTGTATATATAAATTGTATTAGATTGTTTGTTGCATAACTCAATTCCATAGAAAATCATTTCCTGTTCTCTCAATTCAACACTTACATTAGCAAAATTAACGATATATTCTAAATATATCATTTTTTTTTTGGTCAATGCTTAATTCTCATTCCTCAATTGTTTGTGTCCAAACATGGATTTAAAGTACACAAGGCTGCCTTAGCTAAGGTATGAGCCTCAAAGTTTAACGAGCGTGAAATGTAAATGAAAGATAGAGAAGAGAATCGAGATACAAGGTTTCTAATGCCAAAAAGAATTCCCGTAATCTCGTTCAGCTCCAAACCCGAGTTAAGGGTGTTGATAAGGACTTCGCAGTCCGAAAAGACTTGAAGGTCTTTAATTTGTTCCGAAGCTGCCTTTGTAAGCGCAGCTCGTAGTGCGATTGTTTCCGCCATGAGGGCTGATGGGATGAAGTTCAACGCTTTCGACCCTTGGAATATCGTACTTCCCCTCGTATCTTGTATGAGCCAACCCATTCCTCCTTGTCGAGACTCTGTTCTCCAAGCACCATCTATAAAACAAGAAAAACAGTCTTCTTTGTGCATTGGTGTGCTCACGTTGCTTCTCTTGATTAAAACGTTCGGTTGTATGTTTGCTTCTTGCCATTCTCTAGCCTCCTTGATTGCATTTGTTATTGTTTCTCTTGCCGAGATTTCTCTATTCTCGAACAAATAAAGATTTCTCGTGGTCCAAAGCTTCCAAACAATCCAAGAGAAGAGAGGTGTACTTGAAATACCCAAAGGAGGCAAGGATTTTGCCAATTTGATCGATTCTAGGAACTTGAACATAGTAGTCGTTGAGTGCGGATCACCTACAATTTGTGCTTGATTCCACACCTCTCTCGCAAACGGACACGATCGGATCACATGGAAAGTGGTTTCGATCTGGCTACATTTTTTGCACCTTAGGTCCTCTCCGAAGCCACGGGAAGTGGTTTCGATGGTTGCTCGCCATAAGAACGGTTTGATCTTTGGAGATGTATGCAAGCTCCAGATATTTCCATTCCAATTAAACTCTCTACTGCGCAAGTCTATTTCTTCTTCTTTCAATGACTTGTAGCCTGATTTTGTTGTAAATTTTCCCATTGGTTCGGGGAGCCATACCATACGATCCCTAGGTTTAAGGGTACTCGGATGTAGTTGACGAATCATTTCCTCATAATGAGGTAAGTGTTCCCGGATCATCGGTAAGTTCCAACAATTGGAATTGGTCAAAAGATCACTTACTTTTAGATTAGTATTCTGATTTGTAGGAGGTCCGTAAGGTGTTACCGGTTTCGATGTAGAAAGCCAAGCATCCTTCCAAACTTTGATACTTTCTCCATCCCCAATGATCCATCCCATACCTTTCTTGAGTACTTCTTTACCCGCTAGTATTCCTCTCCAACCGTGTGACATGTTTCCTTTTGCTTCACAATCTAAAAATGGAGAGTTAAAACAATAGTTTCCCAACATTACACGTGATATGAGCGAGTCGGGATTGTTTAGTATCCTCCAACTTAGTTTCGCGAGAAGAGAATCATTGAATTCCTTTACGTCTCTAAAACCGAGTCCTCCATTGCATTTAGGTAGTGCTAATTTCTTCCATGATATCCAAGCCATTTTTCTTTTTTCCGGTGAATCGTCCCACCAAAATCTTGTGTAGATCGATTGTTACAAAGCGACTTGGGGAGTTTAAAACACGACATCGTGTATGTTGGAAGATATGATAACACTGATTTGAGTAAAACTTGTTTTCCCGCCCCCGATAAAAATCTTGTGGTCCAATTATGCGACCTTTGTCGAACTTTGTCGACTAATCCCGTGAAAACATCCTTCTTCCGTCTCCCGAAGCTTTCGGGTAATCCCAAGTATTTACCACATCCCCCAACGTTTTTGATACCAAGAGAGCTTATGACACGGTCTTGTATTTCCCGTGGCGTCTTTGAAGAAAACGTAACTGTGGATTTAGTGTAGTTTATGCATTGGCCGGAACACTCTTCGTATCTTCTTAGAATGTTGATTAGCTCTTTGCAACACACTTCATTTGTACGCCCCAAAAAACATCGTATCATCCGCGAATAACAAGTGGTTAATAAATGGACTTTTTCGAGCCACTTGTATTCCTTTGAGCTTTCCGGTAGAATGAGCGTTTTGGCATAATCCCGATAGGACTTCCGTGCATAGGATAAAGAGATACGGAGATAACGGGTCTCCTTGTCGAAGTCCCCGAGTCGGTAATACTCTTCCATTTGGGTTTCCGTTGATGAGAAATGAGTAAGAAACCGCCGTAACGCATTCCATAATCCATTCCACCCACATCTCTTGGAATCCTAACTTTTCTAATACCGCTCTTAAGAATCCCCATTCGATGCGGTCATAAGCCTTACTTATGTCGGTTTTCACCACCATAGAGCATCTCTTTGTTGCTTGTGACGTTTTGAGAAATTGGAGAGTCTCATGTGTGATGGGAACATTATTGGCTATGGCTCTTCCGGGAACAAAAGCCGATTGGTGTTTAGAGATGAGAGAGTCGAGAATCGGTTGTAGTCGTCCGGTTAAGATTTTTGCAATAATTTTGTAGCGAACATTGCATAATGCTATTGGTCGATTCTCCGAAGGCTTTCTTGACGCGGTTCCTTTAAGAAGTAAACACACATGTGTTTCATTTAATCTTGATTCCATCAGCCTTGAAGTGAAGAACATCCGGATTTCCCGGCAAATATCATTTCCTATGATTTCCCAAAAATTTTGGTAAAAGCCCGCGGAGAAACCATCCGGTCCCGGGGCTTTATCCGAATGTATCGTAAAGACGGCTTTCTTGATCTCATGATCTGTTGGTATAGCACATAGATTTGTATTAGATTCCTGTGTGATTTTTTCTTGGAGAGTCTGTGAGACCGTAGAAAAGTCCGTATTTCCGTTTGTGTGATTCTTTCTAAATATATCATTAGTACCTAAAATTAAACAGTACCTAAAATTAAACAGTCCACTACAGGGTATTTCAAATCGCGTAGTGGGCTGATTTTTTTGGACAACTAGAATTGATCCAAGTTTTTAACCACACTACTAATATAGGTGTAGCCGTTAAATAGTCTACTCACCAAGTTTTTAATAGCATATTTCAATTTCTATTGACTAAATAAGAGTGGATATATAGTCTCACACTTGAATGGATTCAACGTAAACTAACATGACAATTCTTCCCAAAATGAATACCACTAACCTATACTATCGCTTAGTTGCTATACCAATTTACTGCTAGCTTTTTGTGGATCGATTTGTGTTACTAATCAGATGAAGGAACAGCGATTACATGTATGTTAGTAGCAACACTTTTTATTTTATACTGTTTAGGTCTATAGTATTAAAATTAAAGTGGTGACTAAGACGATTGACGTCGTCGGAAAAGATATAAGAAAATGGAAGATGGAAGATGGAAGTTGATGGGGTTTGTGTCGGCCAATATTTGGGTTTATCTTTAACTCATTTTCTCTACGTGTCTCCTTTATTCTCTCTTTAGTGATGTGTCCTCATTATAAGTTAACTCTACATTTCTATTTGACATTTTCGTGAAATATCTATTGAACCTATATTTAGTTTTTTATATTTGTTGTAAAGCTTTATTTGGACCGTTCTCTCTAAGAAACTGAACCAACCAAGAAAGTATAACAATAATGGGTCCGATTCGTAACCTAGCTTTTTTTAAATGTGGTGCAAAGATGTATAGATAAAGATTTGAGATAAAGCTGTATAAATAAAGATTAGTGTAATAGTCTTGATAAAGCTTTTGATAAAGTTTTCGTGATTTGTACCATCTAAAACGGTACAAATTAAAAAGTGGAATAAAGATTATAAAAATTTCAACCAATCTACCCCAATGCTTCTTATTAGGATATGTTTAATCCATTTAAAAGGTTTTTTTTTTTTTTTGTTGAAATTTTCATTTAAAAGGTTTTATGTGACAAATACAAACACTCAAGTCTCGATCAATCAAAACATGGTTATTTTCTTCATAAGCTACTTTGCGTTAATATATGAAATAATCATCATTAGTGGATATATATAGAATATTTATTAAGAATTTGAATGATTGAATCATATAGTTGATTAAAAAAAATTAAACTGTTAATTGAGCTTAGAAACTTGAGATTGCGCACGCGTAGCTGTTGTGATATATTCAAATAGATACGAGAGAGATATATAGTTCTTTTTGAATCATATCATTTCACACTAACAATTAGTGCCGTCGCTGAAAGATAATCATAGAGAAATTTTTGGTATTTTCTTTCATTTTGTTAAATTTTGGTTTAGGATTCGATTTGTTTTAATTATGAAAATATTAAAACCACGATCTGGAAAATTTAAATATTTATTTGAGTATTTAACTAAATTAATGAAAAATAAATAAAATGGTAATCTCATTTTTAGCTATGAATGGTGTAACTGTAACAAAAATAAATGTGGTGATGTGCAGTGCATAACGATAAAGTGCAATGCATAGACTTCATATCAATCCTAAATTGATTAGCTTTTACCGAATATCCCTTATATATTATTGAGAAACTCCCTAAGATCCCCAAACAAAGTTTTTATTCCTTAAAAACCATTAATTAATGAAAATTCCTTAGATATTACTTTTTTTTTAAATCAAAATTTTCAAAAATACCACAAACACAAAAATTGATTTTTTAAGGGTCTAGAATTTAAAGTTTTGGGTTTGAGTTAACTATTGTATAATTAGGGTATAATTTTAGGGGGTAGAGTGTATATTTAGGGTTTAGTTTTGACCATTAAAAACTAATTTTAATTTTGTGGTATTTTTGGAACATTTGAAAAAAGTAGTATCTAGGGAATTTTTAAAAATTGGTGGTATTGTTGGAAAAAAAACTTTAAAAAATGGTTTCTATCAAAATCTTATTTGTTATTCTCATATTCACTTTCACAAAACTAACATGACATGATAAATCATAAAATGTGACATGTCAAAATTTTTAATGAGACAAATAACAAAAATTCATAAGTTTATAAGTATTAGATTAATATTACCTTAAAATTCATTTGATTATATCAATTAAACTACTTTGTGAAATTAATCACATTCAAACATATTTATTTAACTTTATAAATCAGTCCTAATATTCAGCCAAAATTAATTAAATAATTAAATAATTCAAAAATTCATTTAAACGTCTCACTATATAAGTATTGAGAAATTCCCTAATATGCCACCATTTTAAAAAAGTTTCAAAAGTACATTTTTCAATAGTTTTAAAAATATCACAAATACAAAAAATTGATTTTCAATAGATTTGTAATTAAAATTTTTGGGTTTGGGTTAACTATTCTCAAAGTAGGGTATAGTTTTGGAGGTAGGATTTGAGTTTGGGGTTTAGGGTTGAGTTTTAAATTTTAAAACTTCATTTTAATTTTGTGATATTTTTGGAATTTTGAACAAAAGTGGTATTTTGGAACTTTTTAAAAAATGGTAGCATTTTTTAAAATCGCTTGTAAGTATTTGTGTACATGGACTATTCATATTTATATTAATCAATCAATAATTTACATACATTTAGTTAAGTAATATTTTTGAAAACTAACAGAAGTTCTAACAATTACTATTTTTTCCCTCTGGAATATTTAGAAAACTAATTTAAATAAGACAAAGATTTAGGAACTTCAACTTCAATATTTTTATTACAATTTTTTTTTATACTATATGTGAACTGAAAAAAAAAAAAAAGAAGAATACCAAAATCTAAAGATCCTAATTATCAATGATAAATCAAATCTATGGGATGCCAAAACTATTTCATGAATTTGGGGATTGTTGACAACATCCATTATCAAGTTCTAAACAAGTCAAGAAAATTAAATATTGATTTTTAAATGATATTTATAATGAGATATGACACAGATGAAATATTTAAATTTGATATATAAACATATATAAGAAAAATTTAATAAATATTAAAAATGATTTTTATGTGTTACATAAAAAAATAATTTTAGCCGCGTATAAAACAAAAAATCATCTAGTATGTTGTATTTCATAAATAATTAGAATTGGATTATTTTTCATAATCTGTGACCAAATTTAGCAAAAGAAATAAAATTGAGGAGTACGAGGTTCGTTGGCAATTTCCGCTAAAACACAAAACTTTCGGCCGTATAACTAATTCATTATTCAATTCTGTCACCGTACTTTATAAAGTTCCACATCCCCCACCCAAAAAGTTTGGCTTTTATCAATTATGGAAGGAGAACGACACGACTCTACGACGTCGTCTAGTCGGTAGAGAAGGCATCAGCCACCTGAAGAAAGACCGGCGAGCCACGTGGCATCAACGACGGCGTTTAGAGAGAAACCGTACCGAGGAATACGGATGAGGAAGTGGGGGAAGTGGGTGGCTGAGATACGCGAACCAAAAAAACGGTCACGTCTTTGGCTCGGTTCTTACACGACCGCCGTAGCCGCCGCTAGAGCTTACGACACGGCCGTGTTCTACCTCCGTGGTCCCTCCGCTCGGCTCAACTTCCCTGACCTTCTCTTTCAAGAAACCGACCGCCGATCAGCCGCCCCGGCCGACATGCCCGCCGCTCTTATACGGGAGAAAGCGGCCGAGGTCGGGGCTAGAGTAGACGCAATTCTCGCTTCGGCGGACGCCTCTTCTCCGCCGGTAGAAGTTGAGAAACCCGATTTGAATATATTACCCGAATCCGGTGATATTTAGTCAAATTTTATACAATAAATATAAGCTTTTTTAGTTTGTTTTGTTTAGGTGCTTATGTTTACATACACGACACACATAGACAGATATGGATATGGATATGTATACGCATATGTGTATCAATCGAATTGTTATCTTCTGATTATTAGTTCCTCGGAGACCGAACCGGCTAAAGGGAATCGATGAGAGGCGAGTTCTAGTTCCAACATCCAAGTAGTAGTTTAAGGTAAAAAATTTTTTTTTTTTTTTTTTGTTATTTGGATCCTCTTCCTATTTTACTAATGTTTAAGCTTTATAGTTTTGATATTAGTTATAAGGTTGATGTGATCTTTGGATTCAATATTCCAATACGTATATTTGTGTGGCTTATCTTGAGTATATTGGTACAGAAACTTCATCCAAAAACTTCTACTTTACATTAAAGAATAATCTATGTTTGTGTGCTTTCAACGTTAATCAATTATTAATGAAATGTTTCGAAAAGAAAGAAAACATCAATCAATTACTTTAATTTTATGATTCGCCAATATTCGATCCTAGACTTGCCGTAAGGCGTGCAAGAAAACATTTATTGGCTGTTTAACGGGAATAGTCACGACTCAAGAGTTGCAAAAGAAACTTTCATTCGCATATGAAGAATCATTCACAAATCACAACACAAACAAATGGAGATAAAAAGAAAAGTCGTAGATGGGGCTTGGTTAGGCCCAAACTCTCTCTCCTTTATATTTCTCTCTCTCACGACTCACAGGCCATAAACCGTTACTCATCTTGGTACGTTATTTGATCTTCATAAATATCAAGATTTAGTCAAAGAAGATATACGTTTTCCTAAACGTCTTTAGTTCTCCTACAGTTTTTTTTCTTCTTCATAATTTTGTGCATAAAACCCGAGGGAACAGCCGTGATATATTCTTCAACTACCTCTGATTTCTTCAAATTCGATGTGTAAACCAATGGCTCTAAACCACTTGCTACCTTTTCTACCTTAAACTTTTTGAATCTAATAGTATAAGTTTGATTTAGTTTCAGATACCTAACATGAAAACAATAGTACAAGAAATTTTTTTTACGAGTTCCTTCCTCTTTGTCTCTCTTTATATATGTATACTAGAATTGGCTCGCGCTACGCGTGAGTAGCTTTCTACAATTTCATTACATTTAAAGACATATAGTTTGATTTATCTAATAATTTAATAACTATATATAACAAAACCAAACAATGTTTAGAAATAAAAAAATAGTGATTGGTTTGAAATGAATTAGTTTTTTTCTCTTATCTATACGATATTGCATGAATATAAAATTAGACATTATTTATTACAATTTGAAAAGATATATCATTGTTTAAAACTTTGTTAGTCGCATTTATAAAATTGATATTTTCATGTATCTTATCTACAAATTATAGTACTTTAATGTACAAATATTCTATTATTTTAACAGAAATCATTTTATTTTCTATTTATCATATAACAATACACTTTTTATGTAAATTTAAGTTTCATTATTCTTTAAGTTTTTAGATATTTTTTACTCTGACTTTTGATTAGTAATATTACTAATATGAAACTATTTGTTGAATAAAAAACTTAGTGATTTAAAATTAAAAATATAATGTATTTGTAAAGTTAAAAATATGAGTTTTTTTTTCATACACGGACTTAGTAATTTAATTTTCCATTGTTTTCAAGATATTCTTACATGATATATGTTATATTTACATATGATTTTTTCTCTTTCGCGTGAAAAGTATTTAGATTTTCCATGCATGTCCTCATGCTCTTATAGTTACATTCTATTTTTGGGTTAAAAAGAAAATCACAAAAAAAAATCTTTAACTTTTTAAGCTTATAATATTTTTGGGGCAAATATTTCTGATTTGAGTACCCATTAATTTCACTTGTTCTCTTTTCCCCTTTAATTATTTATAATTGTAATAATTATTTTAAGTATAGCTGAATTTAATTTATTTTCTCTTTATAAAATGTAACACTTATCAACCTATATTTTTCTTTATAAATTGGTTGTAAAAATTGCTATACAACTTTACTTAATTAAATATTTATATTATAATATATAGTATAAAATATTTTTAAAATAAAGAATGTGAAATATTCATATTTTAAAATTTTACCACGTATTGTACCCAAAATATTTCAGTTAAGATGCTAATTACACCTTTTATCAAAAAATCAATTTTAGTTGCTTGATAGCATGGAGATTTCTCCTCCACTTATAATTGTATTTAAAATTTCTTAGTTGATAAAAATAAAATCACAAAACATTACGTTCCTAATTATTTAAACTTATATTATATTTTTGTAAATAATTTTAATATTTTCTTAGAAAAACGATAATTTCTCTTCTTATTTTTACTTCTGTTATGTATAATTAACCTTATTGTTTTAAGGATACTTTCTATTTTTTTGGATTTAGATGTAGGAAATTATGTTTTTGCGATATGATTTAATTGTAGATCAAGTTGTTTGTAAATTGTATGACGCTTTTGATATTTTAAATTTTTATATAATATTTTTAAATATAATTTAACCTAACTGAATATATATGAAATGTAAAATATATTAAATATAACAAAATTTATAAAACATGTTATTAATCTAGTAATTGTATATAGATCTATATATATTGGCATAACATCATGACTTTTCAAATTCTTTTTCTTATGTTTAAACTACATGCATAATTGTTAATTAATTTATAAATAAACTTTAAAATTACAAAAGAGGAATATAATTTATGATGTGGATGATGATGTGACTTAAGGAGAAGAGAGGAAATCTAACTTTATATATATAAGGTCTCTTTATATTCGACTAGAACAATGTTCAGGTCTATCCCTAACCCATTAGTCTTTAAACCAAACCCACCACCAGAAGAACCAACAACAATGATGTTGTCTCCTCTTCATTACTCTCTACAAGTATTGAGAACCAAAAAATATGAGTATTCCTGTGAGAAAGCAAAAATGAACACCGAGGAAGATATTTACATAAGCTCTAACGATAGTGATTAGGCTTGGAGCGACTTCGAGGAAGGAAAGATCCACGAACTTGTTCTCGCTCTCTTCATCCAGGTTTTATTACTTGGAAGAGAGCGGATTTCTCCTTCTTCGAGGTCGCTCCAAGCATAATCACTATCGTTAGAGTTTTTGTAAATCTCTTCTTCGGTATTTATTTTTGTTTTCTCAGGATTACTTGTGTTTTTTTGTTTCCTGATTCTTGTAGAGAGTAATGAAGAGGAGACAACAACATTTTTCTGGTGGTGGGGGGTTTTGGTTTAGGGACTCGTGGGTTAGAGATGATTTGAATGTTGTTCCAGTCGAGA
Source organism: Draba incana (assembly GCA_963576765.1). NCBI lineage: Eukaryota > Viridiplantae > Streptophyta > Magnoliopsida > Brassicales > Brassicaceae > Draba > Draba incana. The sequence continues at coordinate 5,282,185 of OY755208.1, forward strand.
ATTGAAAGAAGTTTTTCAGATTTTTACTTTATTCTCTTTTCTCCTCCAACATTGTATCATAGCTCTATTAATTCGAGGACCAATCCGAGCAAAGACAAACAAAATTTCAGAAAGAGTTCTATCGAAATTCTGTGAGCATAGACGCAACATCACAACAAGAGATTTTCATATTCGATGAAGATAATTATATTTTTTGGCGCATAAAGATGAAAATCATCTTGAGGACGCGAAAAATGTGGAACACTTCCGAAGTCATGAAATTTTAAAAAAAAATCGGAGGATTTCTCATCGAAGGATAAGTCACAGATCAGATGACGATGCAACTCTTGCAAACGGTCGTCATGGATCAATATGTCCTTGTATAGCATCATTAATCATAACAAATGGTGTGTGGGATGTATTAGAGTCGGAAATTCAAAGATCTCCACAAATACGATTGATCAACCTGCAATCGTTGAGAAAGGAATATAAAAACTTAAAGATATGGAAGGAGACAACATCAAAGTTTTCATAGAAAAATTAATTGATTTGAGAAATGAATGAAGAATTCATGGTGAAGAGAAGACGGATTATCGAATCATTCAGAAGTCCTATAATTAATTTTCCCCCAAGGTTTGACAACATAGTGAACTCTTCAAGCGCATGAATATCATGTCTCTTATTAGATTAAAAACACGTATAAAGTTGTTTTGATGCTCGATCAAAAGAGAAAATTCAGGTTTTAAACTAGAAAACAAAAAAAATAGTGATGTGTTCTTAAAAAACAGAGCAAGGCAAATCAGAAAAAACGTAAGAGTTGAAATCGAAGTAAATTATTTGGGCTTGCTTCTTCCGATAAGCCCAAGAGCCACCACGAAGTCCGTCCAAAAATATTCTGATTTCATCTGATCTCAACAAATTATTCTACCAACTATATTTGATTAAACCAGAATTTGAAGTAAACTAGAGATCAAAATATTACGAAAGAGTCGATAATAATCCCTAATAAACAAATTTTACAACTTATGTATCAAAAAATGATAGTAGTAGATATTATAATTAATTAGTTTGATGGTAAACTACAAGTAACTTGTTTTTTTTTTGGGATCACATGCAGATTTGAAAATTATCTAAAGTAAAATGAATCGCATCGACTCACTCAACAACTCGACAAACAAATAAAGAACCGCCTCTCTTTGTCTGAGGCACTGTCCCCGAACTAGAAGGAGTTTGGAGTATTGGTCTGATGCAAAGAATTTATCCTTAAACATTCGGTTTTTAAGTTTCGATTTTCAGTCTCTTTCAAATCAACTCGATCACATATTCACATGTATTGTTGGTACATAAGGCTTTTTGAGTGTAGATAAATTTTACATTCAATTCAAAAACAAACTGATAATAAGATTGGAAGTTTCTATTGGTGAATTAAACTTTTGGGTTTAATGCGGTTTTGATGTATTAGATTCTCAGAAAACATGGAATGAATTTAGTTCAGCAAAGTTTTCCAATTGGGTTAAAATTGATTATTGTGAGTGAAAAATGAAAAAGATTTTAAAAAGTTGGAGAAAATGGAGTGTTCTACCACAAAGAATAAAAAGGAGGGATTTTAGATGCAAACTCTGTACCAACTTTAGCCTTACATGACTTTGACAAATTTCTAACCATGCGATCATAATGTCACTCACTCATTTCAACCCTTTTTAATTTCATTCTTCACTTTCTCAAGAAAATAAAAGGGAAGGAAAACTGAAAAGGAAAAGAAGAAATTAAAGTGAAGGTGAGTGACAGAGTGAGTCTGAGTGCCCAAAAAGCAAAAGAGAATTTTGCTCATTCCTACTTTATTTTCCACTGCTAGCTACCAAAACGCGAATCTTCCATATCATTTCTTTTAGGTAAAATGTCTCTTCTTTTTTCTTGTCAACTTAGTAAATAGATAGTTAAGAGAAAGTATGTTTTATTTTATTTTTCTTCTTAGAGAAATCTTACTTTGTTTTGTTTGGTGTTCCTTCTGATAATAGATTAATAGCTAAACAGAAAAATAAGTTTTGTGAGAAACAAATCTGAAGTTATGGAAATAAATAAATACTCAAATCAATGAAGATACAGTTTAATTATGAATTTTCTCATTACAGTTCTATCTATTGTTAATTGCATTAACCCATTTTTGTTTAGAACCATCACCTATTTGAAAACGTTTTGTATGTTTGTTCAGGTTGAAATTAACTATTGTTGGGAAAGAGTTCGTGATGATTTGTATGATCAACAAAAAATATTAGGAGTCTAAATAGTAATCTTCGGTGTCATAAAAGATCCATTGTCCTAAAAAGTCCAAAAAGATACGAAGATCCACTACCAACCAACCGGAGTAGTTAGACCAAGAGAATTGAGAATATGTATATAAGCCAATTTGGAAATTATTCATATGATTCTTTGTAGTTGATAATACTATCCGTACTACTAATATCTTTAATCTGAATAATGCAGTTGGTAAGAATGGTTATGATTGTATTTCAAGAAAAATTTCAAGGGGATATCTTCTCGTCTAAGCAAAACAAGTTCAGAACCGGAGATTTGGTTATTCATGTGACTATATTTCTCAATGCTCTAAAATGCGGGCTAGGCGGACATTTAGGCGGCGCCTAGGCGCTACGCGGATGTCGGGCATACCGATTTTATGTTATTCGGTGATTTATGCGGATTTTTAAAAAGGCGGATGTTTATGCGGTCTATGCGGGTGTTGACGTGGTTTAGGCGGACTTTTACGTGGGCTAGACAGACATTACGCGGCCATATCAAAAGATTTTTTTAAATCATAGTTTTTTATATTGTAAACTAAAAGTGTTTATCATAAGCAATATTTCTTTTTAGCCTCTAAAAATTAAACCTATTAATTAAATTCTTTTTAAAATAATTTTAGAAATTGTTTATTTATCTATTTTATATAAGACTGTTTCTAAATTTATATTTTGAGATCATATGTATATTTAAAACTATATGTCATTTTACATAAGAATTTATTAAATTTAATATTGAACTATATTTTTACTTTCTCATTTCTAAGTATAATATATATTCATGTTTCATTCGTTGTAATATATATTCATTCATTTATATAGGTATATATTCTTAAAAATAATTATCCGCCTATACTCCCGTGTATACGGTTAGGCGCTAGGTTCTCCTTCGCCGCCTAGTAAGTGCCTAGCGCATTTTAGAACACTAATTATTTCTTGAGGTCTTTCTATTTAAACATATATTTAAATACCGATATCCAAATTATAAAGGATATTTAATACATTTGTTCAGAATGGTTTTGTGCCAACGAAGGAATTGCCTTGTCAAGCTAGGTTGCGTGAACCCCTCAATCGAGGTAAACATAGTATGCTCCCTAGTGTCAGCGTCAAGGTAGACATGTTTCGGGGCGTGTCAAGCAGAGTAGGTGAACATTTGCCTCACCTATTGACACCCGAAAACTGTATCAACCATTCCATAGAAAAGATGAGTGAAGTGTCAATAGGTAGGGCGAAGATAAATTTCCCTACAAATATGGTAAAGGGTATTCAAGAAGAAGAGGTCGAAGAGGGCCTGAAGACACGACCGAACAAAGAAGAAAGGCTTTAATAGGGTCTTTCAGGGAGGTTCCCATAGGAGAGAGTTTCAACCTCATTCTTATTAAAAATCTCTTTATATTTTCATCCAAAAGAATTTCTCAATAAATGATGGTATTCACAATCTTCGGAGATGACATCAAATTAAACCCATACTTACTTTCTGATCAAACCAACTCTCTTGTGGATGTCTGACTTGAACGTTGGAGAATCTTCAAGAAGGAAAACATCTCTCGCCCTCCGAAATTTACCTGATTATGTTTACTTGTCCATGCGTAGCCGTGATCAAGATGACCCACCGGATCAGTATGGCCCATACTGTATGGGGCACCTAGCCTCCCAAATCCTAGATCCGTCCCTGAATATGATATGAGTATCATCATTAGATAAAAATCACCTTTGATCAATTAGACGTCAACGTAGAAAGTAAGATATTACAAATGAAAGTAAACAATTTTGTAACTTAATGGGGTAAAATCGTTCAAAATATCAAAATTTATTTTTGTTCACTATGCAATTAAAATGCCTTATCATTATTTGTAAATAACAAATTTTCCCTTGTATAATGTAATTAAATACTCCTTTTTACAATACTTTTGTCACTTACTAGCTAACTTTATTTTTTTGTCGTCAAGGTCACTTGCTGGCTAACAAGCTAAAAAAATGCCGCATTCTCGCCATTTCATACACCCTCTGTTTTTTATTATAGGATGTTTTGGGTTAAAGCACAAAGTTTAAGAAAAAAAAATTTCTCTCAAAAAAATTATTAAATATAAACAATTCAACCAATTAAATTTTTTTTTTGCATAATACTATTGGTTACACAATTTTCAATAAAATAAAAGGTACATAGAAATATGAAAACATCTTATAGTGAAACAAACAAAAATTTCTAAAACATCTTAGCGAGTATGTTTTTTCCGCTAATATAAGGCATTTGAAATATTTTGGTCAAATGAGACAAGAACAGGAGAATGAGAAAGCAGCAATAACACTAATGATGCAAATGGAAGAGGTTCGGCACGTGTGGCCCACAGACACGTGCGTATGATAACAAATTTAGTTGGTTGGATTACATATACGGATGGTAATGATTGATGAATATTATTATAGCACCGATTGCTCCACTTATAGAGGTTACTCTCGACTTCATCACTTATCTCTTTTGATTCAATCATTCTCCTTCTTCCCTTTGACCATCCCAATTTCTCTATCACGTTTATATAACAAGACAACCTAGTGACATATTTAACCTAGGTACGTACATTTCTTTTTTCTTTTACACAAAAAAACAAAAAAAAAATGCGTACATTTCTATTGCAAGAAAACAGTGTCTCATTCTCATATTTTTCCCTAGCCAAAAGCTAATCCCGAGACTAAAGATGGTGTTTGTTTAAAATGAATTAAGTGTTAATTATAATGAGAGCTAATGGACAAAAACTAAGTTTAAATCTTCTGCTTGTGGAGTTGAACACTTTGAATTGAAAGATGAGTGTATGGTGATACATCAGGAATTAGTATATCACTATTCAAACAAATTGTTGAGAGCCATGAAAATAGTATACTTGGAAGTTTAGTATGTTTTTCCATGCTACTCTTCGTATTTACAGAAATAATTTTGCTACTAGTTAGTTTATAGATTATTATGTGGCCTAATGCCTATATTATGGTCATCATCAATCAGTAATTTACATACGGTAAAACGTGGTCACTAGTTAACGAAACTAAAAAATAGTTTAGCCACTATAAGTAAATGGCTAACTAAGATTTCAAATGAGGACGGTCCCGTCCCGTCCGTCATGCATCGAATAATAGCAAAATTATATACTTGTGATAAACTAAGTGATTAACCATAAAAGATGGATAGTATAGTTTATGCCTTGACAAGTTGGCGGCCTCAGGCATTGAGCTAGTATACAAACGTCATTTCATACGAAACGTCATTTCATACGAAAAATGAGGTCCATGTTCCAATCCTTTTAGTGAGTCCTTTGAGAGGTCCATTCAAGATTATTCTCCTCCAACCGTATAAGTAGGAATAGGATCTTAGAAAAATGAGGTCCATGTCTGATCAGATCTATTGGGTCCGAGTTACTATAGTGTCTTTGAAAACCCTTGCAAAAAGTGATTCTAGGATTGTCCATCAAAGTCCAGAGAGTTGTTTTGCCAATAATGTAGTATTGCAATCGTCAATGGTTCAAAATTCTAATCCGCCATCCAATTTACTACGACACAATTATTGCATGCCTCTTTGAATCCCGTTAGAACTCAAGGAGAATTGTGCCACCGCGCTCATAAGCTTTTTGTTGGTGGTCTTTGTAATCGGAAGCACAACATGATACTTGTGGGTAGAGCCGATACAACTAATTTAATGAGTACTTCTTTACCGTTCTTAGATAAAAATCTTTGAGTCCACCCGTTAGTCCGAGCCTAAAAACATCATATAGTATATATCTGTTGGAATCATAATCTTCGTGGCTTCATCGAATTTATAATGGACGATAGATAACGACGATAAAACTTTTCTTGGAACCTGTATTTCAAAGAAACAAAACACTGTAATCGAAAGAAGAAACGTATGCAATAAATCACGTCAATCTCTTCTTCTTTTTTTCGTTTTTCAATTTTTTTAATTAAAAAACGAATACGTAAGATAAAAAAACAAGAGAAAGAACAAATTAAGAAGAATTAATTGTAGTAGAAAGAGATCAAAAACAAGAAATACATAAGTTTTTTTTAAAAGTGAAATAGTTTCTCTCGGTTTTATTTATAAGCTAATAGACTTTATTTATACAAGATAATTAACTTGATCAACAAATTTTTTATATATTTGAATATAAAAATTCTATATATTTAATATTAAAAATATACACAAATATATTAACTTTATATTTCTAACTCGGTCTCGTAATCCTGAGATCATCTAACAATGTATGACCAATTTGACTGAAGTACTTAAATTACTTGGCCACTTTGTTAATATTTAATTGCTTTTCTTATTTTAGTTATTTAGCTAATTCATTGTTTCTTAATTACGTGAGACCTCCTGAATCTAGTGAGAAATCAGAAATGTATATGAATGGGTGTAGAGTCAAACGTGATATGATTACTCTCCACGTACCATTTCTAGATGGAATTTCACTTGTCCTTTCACTTTTTCCAATTAACATGATTGTCTTTTGTCATTGTACTACTAGCTTTTCTTTCTAACCAATATTGAATTTACTAATTTAGTTTTCTAAAAAGCTGAATTATACCCTACTGTTCAACATCGTTATTTCCGACAAAAAAAATCCGAAGTCACATGTTGCACACTGTTCAACACTTTTTCTAGTAAAATAGGTGCAAAATATCAGTATGATATATGTTGTTATAGTTGTTAAACTTCATGAGAATACGTTTCACAATTTTAAAACTTTTAAAATTTATATAAACTTCATATTCCGCAAGTCTATATTATGTATTTACAGTAATTTTTAAAATTTTATTTACATAAAAGAAAATCTGGACAGAAAAAAAATACCATGAATGACTTAATTGTTCTAAACATTTTTTTTTTAAAAACATCGGGATCCTTGGGATGATCTTTGTGGATTTGTGAATTAGCAGAAAGCTCTGCGTAATATTGAAAAGTATGACAAGTTTTCACATAGATCAAGTTATTTTTGGACATAATCAAACGAATAGTCAGCAATTGTTGGACATATGGCAAAGTTGTTGAGTTTACAAAAAATAAATCACATCAATATATCTTAGAGGAACCTCTGGACTGTAACAAAAGAACATAGTAGATTGCAAAATGTGTGGTTACGGGTATTCAGTTAACCTCTTTCGCACAAGATGCTCCATAAGGCTTAGAAATGTGTGTTGATAATATTTTACCAAAAAAAAATGTGTGTTGATAAGAGTAAGACGACTACTGATGTGTAAATGTGAATTGTTTCCCCTTTACCATTTGCTCTATTTCACACACACGGGCTCATCGCAATACAACATATCTTAGTTTTTAACTTGCCACAAATCTATATATGTTTTTATGCCATCATATATCAAGAATATGCTAAAAGTTATATTTTAGTGAAAATGGAAATATTCTTTAAAATTATGTAGAATATGTATTAAATTTCCTTTTTACTTATAAACATTGAAATAGAAATATATATATATATTTTTTTGGTCAACCAAACATTAAAATCATATAAGTCTCTCCTCATTGGCTACCTAAGATGGAGACAAATTGGGAGACAAATTGCTTACATAAAAAAAATAATTGATCTAGATCGAGCGAACAAGCTTTGAATTTGAGGCTCGAAGGATTAACAAGAGAGAGAATGATGAAAAATGGGTGCGGAGCTCTTCAAAATATATTTTTATTTAAAAGTAAATAGAACGACATACAATTTGTCATTTTACTATTTCACATTTATCGTTTAGATTTACTAATTTAAATTCTAAAATTTCCTTATTATGAGTTTTATTTTTAATGGCAAACAAAATGAGTTTCCTAAATTCAAAACGCAGAGACCACGTCTAGAAGACAGAAAAATGAAGAATGTTGAATAATCATTAAAAACAAATGTCAATAGTTGGACCACAAAATATTCAATCTATATGGGGGGATCAGTTTGGATATTAAAGTATTGTTAAAAATTAATGTGCTCACTATTTAACAAAGAATAGATGGATTTTGTAAGCATACGTACATTACTTAAATACAATTTACTTGGGAAATTGAAGTCAGCAGTTCCCAATGCACAAAGAGTACAATACTACAGCACACTGATCTACACATTACCAAACCAAACCAAACCATGAATTTTTTATTTAAAAATAAAACAGAATGAACAAGCTTATTTCATCTGATAGTATAATATTTATAGCCTTTTCTTTTCCAAATAAAAGTGTGGCCTGGCTCATTATAAACTACCACTAACTTAGGCAAATTCCGTATCTTAAAAAAAGTAATGAAAGCAATTTCGGGTATTGGGATTGGAAGAGACTTTTTTTCCTTATTCATTCATTCTTCTTCTTATTCTTACTTTCTTCAAATAAAGGTGTTGAGACTTGAGAGCCACCGAAAAGCATTCGACATCTTATCATTAAAGCAAACTTTCTTTTCTAAAATAATGTTGTTAAAATAAAGAAAGGTGTGAGAGAAATTAATCATGTCCCCTTACAGCTTGTAGAATGAAAGATAGTAGAACTGTAGTACTGTGAAGCTTTGGTTTGGAATTTTTTTATGCATTTGTTGTATAAAGAAAAATTGATCGAACAACAAATTCAGACCTAAATTATGTAAAAGCAAAACCTATTGGCTCCGTGGGTCAATGTCAATCTCAAGGAATAGGAAGTCTCACGTATTTATAAATTATAACATGGACAATAATTAAATTTTAGTGGGTTCATAACATTCCGCCTAAACTATCGGAGCTCAAGACATGTTAATTATAGACTACAACTAGTCAAAAAATTAAGAACATAAAGTATACTGCCATATAGGAGTTTAGATATCAGCGATCTTTACCCATTCCTTTTTGACGCACGAAATTAATTATAATTTGATTGGGTAGTGCATAGTACAAACTACAAAGTAGTGCTTCATGCAGGCATGAATACATCACACGTACGCATGTATTATGTGTATATAGACACACGTACGCATATATTCACACAAATAGAATTCACTTTGTCAAACAAAAAAAATCAGAGATTCCACTATCGTTAATTTGTTTCAAATTCGTTCCTTACCTATTGCTTTAGTTTCCGAATATTTATTTTCACAATAAAGACAAAGAGATTTAAAATGATAAAAGTCAACCATATCCCATCATTTGGTCTTTGGTTTCCCGACGTCCCACTTTTTCAAAAAGAAAATCATCTGTTCATTTTCCTACCCAACTGGATATCACCAATTATCATTAACACGTAGTAACATTCAACAAAATCTCTTCTATATATACCTGAACCAAGTTTTGCAACGAGACCGGCACAATCAAATCAGCAATGAAGGTTCATCAGTTTTCTGATGGTTTTTCGTCGTGGGATCAACATGAATCTCCTTCGTCCCTTAGCCTAAGTTGCAAACGCCTCCGTCCTCTCGCCCCAAAGCTCTCTAGCAGCCCTTCCTCTCCTCCTTCTTCTTCCTCTGGTGTCACTTCGGCCACTTTCGACCTCAGGTCCTTCATTAGACATGATCTGACCGCCCCGCGAAAATTTGAATACCCTATTGAACATAAAAGAGATCCTCCTCAAGTTAGTTCCCTCATTGTACATTTAAATTCTATTTACATTTTTTCAATTTTTTCTTTTATTGAGAAAAGAATAAAACACATGAATTTTCTGAAATAGCCAGATACCTAAAACATTAACATTTGTAATGAGTGGACTGGCTCATGTCTTCTTATATTATATTTTTTACCTGTTTTTTTTTTATCTCTCTATACGTGTGATTCCTAACAAATGAAATGTTAAATATAGGTGCAGGTAGAGACGCACCCAGGAGGGACACGGTGGAATCCGACTCAAGAACAAATAGGGATACTTGAGATGTTATACAAAAGAGGAATGCGCACTCCTAACGCTCAACAGATCGAGCATATCACATCTCAACTCGGTAAGTATGGAAAAATTGAAGGGAAGAATGTGTTCTACTGGTTCCAAAACCACAAAGCACGTGAGAGACAGAAGCAGAAGAGAAACAACCTCATCAACCTAAGTTGTCAAAGCAGCTTAATCTCGAGTAGTGTCTCTAACCCTTGTGCAACAACCAAGACAAGAACATCGTCATCGCTAGACATGATCAAGGTATGTATTAATTAAGGGTTATGAATAGTTTTTTTTTATTGTTCTTAACTATAATTAAAGAATGAAGCTTTTGAAAAACAACTATGATTAAGGATTTTTGTAACTATGATTAAGATTTTTTGTGTTTAATTAATGTTTGTGTAGAGAGATTCAGTGGAGGAGTTAGTGGAAGATAATGGGTACAAGAGGACATGTAGGAGCTGGGGGTTTGAGAACTTAGAGATAGAGATCAAAACAAATATAAATGCTACTTTTGATAAAATCGTTGACAATGTTACACTCGAGCTTTTCCCTTTGCACCCTGAAGGTAGATGAGGCAGAAAATGTGGAATTCTTTTGTAGATCTTGTTTAGCGTCGGAGGAAGCAGTTGGATATCAATAAATTGAAAAAAACGAGTAAAATAATAAGCTTCCAAATTGACAGAATCTACTTAAGAATTCTTTTGTAATCTGCGACTTTCTGATGTATCATGTGTAGATTCATTTTGCAATGTATTATTGAATTTGAATTCTTAGTTTAGGTTCCTTTTAAAATTTTTAGCACCGATGTCTAGTCATGGAAACGCCAATAAATTAAGCTAGCTCATACATCTCTTTTCGGTCTTTGTCCTTAACAAATTCAGTTGTATTATCTTAATTATGATTAGTCCACTATATGTCAATATTTCAAAATTTCGTTAGACAACATTTATGCTAATATTATATGTTACAAAGTTTGTTTTGAAAAAATATAAATTTATTAGATGATTATAACCATAAATCTTGCAAGAAAGATGGTATTTTCCGATGATAGTTCTGGAATGTGTACATCAATGGATGTCAATGTGTGGAAACTGTAGTGTGTATGTGGTTAGTTGTTTGTCTGATGCTTTATTGACTATTGCAAGTGTGTGTTTTGTGTTGTTTTTTGGTTGAAACAAAGAGAGTGAGAAAGAGAGAGTTTGCTTTTTAGGTTAAAAGTTAAAATGGCATTATATAAGACACACTCACTGAAGTCCATGCACTCGCTTTCCCTCTACATTGCATGCTAGCTAGCTGTTTCTTTACATACCCATATATATATATATATATATATATATATATATATATATATATTACTATAAAGCTATCAACTTAATCCTTCTTTCTTTCTTTTTGCAAAACCCCACTTAATTCTTGTACGTGACAATGATTTCTCCTTTAATTTTATTGCTATTTTTATAATTTGAAATTTCCTTTTTTTCCTTTTGTAGTGTTTGCATAAAAACAAGAGAAAATTGCTAAATTAAACCACATTTAGTGGTAAAGTGTCTCACTAAAACTATTTTTTCCCAATTAAGGTCCTTTAGGCTTTTTCCAAATTATAAACCCCAAAATTAACCTTATATTTAAATTATTATCACTTTTTATTAATCTAGTATTTTAAGAGAAAATTAGAAAGGAAACAGAATATTTATAATATCAAAAATGAATTAATATATATTTTATTTTTAAAACATATAAACAAATTTACAAAAACATTAATTCTCAATTATCAATCCCCCGAGTATCTTCCTTCTCCGACTGGGTTTCTCTCGGCAAAATCACTTCATCTCATTTACTTTTTTTTTTCTCCACCGCTAGGTTTTGCCGGAGAAATCATCATCTCCCTCGTCTCCGGCAATTACATTCTTCTTCTATGTTAGGTGCCGCCAAATCACTTCTTCTCTCTAGGTTTGGCCGGAGAAATCATCATCGCCGTCGTCGTCTCTAGGTTCTGTAGATCGAATCGTTCCTTCTACCTCTGCTTCACTGTCTTCGAATTCCTCAAAGGTAACTTAATTTCTCAAAATTTGCATGTTCGTGATTTGAATGTTCTCTTTAATTAAACCAACAAAACAACTTAACTAAACAAAGGGTTGGAACTTTTTCAACAGCTAAGGTTATCCCGTGATTTGTATGTTCCTCTTAGTGGTGTTCCTCTTGAACTAATTTTGATACGATACCATTCCTTTTTGCGATTTTCAGAAATTTGGGGGTTTTTTCGAGGTTTGTTTATTCTTGCAAATGATTTTGGAAAAGATTTCAAATTGGTCTTGTTTTACTCAAAATCTTTACTTTAGATGAAAATTTATTTACTTTCAGCTCGTGTTTGGTTTCTTCCACTTCCAGATTTTAGGTGAAGTTAACTTTATTTCGAAAATCAATTAAACCCTTATAACATTTGGTATCGGATTGATTCACTTTGGAAACACATTTTTCCTTCGACTGAAATTAATATACGGAAACCCTTATAAAATTGATTCTCTTTGGAAACACACTCTATCTTTAATACAGTGTTTGAAAACAAAGAGTATAATATGATATAATGCGTTTTTGGCGCATTCTAACCTTTGTTTTGTAGGTTTATCGAGTCTTTCTTTCTCTTTTGAGTCATTCTAGGTATAAAAGAGGTTTGGGAGCATGAATTGGAGTTACGGAAGTTCATTGGAGCAAAATGGATGAATTTGGAGAGAAAAGATGCTTTCTCATAACCGAGCACCTGCTCGGCCTGCTCGGAGCACATGCTCGCATGAGGACTCGCAGATTCGGAGTCCCTGGAATCAAGACCGACCGGTCCAACCCATGAACCGGCCGGTCCGGCCTTGAAGATGCGAGATTGGACTTGCTTGGATAGGGACCGACCGATCCAGTACTAGAATCCCGAAGCCAATGTCCCTGGGATCGGGACCGACTGATCCGACAATAGGGAACGACCAGTCCCTCACCCGAAGACTCGATGCCAAGCCACTAAGAATAGGACCGGCCAGTCTGGACAAAGGACCGACCGGTCCCCACGTAAAGACCCGAGACCAAGCCCCCTGGAATCAAGACCGGCTGGTCCAAGACACGGACCGACCGGTCCCGAGGTGAAACCCCGAAGACAAAGTCCGATTCAATCGGGACCGACCGGTCCAGAATCCAAACCGACCGGTCCCGTGCCCAGATCCGATTTTAATCTATTTTTTAGTATAAATAAGAGGTAGCCACCTCTGAAAAAGGGGGTCAAAAACAGTTCATTTTTCTCTTTTACCTAGACACGTTACTTTTTGATTTCTCTGGAGACTTTATCAATTGTTCTACTATTTGGTTTGCAATTTGGAGGATCATTCCACAACTTTGTTTTGAGAAGAATTCTAAACCCTATCTCTTTCAATATCATTATCATGAATTCTACTTGCATCTTTGTTGTGTTTGATTCCATCATGCTTGAGTAGTTCATTAGCTAGATTAGGGGATTTCAATGGTGATTTAGGATTGATTAGTGACTGAGCCAAATAGGATAGATTATCATATGTCTTCATCAATTGGGATTCGTAATGCTTAGGCTAGCGTGGCCGCCTAGTCTATGATTTCAAGTTTAACTTATTCATGACAGTGCTCTAGGTTGCTAGATAAACCATTGGTGTGCAACCAACGACAGTTGATTGTTGCCATCAATTGTAAACAAATTGAACCTTTTCGATAATGCTTGTCAACATCTCTGAATTCAAAAGACAGTTTAGGCATTTAGGTTGTTAGACAAAGATATTGATGCATCACGACAGTTGGGCAATATTATCTTTATGTTTGAGTTCTAGACCGAATTGCATTAGTTCCTGAATAGTAGCTCAGTCCTTAGTCCAAAATCACCGGCGAATAACCTTGATCTAGTGCTTTTATTTATTGAATTTACATCGTTTAATTTGCTGTTTTGTTTCTTTGTTTCATTACAACCAATCCCCATTTTATCTTAGGTTTAATTTAAAATCCATAATTTCATAGTGTAACCTTGGTCTCTGTGGATTCGATACCTATTATACTACTGCAATTATCTGTGCACTTGCGGATTTATTTTGGGTTAAAACTTTATTGCATCAAGTTTTTGGCGCCGTTGCCGGGGATCAATTACGTTACCTTTGATTTTTGGTTTTATTTATAGTCTAAGAATTTTTGCTAATTTTTTTTATTTTTATTTGTTTTTGGTATGTGTCAGGAAGCGATGGATACTCAGTTGCAGTTGTTGAGGGATCAGATTGCTCAGTTGCAAAGGAATCAACCACAAGCTCCACCGTTACAGCCGGGTATAGGGGATTCGGATAATCCCCATGCGTACTATCGAAACCGTTCAGCTATTGTTTCTCCAACAATTCAGAGGCAAGATTATGAGATCAAGCCTCAGATGATCTCATTGGTGAAACAACATCTATTCCATGGATTACCGGCTAAGATACCGATGGATCAAATTGAGAATTTCGAAGAAATCTGCAGCACTACGGGGTCTAATGGAGTATCGAGTGAGTTCTTGAAGTGCAAGCTGTTCCCGTTCTCACTCTCGGACAAAGCTCTTAGATGGTTGAAGTCCTTACCCGCTGGTTCTTTAAAGATATGGGATGAGGTTAGAGCTGCGTTCTTGGACCATTTCTACACTAAGTCCAAGACAACATCTTTGAGGAACAAGATCTCGTCTTTTCAACAACATTATAGAGAAGCTTAGTGTGAAGCTTGGGAGAGATTGAAGGAGTACCGTAGAGAGTGTCCTCATCATGGTTTCAAAGATGAACAGATTCTGGGGATTTTCTATGATGGAGTTTAATGGGATTATCGGAATGCCCTAAATGCTGCGAGTAATGGGAATTTTATGACCAAGACTAGAGATGGTGCTTTTGAGCTGATTGAGAATATGGCTGCAAGCTCTAACAACAAGGCTCCTGAGTATGATAGGTCTAGGAAAGTCTATAGTGTGGACACTCAGAAGATTGATGAGCTGACGGCGAAGGTAAACCTGCTTCTACGCGAGAGTCGAAGACGGTCAAGTTTGTGGAAGAGAATGGGGTTGCGCCTATTTCTCAAGAGCTTGAAGATGATGAAGATGCTTGGATACGGGAGGTTAACTTTGTGAGTGGTCAAGGATACCAGAACCGTGGGTTCAACCCCAATTATCAGAACCACCCCAACCTCTCCTACCAAAGCACTAGTGTCGAGAACCCGCAAAACCAAGTTTATCCGCAACAGAGAGGTATGAATCATAGCCCACAAGGTCAGGGATACCAGAAGTTTTACTCCAGCAACACTCAAGGTAATCAGTTCATCCCTAACCAGAATCAGACTCGGTTCCAAGGAGGGAACCAACAACAATTCGCCGCGCTACAACAAGCTACTTCCGCGCCTATATCTCAGGATGAGTTGAAGAGTCTCATGCAGCAACTGATGGTTAACCAGTAGCAGGCGTCTACTGAGATTAGTTCCAAGGTAGATCACATGTACAATGATCTGAATGCGAAGTACGAGGCTGTTACCGCACATGTGAAGAAATTGGATACACAAGTCGCTCAAACGGCCGAAGCTATAAAGAGACCAGGTGGAACTCTTCCAGAACGTAGTGAGGTGAATTCCAGAAAGGAGTATCAGGTAAATGCTATTGATTTGAGGAGTGGAAAGTTGTTGGTACCGCCTACAATCACAAGCTTCCACGTGAAAGCTAAGGAGAAGATTACCGAGCACCAGGCTCAAGAGAGTGATTTTTCTGAGAAAGATAGGCATAAAGAGATTGGTTCAAGCTCAGGGACATCTCAAGGTTCTATTCCAATCGATGTTGAAATTTTTTTTTCCGAGCACCCCACATCTGCCACCGAGCACCTGCTCGCACAGGGTGCTCACACGAAAATTTCAGATCTTTGCCTGAGCGAGTTTATGTACCAAGGGTGCCTTACCCTGAGCAAGTCTACGTACCAAGGGTGCCTTACCCAGTACCCCCTAAGTAATCTAGGAAGGATTTGGAGGATGTTGAGTGTAAGGAGGTGTTAGAAGATTTGACGGTGAAGCTCCCTTTGGTTGATGCCGTGCAAATGATACTATCACCCAAGAGGTACACGAAGGAATTGGTTGCTGGTAAGATTGTTGAAGAGGAGAGTGTGATGATGGTTTTTATGGAGTGTAGTGCCGTACTTCAGAATAAGGTGTTAACAAAGAAAGGTGATCCGGGAAGGTTTGTGATCTCCGTGAAGATAGGGCCTTCCACATTTGCTTGTTCGTTGTGTGACTTGGGAAGCAGCGTCAATTTGATGCCATATTCTGTGGCTAAGCGTTTGGGCTTCACCAAGTTTAAACCCACCAATATTTCGTTGGTTTTTGCGGATGGGTCTAAAAAGCTTCCGGTTGGCATTATTGAAGATTTGTACATCCGAATTGGGGATACTTTAATCCCAACTGATTTTGTGGTTCTGGAGCTTGATGAAGAACCAAAGGATCCGTTGATTTTGGGTAGAGCTTTCTTACACACGGCACGTGCTATCATTGACGTCGAAGAAGGCATAGTGGATCTCCGTCTAGGAGACATGGTAGTTCGGTTTGAGATGAACAAGCTTCTCAAGAAATCGGTGATTGATGGACAGGAATTTGTTATCCACGATAGAATAGAGACGTCGGAAGAAGAGGTTGAAGAGACTTTAACAAGTGATCCGCTTGAAGGCGCATTGACAAAAGCCGAGGGTGAACACGGTTTTCTGAGTGAAGACACCCAAGGATTTGCTAAGTTTCTGGATTCTAACATCAGAGTGGAGAAGTGAGATGAATTTCTGAGTCTGGGAGAAGGAACTAAAATCGAGGGTCAGCGAGCACCCCAGCGAGCACCTGCTCCAGAAAAATCTATTGTTCACAGTTCTTGGAGCGAGCTGAAAGCTCCAAAACTTGAGTTGAAGACCCTCCCAGCATGGCTCAGATGGTTATTCAGGTTTCGAAAGATCAAAGATAAGAAAGGGTCCGATCTGTTCACAATCAAACATCTTTATCCACCCAACCGAGCATTCCACCGAGCACCTGCTCCGGTTGCGCGACCACATGGAGACATAGTGTTCCTGGACACTAAAGGAGGTGAGTTTGACCCTCCTTGAGCTGAATGGTCTACAAAGTTGAGCTAACGACTTAAAACAAGTGCTTGATGGGAGGCAACCCATCAGTACGTTTTCTAACTATTTCAATTTACTTTCTTTTATTACTAACTTTGAATTTCAGTGTAAGTTTTCAAGAGTTTTCTAAAAAAAAAAAAAAAAAAACAGCAAACCCGGAATACATGTGGAAAGGAGCACCTGCTCCCCAATCCAGAGCACCTGCTCTCGAGGGTAAAAATCAAAAACATTTTCATTTTATGCTTTTCCTTATAATTTATTTTCTTTCACTCTCTCTTTTCTTATTCTCACACCGAGACGGTGTGAAGTAAGTCTGGGGGGAGTTGCTACTAATGACGTTTATTTTGGTTGTTTTCTATTTTCTTATGTCTTATTGAGTCTAGTTTTTATTTTGTTTTATTGAGTCAAAACTTTGTAGGGAATTAGGACTTTATCTTATGATGATATTTGAACTATTTATGTTTAATCTTCTCTCTAGTGACCATTTTTACAGAGCATGGGTACAAGGAACAGCTGGAACACTTCGACACACTATCTTCCAGGTTTCAGATTGACCGAAATTTCCTCTCGTTACTGGCACTAGATTAGGGAAACGAACCATATTCCGGACTCCTTATTCTTTCTATCACTCTTGTTGTTCCTGAATAGCTAGCTCATTTTTAGCTAGTACCCTCCTTAACCATTACCTCTTTTCAAACTCCATGCATTCTTGTTACTTCATTGTCAAATGTGCAGCATATGCGCAAAAGGGCCGGAGAGAATCGAGTCGACACTGCCCCTGAATCACTCTTTCTGAAGAACGAGAGCACCCACTCCTATTTTCAAAAGATGATATTGAGGTGGAACAGAAATCCACGAGGAATGAATAGCAATGATGAGCTCCACTTGGGTATGTACAACAACTCTATTTGTTTTCGTGTTTGAGAGATACATGCTTATAATTTAAACCCTCTTCATCATCATCATTCATCTAAAAAAAAATTTTTAATTAAAATGGATGATGAAGAGTGGTGAGTTAGTAAAACAGAAAAAGTGTCTCTCTGCACAGTGAGTATACCCAAGGTGGACGGTAGCTGGATTAGACGTTAGAGAGATTTGGAGACGAAAGAGTGGTTTAGAGAATGTGGATATCAACGGACTTATTCTCTCTTGCAATTTTGTGTGATATCCTGTATCCTCTACGAAACATCGGGTAACCCTTAAACACTTTGAACTCCACCTCTAAATGGCCTTAAAACTTTAGCGCCGTCTACCCTAAAAAGGTTCCTTTAACGAGATCCTCACGCAACTTTGATGCGTTGAGTTTGTGTTTGGGAAATGCCCTGGTTGAGAAATATATTGAGGATGTTTTGGTAAAGCTTTGCTATTCGTAATATGAATTATGTGGTCTGCAGATTGAAGCTTTGCTATTCGTTTTCTCATAATTGAGCACCTGCTCGGCCTTCTCGGAGCACATGCTCGCCGGAGGACTCGCAAATTCGGAGTCCCTGGAATCAAGACCGACCGGTCCAACCCATGAACCGGCCGGTCCGGCCTTGAAGATGCGAGATCGGACTTGCTTGGATAGGGACCGACCGATCCAGTACTAGAATCCCGAAGCCAATGTCCTTGGGATCGGGACCGACCGATCCGGCACTAGGGACCGACCTATCATGAATCACTCTTCATATCATGAACAAAAATTGGTTGTCTGCATATTATAAGTTGGTGTTCCAGATTTGGTTTTGGTCTGTCTTTTGATTCTTGTTTGTTCTTTTCTCTTTTTGTTCAGTGTTTGGAGTTTTTTGGCAAAAATGTGATATCTTTTGGTATGTTTCTTCAGATAACTTTTAACAGACATTGATTTGTTTGTTTCTTTGTATTAACAGTGATGGAAGGAGAGATGCCTAGGAGGATTTTTGGTGAAAACATTGAGCCGAAAATTGAGCAGGTCAACAAGAGCTGTAGAATTTCTATTCTAGCCTTATTGAAGACACATATGGAAAGTGAATAAAACATTGAGCCGGAAGTTGAGTCGCCAACTACGAGTACTGATGGAACGGTTGTGGAATTAGACTGATTTAGCTTTCTCTTTTTGGATAGGATTTCATGTTTTCAATATTAGAAAGGATGTAAACTGATGCTTGTGTTTTATTCAAAACAGTTTTTATGATTAGAATTGTAGTTTACTTTAGATGTTTAATCGTGTGTTTTTTTGTGTGTTTTAAGGGTGACAAATGAACAATGTCTATGTTTCTTTTTGTTGAGACTCAATAATCTTCCTTTATGTATATAATGTTTTAAAAATGAGATCAAACATATTAATTCACACAGCAAAACCGGTTACATACCCTTCTCGGTTTATAACATCAATATCCTTGTCTCTGGTTCGAAACCTGGTTGTTACACTTTTTTTTATAAAAACGTGGAAGTTACAATTTTTAGAGTTTTGGGGTTTGGGAAAATGGTAAGTATGGAAACATGATATTAAGGGTTGGAAATTCTTAAAAAAAAAGTAAAAATGTTACAAGTTACAATTTTCAGAGTTTTGGGATTTGGGCAAATGGTAAGTATGGAAACATGATATTAAGGGTTGGAAATTAAAAAAACAAAAGTAAAAATGTTGGAAGTTACTATTTTTTGAGTTTTGGGGTTTGGGCAAAAGGTATGTAGAGAAACATGATATTAAGGGTTGGAAATTCAAAAAAAAGTAAAAATGTTGGAAGTTACTATTTTTAGAGTTTTGTGGTTTGGGGTAATGGTAAGTAGGGAAACATGATATTAAGGGTTGGAAATTCAAAAAAAAGAGTAAAAATGTTGGAAGTTACTATTTCTAGAGTTTTGTGGTTTGGGGTAATGGTAAGTAGGGAAACATGATATTAAGGGTTAATAATTCAAAAAAATAGTAAAAATGTTGGAAGTTACTATTTTTAGAGTTTTGGGGTTTGGGGTAATGGTAAGTAGGGAAACATGATATTAAGGGTTGGAAATTCTTTAAAAAAAAGTAAAAATGTTGGAAGTTATAAGGAAACATAATCCTTCAAATATTATAAGGAAACATAATACTTCAAATATTTACCAAAAACGATAATTGTTTGTTTTACAAGGCAAATATATCATTTCCAACATAAGTTTATAATTTTTGTTTGTAAACATGTCAACATATACCGTCTTCAGCATAACTGGTTGTATTCACTTGGTGACTGTCCTACACGAGTTTACCTTCGCGAGTTCGAAGGCATGGTGCTACAGTTTTTTATTATACTCTACGATGGTTAGTATTTTAATTTTGTATAACAAGAGAGTCCAATGAATACATGCAGCTTAACTGGTTACGTATCCGTAGCAGTTATGCAGAGGTCACGGGTTCGAGTTCCATTAGCTTCTTTTTTGCCATTTTTACAAATATTAGAAATTATAAAATAATAAATATTAAGAAAATAATTAATATATTACGTAATTAATATTTAAATATCCAGTTATTATTAATATTTAAAATAACAAACGTGAAAATGGAAATTAATATACATATAATATTATAATTTAGGAAATAAAATATTTATTCTTTAATTTACTCCTATATTTATGGGAGTTGTAACCACTTGGCAGAATGCCTATTCTACCAATCGGCAGAGAGACGTTATAATGGTAGAAAGAGGTGGTACAATCAGCAAACCGGTCGTGGCAGAATTTAGTAAGATGGTAGAACTTAGATACTGCGAGCCGTAGATAGTTGGAAAATGGTAGAATTTAGATTCTAGCTGTTGTAGAACACTGACAATTAGGTAGAATTAACGTTCTGCGCCTGGTAGAATAACAGTAACTGGCAGAATCTACTATCTGCCAATGGTAGAAAGAAAAACTCAAATCATTTATAAAACATGCTGTTTAATTTTTTTCAAAAAAATGTTTTCACAAAAAGTACTATGCTTAATATGTTTATAATTATCAGAATTTTTATAATTTAAAATACTTTATATTTAATTTATTTTTAGTTAAATCATGAGTAATATGGGAAAAAATTCTTAAAGGTGTATTGAGACATTTTATTACTAAATGTATGGTATTTTGGCAATTCTCCCTAAAAACAATTAGACACATGCAAATAGTATGGTACTAGACTTACTACTATGTACGCAGATTTTTCTAAAATGAAGTTCCCGAACTCTGTAGTCTCTTCTTTGTCGGAATCAACCTATTTTTATCAGTTTTCCTATTACCATAAAATGGACCTCCCAAACAAGATTCGATAAATCAGACGTCTAAAATTTGAACATATTATCTATAAATAACCATATATAGAAATTTGTATATAATTAGTTTATATTTTTTATTAAACAAACACATTCCAAATTACGGAATATTAAAAATCTATCTTTTCCCGTAATCATATTCTCAAATGATTGTTTGCCATGCATTATGAATTGGTTCCCGTGGGGTATAGGGTTCCATTTCTTATTAATCTTGGAGGGAAGCGAGATTGAAAATTAGAAATAAAGAACTTTATTCATTTCGTAATGGGACCAATATACTAATTTTCAATAATTCATTGTCTCTCGGTTCTCACGTGTGCATGAATAATTCCAAAATCAATTTTGTAAGGTCTTTTAAAACGGGCCTCGCCACTTTGTCGCTTGCATATATATAGGTTGGCAAAAACCGGCTTCATGGGCCATATTTTTGAAGCAAAATAATTATTTTAGGAAAAATATATAACTGTCATGCTTAAATATATATCAACATGCTTATTTTGACCAAAGCATTCGATCTTTCATCCAGAAGTGAAATCCTATTCACTGTTTTTAACTAACTCCTAGATAAGCATGTTGATAATCTAGGAGTGAGTTTAAAACAGTGGATAGGATTTCACTTCTGGATGAAAGATTGAACGCTTTGGTTCATTCATATCAAATTCATGTTCGGAGAAAATATAAATCATGTTAACTGTAAAACAAAAATAGTTCATGTCAAACCGTTTTTTTTTTTTTTAATATAATTTAACATTTTTTCTTATAAAAGAAAGAATATAAGTCATGATAACAGTAATGAACCCCAAAAAATTATTGGGATGGATGATCACAGAGCGGATCTTAATTTTCAAGATTTGTAAAACAAAATTGGTATTGTGTTCTATAGTGAAATGATACTAGTATTTTTTTCACTTCTACTTAGATTATTGAAGAATTTTTCACAAGAGTTTATTGAAGAATTTAAAACGTATAAAATAAGAAACGAAAAGTTTTTTAGACTATTGACTAGAAACAAAAATTATGAGTTTTGAAGGATCATAATTATTGAAACGAATAGTTCATGCAAACCAATTTTTTTTGTTTGAATATAATTTAATATTTTTTCTATAAAAAAGGGAGAATTGGCAAAAAAATACATAAACATTTATAATATTAGACAAACATGATTAGATACGTAAAAATTAAGTTTGATTTTTGTGCCATACGTAGTTTTGACGATTTTAGCCTTCACGAGTGTGTCTATATATATATATATGTTGGGAATCACCAAAAAATCTTACAATCTAATACATGTATAATTTTTAGGGTACTGTTGTTGTAGTAATTTTTTTAGATTAGGACCTACTTTTTATTATACTCGTTCAAAAATATCACTATTTTCCAATTTTTTTTTTAAAATACCATTTTTTGTTCAAAGTTTCTAAAATACCACAAAATTAAAATGAAGTTTCAACATCAAAACTAAACCTAAACCCCAAACTCAAACCCAAACTCAAACCCTGTCCCTTAAAACTATACTTTAATTTGGGAATTTGTTAACCCAAACCCAAAAATTTAAACAACAAACTCAAATCCAAACCTAAACCTTGCCCTCTAAAACTATACTTTAATTTGGAAATAGTTAACCCAAACCTAAAAATTTAAACTACAAACCCAAATCCAAACCCAAATCCTACCTCCTAAAACTATACCCTAATTTGAGAATATTTAACCCAAACCTAAAAATTTAAACTACAAATTTATTAAAAATCAATTTTTGTATTTATGATATTTTTGGAATTAAAAGAAGAAAAAAAAAAAGATATTGAGAAATAATAATTACAAAACAATATATAAACGGGTGACACCTACGGAAGCCTACTCTTCCCTTCACTAGGAATTTTTGTGGGATTAAAATTTTAAAACAGTACGACCGTTGTCCACCTAAATATCAACTTCTTCATGTATATCCATCCAAAATTCCCTAAAAAGAAAGAACGAAAATTGTAATTGTGTTCTATAGTGAAATGATAGTATTATTTTTTCACTTCTACTTAGATTATTGAAGAATTTAAGACATATAAACTAAGAAACGAAAAGTTTTTTACACTATTGACTAGAAACAAAAATTATGAGTTTTGAAGGATCATAATTATTGAAAGGTAATATATCGCGGGGTGTTCATTAACGCTAGTCAATTTGAAATTTGATACATATCTTGGCACAAGAAAATCCATAGGTTTACTATTCTTAAACTTTCACAATTCCTAACAGATACAAAATTATTTACGCAGTAATCTTTATGTTTTAAGAAAATCGACTAGTAGAAACTGATTAGGCCTTTCACAAGGATGCCGGCCCTTTCATAAGATAGGTAAATCAATGGCTTTAGGCCTCCCAATATTATTGCTTATTTTGAAAATGTTAGATTAATGTTGCACAATTTGTTTAGTTTTCCAATGTAAAATTTGATAAGAGAGAGTGGTATGTTTGAGCGAGAGCAAAAACTTATATGTACCATTGAGCAAGTCACGAACTTGTCAAGAACTACATATGAAGGGAAGAGAAACTGATGAATTATTTTTTGGTCCGGTCACTTGACTAACTTAATGCAAGGTTGGCTATAACCATCTTTGAAATGTGCAAATACTTTGTTTAATTATAGCTACTACTTTGTATATTAAATTCCTGTTTTAACGTAACAAGGTTTAAAAAATGTTGGTTCTTATTTGCATACGTATAGAGTACATCATACATGAGATGTTGGAGAAATGGCCCCAAGGGCCAAGGCCCCCAACTAAAAAATATTCTTGAACCGAAAGACGTGCTAATTAGCAAAAACAAAAAGGTTGATATTTCCTTTAATCAAAAATAAAAAATGTTGAAAATGATAAACATATATATCAAATATATGTTAGGACTCAATGAAAAATTATGTTTATTTACTATTTCTATTTTTAAATATTTTATACTATGTATAAATATAAAAAAGAAATAGTGATTTTCTCTAATTTTAAATATCTTTTGTATAAAAAAATTGGCGAAAAAAGGAACAAGAATATGTGAATTCGAAAGGTAAAAAACATGTAGTGGGCTTTATAGTCTATAGGTTTTTAATAAGGCCCAGAGTTATAAAAAAATTATCCTCGTGATACAGACAACGCCAAGTTACTTTAACTACCCTGAAAAACAGATTACGAACAAAATAACAATGAATAATACAAAATCAAAATTTCTGGGAACCAGATACTGGGGTAAAAAATGACATGGACATATCCAAGAAAATAAAGAGAATAAAACACATAAAAAAGACATGAATGCATTAAATGAAATTAATAACTCAACACATGAAAATTTTCGAAATGCAGAAAGTAACCTAAAAGCCTATCTACATTAGACATCACTGACATTCTCATCTTCCTGAACAACAAGCCCCAAAAAAAAAAAAACACAAAACAAAACAAAACTTCATAGTCAAAAAAGACATTTCGAAAATTAGATCGAAGATTATTAATTAATGAGTGAAACAAAAACAAGAAACATTAGAAATCCATATTCATCATAATAAACAACATTAGTAGTAATAATGCTGATACTTAAACCAAAACAAAAGAAAAAGACAAAAGACTCTTAAGAAGCAGTCATGAGATTCAAAGCAAGATCAGACTTATCCAACACAAGTCTAGTTTTGCTAGTTTGATCAGAGAAATGATGTGATCTCTTCTTCGACGATGGTAACGAAACACCAAATAGCTTCGTCTTCCTCCCCATCATATTACTCTGATCAAAGTTTTCATCTTCAAGAACAGTAATCGAGCTTTGTGAAGTTGGAGGAGAGTTCAAAGATTGGAAATTGTTGTTGTTGTTGGTAGTGACAGTGGCATTATTGTAATAATCGTGTTTCTGAAGGTAAGAGTGACTAGGAGCAGGGACAGCCTTGACATGGTTTTGAACAAAGTAGATAATGTCATTGTAAAGCTTCTTCATGTTAGCAAGTTCCGACATTAAAACGGCGTTGCTTCGTCTTAATCTCTCGTTGTCTTCGGTTAAAGCAGTGAGTTGTGCATCGACGGTGGTTCTTGGTGGTGGTCGTGACGGTGGTGAGTCGCACCAGTAATGGTCGTCCATTGGTGGTGGTGGTGGTAAAGGGAAGAAGGAAGATGCGGCGGAGGAGAATGGAATATGCGGCGGAGTAAAGTGTTGTTGTATCATTTGAGATGTTTTTCTCCGGTGGATTTCGCAGAGTAAATGTTTTTCACCTCTCTTGAAATATTCATTTGCAAATTCCCACCTGTCTGGTACAATCTTCCTAAAACCCTAAACAGCAAAAATCAAAAATCACAAAATATCAGACAAAATCAATCAAAAATCAGACAAAATCTCAAGAACCCATATGTTTTCTCAAAGAAAGAACACGACACAAAATAAAAAATAAGAACAAAATCAGACCCAATCGATCAAAAGTTTTTGTATAAAAGACAAAATCTCAAAAACCCATTTGATTTCTCAATGACCCAAATCGTAGTTCGTCTTTTTCCGGAATAAAAATCGTTTCTTTTCTTGTTTTAAGCTTAAAATTCGTATCTTTATTGACCCAAAAAAAAAAAATCGTATCTTTAGAAGATTTCTCAAAAAACTATTTGTTTTCTCAAAGACCCAGAACGTTTTTTTCTTGTTTTGAGCATAAAAATCGTTTCTTTTTGCTGTTTTGAGTATAAAAATCGCTTTTTTACTTTGTTTTGGGCATAAAAATGGTAACTTTAAGAGATGTGTATACATACGTAGGTATTGAGCTGGCGGACAAAACTGGAGAAGTTGTTGTGTTTGAAGTAATTAGGGAGGAGATCACGAGCAAACTCCGGTGGTCTCCAAACGACGAAAGTAGTGTCGTCGTCTCCCCAAGAGACAACGTGATCCGTCGCAGGATCATCAACAAGCTGATAAGTTTTCGTCAAGAACGGAGCTGGAACCGCCTTACCTTGACCTTCCACCATTAACTGTATTCTTTCTCCGTTACTACCACCACCGTAACCGTAGCTGTTCTCCACCATCATCGCCGTTAAAGAGAGAGAAAAAAAGAGAGAGGTTAAAAATGGGAGCTTGAGGCGGTCCTAAAGCTAGTGCTAAGTAGTGAGAGAGTAGTGAGTACTAATTTGTTTTGTTTTTTCAGCTTTATAATTTATTTTTGAGGTTTATAGATCGTACGTGTGTATCTGTCCTCATGTGTAACTACTTTTAATTTTTGTTTTTTTTTCTAATATTATTATTATGGATTTATGTATTTTGGACCTGGTACATATGAAAATTGGAAGACCCGTGTGATTTACTTTTGGTTCAAATTTGAGGTGGAAACATAGTATAGATATTGAATATTGTGTTACCATTCAATTTTTATTTAGAAATGAAATGTAGAAATTTATTAATATCCTCTACATATCCCTTCAAGACAAGGTACTATTTCTCTCTATATATACACGAGAGTGTGTAGTAAATAGCAATGTATAAATGCCTAAGAAATATAAATGATTTAATAATGATCATCAAATGATTAAGCTTTGATTCAGGGAAAGAAAAATCATAGATGTAATGGAATAGACTTATTGACCCATGCGTGGTATATAGCAATTCTATACGTGAATGATTTTAATTTTTTCTTAGGGCATGTACATTGGTAACCTCCTAGTGTTTTATGTGGTGCTTTTATAATATAAAATTATTAAAATGGTTGTAAAAGAAAAAAAAAGTGTTTTTGTGAGGTGTATTGAAATATAAAATTAATAAAAGTGAGTGTGTTTAAATATAAAATTCATAAAAATTGAGGAAAAAGAAGAGAGAGTGTCTAAAATTAGATATTTTGGAGAGTGTTCTTAAAAGGAAGAGAGAGTGTTTAAATATAAAATTAATAAAAGTTGAGTAAAAAGATGAAAGAGAATGTATAAAGTTGAGTAAAAGGAAGAGAAAGTGTGTGTTTTAATAATTTTATATTATAAGAACACCACATAAGAAACTAGGAGGTTATGAATGCACATGGCCTTAGGCCAAACCCACTTAAAGAATCTAACAACAAATTAATACACCTTATTAAACGTCGCATTGATTCTTAAAATTACGTTTACATTTGCATTTATATTTTACCAAGTAAATTATATTGTGAAGATATAAAAAAACCCGAAAGGATTTTTTTTTGATGTCTTTCTTCCATAACCGCTTCAACCGGCGAGAATAACTCGACATATATATATATATATTTTTTTTTCTAGGAGATAACCATTCATATTAAATTTGTAACCAATTCACCACCAACAAAAAGTTAGAATATGAGCTTCTAACTCAAAAACTAATTAGCAATAAATAGAAATGTTCATATTTCTTACTACGGCTTAAGATCCCTTCAACTTTCGATGTGGGATATATTTCCTACTACGCCCCCTCGAGATGATGATTTTTTTGCCATTAATCTCAGAATATTCGGACATGGATTGATGGAATCATTTTCGGTTCGGATCGATTGTGGATCAAGTTGGACTGTGTATATCGTGACTATGATACCATATTAGAATATGGGCTTCCAACTCAAAACTAATTGGCAATAAGTAGAAAGATTCATATCCCTATATATTGGTTAAGATCCCTTCTAACTTCCAATGTAGGATATATTCTCTAATAATTATTTGGCAATATCATCTCGTAGATTTTTAGAACATTTTCAAAGTGAGATATGTCTCACCAAAAATGTTGGTCTAATGATTTGCAAAAGGTAGTAGTTATTGGATTGTCTCCTAATCTTCAAGTTTCAATTCATCATATTTAGGACGAACGATTGCATCATCTTTGATTGAAATGTTGTTATCGCTCGTAGTGCGAATGCAATTTTTAAACACAATCATCATAGTTATCACTTTTATTTAATGATGATAGTGAGAATGTCGTACTATTTTTTTGGATCATCATTCATTGTGGCAAAATCGTCCTCTACATATTAATTGGTTTCCGTGTCGTAGCACTTTCCTTCTTATAGGCAAAATATGTTCGTCATTACACCACGAAATAACGAACTGAACATGAAGATAATCCTATATTTCGCGTCTATATTCCAAGAGAAGAAACAATCGTGTAGAAAAATACATGTGAGAAAATAAATCTATAATAATGTCCTACGGGTATATAAGAGAAATTAGACTAACACAAAATTGTATTAGTTGATATGCGTGTGTATATATACACTAATATACACACGCATATCTCACTAAATCAGTATGTGTATTAGCAAAACAAAATTCAGTATACGATTAAAATGCTAAATGTTATAAATCATAGTGGATTGTCATAACTAGTTCTGGTCCGTTTACGGCCCATTAACACTTAGTCTTTAGGCCGGTTTAATGAATCCTAGTTGAACTAGGATTTTCCTTTATGTACTTTCCTTTTCCCATTAGGAAAATGAATTTTCCTTTTCTCTCTTGTAATAATCCTATATAAAGGATCTTATGATTAATGAATAAACACAATCTTCCCCATTCGTTCTCTTGATTCACAACACGTTATCAGCACGAGTTGCTCCCTAAACCCTAAAAACACAAAAAACGCGATTACTGTTCATCGTTACTATTCATCGTACTGTTCATCGCGTACTGTTCATCGCGCACTATTCATCGCGCACTGTTCATCGACGATTACTGTTCATCGACGATTACTGTTCATCCGGCGTTACTGTTCAAATCATAGTTCATACAGCCTTTAAGGTTACGGCGAACTAGAAGAAAGTTCATACAGCCTATCAACGGTTACGGCGAACTAGAAGACTCACGGAGGTTAAGGTAAACAATAAGAAACCCTAATCTAAAGAACCTAGATTCATGATAATCTTAGAAACCCTAATCTAAATCATGCTTGTTATTGTTATTGCTTGCTTGATTGTGTTTATTGATTCATGATTCGTAATCACTTGAAACCCTAACTTGAAACCCTAACCTAATTCAATTAAAATCCAAACCGATTGCATGATCTGTACCCGTGTCGATCGACACTAGTTTTATGTCGATCGACACGTAAACTTCTGCCTGAATTTGTTGTTTGAATTAAACTGTGTCGATCGACACAAATCACCCGTCGATCGACAGTAAACACTCTGTCCAAATTTGGTTGCATATTTATTTGAACTCGTTTGTTTGTTTGCTTGTTTGGATTGATTCGTTGATTGATAAACATGAAACTGAAACTGATTGCATCATATAGACATAACATGCTTGATTAAAATCCGGTCATATCATCATACGGTTTAGAATTTGAATACTAGGCTTGCATCATGAGCATATAAAACATTATGTTAGGTTGTTAAACATAAAAATCTGGTTTCATAAGCATCATGCATCCGTACCCGTTTATATAAGCACCCATGACCTATTTTGCATCATATGCATAAACTTTAAAATCTTATAGTTCTTAGAGAATAGGATGAATGTTTTCAGATGTCGAAAATCAACAATTTGGATTATGCTGCCCTCAATCTCTCTGGAGACAATTACTTACAGTGGGCGTTGGATACTAAGATAAATCTAAAGTCTAAAGGACTTGGCGAATGTATCATTGAGGATAATAATGAGAATGAAAGGAATCGATACATAACGATATCGATCATTCGTCATCATCTTGTTGAGGGTCTCAAGGATCAATACCTAACCATTGAGAACCCTTTGGACCTTTGGAAAGAATTAAAGATAAGATATGACCACCATAGAACGGTGTTGTTACCAAAGGCCAATTATGATTGGAGGAATCTCAGGTTCCAGGACTTCAAGTCCGTGGAAGAATATAACTCGGCTATGTTCAGAATAGTTTCTCAATTGAGACTATGTGGTGAGAAGGTAACTGAGAAAGACATGTTGGAAAAGACCTTCTCCACCTTTCACACTAATAACGTGTTGCTTCAACAGCAATACCGTGAAAGAGGTTTTGAGACATACTCAAAGCTTATAGCATGTCTATTACTAGCCGAGGAGAATAATACACTGCTAATGAGAAACAGTGAGATGAGACCTCCTGGATCAGCCCCACTTCCTGAAGCGAATGTGGCCACAGATGAAAAGAAAGAAATTAACCACGTCCAAAGTGATTATAGACATCGTGGTCGTGGACGTGGGGGTAGATGGCAAGGACGTGGCCGTGGCCATTTTAATCCATACGGCCGAGGTCAGGGCCGAGGCCACGGATTCCATAACGATCATTCTAACCGCGGGCGAGGACGAGGACGCGGATACCGAACTGACTATGATCGTAATAACCGTGGTATTACTTCTCAACCACGAGAATCAAACCCAAAATCAGTTTGCCATCGATGTGGAATGAGTAATCATTGGGCTAAGACATGTAGGACTCCCAAGCATCTGGTTGAACTCTATCAAGAGAGCCTTAAAGGGAAGAATCCAGAAACTCATATGATCCAGCATGATAATGAAGGAGATTTCGATCATGAGCAAGATGACTTGATGAATTTTGAAACCTCAGATATACTTAAGTGATTGATTTTGATTTTCTGTTTTGGTGTTTTGTGTTTTGCTTGTTTTACGTTTTACACTTTATACTTTGGTTTTGTGTTATTGCTTTCTATTAAACTTTATGGAATGAAAGAGTGTTATTTAAAAGTATCTATTGTTATCTCTTTTGAAGTATGAACGATATGGATGTGTTCATTGTGGATAGTGGATCAAGCCACTCGATATTAAGAGATAAGAGATACTTCATTGATCTTACACTTAAAAAGGCAAATGTAACCACAATTGCGGGTATAGCAAATTTAATTGAAGGCCACGGTCAAGCCCATATTTTATTACCTAAGGGCACGCATCTAGAAATTTCTAATGCGTTATATTCACCTAGTTTAAAGAGAAGTCTATTGAGCTTTAAAGACATTCGAATGAATGGTCTTCATGTTGAAACTAAGGACGAGAATAACAAAGAATTCCTTCAAATCTTTGAAACCGTCCATGGCTATAAGAAAGTCCTAGAGACTATACCTGCCATTTCTGTGGGCCTTTATTGTGCTAAGATCGGAATGATAGAAGTAAATGCTATGGTAAACAAAGAGTTTACTGAGAATTTCACTTTTTGGCATAACCGGCTTGGCCATCCCGGTGCTAACATGATGCGAAAGATATTAGCAAGTACTAATGGGCACACCTTGAAAGAAAGGAGAGTTATCCCAAAGAATCTCACGTGTGAAGCATGTTCACTAGGGAAACTCATTACTAGGCCATCACCAATCAAAGTAACTAAGGAAACGATAAATTTTCTGGAAAGAATTCAAGGAGACATATGCGGACCAATACACCCACCTTGTGGGACGTTTAGATATTTTATGGTCCTTATTGATGCATCCACGAGATGGTCACATGTCTGCCTATTATCAACTAGAAATGTGGCATTTGCAAGATTGCTTGCCCAGCTCATACGTTTAAGAGCACACTTTCCAGATTTTCCTTTAAAGACTATACGTCTTGACAATGCTGGTGAATTTACGTCCCAAGCGTTTAACGATTATTGTATGTCCATGGGGGTAAGTGTTGAATATTCTGTGGCACATGTACATACACAAAACGGTTTGGCTGAATCGTTTATTAAACGCATACAGTTGATTGCTAGACCGTTGCTAATGAGATCAAAACTCCCGGTCTCAGCTTGGGGACATGCAGTTTTACATGCAGCAGAGCTAATTCGTATCAGGCCATCTAGTGAACATAAATATTCCCCATCACAGTTAATAACGGGTCAAGAGCCAGACATATCCCATCTTAAAACATTCGGATGTTCCGTTTATGTGCCTATTGCACCACCACAGCGAACAAAGATGGGACCTCAAAGGAGGATGGGGATATATGTTGGATATGATTCTCCTACTATCATTAAGTACCTTGAGCCAACCACGGGTGATTTGTTTAAGGCCAGGTACGCAGATTGTCATTTTGACGAATCTGTCTATCCAACATTAGGAGGAGATAACAGACTGGTAAAGGAAATTATATGGAATCAAACGTCCTTAAAATGGCAAGATCCTCGGACTCAAGAATGTGAATTAGAAGTCCAAAAGATTATACATTTACAAAAGCTAGCTAATCAATTGCCAGATTCCTTTGCTGACCCGAAAAGAGTAACTAAGTCTTACATACCAGCTGTTAATGCACCGATTAGAATTGATGTTCAAGAGGGACACAATCAAGTTGCTACAGAATCTAAACCACACTCAAAACGTGGCCGGCCAATAGGTTCCAAAGATAAGAATCCTCGGAAAAGAAAGAAAGGTGCTGAAATCGTGGTTGAGGAATCTGATGGAACCCCAGACATAACTGAACCGATAGTTCCAAGCAATGAGACTCGGGACGCCGAGTTTCATGGTTCTGACGTTCCTGAAAATAATGAGATCTCAATGAATTATGTTATGTCTGGAATACAATGGAATAGAAAGTGTGTGAAAATCGATGATATATTTGCTTTTAAGGTAGCACTTGAACTTATGGAGGATCTAGAACCCACGTCGATATATGAGTGCACTCAGAGTGAAAATTGGACTAAATGGAAAGAAGCTATAAACGTGGAGTTGAATTCTTTAAGGAAAAGGGATGTCTTTGGTCCAATAATTCGGACACCCTATGAGATTAAACCAGTTGGACATAAATGGGTCTTTGTGAGGAAAAGAAATGAACATGGTGAAATCGTGAGATATAAAGCACGGCTTGTTGCACAAGGATTCTCACAGAGACCAGGAATAGATTATGAGGAGACATACTCCCCTGTGGTGGATGCTACAACTTTTAGATTTTTGATAAGTCTGGCTATAAGAGAAAAGTTGGATATGCGGTTAATGGACGTTGTAACTGCATACTTATATGGTCCACTGGATAATGAGATTTATATGAGATTACCAGAGGGTATTGAGCTCAAAGATAAGAAAGGTTCTCGAGAACAACACTGCATAAGGCTGAACAAATCCCTTTATGGACTGAAGCAAAGTGGGCGTATGTGGTACAATAGATTGAGTGAGTACTTAGTCAAAGAAGACTATAAGAATGATCCCATCAGTCCATGTATTTTTATAAAAAAGTTTGCAAACAAAGGGTTTGTTATCATAGCAGTTTACGTGGATGATTTGAACATCCTTGGAACCCCTGGTGAAATCGTCCAAACAGTTGAATGCCTCAAGAAAGAATTTGAGATGAAAGACCTAGGCAAAACTAAGTTCTGTTTGGGATTGCAACTTGAGTACATAAATGATGGAATCCTTGTGCATCAAATGGCATATACTGAAAAGGTACTCAAGCATTTTAATATGGATCAATGTCACCCATTGTCCAGCCCAATGGTGGTGAGATCTCTTGATCTAGAAAAGGATCCGTTTGGTCCTAAGAGAGACTCTGAAGAAGTCCTTGGTCCCGAAGTGCCATATCTCAGTGCCATAGGAGCTTTAATGTATCTGGCAAGCCACACTAGGCCAGATATATGTTTTGCCGTGAATTTATTATCAAGATTTAGCTCATGTCCGACCCAAAGGCACTGGGACGGGATAAAACATATTCTTCGTTACCTACAAGGAACGAAAGACTTGGGTCTATTTTATACTAACCAATCTAAGGACGGTTTAGTTGGTTTTGCTGATGCAAGTTATCTTTCAGATCCTCATAATGCACGGTCCCAGACAGGTTATGTGTTTACTCATGGAGGAACTGCAATATCTTGGCGGTCAATGAAGCAGGCCATTGCAGCTACATCTTCTAATCATTCAGAGATATTGGCAATTCATGAGGCTAGTCGTGAGTGTGTTTGGTTAAGGCTGATGACCCAGCACATAAGAGTGGATTGTGGAATGGCCGAAGGTAAGCAGGAATCGACGGTCTTGTTCGAGGACAATGCAGCGTGTATAGCTCAACTTAAGGATGGATACATCAAAGGTGATAGGACGAAGCACATTCTGCCAAAATTCTTCTTCACATCCGATCTACAGAAAGATGGAGAAATTCAAGTGCAGCAAGTACGATCAAGTGAGAATTCAGCAGACCTATTCACCAAGTCACTTCCAACCTCAACGTTCAAGAAACTTACTTATCAGATTGGAATGCGTTGTTTGAAAGACTTGCAGTGAGGTTCAGAACAGGGGGAGTAATACGTGTTGTACTCTTTTTCCTTCACCACGGTTTTGTCCCAAAATGGGTTTTACTTGGTAAGGTTTTAATGAGGCAACATCCAAAGCGTATTACAAGCCCATTAGAGTTATGACATCCAAGGGGGAGTGTTATAAATCATAGTGGATTGTCATAACTAGTTCTGGTCCGTTTACGGCCCATTAACACTTAGTCTTTAGGCCGGTTTAATGAATCCTAGTTGAATTAGGATTTTCCTTTATGTACTTTCCTTTCCCATTAGGAAAAGGAATTTTCCTTTTCTCTCTTGTAATAATCCTATATAAAGGATCTTATGATTAATGAATAAACACAATCTTCCCCATTCGTTCTCTTGATTCACAACACTAAAAAATTAGTTTGTACTTATAAATTTTATGGAAGCAAAACTTCTAAGTAAAGCGCTATTAAAAGCTAATGAATGGTAATCGGTTCAATAAAACATATCCAACTCCTTTTTCTACATGCGTCAATCACCTAGCAGAATTCCTCGTACCTCAACATCTCTCACTCGGATGCACCTTGGATGGATGATATAAAACCAGTAAATATAGGATAAATTTTAAAATCCGCGCAGCTGAAATCCATAAGAGCATGTTTATGGGTGGTAAATATAATTGGGATAATAATATGAATTTTACAAATATTAATTGTATTGGGATTGATAAATAGAGATAGAAAGAAGAAAGAGATAGAGATATTACTCATATTTACCCACTAAATATGGGGTAATATGTTGTTATATTTGTTTACCTATTTTTGGTTTAGGTAAATATAAAAAATTTATAATATTAAAAATCTCTTATATTTACTCTTATTTACCACCCATAAACATGCTCTAATATCATAACATTTTGTTAACTCTTCTTTAATAGTGCAGGCCTAGTAAAATAGTTTGTACATGACTTTGCAAATGGTGTTATGTAAGATCAATGTATTAGTTGTTAAACAAAAAAAAAATTATTCGATATCAGAGTTAAAACTTAGCTTGTTTCCAGGAAAAATACAATAGTTGTAACATGTAAACATTAAATAATTCGTCAGCAAGTGAAAACAACAACTATATATCATAAAGATCATTCAGGCTTATGAAAACTCACAACTTATGAAAATGCAAATAAAAGTGTTGTTAGAATGCTAATTCAGACTTAATTCAGGCTAAATATAGCTTACGAGATTCAAATCCTATGAAAAATGAAGGAGCTGTAAATGAAATTATAAGAAAATGAAAAAGTGAGTGTGAAAATGTAAATAAATGTTTTTAGCTAAAAAAAAAATGTAAATAAAAAAGTTTGGAAGTTAGCAACCTCGGGTAAAGAGAAGATGGAGGGGAATATGTGTCTGAGTGTCTGAAATATTTATAAATTAAAATGAAGAAAAGGGGCTTTCAAGGCAAACCCGTGACCTCTTTCTCCTTCTTTTCTTTTCTGACACTACGATCCCTTCTCTTCTCTCAGACCCTCACCCACCACTTCTTCTCTTACTTTCTTAAACAATCATTTCTTTTTTTCAATTTTTTCCAATTATTACAACTTTAGTATATTCCAAATTTCAATACTATTCATTACTCTGTATTTATTTCCCTCTAATAATAAATTTTGATTATTGGTCAACACTTTTTTCTTCTTTATGAGGTTTCTTCTCTGTTCTTCTTTATTTATTGATTAGTGCTACTATTCTCAACTTATTGTTATTACTGGAAACTTTCTCTGTTTCTTCTTCTCACTACAAACTGTTTTTTGCTTTCTTCTATTCCCTCATTTAATATACATTGTCTTTGTTTTGCTCCTTTTTTTATATATATGGATAGCTTTAGTAAATATATACATATATATAAACAAACACACATACACACAAATTTCTGAGATTTATATGTATAATATGCATTCTTAATTACATAATAATTATTGTTTGGAGAAAATGTTCATAAGTAATTTATAAAGAAATGAATAAGTGTATCTTGCAAAGTGTATCTTTATAGATATAATCTGACTTATAGATTCATGTGAAAACCATATATAAACTATGTGAATATAAAACTAAAAGTATCTCATGTGTAAATCCACCTTTTCTTTTTAATATCCTAGGTCATGTGTATTTCACATGAGTCTCTGCTTCTCCTCGGGCAACTAGCTTCTCTCTTTCATATTATATGAATTATAAGTGTATATTTCTTATCCGAATTTATTAGTTTAGAAATATCCGATAAATTTTATCTTACTTTATAAATATAACAAAAAATATCATCCTTGAATTTCTATGTAAAACAACCATTTACTTTTAAACTTGGGCTCGCGAAAGAAATCTTTACAAGAAGAAACCAAAAAAAGCTTTTCCAAATTCAACACATTAAGAGAAATGAAACTCGAAGATTCTTTCTTGAATAACGAAGGCCATAATAAAACCAATATTAGAGGGAAAATAAACAAAAAAATTGGACAAAAGGCTAAAGTAAGAAACGCTTAAACATTTCTGGAATTTGCGATGTAATAGCATCCCATAGAAGGAAACCTTTACAAAATGTAGAATTAGAAAAATTGGTATTTGACCCCAAAAAAAATGGTATATAATATCCAAAAATGTGTAAGATTACTAAACACTGATAGTGCTTTTTATGTAATCCGGAAAATAATGGAAGTATAAATGGAATAAAAACAAAAAATTGAACAAAAAAAGAATGGAAATAGAAACATTAACATTTTTTTTTGTAATGAATGTTAAATTTTATTCACACAAAAAAAAATTGTTTACAAAAAAATGCATCTTTGTTTTAAAATTAAGAAAACATTAATTAATTTTTTTTGAATCAAATTGATTAAGGCTCACGGAGCCTAAGGCTCCCGTCGTAAGCTTTGTCCCCTGCGACCAGGAAACATTAATATTGCATGCAGTGCTGTGTTAGGCGCCCGAAGTGAATTTGAATATGAAATATTTTTTACATGTTTTCCTAACGATAATAATAATCTATATTTAAATAAATGTTAAGAATGTAAATAAAAAAATTTAAACTAAGTACAAAAATAGAAAATTCATTTCTTAGCATAGAAATGATTTGACTTTGGTATGTAAAACTTAAAAATACAATTTTTACCTTACTTAAACCACTAAACTATAAACACATTTTGGAAATTAGAAGCCCTTCAAATATATATTATGATCTGGGTCAAATATATAATATGGTAAGCACGAAATTGCATATACTTGTAGAGGTACTTTGTGAAGTAATCCGAAAGATTATCCAAACAATACCATCTGTTTATCTAGTCCATAACCAATACAAAAAATAAATATTAGAAAATATAAGTTTAAAGCAATAGTTTTTATGTTTTTTATCGTATCAATTTTTTCCCCCTCATAAATATACCTTATATTGAACTTTTGAAGTTGCTATAGCCCGTGATATTGTTGAATTTTAATATTGGATATAAAGACTAAAAGGAGACTCTAGCCACAAATCTACATCATATTATTTGATCAATAATGTTTAATCTAATCCAAACAAAACGAAAAGAGGGAATCTCGAAGTACTTTCCTTTACACATTACCCTTCTATTTTGTACCGTTGTTTTTGTTCTGAGCCCATCAGACTATATCATTAACAATTTGAGTGTTTGACCCCTCATTCAGTTAAATGAATTTTCTTACTCTAATCCTGTATGTGTCATTATCTTAAATATTATAACGTAGAATATACTCGCTTCTATGTAATTGTTTATTTGGTTATTTTGTTTTGTAGATTCTCAAGAAGGAAGGTTGAGGTTTCCAATGGAGAAACAGACATACTCCAAACTATTCTTCTCTTCGAGCCCTTTCATGATTTCGATATTGAGGTTCACATATTATATGTTCTTTCATTTCAATAATATATTTGTAAATTGTAAAGGGTGGTGCTTATTTTAATATCACTCAATAAAGCTAAGATGTTTTTTCCCCCAACTAACAGGCCCTAGCTTAATGTGTTATTGGATGATCAAAGTTTAACCAGCATAGTAAGAGATACTATGCAGTTTTTACTACTGTATATAATTGATATTTAAAAAATTATATTATTTTTTCACCTCTAATTTGAAATCTGAGAAAATTTAAACAATCTTTATAATTTAAACATAAGATGAACAAGATATATATTATATTAAAAATCAGAGTCATGACAACATTGGCGGATGCCCTAAGCGAAAAAAAACTTTAGTTTATTAAAAAAATCGTTTGCAGTAAAACTTTATCGTCATATAACAAAAATATACAAAGAGCTAAACTACTAATTTCTCATCCTATTAAAAAAAATATTCTTAACCAAGCTTTCAAAATCAATATTTCTAATCAATTCTATTTCAATGGGTAAGATATCCAAGTCATCTTTTACTGAAAAGAGAGTAATTCATCTCATCGACAATAATTCACCGGAATAAACGTAATATATATGACAAATTGTGTCATTGTGAAACTTCAATTTTAGCATTCATTCATCTAACATAACATAAAATAAAACAAACCTCTTCGTGTTTACCTTATATTTTAACAGTAAATCAATTTTTCTATTTTTAAAATTTTTTAAAGAAATCCATACTATCGTGTCTATAATTTGTTTACCACAAAACTATTAATATCTAATTAATATTCTAACTAATTAAAATAAAAAAATAAAAAATGATACCCTTAAATGTTTAAAAAAGAAAAATGATGCCCTTAAATGTTTTCAAAAAAATTTGATGCCCCAAGCTTTTTTGTACTATGTCCCGGCTCTGTTAAAAACCCACATAAGATATTATGTTATTTCTTTGTTGTGTCATTACTGTTTTGTTCTGCCACAATTTGTTTTACTACATTATTGTTTGGTAACCGAAAAGAATTTCTGTCAGCCATAAGATTTGAATATATACAAGTATACAACTGTGGATGACATAAATGATCCATACAAATAATCAAATAATTTTACATATAAGTAGATATGAAGTATATACAAATGAATCACACTAGAGGTCTATGATACTCCATCAAAGTTGGCAAATGAAAATAATGATTACACAACTTGTTATAAAGATAGTCGTTTACCTCAGATCCCAAAACTTTTGTAAAAATATATGTTAGTTATTCTATGTGTGAAGTAAGAAGCATTATGAGAACCGCAGATTTCATCCTTATTGTAGAGGCGTTTTTTATGAAGCGATGTAAGAACTAAAAGATTACTCTAATATGAAGCACATCTTGACTATTGCAAAATAAACTGCATTCAACATATGTAACACTAAAAAAAAACAAAACCTCATAAATCTATTTGATCTCTGAAGTCATCTCCATCGTTGTTTGGAAAATTTTCTCTTGACATAATAGGAAAAATAATCAGGAAAAATCTTGTTTTGATAACTTCTAATAAGGTTTTTGGAGTTGGTTATTAGCCATATTGTCTAATTTATAGAGAGCATAAATGATGCGAAGAATGTTTATTAGCAAACAAGATACGAAATATATACAAATAAAATAAAATATATAAAAATAAAATAACTAAGACGATACATATATAAGTTACTAATTTAACCAAATAAAGAAATATGACATATATGATTTTAGCCGTATGTACAAGATATATGGTATCATTAAAAAAAATTTGACACGAAATTAAAAGATATCATTTATAAAGATTGTTCTGATGAACCTCCGTTTAGGCTTTTCGTGTAATTTGATTGTTTAATCCATGAAGAGCATAAAGGTCGCAAAGATTATAAAGAACATATTTTAATTTTTTTTGGAGATAAAGATCTAATTGACTAGAGGGAATCGTTCGATGTAATAAAAAAAAGGCATAGATACCTAGAATGGATCTAAGATCTAATCAAAAATTACAAGATCAATAACAATCGTAGTAATTCTGTTAAGTGTTGGAGATATTGATAATATTCTTGTTACTACCGTATAAGAATAGTAATGATAAAAAAGAAAAAAGCTCAGACCAACATTTGTTTCTTGTATTTTAACCCAAAAAAAAACATTTGTTTCTTGTTCTTGGTTAAATGATCTTGTTTCTTGTTTTCCTAAAACAAAGGTATCATTGTTATATTATATAAATGTACTGTAGTTTAATGTACACTAAAGGATTACCAATAAAAATGTAAAAAACTAAGATCTCGGTTATGTATTTCTACATCATATGTTTTCATTGTAAGGAAATTATAATTTATTTTCATTATAATAATTGAATTTTAAATCAAAAAAATCATTAAAATCTTAAACAAAAATCTTCTTCATAAAATAAATATAAGCTATTTTAAAAAATTTAAACGTTTCAAATTTAGATCATTTATAAATACTCCACAAACAACGGTTTCCGTAGGCTTTTTTTCTTTCAAATCGTGGACGATTCAAATCTTTGTTCTAGTTTTTATGTTTGAAGCCAGTCTTTGATAATAATAGTTAAAAGTGTATATCACTCATTCCAAGTGGATTTGACAAAAAGTCACTTGATCGTTTCATATGATGATCTTTCATTTAAAAAAAAAATATATATGTCTGCTTCTATTTGAAGTACACGACGATTTGTGGATAGTTATCATTGTCATGCACTCTAATCTTGTGTTTAAAGATCCATCAGCTTTCTTGAGTCTCCACAAAAGAAATATGAAAAATAGTTCAGAGACATATTGTCTATTGTAACACATATATATAGTAATTTGAGTATGTGTCGGCATTTATACTTTTCTTCATACAAGATTTAGATGGAATATGAGGAAGCAACTAGTTTTTCTTGACATTTCTCTTTAAATAGGTATCACTATTAGATGGGAAATTGTGGGGGAAAAGACCATGTATAATGAAATGCCACTTTTGTTGAAAGTTGAAACAGAAAAGTTTAATTTAACTGAAAAATTGTAGAATGACATTCATTGTTAATTAATCTTGTAAAGTAACGGACTCGATAAATGAAATTTGCAATTACGAATCGAAAAAATAGATTACTGAAATCCTACGTAATCGCATGTAGTTTTACAGTTTCGTCATTTTACGAATTAAATTACCAATTCTTGATTAATTTGTCACATCTCAAAAGTCATTCAATTTTCTTAATTAGGATGTCCATTGAAGATGTTTTTCAATTCTTGATCTAATTCTTCATGACATGAAATTTCGCTAGGATTTCAATTATTGCCTACGCATTACTTTTTGGTGACTGTCACACACGTATATATAGAAACCTCATAAAATAATGTCACCTCGTACTCATTTAGTTTTTTTTCATCACACATGTCTTAGTAGGTTATAAAAACTCCTACATATGATCTCATTGAGACACAACACCAACACCATCACTCATGCAATATTTCCAAGGAATATATGGGTCAATTCGTTTATAACACCTATCTACGTGACTCTGATTGCATTACATATTCCTTAAATCATGCTCTTGGTTCATATGACTACTTTTTCTTACAATTATGAATTATTCTGGTCACATTCCTCTAGTCCCTACTATGATTGTAAAGTATTAATTTTGTTTTTGCCTTTTAGGCGTCTAGATATGCATATCCTTCTGGAACATGGGGGCGGATATGGATGTTGTTAGCAGTAAAAAAACTCAAAAATATTAATTAATTTGATCGCATATAGTACTCAAGTATTTACTTTATCGGTTTACTTTCATTGTATTCAAGTCCAAGATGTTTTCTGTCAAAGAAATTAACTAGATTGATTCACTAGTGCCGTCTCTTCTCACCTAAGGAGTTCGACTACTACTCCCACTTAAGAGTGGGTTCGATGTCCCGTAGGTGTATCCAATTAAATCGGCGAGACTCATCTTCTTAATTATGTTATATATATATAGGTATATTGCTATGCTTCAAGTAAATAAAATCATTTATATAACTAAGGGTGCAAATGGTTGTACATTTACAAAAACACAATTTGGTGGAATGAAACATTTCTCTTAAGTGTTACCATTTAAGTTAAATAAAAATAAATAACTAAACATTCCTCTAATTTTTTTTCACAGATATTAAAGTGTATAAAATAACGATTCAACTGATTCACCAAAGTAGTAGTAATTAAAAAAATATAAAGTAAACCATAAAAGTTCATTACTAAAACACAAACAAAAAATGTTCAGTTATGTGTAT
The DNA here is from genome assembly GCA_963576765.1 of Draba incana. Lineage (NCBI taxonomy): Eukaryota > Viridiplantae > Streptophyta > Magnoliopsida > Brassicales > Brassicaceae > Draba > Draba incana. The sequence goes on from OY755208.1 coordinate 5,324,939, forward strand.
ATGTGAGTGTGTGTGTGTGTGTGTGTGTGCATGACATGGACCTATGGTGTTTGGAGAGCTAGAAGATTCTATTCTGAATTTCTAAAGTGAACTGAAGTTTTAATTACCACGAATAGCTTCTTTCTTCACATGACTTCTCTTCTTCCATCAAATATATAAAAAATAAAATAAAATCTTCCCTATTCTCAATATTACAACGTGAAGGATAAAACAAAGAGAAAAAATACAAATCGAATGGCGTGAAACTATAGTCTAATTTTAAACCCGAGGAGACACGTGAATTTCCAAGAGAGACCACAGAGTGAATAAGGATAAAAGGAAACATCTGCATCCAAAAGTTCTTTTTTAATAACACACACTTTCTTTATTTATTTCCGCAAGATGCTCAGATCGTTCTATTTTTTCTTTTGGTTTAATTGTATTTTTAGTTCGTTCCAAATAAAAAAAGTCTATTTACGCATAATACTTTTACAACATGGTGAGAATCAACTTCTTGTGGTATGTACGACAAGGGAGTTACCTCTACAAGGTTCTCTCTCATGTCTCTTCTACTTGCTTTCTTCTTCTGTCTTATTCCACTACACATTTCAGTGGCACGAATTTACAAAATTTTGCTCAAATATAGGTTCTCTATGACACATTACGTCTCCGATGCTTTGAAACTCTAGGTCTCATACTTTAATTTGCAACACAAGAATATACATGCACAAACTGAAAAAAAAAAAAAAAAATAGAGATGAACAATTCCGAAAAAAATTACTCAGTGAGAGGGCAGTGCCGGCCTTAATAATATTACGCCCACAAACAAAAATTTTTTTTTGGCCCACTATATACCTAATTTTTTTTTAAAAACTAAATATAACTCTCTCTATAGGATTCAAACCCTCCTCCTCCAAAATATGATTTCCGATTGTTAACAATAGTGCTGGTTACTTTTTTCTATTCGTAAATGGCCTCTAAATTTAATAAATCTTCAAAGCTCCAAGCCAATACTTCCCTAACTTCTATCCAAGCCCAACACGAGGGAGATCAAGTATGCTCACATGATCCATATTAAATAACAATATAATTTAATAAAACATATATATACTAAACCTAGAAACAGTCATGCAATAGCCAATTTTACATCTAACAAGATATCAACATATCATTCATAACATATTCATCACCACACATATCACATTTAACATGCCGAAGCACTATCATATATCTCGATCGAAATCCATGAAACAACTTAAGACTGGCCGTCATCTCGAAAGGTCGTACGCCAACCGTTAGCTCGTCAGCCAGTTTACGAATTTCAGCGGGATCACTATGTCCTTTCTCTCAGTCCGGCTACACACAAATCACATTCACTATCCAAACCCATCATTCTATCATATCATAACATAATCTCAATTTAACATTTCATTCAACACATCAATCATTATTCCTAGACAAACATACATGCTCACAAAATCATATCATGGCGTAATATGAATCCACAAATCCCAACCCTCACCTTGACCACAAAGCATCCGGAGTCTCTGAAACTGCATTTTGAAAATAACGGTTGAAAACAACGTCTCAAATTGAATATATGTCGAATCGGAAATCGGAAACTTGATTTGGATTTCTTACATCAGCTTCTTTTCACATACACCTTAATCGCAATTTATCCTCTCTGGTTTGGCGAGAAATGGCCACGCAAAATCCCTACTTACTGCTGTTGAAATATGGATATTCTGTTTAGGTCAACTCTGCAGATTCTTGTGCAACAAGCAAACCTCAACACGGCCAAGAAACAACTTCGATAATGACAATTGAAACTTCGTTTGATTCTCTGACATGTCCTTTGTCATACGCAACCATTGCTATCACCATAAGTATTATGTTGTGACTGTAATTATCCTCCAAAAATGGCAGCTTGAAACTAGAACTGTAAAATACATAATAAAATTTTGGGTTGAAAAACAAAGATTTTGAATCAACTTCGAAACTTATTTCAGGTAAGACCTTACCTTGGATTCCAGATCGAAAAAAGTGTTTCAGAAACTAGATAACAAGATCTTTCCAATGACATCCATATTGTACTATAGTTCCTTCGGACTTAACCAAAAAATTTCTGCGAACTAGCCTGGTCGTAGACTCACTCTGCACAAATCCGTCTAAAGTTTCGTTTGATTTTGATATGTTTTGGCCGTTCGTTTATGTCTTTCTCCAGAATTAGACAAATCTATCTCCTTTAGCTTTTTTTTTGTGTCATCTATGATATTCTGATCCTCTTCCTCTTCTTTTCTTCTCCTTCTCACACGACAACTCTCTGTTTCTCTTCTTCTTTCTGATGAATGTGGAGGCTAGAGGAGATCATGTACTAGGGTTTAGGTTAGTTAGATATTGAATAGGTTTATGGGCTTAAGGGAAAGAAAAAATTATTTTAGCTCAACACTTTCAAATCACTTTAGTAGACTTTTCCTTTGACCCAGTTTGCAAACTCATTCCAATAAAGTTTTTTCGCGCGAAAGTTTTAAAATCCTGGAACACCATCGTGATTCGTGACACTCTAACACATACTCCCTCCGTTCCAATATGTAAGTAGTTTTGGCTAAAAGCACGGTGTTTAAGAAACTACTTTTTCTTATAAAAATATCATTTAATATACATAATAAATATAATTTAATCAAATCTAAAAGAGACTACAGAATATTATTGATCACACAATATTCAATAAAGATGAAAGTACCTAGGATTCACAAAACAACTTATATTTTGAAACAAAAATAAACACCCAAAACAACTTATATTTTGGAACAGAGGGAGTAGAAAAATAACGGATTTAGTAATTTGTTAGCGAATAAAGCTTGTTTTCGAAAATATGTATTATCAAATTCACTTCTTTTGATGTATTTTTTTACTATGTGTGGTATATACATATGTATGTATGTAAGAATTTGTTTATTTGAAAGTTTATATGCTGACTTTAAAACCTCGATTTGAAACCGAGGTTATAAATAGTTAGCTGGAAATATATATTTGAATATGGGTCCTTGCTTTCGGCCCATTTGAATACCCGAACACTACAAGAAAACACTGATTTAGCGTCGGCATATTTCGACGCTAAATCGTCGACGTTAATTCACTTTCGACGCCATTTGGACGCTATTTTAGCGTCGAAATGAACTTCGACGCTAATTTAGCGTCGGATGTTCGACGCTATTCCGACACAATATTTCGACGCTAATTCGACGCTATTGTAGCATCAAATTAGCATCGAAACGTTTCGATGCTAAATGGATGCTAAATCGATGGTAATTCGTTGCTAAATTAGCGTCGGATTACCGTCGACACCTGATTAATTCGACGCTAAATCGATACTAAATCGATGCTTTTGTAGCGTCGAATTAGCGTCGCCACCTGATTCATTCGACGGTAAATCGACGCTAAATCGACGCTACATAAGCATCGTTTTAGCATCGATTTAGAGTCGAATGATAACATTTAAAAAAAAAAAAATTAATATACAAAATTATTAAAAATTAAAAATTATTATAATTATTATAATAAATTAAAATTTATCCGATACAAAATTATCCGTTACAAATAAAATTAAAATGCTAATCCGACGGCGGTTGTTGGGTCCTTACGTTCAAGATATCTTCGAACTCTTGGTGGAATTGCGTTGCACTGGGAGGTGTAGGAGGCGGTGGAGGACGTTGTATGCCTTGCAAGGCAGTGGCTAATGTCGGGTTATCCACTGCAATGATGTCAAAGAGACTGGTCAATGACGTGAGACGAGACTTCAGCTCCGCTTGTTCCGTCTTTAGCTGCGCAATCTCAGCATTAGCAGCTTCCAACTGAGCGGTCAAGCGCGGCTGAGACGAACCTGGAGAGTAAGAATATTGAGAAGACGAACAAGTTGCCGGGACATCAGTGATGGATCCAACACCCATCGTTCGTCGTTTCTTCTTCGGTGCAACCTATAAAATAAAAGTGTTATACAATAAAATTATAATTAAAAATAAGTTATAATATAAAATAAAAACCTAATAAAATTACCTCCTCGTAAAGTCTATCAAAATCTTCGAGACCCATCGTAGACTGGACAGACTCATCTAGCTCTTGCAGTCGTGCATTGTACGCGTTGAACGTTTGTTCCGCTTGAGCGGTAACAAACGTCCCATCCTTCATCCGATGAGTTTTCTCCATCACTTTAACCATCAGAGGAAGATCACCGCCATCAGCCTGTAAAACAAAAATAAACAGAGATAAAAATGAAATATATAATAAATAAATATTGAAAATATAAATAATCAAATAAATTAATTTAATACAAATATTACCATGTCCAGTCGTACTGTGGCGTATGATGTTGGACCCGCACAATGCTTTGAAGGTCCATCTCCTTCGGCCACCGGCGTGAGACGGGATGCAGAACACTTCTCCGATTTAACCACTGATTTGGGATCCTCCCAAAACTGCACCAGACCCGACAAAACATCGGGATCCATCCCGAGCGGCTTCGCCTCATCGCCTTTCTTGCCCCACGCTTTTTTCAAGTTCGTGACGTAACCGTTGAGACGCTTTAGGGCCTTCCTCTCGAACGCGCTCGCACTTCGAAAGTATGAGGTTCATCTCAATGCCATCCTTGCTACAAAAATATGAACCATATTATGAATATATTTATAATCAAATAATTTAATAAATAAAATTAAATAATATAAAATATCCCGAACATTCTGCGGCGTCCTGCTCCAATTAGGATGCGGCATAGTGAAGTGGCCCTTGATTGCGTTGGTGACTGAACGCGCAACCTAGTTATCTGTAAACCTATTAAACAAAATATTAGAATGTTAATAATTTAATTATAACTTGTAATTAAAAATTAATTACACAAAAAAAATTTAATTAGTAATATTGAAAAAAATTAAAACATACCATAATGTACCACGAGGCCTCAACGGATGGATAATCTTAAGCCGTGTGTCACGTCCAGGTTGGCGGAGAAGCTCAGAAATCCGCATCATAAGAGGCGCGTTTGGCGGTGGAGGGGGCTCATTGTGGTCATCGGGATGCTCATCTTCGCCTTCTTCTGGTTCTGGATGAGGCGGTGGCAGAGCTCGTGGCGGAGCTCGGAGCGGAGCTCGGAGCGGAGCTCGGAGCGGAGCTCGTGGTGGAGCCTGTGGCGGAGCTCGTGGACGATAGTTTGCAGCCTGCGAACCCGACCCTGATCCTGATTCGGATCCGCGACGACCATCGGATCCGAGAATCGAAGCATCCTCGCCAAATAACTGGCCGTATGAAGGAGGATGACGTCGATCACCCTATAAAATAAAACAAATTTATTAAATTTAAAAATGTAAAATTTAGGAAATAAATTTATAGTGATGAAAATATTTTTGGAAAAATTTAGATATATTATATTTAGGAAATAATTTTATATTTTCGAAAAATAAATTTAACATTTTTGAAATTATTTTATATTATCGAAAAATAACTTGTAAAATTGTTTTTCATTTAAAAAAATTATTTTAACATCCAAAAAACTCCTAAATTTGTTTTATTTGACTTTACATAAAGAAATTTCATAAAATCTAAATTCAAATCTATAACTTAGCAAATCTAAATTCAATTCCATAACTTTTAAAATTTAAATTCAATTCCATTTCCTAAAATTTATTTCCTACATTTACCGTAAAATCTATTTCATATCAAATTTTCTAAAATCTATTTACTACATAATTCATAAAACCATTTTCTAAAATCAATTTCATATCATTACTACAACTATATATAATTTCATAACTAATTTATTACAAATTACAAATATTTGTAAAATTCCTAATCTATTTACTACATATTTCTAAAATCAATTTCATAACTAATTTATTACAAATTACAAATATATATAAACAATTAAAAAAAAAAAAAAAAAATATGTACCATATCGGAAGGAGAACCGGAGGAGGAGAAGATCCGGCAGCGGCGGGGGCGGAAGGAGAAGATCCGGCGGTGGCGGGGGCGGAAGGAGAAGATCCGGCGGCGGCGGGGGCGGGGGCGGGGGCGGGGGCGGGGGCGGAAGGAGATCCGGCGGCGGCGGGGGCGGAGCCGTGAGGGAGAGAGAGAGGAGAGGGAGAGGAGAGGGAGAGAGAGAGGTGGCGTGAGAGAGAAACCGTCGTGAGGGACCTGAACGGCGGCGGCGAGGGTAGAGAGACGAAGAGGAGACCGGAGAGAGAGAGACCCGCGTGAGGGATCTGAACGGCGGCGGCGAGGGTAGAGAGACAGAGAGGAGACCCCAGAGAGAAAGGAGGAGGAGGAGGAAGAAGAAGAAGAAGAAGAAGAAGAAGAAGAAGAAGAAGAAGAAGAAGTCGGTCTGTGTTTTTACTTCGTGAACCGATGCTATTTCGACGCTAATTGGACACTATTAGCGTCGGATTAGCGTCGGATTACATTTAAATATAATTTCTATTCCCCACGCAGAGTTAATGTTATAGATCCGAATTAATTTTGATTTAGCGTCGAATTAGCGTCGAACTGCCCTCCAATTCGACGCTAATTCGACGGTAAATCAAAATTAATTCGGTTTACCGCCGTTGGTTTAACAAACAAAATTTGAATTTTTTCGGTTTACTGCCATTGGTTAACTCAAATTAATTCAATATAGCGTTTAATTTGCGTCGGATCACATTACTTTATCCGTTTAAAACCCTAAACCCTAAACCCCAAACGTAAAATTTGTTCAAATAACGTCGATTTAGCGTCGAATCGATGCTAATTCGACGCTATCTTAACCTAATTTTACATTTGGGGTTTAGGGTTTAGGGTATCCGCCACTGGTACGAAAACTATCTTAGCCTTTTCAATCTTTCATATAATAGAATAATTTAAAATTTTGAAATTTGAAATTACATATTTGGTTCATATATAGTTATGATAGTATATGTAAACCTATATAGTTTTTTCAAATAGAAGTCCTTACATGCATTTGTAACATCGAATTATACAAACATACGAATTTGTTGGCAATGAAATCTTTGAATATAGATAACATTGTAGCTTCACTATGAATCGTCGATGTTAAATCTTTTATTGTTTATACCCTAAACCCTAAATGGAAAATTAGTTTGATTTAGCGTCGAAATAGCATCGAATCACATGAATTCAATGCTAATTCGACGCTATTTAACAAAATTAGTGTCGAAATCATGTCATTCGATGCTAATTCGACGCTAAATGATTTAGGGTACAGAAACCTCAACATATACGATAACAATCTTAACCTCTTTAAAGATTTTAAAACCGCAACATATAACGATAACAATGACATGTATTTTTACATATCAAATTTCCTACATATTTACTAAATCCATTTCCCTACAAATTTATAACAAAATGTACATTGATATATCATTACTAATATATAAAATAAAATGAACATAAAAAAAAAATTAATGATTTACCGTCAAATTACCATCGAATTCATGTGATCTGACGCTAATTCGACGCTAAATCAAACATATTTTTCATTTATAAATTAGGGTAAAGAAACCGCTACATATACGATAACAATCTTAACCCATTTAAAGATTTTAAAATCGCAACATATAACGATAACAATCACATGAATATTTTCTTAACAAATTTCCTAAAATTTATTTCCTACATATTTATTAAATTCATTTCCTTACAAATTTATAACAAAATGTACGTATTGATAATTCATTACTAATAAATAAAAGTAACTTTTAAAAAAAAAATTTAGCGTCGAACTAGCATCGAATTAACAGGAATCGACGCTACTTCGACGCTAAATCAATAAAAAATTTCATTTAGGATAAAGAACCCACAACATTTACGATAACAATCTTAACCCATTTAAAGATTATGTGTTTACAACATATAACGATAACAATCACAACAATTCAATAACAATCTAACAGGAATGAATTAGTGTCGATAACAATCATACAACAAGATATATTGATTATGCAACTCCAATAAAACATAACAAATAATGAAACATAATTTTTAAAATGACTTCTTTCACAGGTACATTGGCGACTTGAAAATATTAAACATACAACGGTTATGGTACAAGTACATAATAGACTACTAATTTTTAAAACATATATGTATGCATACATATGCATGTATCCACTCCAAACAACGGTTAGAACCAGAAACTTTTCTTTCCCTTTTGTTTCTTTGGTGGAGAATCTAAAAATCCGTCGCAAAATTTCCTTTTGATTGCATCAACATCTAGATTTAAGTTTGGGATTTCTAGACTTTGGGCAAATTCATAATTTTAGTACTGATCCTTACATTCATTAGAAGTACTTCCACCGTAAGTATCTGACTTTTCAATCAATTGAGTGGTTGTCCGTCTTCGATTTGCCTATACAAAATTTCATCGACAACCCGTTTATGGTCAGGACACTCTGGCTGCTTATCATATTTGTATTTTGAATAACTGAACCCATCTTCAAATTTGGGACTCACAACATTGGCAGGAGAGCATGAATCAGCTTCCCACGAGTATGTGGGTATCTCTTTAGTATATTTGTCGCACTGAGATTCAGTTTCCCACGAGAATTTAGGAATGTGGTGGATGCTTGGCAAGCACTGGCTGTCCGGCACTATTGTTGATGTAGAATCTTCATTATGGGTTGGTGAGCACGTATCAAATTCCCACGAGTAAGTGGGTACCTCTTGAGTGAATTCGTCGCATTGAGTTTCGGTTTCCCACGAGTATTTTGGAAGATCAAAAAAATTTGGCACGTTTGTTGATTTAGAGTCTTCCTTAGGAGAGCTGGAAGACATTATGTGTGTTATTGATAGGTGTAGAAGTTATACACTCCATCAGATGTATTTATAGTAGAAGTTATATATTTAAACGTAAGTAAAACCATATCCACAAATAATGGAGATAGTACGAAACTTTGTAGTCCACATAATTTGTTTTGTCTTTGCATATTCTCTTGTCAAATCACCTTGGTCTGTAACGATTGTGTCCACATTTTATGTGGTTAACCAAATCTTTCATTAGATTTTTAGTATATGAATATGTGGTCGATCAAAGTATCAAGTTATAACATTGAAACGAATAATTTTTGAAGCACACATTAATTGAAAATAAGATATTTCAAATTTTCATACAATATTTTAAATAAGCTTTACAGATAAAAGTAGTACATAAATAACACCACACATAATATATAGTACATTACTAGACATGTAATCCACATCCCCTTACTGAAGCACACAATAATCAAAAATAAGTCAACATAAAAGCCATAGGCACTTATTGTATTGACGAGTGACCTTCGTGCCGCAATAGTAGTTATACATTACGAATAAAACACAGTTCTTAATGATCCATCTCGAACTTGAGCATGTGTTTGTCACAACAACCGTAATGGTCATTTGGACATTTAAAAACAGAGACCTTCGGTTCTTCATAACCATCAATAGCATGGTTCGATGGAGGTGTTTTCAGGACTACATTTTCTCCGCTGGCTCCAGAGCATGCTTTAGGAGTCTTGTTTGGAGCACGCGAAGTAGAACCAGTGTGTATAGAACGGTTTGTTGAGTTATTGAGACGAATCGTAGAAGAAGGTGGGGTGTTTGATTCTGGTAAAGAATCAAGGAAAGAAGTTATTATCTTCTCTTCCTCGGATGGATTTAGAATTCTTTTCGACATGGTTGATATTAGGTGTTTTGTGTTTTCGATATACTAATCTAATGAAACCAGTACCTATTTATAGATTTTACAAAATTATTATAACAGCTTTAGCATAATAGATCTTGGCCGTTAAATGATGTATGGCACATCTAACCATTCAAATGAGTTGTCAAATCGGATTTGTTCCAAACACTTGTGTCCATAGAATTTTCGTATATTTAAAAGATTTAAATGGATATTTTAGCATCGATTTTGCATCGAATGTTAGCATCGCATTAGCATCGAATTCCTTTGCGTCGATTTTGCATCGAATTCGCGTCTTTTTGTGTCGTTTCTAAATGACGCAAAAAAATTAGGTGAACCACATTAAGTGGCCGACAGTGTCATTCGCGGAATTGATTTCTTTATTGCACACTGAGATGTAATGTCGCATCAATTTTAGTTATTTTCTTATAAACACATCGACACGTTAAGCTTAAAGTATCTCTGCATTTTGCCATATAAGTCAGAGTAATTCAACACAAAATCATAACACAAAAATATTAAATTTCGAAATGGCAAACAGAGATCTATGGAATTACTATATGTAAAACCGAGCCTCCGTTCAAAACCCTCCAAACACAACTCTGGTGCCTTCAAGCCCTCCATACGATGACTTAAATGTTATTGATGTTGTACCGGCAATTTCACTCCAACCAACTCAACGATCCCAAAACCAAACGCCCGTAATAGCGGGACCTGGCCAACTCATACGGCGAGGACTATTTCACAAGAGGTCGCACGATGCAAATGTGCTGCGAGGTGAAAGTTCTCAGACACGTCCAATACAAGATTTCTTTCGCGAGGTCATCAATGAGCCACTACAGGGCAACCAGGATTTTAGTAGTCCTCGGTGGACTTCTACAATCGATTACATAATCCGTGAAGGTATATATATATATATATATATATATATATATATATAATTAACGCTTTTACCACTACAATAATGATTGAAGATGACAAATACTAACTCTATCATTCATAAATGTAAGTTCTTATAACCACAGGAGCACACCATTCTGGACCCAGGTTGCAGAAATTCTATCCCCGCATTCACAATTTGTGAAAGTGAAAAAGGTTTACGTTGTCGATAAATATTATATCCATTTATAGATATAATTTATCTGACAAATAAATTGTATCTCATTTTCAGATTATGGCTATGCTCTCCAGTTTGACCCCTAACGGGCAGGGAGATCTGCTAGTAACCTTAAAGGATCCGTCAGGAAAAATCGAGGGAACCATGCACCATAACATCTTCAAAAATGACGAGTACAAACTCGCCACTGTTGTAGATGCGGTGGTCATTCTACAGAATGTTACCGTATGCCGTTTTAACAGGAACTCTAACTACATCAACATCAGAGAGCGGAACATTGTTAAGGTAGATTTTTCATAACTTTCTAAATATTTCTGATAATTATAAACTGAATTCCTTTTCCAAACAGATAATTGGTGCTAATTCGATGATTACTGAATACGAACCAACCGAAGTATCTACTATCAAAGAGGAAGATGAATGAACTACTGGGTACGAATATGAAACAGTTCCAGACTCATATGATGAATAAACATCCGACCCGTCAATGGTTAAGAATAAGCTTAATTAAGGCTTTATGTTGCTTTAATGTTTAATATTTTTCTAGTATCCATAGTACGAGTTTATAATAATGTTGTTATCTGTAATATTTCCTATTTTCTAATTAATGTAATTTTTTATGTGTAATGTAATATTTTTATATGTCTAATGTTATATGATAATATTAAAACTAATGTTTTGTTTATTGATGATCTTCCATTTGAATAATTAAAATACCATTAACAAAACAACTAATTTTTAATATTAGTGAATGTTAAAAACAAACAAAAATTGTTCGTAGCCTAATGGGCAAGTCAGCACATGTTACTGCATAGTGAACCCGAGTTCGAACCTATGGTCACGCGATTTTATGTTCATCACATGTTACTGCATACAGATATTATGTTCACAATATATAACGATAATAAACACATCAATTCGATAATCACATATTACGATAACAATCACATAAAACGATAACAATCACACGAATTCCAAAAATAAATACAAATGAAATTAAAACAGTCATATATGCTTCACTCTGAATCGTCATTTGAGTTGTCTTCATCCTCATTGGTACTTTCTCCACTCTCATTTGCGAACTTGTCTTCGGGGTTTTCTGCTTCGTTAGCATCCGGAAATATTTCAACTTCTCGATTTTGCGAATCTATAAGAATGATGTTGTCTATATCTGCTTCTGGACTTGTTAGATCCACGGTCATTTCATTTTGCATAGGAGCGTCGTTTGATTCAACTATCATTCCTCTAGGTGTTATTTTAAGCACATATAATCATGAAATCCTTGTTTTTCTGACACGTGGATATGGAATGAAACATACTTGATCCGCTTGTGATGCAAGGACAAATGGATCATACTTTGCATAAGAACGCGATCCATTAACATCGATGACACCAAGCGGATCAAACCACTCGCATTTGAAAAGGGTGCACCTTAAGTTAACCAAACCAGGGAATTGCACTTGAATAATGTCTTGGATAATGCCATAAAAATCTGTGTCCCCAACTCGAACTACCACACCATAGTTCGCAGTTGCTCTATTTTTGCCACGTTCGAACATATGAAGCACATAACCTCGTGTAAAATACATTGGAGATGACGTAACTTTCCCCAACGGACCTTGGATCAACTCTCTAAATCATACAGGGTATGACATGTCTCCATAATCAACCTGGCAGATACAGAAAACACATTGTAAATATAGTAGTATATACACAAATTATACATATAGGGTTTTATGGAAACTAGATATATATAATTTTGTGTTTAACTTATATACCTGAGTCCTCAACCATTTAGAAAAGTGTAGATCTTTATGTTTTTCAATCTCATCGACGGATGCATTTGGGAAAGCCTCGTTAACTTGACGAATGAATTCACTAAAAGAAAATATGGTTATAACAAATGTTTCAAAGCATATATAAGTACGAAAATAACCCTTTTGACCTCAATCCATAGTTGGAAATTATAATATGTACCTTAGAAATGTGCTAACTTCGTCGCATTGTAAGAGAATATATGTGTGTGCATAATTGTAGTCTTCGTGCGAGGACCAGTCTTGTTCTCTTATGATTCCGGCATGCCTACCAACTACACATAATATATCTGGGACATCTGAAACTGGATATGTTTGTGCGATGTCGCCATCGTCGTACCTACGTGGAGCTCTTTTTTGTGTCCGGACAGTTTGAGGGAAGTAATATAAGCTAAAATGAGAGGTTTCTTCGGTTAAACTTCCCGCAACAATTGATCCCTCAACCCTTGCCAGGTTTTTTGCCTTTCCTTTTAAGTGTTTCATGCCTTCCTAAATCGCTTCGTGAGGAAGATGGACAGGAAGATGCTCCATCACAACAAAGAAAGATGGAGGAAATATCTTCTCTAAGTTGCACAGCAATATTGCGATGTTATTGTTTAGTTGTTGAATTCCATCCTGAGTCAGAGTTCGCACACACAGATCTCGAAAAAATGCTCCAATACCTAAACCCAAAATCAATATCAACCAAAACACAAATATAATTTTCGACACATAATTTGTTTACATATTTAAATATCGTCATAGAAAATATTCCTGTAAGTGATTCATGCACGTTCGTTGGTAAAAGTTCTGCAAAGGCGAAAGGCAATAATCTCTGCATAAACACATGACAATCATGACTCTTCATACCAGAAATATTTTTCTCTTGCTCCACAGAATTAAAGAATTTTGACACGTATCCATCTAGGAACTTAACTTCGGTGGAAACCCAGTTGAAGAATGTTGCTTTGCCTTCGCTTGACAATCTAAAGCTAGGCACTGGAGCTCTCCCATCTCCCGTGAGATATAACTCAACTCTAGAGCATATAAGAGGCAAATCTAGTCTAGACTTCAAGTTGAAGAATTTTTTCCCTTGCTCCACAAACTTAGAGATTTTTGACACGTATCTATCTGGGAACTTAACTTTGGTGGAAACCCAGTTGAAGAATGTTGCTTTGCCTTCACTTGACAATCTAAAGCTAGGCACTGGAGCTCTCCTATCTCCCGTAAAATGTAACTCAACTCAATATGCATGACATCAAGATTGTGGCGCAATAGATGATCCTTCCAGTACGGTAGATCCCAGAAAATGCTCTTCTTATGCCAATTATGTTCTTGGCAATACGGACATGATAATCTACCATGTGTTGTCCAACCAGATAACATTCCATAGGCTGGAAAATCGCTTATCGTCCACATAAGCACAACTCGCATGGTAAAATTCTTTTTCCTGGAGTAATCAAAAGTATGAACCCCATGAGACCACAACATGTTCAACTCGTGAATCAGCGGCTGTAAAAACACATCAATAGATCTTCTTGGATGCTTCGGACCAGGGATTAAAATACTCAAAAACAGAAATTTCATCTGCATGCAACCGGCCACAAAGAATATTGCCTGCCAGACATACCGAACGGACTAAAACCATTTGTACATAGGCTGAGATAAACATTGCGCTTCTCCTTAGCAAAATTAGAGTGTACCGATTTGAAGTGTTTCCAAGCTTTTGCATCAGAAGGATGATGAACTTCTCCTTCAGTAGTTGAATGTTCCGCATGCCACCTCATTGATGCAGCTGTCCATTCTGAATGGTATAACCTTTGTAGCCTATCTGTTATGGGCAGGTACCACATTCTCTGGTACGCCACTTTCCTACCAGCGCCTTGGGGCTTAAATCTTGGTTTGTGGCAAAATCGATATTCCTGCAGATCTTCATCATCTTTCCAAAATATCATGCAATTGTCAATGCAAACATCTATCATCTGCGAGGGCAATCCAAAACTAGATACTAGTTTATGTATGTCGTAATATGACTCAGCAGCTTGATTACCCTCTAGCAAATATTATTTTAGAAGAGATGCCCAATCATCCATGCAACTCTCATATTGATTATGATCAGACTTTATTGTCATCATCCTAGATGCCAACGATAATTTAGACAGACCTTCCCTACAACCTTTATAGATTGGTTGTTTTGCAGAATCAAGAATATCATAAAAAAATTTTGCATCTAAATTGGGTTCCTCAGCAACATCAGGAGTAGACATAACTCCAGGAAATGCATCGGTTACCATTTCTTCGAACCTATTATGCTCTAACCCGACATCATGATCATCATTTTCTATAACAAATTGATGCCCATCATATTGTTCATTCGAATAACCCTGACCCAGATCCATAGGTTGGTAACTAGTACTACCCGAAGTTTCATCTTCATATCCCTCTCCATGATAAAACCAAACATAATACTCAGGTGTAAACCCTCTATTAAATAAATGCGTACCATCTGTATCAATTTTCTGTGGCCTCGAATTTTTGCACTTCCGACACGGGCACACCATCACTCCGGTCCGTTGAATTGTAGGCACACTACTTGCTTGAGCCATGAAAATTTCAAGGGCTTTGAGGAACTCTTCTGAAAGGCTTCCATTTTCATCTTTACGTCGATACATCCAGCGTCTTAGTTCGTATATATCGTCCATTTAAAAAAAAAAATTGAGGAGAAAATATTGTTTTTTTTTTTTCCGGAATTGAATTTTTTTTTTTGTTTTGAAATTCTGAAATGATTCCTTACGGTGGTGGTGGGTGGGTATATATAGGAGATTTTGCATCCATTTTGCATCGAATATTAGCATCGAATTATTTTGCGTCGATTTTGCATCAAATTCGCGTCATTTTTGTGTCGTTCCTAAACGACGCTAAATAAGTAGGTGAACCCGTGTTAAATGTGTCATCTACCTACCAAATTCGACGCAATATTCGACGCTACATTTGCATCGATTTAGCGTCGAACTTAGACTTCCGATGCTTAATCGCTGCTAAATCGACGCGAAATAGCATCGATTTAGCTTCGAAATGTTTCGTCCCTAATTAGCGACGATTTAGCGTCGAATTGTGTTGTCGACGCCAATATTCGACGCTATACGTTTGACGCTAAATCGATGCAAATTTGCATCGATTTAGTGTCGAACTTAGACTTCCGATGCTAAATCGATGGTAAATCGACGCAATATAGCGTCGATTTAGCTTCAATATGTTTTGTCCCTAATTAGCGTCGATTTAGCGTCGAATTGTGTTATGGACGCCATTACGACGCAAATTCGACGCTAAAATAGCGTCAGAATAAATTTGACGCTAAATTACAGTTTTCTTGTAGTGGAAGAGAGGGTCTATCCATAGGTTGCACCTCTATAGGGATTAGTCTGGACCCTTCTACTGGTGTGAGATTTCTTAAGTTATCAAAAAAAAAAAAAATATATATATATATATATACTTTTATATTTTCAAACGATATATATATATAGATCAAGTAGTATTCATCCATTTGGCACAAGGTTTAGTTAAAGTTGGTTTGAATTGCAATATGCATATTAAAATTTGGAGGATAAGGAATACGTGGAAAAAGTTAAGAGGAGAGATTGGGTCAATGAAAATGAAGTCAAAGGAAGATTGAAAATGACAGATAAATAAGAGATGTAGGAAGAAGACGAAGAAGAAGTGGTCAGTCACGAGAGGCTTATTAAATTGGTTTCACGAGAAATTGATTCTCTGAAGAAAATGACAACTTCTTCTTCTTTTTGTCTTTGTCTTACGTTCCTCATTGTTTTTTCCTTATATGTTTCTATAACATCAATTGTAACGTACATGCATGTGTCCATGTCTACATTTAGTATGTACGTACAAAATATATACACATATTTACATTCGTAAAACATTATAAAAAAAAAAGGAGAGTTTATTTTCGTACCCAAAATAGATTCTTCTGAATTGGATATCCACTTGCATATATGTACTTACAATTTTGTCGAAAATAATAATAATGTACTTATAAGTTTGAGGAAATTGCTAAAATAACTATGAACATTTTGCTAGCCATATACAAAAACAACTTCTTCTCAAATTATCTAGCTAAAGCAACACAAGAGGATAGAAAAACTACAAATTTACTCATACAGCTACACATTATAAAAAAGCAGACTATGTAAATCATCGTCTTTGTATTGAATTCTAAAAAGCAAAACTATTATGAAAGTTTGGTACTGTTGAATGTCTTTAGAAGGAGAATCGGCGAATAGGTTAAGAACACAAGTCAACATGCATACGCGTATGATGAGTCTCCTCAGCATTGAAATATGATGTTTAGTTAGGAGTCCAATCTACGAAATCTCTTTCTATATGCCTCTTCTATGGGTGCAAAGTAAGATTATCTATAGAAGTTCGTAGAGACCAAGTTTATAGGTGGATGGGTCTAAGTTGTTGTCTATAGGTAGTGGGTGACTTAACAATAATATTTTTTCAGGGATGATAAATGACATTTATAGATGTTGATCTGCCCAACCTACAAAATTTCTATTTTATGCATTTTTCATGGTTTTAGGTTCAGATTCAGAACAAAATTAAAGACATCATGAATTTTCTAAAATAATTGTTTTAGATCATTGTTTTCTTTTTTTGAGTTCGGATTTGATTCTTTAGATATATAAAAATGTATTTATTCAACCGTATAAAGATAGGTTCGACTTTCGAATCGATTCATTCGGTTCAGATTGGTTTATCCAAATTAAACACTTATAAGGCCCTAGTTTCCGTACAATGAAGATATCTTGATAGACCCACATGGTTAGAGCATGTGATAGGTAATATCTTAAGGTAATACAAGAATTTTATATTATTAATTGTATTAGGATTATCATATTTACCCTAATTTAGTTTTGTATTTTTTATAGTTATTATACGTAGTAAATATAGAGGGGTTCTAAAAAAAATTGATGAATTTGAATTTTTTATAAGTAAAGTTTATTTTCTCCAAATTAAAAACATAGTACATTCAATAAAATATGAAATTTCAAAAATCAAAAACATTTAAAACATAATACATTCCGTGTTTTCCTGGGCTTGCTTCGGTTGTTAAAAATGAGTTTAGTAGACTGATGAGACTGTATTTTCTGGATTTTTTCTCAAAACCCTAAAGATTTTAGGAAATCCTCCAGAAATAAATAAGTCCCCTATTTGCTGTATTTTTACCAAGTAATTTTTTTTAAAGAAAAAAGAAATTTTTTTTTTTGTCCATTAATGAATTTTTTATTATTTTTTTTGGAAAAAAAAACTTTCAATCTTCTTTTGATAATTAACATGCCCTTCTTCTCCGAGGTCTCTGTGATCGAGATCGGAGACCGGAATCAACTGCAATCGTCGCCGTCATTGTCCCCGTGTTTGAGCTCGCCGTCACGTGGACTGAGATTCGCCGCCGTCGTTGTCCCCGTCTTCTTCTTCGATGAATTTCTCGCCGTCTCCGTCGAACCGCTCCTTCTTCGATCATCACCGCCGCTGCTCCTGTTGTGCCAACGCCGGAGCTTCATCGATCTCGTCTTCACGTTCATCGATCTCGTCTTCACGTTTTTTTTTCTCTGTTCTTTAAAATTTCTGACCAATCAGCTCCCTCCACGTCGTCTATAATTACCGATGTTAAAAAGGCCAAAAGTAGAACCGTAAATAGCACTGTTAGCCCATTTGAAATTAATTAAATGGGTTTAATTCATAATAGTCCACTATATTTACCCCAATTTACCATCGATAAACATGCTCTTACAATATAAGAAACCCATGAATAAAACTATGGAAGAATTCTAAAAGCAAAATAAGGATTGGTGATAAAAAAAAAAAGATGGCTGGTTGGAGTTCCATTCTGTGAAAATAAAGATGAAAAGGAACGCTTTTTTTGTTTAATTGGGTCAGATAAGCTGAAGGAATCTATTAGTGGAGTTTGATTTTGAAAATGAAATGTCTCTTTCCATGCAAAAATGAGAAAAGGCTCTCTTTTATTCCTTCATACAGAAAAGACATCCAATAGTCCAAGTTTTTCCTTTGGTCTTTTCATAATTTTTCTTCTCGCTCTCAATTATTAATTAGCCTCTTTTTCGTAGGTGCATGCATAAATTTGTATATCTTCACCAGAATTCACCATTTCATAATGTACATATTTAAACGCTTAGACCCTATAGATTAGACCATGAGATATTCATCATAGAAACTACACTTTGATTAAACTAAATAGGTTCAAACTATATTATGCTCAACGAATACTTGAAACTTCATATATAACCAGGGGCGGAGGCACTTGATAGAGGAGGAGGTCATGTGACCCCTACTACTTTCAAAAAACCAATTATATACATTTACTATTAATAAAAATGACCCCAATCAAGTTTTTTTTTTTGACCCTGTGACCCAAATTTAATAGAAAAGCAAGCTAAATACATGAAAGAAAAAAGCCCAATACACTAAAAAATTGGAGTTCTGTTACAAATTTTAAACTCAAGTTTAGTGTAACTTTCCATAATTTACGTAAGTCTACTAAGAAAAATTCATCTACATTACATTTTTTTTTTTGCTATTAATTTTTTTTTTAAATCGCCAAACAAAACAAAATCTTATATCAATTCTATAATCTAATTTGAGGTAATTAATGAAACAAGTGAATAAAAATTTTAAAATTAAAGTGAATGTTATATATACTTTTAAATATTTTTTTACATTTTGTATGATGTTTTTAGTATATTTGTTTTTACCCCGGTTAAAAAATATCCTGGCTCCGCCGCTGTATATAACTACCTCACTGAAAACTCTAATATTTGTAAGTTAGATTGAGAAACCTTTTATATCTATATATCGAAATGAATTCAATTTTCTGGGAGCAAAATCATATACATCTCATATATAGTCAATAATAGAAATATTTTCAAATAGATCTAGAAGTCTACATGATATTACTGAATAATTATTGACAAGACTATCCTCAAATGATATTTATTACAAGTTTATATATATCCTTATTAATAGGTGTAGAATATAGAGGATAGCTTATATTAACAAGGAAAATAGACAAGACGCTATTACGAGAAAGGAACATATGCAATATTACCACGATGAGACCAAATGAAAATTAATTAAAGAAACTTTAGTTGTGTGCAAATGTTTTTATAAAAGCCTAGAAATAGAGAATCCACTTTTCTTTTCTTTTCTTGTCTCGAAGAATCCACTTAGATTCACTTTTTTGGTCTCAATCCTTCTTAGTTAGCTAAAACTCATGATCCGTCGATGTAAACTATATATATAAATATGAAATTTCACAACAAACGAAAAAGCTAAACGGGGGCCAATAATGAAAAAGGTTGATTGATGATGGTTTTTAAGCAATGTGTGGCATGTGGTTTTTCAGCCTTGGAAAAACAAGACATCAATATAGCTAAGAGATAACATTATAGTAAGGACTAAAGTGGTGATGGTCGGACCTAAAGCAAGTTCACAAGTTTTTGAACAATACTTACTACAAAAAGATCAGATTAAGAATGAAAGTTTGATTTGAGTGAACCAGAATCTAATTGCAATGTGGGCGAAAGAGGAAATATTGACGCCAAGTCCGTCACTGGCAAACTTCTTTCGTTTTTGTAACAACGAGAAACATTTACAAAAAAAACCTTTCAAAACAAAAAACATGTAAAAAAAAAAAAAAGATGGATGGAATCAGTTGTATTTGTAACAAAAACAAGTATAGTAAATGATGTTGAGGAAATTTTGACGATATGTACTCAATACTCATGCAAGAAAAGAACTCATAAAAAGCTTTTTTGATCTCCCAAGTTTCTATCAAGTGTGAGTATAACAGTTTTGTTTCCTTCTTTCTTCTTAGTTATTATTTCTCGTAAGTCGTAATTTAAGTTTTAAAGTGGATAGTATGGAACGTTGTGTTAGAAAAGCTACATATCACATAAGCTATGTAAACTCAATTTCTCGTATATGGATTTTGTGATCCGTTTTAATAATATGTTATCTATTGATACACAAACAAAAAAAGATAAATATCATAATATGGTTAATAAATGGAAAAATGATTCTTAGCTACATGAAGTATTGACTAATATGTTGCAAACCATTCGAATTATAGAAATGTTTTCTAAACTACACAAACTATTATGTAACACATGGTGACATACACCAAGTATATGTAAACATGTTAAAAACTACAAATTAGTGTTTTTTGAAAAATATTATCAATTTAGGGATCAACCTGTAATTAATTTCATACAAAATAAATACTTAAAAATAGAAATTTAAAAAATATAAATTCAAATAAATTAAAACACCAAATACAATTACAAAAAAAAATTCAAAAATTATATTGAAAATTTTCGATTAAAAACTAAATTATAGTTTCAGTTTTAAGATATATTAAATTATTTTTGTTAAATTCAAAAATTGTTAAAAATTTGTAACTTCAAAAAGTTCTTAGTTTCTAAAAAGTAATTGAAAATGTAAGGTATATAGGGATCTAAATACATGTATTTTAAAACCAATTAAATTTACCAAATAAAATTTTTTTAAATGTTGGTCGACAAATATATTTAAAATTCTGTTGAATAAATTTCAATAGTTTAGAATAAAACACATAAATGACATATATTACACTTTTGTATGAAAATAGTTTTTGTAACATTGGGTCACAAATAAAAGACTCATTAGCCTAGCCTTTTAAAAAAAAAATTAGACTCGTTTTTTTTTTGACAACAAAAAAATTACACTTTTTGTATGGAAAATTATAACTAGTTTTTTTTTACTCATATCCCAACATTAAACAGCGAATTGCAATGTAATTTTATAAGTTTTATAATGAGAATAAATTTTTTTTTTTTAAGGGTTAGGCTAATGAGTCTTTTATTTGTGACCCAATGTTACAAAAAAAATTCTCATACAAAAGTGTAATATATGTCATTTATGTGTTTTATTCTAAACTATTGAAATTTATTCAACATAATTTTAAATATATTTGTCGACCAACAATTAAAAAACTTTTATTTGATAAATTTAATTGGTTTTAAAATACATATATTTAGATCCTTATATACCTTACATTTTCAATTACTTTTTAGAAACTAAGAACTTTTTGAAGTTACAAATTTTTAACAATTTTTGAATTTAACAAAAATAATTTAATATATTATAAACTGAAACTATAATTTAGTTTTTAATTGAAAATTTTCATTATAATTTTTGAATTTTGTTTTGTAATTGTATTTGGTGTTTCAATTTATTTAAATTTTCTATTTTAAAATATTTATTTTGTATGAAATTAATTACAGATTGATTCCCAAATTGATAATATTTTTCAAAAAGCACCAATTTGTAGTTTTTAACATGTTTACATATACTTGGTGTATGTCACCATGTGTTACATAATAGTTTGTGTAGTTTAGAAGATATTTCTATACTTCAGATGGTTTGCAACATATTACCCAATACTTCGTGTAGCTAAGAATCATTTTTCCTTAATAAATAATACCCAAAAGAGAACGTGATATTGAAAATAGGAGAAGAGAGAGAGAGGTTTGAATTTAAACTTGCAAAAATGTGTTAAATACAAAATAAACAATCAAACAGTCATGTTTATACAGAAATCAAGTTATTGTGCGTACATAACGACATTAGACTATATGTATCACCTACAATTGTTGACATACCTGCACAGTTTCTTTTCTTGACAGTCTCAACATAGGTAAATATTTTAAACCAAAACGAATATAAAAATTATAAAAAATAAGAGGAGAGCGATCTTGCTTTACAAAAAAGGGAACCGAAGGGTATGAGCAGCTTTACAAAGTAGAATATGGAAAAGAAAGATTGAGGTGCAAATGAGAAAGTTGTCTTTAATTTTGAGCTATCATTCAACTCAACTACCTTTTTTTGTTCTTTCTTCATGTGATATTATTGTATTAGGTAGATTAGATTCATTTGTACGAATATAGATAAATGGTATATCCGAAGCGATATCTTATAAAAATAATTTCTGCAAGCCAAGTATTCGTTTTCTTCTTTTGAACTTTTGTTGTAAAGTGTGAATGGAGTTGGAGGGTTGAAATATTGTTGTTACTTGTTACAAATTTGTTTTTATATTATATTTAATGAACTAAAGCAAAAAAAAAAAAAAACTTATATCCATAAGAAAAAAAAATCATCTAAGACAACGTAATCACAACTTCTGATTCGAAAATATAAAGCATCTTCGGAGTCGAAAATCATGACAAAAATATTAAGGATTCGTTTCTAGACAATTCCAAAAGATTTTCAAAAAGATATGTCCAAAACATGAAAAGAATAACCAAAGCATATTCATTTTCTAAATTTTCTACATATAATATATATTATATACAATTACCATAACTACTACAAGTATAGTTACATATAACACTCTACAGAGACATTTACCACATGCATGATTCGATATATCATGAAATTTTTTATGGATATTGGAATCTATAGGTAAGAAAATTTTACACATGATTCGGAAACCCTACCGATTCGATTCAAAATAATTGCAATGGTACGAAAAATTAGCTTAGTTTTTCAGTATGAGGTCGCCAAATACTAATTTGTTTAAGAAATTGTGTGTGGTATGTATTTTGTAATGTTATTTTCTAAAGAAAAAATAAAGAAAGCAAACTCCTCTTTTACAGATCTCTTTTCTCTTTGTCGTCACTTTGTAAGGCATGATTAGGTGAAACTTCAGTAATAATCATCTCGGCACTTTACCTTTAAACCATACTTTCTTAACGTTATATTGTAATTGGTATGTATGATTAGTATGATTCATTAGTTGAGGAGAATATAATTGCATGAACGAATCATAATTGTATATATATTTATTTGAATCATGATTATATTGGTTTCCATGCAATTGAATATTTGTGACCCCTTACGTAGGGAAGCATTTGTTATCTTTTTCTTTCTATTTGTCCCCATTTTCCTTGAATTATTTGTTCGAGTAAAGGCGGGCCAAATTTAAATTGGGGATAATAGGCGCCTAAGTCTTAACTAAGCCAATTATTATGAATTCACCTAGAATAGGGTGCGAGGAAAAGAAATATGAATCAATATTTGAGGTAAAAGTTTCTAATGATTAAATTATATCAATACCAAAACGAACGATCCATTGATATTTATATAAAACAAACATTTGCAAACGTTGTTAGCAGGCCACTCTGTGGGCCGATTCTATTACAAATCCGGATAGAAAAAAAAGCTGGAAATTGTATTTTCGACCACGGTATAAGAACTTTTTTTCACGAAAAATGTCGTTTTCTTGTTTATCAATGCAGTTTTTTCAACAAAAATTTAGTATCACCATATTCACTTAACTTATTAATTAGATGAATAAATATAGAAGTGTAGTAGTAAAAGATATAACGGGATTTAACAGAGTGAGAAAATTTTTAATGAAACAAAAATACAAGAATGAAAAATTTAATTTAGTTTTATTTGTCAACCACATATATTTTTTTTTTTTTGAATTATACACAGTTTCCCCAAAGGCTTTCTAGACCCAAGAGACTAATCTGTGTCGCCGGCGATGCCCAAATGTTAATTCCCCCGTGGCCGACCACATATTACATGTAAAATCAATAAACCCTCTTTTATTGGGAGTTAATAGCTTGTCCATCATGAGAGATGTTGTACATGGAGAGTTGTATCATGGAGGGGTATAGGGAAGTTGTTCACCCTAATCGCACAGACAATCGGAAGTTGAATATCATCATAATAAGATTAGATTAAATAAGTATAATCTAATGATGATGTAATATTTACATCATAACCCAGACGATTAAAAAAAAAAGAGTTAATAACTTCAGCAAATCTAGTCTTAGAAAAGCAAGTTAAGTAATTTGCTTTGTTTGGTTGGAGTCAAATGGATTTCAGTTTCTCCTGAACTCAACATGAATCACCCATCTCAAAAACTAGAATCAAAACGGACCGGTCTAAACAAGACGGAAACAATGGAAGATAATATATTAACAAACAAAAAAGCAAAGACAGTTACAAAAGAGTTTTTTAACTAATTAGATTGTCATAAGTCTTAACCACATTAGTTTTGATAAATCACACATCACATGTATACTTCCATACCTAGAAACTTGGAAGATTGACACAAAGGACAAAAGCTAAGCTTGCTTTCACACTCCTTACACAGACACATATGCTTACATGGCAACAACAACATACACACTTTATTCACTCCACAAGACCTGCACATCATCATCGTCTTAGTGTTATTGTTGTTGTTGTTTCCGCCATTGAAGCAAAAAGCTGTATCATCCACTTCACTATCTCCACATCCTTCAATGCTTTCTCTTGCTCGAGGAGCATTATTCGCTCGTTCGAGATTGTAGTTAAGCGCAGCGATCATGTTCTCGTTGTAATTTGCGCGTTGTTGCCATGCTTCAGCTTCCATTGTCAGCTGTTCCATTTGTACCTCGAGCTCCTTGTTCTTTCGGTTTATCATCTCTAGTTCCTCATCTTTCTCGCAGAGTTTCTCGAGAACTTTTGCCTCCATTAGTGAAACTGTTTTCTGTTGACTCCTCTGGATTTTCTCAAGGATTGCATGCCGTAATTGGTCTCCCTGTCGATAATAATAGAGAATCAAGAAGTTTAAAAGAAATATTAGCGAGAGAAACGGAAACCAAATCAAACAAGTAAAAGGAAACTAGATTACTCAAACATGATACTTCATTTAAAGTAGCTTGAATCATAAATGGAATTTTCGAACGAATTAACAACTCAAAGCTAAAATTCTTAAACCTAATACAGTAAGACACAGGAAAATATCAACAAGCAACATATCGTCATGGATCGAAAAATATAAAAAGTAAGGAAATGCGCATATATCCAACAACATACTATCAAAATGTCAGGTTATTATTCACCTAACCATGTCTAAACTAATCTGAATATATAAATTTCTACATTTCTTGCTTAAGTTACCTGAATCTTGAGAAACCTGTCGATTTCCGCGTCTTGCTTCTCTAACTCCCGCTCAACATCGTCTCCAACGAGAGACAACAACGCAGAGCCATCAGAGGAAGCGATACGAGCATTGTCGAGGGATAGACCCAATCCGGTCGATACAGACCGAGATTGCCAAAAATCAATCGAAGATATCTGAGAGTTGTTATCCATAAAATCCTGTTCCTTTACTCTCTTCCTTCTTGGTTCAACACCATAGTTCCATTCAAAATCACCACCACCACCACCACCATCACTACCATCAATTTGCACAACCGGTGCAAATCCAGCAACATGAACTAACAATTCAAACACAAGAAGAAACCTTTAGATTCCCAAAGACATCAATTTAACAATCAAAACCCTAATTCTACACCAAATTCAATTATGGAGAAAGGAGAATCAGAAGAAATTACAAGGAGGGATATATGGAGGATGCTGAGATTGATCATGGAGGTTATTCGCAGAGATGTCAAACCCTAATTCCGGTGAAATCTGGGCGTCGATTCCGGAAAAGTCCCTGAAAATGATGAAGAAATCAAAATGTTAGAAAAGTTCGCGAAATTAGGGTTTTTAAAGTTGGGGAAATTTACAGAATTTAGGTTTTTTTTTAATCACACAACAGAGAAAGAGAAAGAGAGAAGAGATTGTGTAACCTGAAATTCTTGGAGTCGTGAAGATGATGATCTAAATGGTGAGGAAGAGCCATTTGGGGAAGAGAAGGAGACGGAATTGTTGGCTTCTTGATTTGGAAACGAGAGAGAGAGAAATCTGGAGACACATAAAGACTTGTATTTACGATCAGATCCTCATATTTCTTTTGGTGTTTGTTTTTTGACCACATAATTTTGTTGGTTTTTATTATTCGTTCTATATTTTTCTAAATCGATAGATATCATACCCAAATTTTGGCTCCAAGTTCGTCCAACTTTTCATAAAAATTGTTAGTGCTCTTAAACTCTAGATTAGAAGATTATTATGTGTGTTCATGTTTATAAAAAAATTATGTTGTATGGAGCTCACCATCACTATGGAGATACAACTTTTGATTTTTACTTCTATATAAATGAACAAATTTGTTTATTTGTAAACACAACTTCGCAAAATCTTTACAAAACAAGAAAATCTCTCTTCCTTATCCCGCTTTTTTACCGAGTACTCCCTCCGTTTCATAATGTAAGATGTTTTAGACATTTTGTTTTGTTTCAAAATATAAGATGTTTTGACAATCCTAGATACTTTTTAACTTTATTGAATATTGTACAACCAATAGTATTATGTAGTTTTTCCTTTTGTTGGTTAAAATGTTTTTTTATATATTTTTAAAATGTTACTTTTAAAAGTAAAAGTAGTTTCTGTTGTGAATCAAGAGAATCGAATGGGGAAAAATCGTATGTTATTTCATTAGGGAAGGATCCTTTATATAAGGATCAATACATGAGAAAATGATCAATTCCTTTTCCTAAAGGGAAAAGGAAAGTACATAATAAGGAAATCCTTGTTCAACAAGGAATCATTAAACCGGCCCTAAAGACTAAATATAGATGGGCCGTAAATGGGCCAGAACTAGTTATGACAATCCACTATGATTTATAACACTCTCCCTTGGATGTCATAACTCTAATGGGCTTGTAATATGCTTTGGATGTTGCCTCATTAAAACCTTACCAAGTAAAACCCAATTGGGACAAAACCGTGGTGAAGGAAAAAGAGTACAATACGTATTACTCCCCCTGTTCTGAACCTCACCGAAGGTCTCTCAATCGACGCATTCCAATCTGATAAGTTAGCTTCTTGAACGTTGAGGTTGGAAGCGATTTGGTGAATAAGTCCGCTGAATTTTCACTTGACCATACTTGTTGCACTTGAACTTCTCCAGCTTTCTGCAAATCAGATGTAAAGAAGAACTTTGGCAAGATGTGCTTCGTCCTATCATCTTTGATATAACCGTCCTTAAGCTGTGCTATGCATGCTGCGTTGTCCTCGTACAAAACGGAGTCATCCCACAATCAACTCTTATGTGCTGGGTCATTAGTCTTAACCAAACACATTCACGACTGGCTTCGTGAATAGCTAATATCTCCGAATGGTTAGATGATGTAGCTGCAATGGTCTGCTTCATTGACCGCCAAGATATTGCCGTTCCACCATGAGTAAAAACATAACCTGTCTGAGACCGAGCATTGTGTGGATCCGAAAGGTAACCTGCATTAGCAAAACCAATTAAACCATCTTTGGATTGGTTAGTATAAAACAGACCCAAGTCTTTCGTTCCTTGTAGGTAACGAAGAATATGTTTAATCCCGTCCTAGTGCCTTTGGGTCGGACATGAGCTGAATCTAGATAGTAAATTCACGGCAAAACATATATTTGGCCTAGTGTGGCTCGCCAGATACATTAAAGCTCCTATGGCACTGAGATATGGCACTTCGGGACCAAGGACGTCTTCATCGTCTCTTTTAGGACCAAACGGATCTTTCTTTAGATCAAGAGATCTCACGACCATTGGGCTGGACAATGGGTGACATTGGTCCATATTAAATCGCTTGAGTACCTTTTCTGTATATGCCATTTGATGCACAAGGATTCCATCGTTAATGTACTCAAGTTGTAATCCCAAACAGAACTTTGTTTTTCCTAAGTCCTTCATCTCAAATTCTTTCTTGAGGTATTCAATTGTTTGGGCGATTTCTCCAGAGGTTCCTAGGATGTTTAAATCATCCACATATACTGCTATGATTACAAACCCTTTGTTTGCAAACTTCTTTATGAAAATACATAGACTGATGGGATCATTCTTATAGCCTTCTTTGACTAGGTACTCACTCAATCTATTGTACCACATACGCCCACTTTGCTTCAGTCCATAAAGGGATTTGTTCAGCCTTATGCAGTGTTGTTCACGAGAACCTTTCTTATCTTTGAGCTCAATACCCTCTGGTAATCTCATATAAATTTCATTATCCAGTGGACCATATAAGTATGCGGTTACTCCGTCTATTAGCCGCAAATCCAAATTTTCTCTTATGGCCAAACTTATTAGGAATCTAAAAGTTGTAGCATCCACCACAGGGGAGTATGTCTCCTCATAGTCTATTCCTGGTCTCTGTGAGAATCCTTGTGCAACTAGCCATGCTTTGTATCTCACGATTTCACCATGTTCATTTCTTTTCCTCACAAAGACCCATTTATGTCCAACTGGTTTAATCTCATAGGGTGTCCGAATTATTAGACCAAAGATATCCCTTTTCCTTAATGAATTTAACTCCACGTTTATAGCTTCTTTCCATTTAGTCCAATCCTTACTTTGAGTGCACTCATATATTGACGTGGGTTCTAGATCCTCGCTTATATCCATAAGTTCAAGTGCTACCTTAAATGCAAATATATCATCAATTTCCACACACTTTGTATTCCATTGTATTCCAGACATAATATAATTTATTGAGATCTCATTATTATCAGGAACTTCAGTACCATGAAACTCGGCGTCCTGAGTCTCATTGCTTGGTACTATCGGTTCGGTTATGTCTGGGGTTCCATCCTCAACCACGGTTTCAGCACCTTTCTTTCTTTTCCAAGGATTCTTATCTTTGGAACCTATTGGCCGGCCACGTTTTAAGTGTGTTTTAGACTCTGTAGCAACTTGATTGTGTCCCTCTTGTACATCAATACGAATTGGTGCATTAACAGCTGGTATATATGATTTAGTTACTCTTTTCGGGTCAGCAAAGGAATCTGGCAATTGATTAGCTAGCTTTTGTAAATGGATTATCTTTTAGACTTCTAATTCACATTCTTGAGTCCGAGGATCTTGCCATGTTAAGGACGTTTGATTCCATGTAATTTCCTTTACCAGCTCATTATTATCTCCTCCTAATGTTGGATAGACAAATTCGTCAAAATCACAATCTGCGTACCTGGCCTTAAATAAATCACCCGTGGTTGGCTCAAGGTACTTAATAATCGTGGGAAAATCATATCCAACATATATCCCCATCCTCCTTTGAGGTCCCATCTTTGTTCTCTGTGGTGGTGCAATCGGCACATAAACGGAACATCCGAATGTCTTAAGATGGGATATGTCTGGCTCTTGACCCGTTATTAATTGTGATGGGGAATACTTGTGTTCACTAGATGGCCTGATGCGAATTAGCTCTGCTGCATGTAAAACTGCATGTCCCCAAGCTGAGACCGGGAGTTTTGATCTCATAAGTAACGGTCTGGCTATTAACTGTATGCGTTTAATAAACGATTATGCCAAACCGTTTTGTGTATGTACATGTGCCACAGAATATTCAACACTTACCCCCATTGACATACAATAATCATTAAACGCTTGGGACGTGAATTCACCAGCATTATCAAGGCGTATAGTTTTTAAAGGAAAATCTGGAAAGTGTGCCCTTAAACGTATTATCTGGGCAAGTAATCTTGCAAACGCCAAATTTCTAGTTGATAATAGGCAGACATGTGACCATCTCGTGGATGCATCAACAAGGACCATAAAATATCTAAACGTCCCACAAGGTGGGTGTATTGGTCCACAAATGTCTCCTTGTATTCTTTCCAGAAAATTTATTGTTTCCTTAGTTACTTTAACTGGTGATGGCCTAGTAATGAGTTTTCCTAGTGAACATGCTTCACACGTGAGATTCTTTGGGATAACTCTCATTTTTTTCAAGGTGTGCCCATTAGTACTTGCTAATATCTTTCGCATCATGTTAGAACCGGGATGGCCAAGCCGGTTATGCCAAAAAGTGAAATTCTCGGTAAATTCTTTGTTTACCATGGCATTTGCTTCTATCATTCCGATCTTAGCACAATAAAGGCCCGCCGAAATGGCAGGTATAGTCTCTAGGACTTTCTTATAGCCTTGGGTAATTTCAAAGATTTGAAGGAACTCTTTGTTACCTTCGTCCTTAGTTTCAACATGAAGACCATTCATTCGAATGTCTTTAAAGCTCAATAGGCTTCTCTTTGAACTAGGTGAATATAAATCATCAGAAATATCTAGATGCATGCCCTTAGGTAATAAAACATGGGCCTGGCCGTGGCCATCAATCAAATTTGCTATACCCGCAATAGTGGTTACATTTGCCCTTTTAAGTGTAAGATCAATGAAATATCTTTTATCTCTTAGAATCGTGTGGCTTGATCCACTATCCACAATAAACACATCCGTATCTTTCATTCTTCAAAAGAGAGTAATAATCGGATCTTTAGAGACTTTTATAATAACATCCTTTTATTCCATTAAGTTTAAATGAAAGCAATAACACAAAACCAAACACATAAAGTAGTAAAACGTAAAAACAAGCAAAACACAAAACAGAAAATCGAAATCAATTTGGTCACTTAAGCAAATATGAGGTTTCATAGTTTAGCAGGTCATCTTGCTCATGATCGAAATCTCCTTCGTTATCATGCTGGATCATATGTGTCTCTGGATTCTTCCCTTTAAGACTTTCTTGATAGAGGTTAACTAGATGCTTGGGAGTCCGACATGTCTTAGCCCAATGATTACTCATTCCACATCTATGGCATACTGATTTCGGGGTCGGGTTTGGTGGTTGAGAAAGAATACCACGGTTAAAGTCAGTTCGGTATCCGCGGCCTCGACCTCGTCCGCGGTTAAAGTTTTGGAACCCGTGGCCTCGGCCCTGACCTCGGCCGTAAGGATTAAAATGGCCACGGCCATATCCTTGCCATCTTCCCCCACGTCTACGGCCACTGTGTCTATACTCTCTTTGGACGTGGTTAGTTTTTTTCTTTTCATCTGTGGCCATATTTGTTTCAGGAAGTGGGGCTGATCCAGGAGGTCTCAATTCACTGTTTCTCATTAACAATGTATTATTCTGCTCGGCCAGTAATAGACATGAGATAAGTTTGGAGTATGTCTCAAAGCCTTTTTCACGGTATTGCTGTTGTAACAATACGTTGCTTGTGTGGAAGGTGGAAAAAGTCTTTTCCAACATATCATTATCAGTTACCTTCTCACCACACAGTTTCAATTGTGAAACTATTCTGAACATGGCCGAGTTATATTCTTCCACGGACTTAAAGTCCTGGAACCTTACATTCCTCCAATCATAATTGGCCTTTGGTAACAACACCGTTCTATGGTGGTCATATCTTATTTTCAACTCATTCCAAAGGTCCAGAGGATTTTCAATTGTTAGATATTGGTCCTTGAGACCCTCAGCAAGATGATGGCGAATGATCGATATTGTTCTGTATCGATTCTTTTCGTTCTCATCATTATCCTCCATGATACATTCGCCAAGTCCTTTAGTCTTTAAATTTATCTTAGTATCCAACGCCCATTGTAAGTAATTGTCTCCAGAGAGATTGAGGGCAGCATAATCCAAATTGGTTATTTTCGACATCTGAAAACATGTATCCTATTTTCTAAGTATCATGGAAATTAAAGTTCATGCATATGATGCAAAACAAACCACGGATGCATGATGCTTATGTAAACAGGTTTTAAGTTTCTAACAACCTAACATAATGTGTCTACATGTTCAGGATGCAAACCTATCAAGCAAATTCTAAACTGTTATGATGATGATTGATTTTAATATGTTCGGATTTTAAGCAAGGCATGTTCGGTTAATATGATGCAGATTCAGGTTCAGGATTAACAAACAAACCAATCAATCAATACAAACAAACAAACAAACAGAATCAATTTAAACCATGCAACCAAATTCAGACAGAAGGTTCTCTGTCGATCGACGGGTGCTTAGTGTCGATCGACACGGCTTAATTAAAACAACAGATTCGGGCAGAAGGTGCAGTGTCGATCGACAGAGACTAAGCGTCGATCGACACGGGATTAGTTCAAGCAATAGGTTTCCGATTTTAATCAGTCTAGGTTAGATATTCAAATTAGGGTTTAATTATGGTGAGCAGTTATGAAACAAGCAATCAAACAATAACTTAACCTCCGCGAGCTTGAATGGATGTTGAATGATGCTTCTAGTTCGCTGTAACCTTGGAAGGTTGTATGAACTATGAGATCGAGTTTTGAGCTTCGTACGGACGTGGATGGAGTTTTTAGGGTTTCGGAAAGTTAGGGGTTTTTTTAGTGAAACGAATTAGCTAAGGGATTTAGAGAATTCGTGCTGATAACGTGTTGTGAATCAAGAGAATCGAATGGGGAAAAATCGTATGTTATTTCATTAGGGAAGGATCCTTTATATAAGGATCAATACATGAGAAAATGAAATTTCTTTTCCTAAAGGGAAAAAAAAAGTACATAATAAGGAAATCTTTGTTCAACAAGGAATCATTAAACCAGCCCTAAAGACTAAGTATAGATGGGCCGTAAATGGGCCAGAACTAGTTATGACAATCCACTATGATTTATAACAGTTTCTTAATATTTGTGTTTTTTACTAAAACATCTTATATTTAAAGTAGTTTATCGTAATTTGTGTAAAGTAGTTTATCGTAATTTTGAAAACACTAAAACAGTTTATATTATGACTTACCATTTTTTTATGACTTGCCAATTATGAGATGTGAATTCAAGTTTAAGTCCGTGTCATTTTAATGTTGTACCGGGGTAAATCAAAATCTAAATCAAAATTGCTTAAAGGAGTAATGAGAATCAGGTGTGTTAATAGGACAACTAGAGCTTGATACCAATGAGTACTGGGCTAGTGGTGGCTGGTGGCTCTTTTTCCTTAGTTTGATTTCCAGCTGGTGGAATGATATATTTTCTTTCTTATAAATATATTTACGCCTAGCTTCGACTCTAGAAAGATTAGGTAGAGCAAAAGTCCATACTCGCTTTAATTAAACCCCATTTTTTCTGCTAATGGACAAACTAAATTCGAGAGAAGACTTTGTGCTTACATATATTTTCCTTGCTATTGACATCATTGCATTAATCAAATAAATTCACACGTTTCTTCTGCTAACAGATACATAAATAAATTAAAATAAATTCACGACCTTTTTTTCTAAAAAAAATAAATAAATAAATAAAATGTGATTCCTCTTGTTCAGTTTGACGGTACAACATAATTATAAAATTATACTTCCACAGACAAATACACCCACTCACAGTAAATTAAAGCCACCGACGCATTGATTCTCTCTATTTCGGGCACCTTCCACTCGCTGCCCCGACACCCCAAAATGCTGCCCGTTGAGATGTAAATCACGTTACCCCTATACGACACCGTTTGGCAGTTACTTTTTTTTTTTCTTTTTTTTTTTTCCCTCTCATACTGTAGTGACGGTGCAGTTGTTGGTGATGAGTATATGCTTATTGAGATTCTTGTGTTCAAAGTTGATGCTACACTCGATTCTCTTGTAGAACTTTGGCGACACTAACTTCCCCAACACGAAAGCTCGTGATCGAACAACGAAGCTGAGTTTCATCGGCACCGGTGCAGGAGGTGCCGGTGGCTCAGGAATAACCACTGGCTTTCCTTTCTTCTTCTTTGGTTTTGGAAGTGGAGCAGGAGGCGGCGGCGGAATTAAACTCGAACCACTTCCATATAACGGAATCTTTTCTCCGGTCACATGCACCACCACCGTTCTATGACTCTTCCTTCCCTGATAAAATTTCTCAATCTACACAAATCATAATCAAAATTCACAATTAGTAATATCCCAAATCAAAAGTGTGGAAAGATACGAGCATTTTCTACTCATTGTCAATTGATTTTGAGTTTCGATTCGTATCAGAATCAAATATTGAGCATTTTCCACTCATTGTCTATTGGTTTTGAGTTTCGATTCGTCTCAGAATCAAATATTGAGCATTTTCCACTCATTGTCAATTGATTTTGAGTTCCGTATCAGAATCAAATATAGGTGGGACTTACGGATCCGGAGCCGATTTTGAGCTGAGAGAAACTGAGATCGATAGGTGTTGAAGTTACATGAACACCGAAAAACGTTCCGGTGTTTTTATACAACATTCTCAGAGTCGCATTCATCGTGATCATATCGGTTCCTACACCACCAGCATCTTGACCAGCTTGGACCTTGAGTGTCTCAAATGTTATACTCTACAATTTCAATCCAAAAACACAATTCAATATACAAATTCAAAATTGGAATGAGATCAATCCAATTACTTGATTCAACAATTCCAGATCTGACAAACAATTTCGAATTCAAGCAAGATTAAGCCAATTCTCCAATCAGATTTCAAATTTCGATTCGCGATCTACTACTTAGGTTTGTGAAAACTAACCTTGACGGTGATTTTAGGTTTTTGAGGTTTAGCAGCACCATAGAGAATAAGAGAGAAGAGGCCAAAGAGAATGAAGAATCCAACAATGAAAGCTAACACATAGCAACGACGAGGCACACCACGATCTCTCTCACCATCATCAAGCAAACCTTCTTCTTCAATCACCGCACACTCTTTCCACTGTTTCTCTCCGCCGTGACCTTTCCGTTTCGCTCCGTCGTTAGGGTTGACTTTCCGAGATCCAGGTTTTAGAGAACCGGAGAATCGGCTAGAGGAAGATTCTCGCGAGTGACGACCCATCGAAGACTGAGAATGCGGCGGAGATCCCATCGGACTTAGTACCGGAGTTGAGTGAAACGATGTCGCCGTTTTTTCACCGTCGTGAGAATCACGCGACGGCGATTGGACGTAGTATACTGGCCGGCGAGGAGATCTAGCCGGAGATGAAGCCGCGAGGCTTGTAACCTCGGAATCGGTTTTCGCGTGCATATTTACCGATCAAGCTTCTTCTCTGAGAAGTGGAGAAGGAGAGAAGAAAAGGAAAGTAGAAAACGAGGAGTCGCTCAATGTGTGGATTTTGAAGGCTACTACCCAAACGCGTTCGTCATTATACAGACATTAAATTATTAGTCTTTTTTTTTTTTTTTTTTCCAACAAATTATTAGTCTTTTAAATTAATCAAGTAGCAAGAATAATATTAATATACATTTGTTTTTGTTACAATTAAACATACATTTTCCGAAAAGAAATATCTTTTTTTCCACTTAAAGAAGAAGAAAAATTGCAGTGTCTATGTCAAAGAAGTCTTGCTAGTAATAAAAATATGAATTTTACAAATTACATATATGTCAACTGCTATGTTACAAGAACAATGCTATGTTACAAGAACAATAATAGTATTGTTGGATAATTCCAAAACTTGAGGATCAAGTAATCCTAGGATGAGAAGATTCTAGAGATTAAGATAAATGGAAAATAGGATTTACAAAATAAGGAAATATGATTTGTAATCCTTATAGAATTAGGAGTAGCTAAATTCTATATAAAGAGCTTAATGGAGAGATGTTCCATATGAGTTCAAGAGAAAAAGAGATTTAATTTTGAGAGAGTTTCTAAATCTAATAAAGAAGAGGAGTTCTTTAATCTTTTGAGTTCTAGTTACACGATTTGAATTGGTATCAGAGCTTCACGGTTGGAAGACTCGATCACGAAGGCGAGACGATCACAAGCACGTGTGTTGTGTTGCACGTAACCAAGCATGGCAGAAGAGGCAGCACCACCACAGCAATGATCAAAGGACATCGGATCCCCATCGTTTCACTGTCCGATGCTCGCATCGACAAACTACACAGTTTGGGCGATGCGTATGAAGATTACCCTTCGAGTAAGCGAAGTATGGGAAACGATTGATCTAGGATCTACGGATCAAAAGAAGAACGATGTGGCGACAACACTATTGTTCCAATCTATCCCCGAGGTACTCATACTAGAAGTTGGAGAGCAAAATTTCGCAAAGAAGTTGTGGGATGCAATTAAAGACAGTCACCAGGGAGCAGACCGGGTGAAAGAAGCTAGATTACAAACGTTAATAGCTGAACTAAATAGATTGAAGATGGGAGATAATGATACGGTTGATGATTTTGTTGGTAAAATCTCAAGTATTGCAGCACAATCTAGTTCCCTCGGAGAAATCATCGACGAAACAAAACTTGTGAAGAACTTTTTGACGGGTCTTCCTAGACACAAGTTCATACAAATCGTAGCATCCCATGAACAAGTCTTGGATCTAAATCAAACTGGATTTGAAGACATAGTTGGGAGGATAAAGGCGTATGAAGAGCGTGTAGGAGAGGGAAACCATTCGGATGATCAAGGGAAACTTATGTTTTCTAATTCCAACAACAACCGTGGAGGTTACGGAACTTACCGAGGAGGAGCTAGAGGAAGCTTTAGAGGAGGACACAATCGTGGAGGTTATGGACGAGGAAGTCAGGGTAGAACAAGTTTTGGTAAAGGCAGGGGGAGAGGTAGATTCAATGACCAAGGTAGAGGAGGAGCTCACACCGAATCTAACCAGCGAGAGAAGAAAGATCGATCAAAGATAATATGCTGGAGATGTGACAAACCCAGTCACTACATATCTACGTGCCCCGAGAGACCAACCGAAAATCAAGAGAAAAATTTGAATGAGACTCAAGAAGCCGACGCTCTTTACATCCATGAAGTGGTGTTTTTGAATGAGGACAAAGTGTTCCCCAAGAAATATGATACCAATAACGAAGGTATATGGTATCTTGACAACGGCGCTAGTAATTATATGACCGGGAACAGAGCACTCTTCTCAAGTTTAGATGAAAACACGAGAGGCAAAGTCAAGTTTGGTGATGGATCGAATGTTGATATTGTGGGAAAGGGTACCATTGTCTTTGTGGGCAAGACAAGAGAGAGAAGAGCACTCAAAGACATCTACTATATACCAACATTAAAACACAATATCATAAGCCTCAGACAAGCAACATAGCACGGATGCGAAGTTAATATGAAAGGTGTCAAGTTAACACTAAGAGACCCACACGGAAGATTATTGGTACGTGTAATACGATCACCAAATCGGCTCTACAAAACACCAATGGAAGTCTGCCTCCCCAAGTGTCTACACATTCAAAACGACGATGCAACAATGATTTGGCATGCACGGCTAGGGCATGTAAGCTTCGAGGTTATGAACAACATAGTAAGAAAGGAGATGGTCTATGGCATGCCACAAGAGCTACATGAAAAGAAACTATGCAAAGCATGTCTAGCCGGGAAACAAACGAGAAACTCATTCCCCATCAAGACAACATACCGTGCAACACAAGTCTTGGAACTTATTCACGGAAACTTGTGTGGACCGGTTTCACCGCCAACACCATCATACAACAGGTATGTTTTTGTCTTGATAGATGACTTCTCAAGGTATATGTTGACCATGTTGATACAGGAGAAGAGTGAGACATTCGATCGGTTCAAAAGGTTCAAAGATTTCGTGGAAAAACAAGTGGGAAAATCTATTAAAACCTTTTGCACCGATAGAGGAGGAGAGTTTACATCAGCCGAGTTTAATTTGTTTTGTGAAGAAAACGGAATTAATAGGCACCTAACGGCACCATACTCACCTTAACAGAATGGCGTAGTCGAAAGAAGAAATCGAACCTTGATGGAGATGACAAGAAGCTTGCTTAAAGCCATGAAAGTTCCAAATGAGATGTGGGGAGAAGCTGTGCGACACTCAACCTATCTCATAAATCAAATTCCCACAAAAGCCTTAGAAGGAAAGACTCCCTATGAGGGCTTCATGGCCAAGAAACCGAACATTGAACATTTGAGAGTCTTCGGTTGTGTTGCTTATACAAAGAATACAAAACCTCATCTAAAAAAGCTAGACGACAGATCAAGAGACGTGATCAACCTTGGAACGGAACCGGGTTCCAAAGCATATCGCCTCTATGATCCAATCACGAGGAAGGTGATTGTAAGTAGAGATGTGATATTTGATGAAGGAAAGAGTTGGGATTGGTCAAAAGAAACGACACAAAGCCAAGGAGAACCCGGTATGTTTAGAGTATCTCATGGAAGCCTTATAGAAGATGGAGTTGAGGCTAATCATGACAACGATGAGGACAATCAAAATCCAGAAACTCCCGAGCCCACAAACCAGAATATAGCAGAAGAAGTTGGTCTCGATAATGGTATAAATCAAGAAGAAGCAGAACATCAAGGACCCGTGACAAGATATGGT
This sequence comes from Draba incana, assembly GCA_963576765.1. Taxonomy (NCBI): domain Eukaryota; kingdom Viridiplantae; phylum Streptophyta; class Magnoliopsida; order Brassicales; family Brassicaceae; genus Draba; species Draba incana. Next base: position 5,363,582 of record OY755208.1, read on the forward strand.
CGTGCCGTCAACAAGCCAAAGTATCTCGAGGACTACATATTATTAGCAGAAATAGAAGGCGGGAGACTTTTGCTTACGCTTGATGGAGAACCAGAAAACTACCTCGAGGCTATGAATCTCCAAGAATGGGTTGAAGCGATGAAGGTTGAATTAGATTCAATCATAAGAAACAAAACATGGGAGTTAGTTGAGAAACCGAATGGGGTGAAGCCCATAGGATTGAAGTGGATTTACAAGGTTAAGAAGAAAGCAGATGGCTCGATGAGTAAGTATAAAGCAAGGCTTGTGGAAAAAGGATATGTGCAGCAACAAGGTATAGATTTCGATGAAGTATTCGCACCAGTTGCACGGATGGAGACTATACGCTTTCTCATAGCACTTGCAGCAACAAACGGTTGGGAGATACACTACTTAGACGTTAAAACAACGTTCTTAAACGGAGACCTCAATGAGCTAGTGTATGCAAGCCAACCGGAAGGGTTTGAGAAGAAAGGAGAAGAGAGTAAAGTATACAAACTTCACAAAGCTTTATATGGCCTACGACAAGCACCTAGAGCATGGAATGTGAAACTCAATCATGTCTTGAAGGAGATGGGCTTCAAGAGATGCGTGAAAGAGCTAACTGTATACTTAAAGAACGACGAGAGAAATCTTCTAATTGTGGCGATATATGTAGACGATTTGTTTGTTACAAGAACTTCGCGGGTGATCATTGATTAGTTTAAGAAGGATATATCAAGAGAATTTGAGATGTCAGACCTTGGAAAGTTGACATATTATCTTGGTATAGAAGTGATTCAAGGAGCTAATAGGATTCAAATAAAACAAGGAGGTTATGCTCAAGGGATTCTAGTTGACACCAAGATGGAAGGGTGCAACTTAACTCACGTTCCAATGGAAGCAAACATGAAGATGTCAAAGGCAGAGAATGAACCAGAGATCAACGCCACAGAATATAGAAGAGCTATTGGATGTCTAAGGTATCTACTTCACACAAGACCAGATTTGGCATACGCCGTTGGAATCTTAATTTGATACATGCAGAGCCCGAGAGAGTGTCATGGACAAGCTCTTAAACATGTGCTAAGGTATGTAAGAGGAACCACCAACATGGGTCTATTCTTCAAGAGAGACGGATCAAGAAACATCATCGGATATAGCGCCAGTAGCCATAACATAGATGTTGACGATGGGAGGAGCACTTCGGGTCACGTGTTCTACCTTGGTTCATCACCAATCACGTGGACCTCACAGAAGCAGCCCACCGTTGCCTTGTCTTCATGTGAAGCAGAATTTATGGCGGCTACGGAAGCAGCAAAACAAGCTATATGGCTTAAAGAGTTGATGAAAGAAGTATTGAACGTAGACGAGAAGGTCACGCTAAGGATAGACAACAAGTCAACAAGCTATATAGCTCTTATAAAGAATCTGGTATTTCATGGAAGAAGTAAACACATACTTAAGAACTATCATTTCATTCGCGAGTGTGTGGAGAACGAACAAGTAGAAGTTGAACATGTTCCAGGCGTGGAACAAAAGGCAGACATTCTCACTAAGCCGCTAGCTCGAATCAAGTTCAAAGAGATGAGGAGCTTAATCGGAGTTCAAGCGATCGAAGTTCAAGCAGACGAAGTTCCCAAAATTCAAGTTGGAATTAAGGGGGAGAATGTTGGATAATTCCAAAACTTGAGGATCAAGTAATCTTAGGATGAGAAGATTCTAGAGATTAAGATAAATGGAAAATAGGATTTACAAAATAAGGAAATATGATTTGTAATCCTTATAGAATTAGGAGTAGCTAAATTCTATATAAAGAGCTTAATGGAGAGATGTTCCATATGAGTTCAAGAGAAAAAGATATTTAGTTTTGAGAGAGTTTCTAAATCTAATAAAGAAGAGGAGTTCTTTAATCTTTTGAGTTCTAGTTACACGATTTGAAGTATCTTGTTTTAATTGAATAAAAAAGTTAATTAAAAATAATTTATAGTGTCGGTCATAGTTGAGATGGCAATTCACGATGACTATCTTCGATTTACTTAAGCTTTGGAATAATTCTATTTTAATATAGTGAGTGAAGTTTTATAGTTTTTTGGGGTTTTTTTATATAATATTATTTGATCCATTATAAAATTTTAAATTAAATTATTAATGTGAAAGTCTTTGAATTAAAACTTTTTAATGAATAAAATCCTACAACTGAAAATTTAATGAAAAAAATATCTCAAGTAAAATTCCTTTAACGAAGAAAACCCATAATTCTATAATAATGTCAAAATATTAAACAACTACTATCAAATTGATACTATCATGTATCAAGTATCATTTGAAGTAACGCTCTCATACCACATTAAGTTTGAGTTTTTTAAATTCAAAACTAATTGGTAATTAGTAGATTAGTTTTAAACCTTTATATATTAAAGTATTATTTTTCCAACTTCATTTCAGCCCAATATCTCAATCCGTTCAATTGAGGAAACTGAGTTTGTCATTAAGGTCAACAGGTTGAGATATGCAATTTTTAGGCTAGTTGATCAAATTACCATGTGAAACCAAAGTAAACAAAAAGAATATTACTATATAACCCTCCTTCTGAGTCAAGAGAGGAATAGAGAGCCTACATGTGTAGGGAGAACATACAAACCTGAATGACATAGTAATGTATTAATGAAAATCAGTGTGACAAGCGATTAGAATTATTAGAATTTCAAATCTACGAAGTAGAGTTATAATCTTTTTCCATTGCACATTGTAGAATTATAAGTTTCCATAATAATCATAAATTTCTTAAACTGCAACATCTCCGAGTTGAGGTTTCTATCTTTTAGAGCGAAATGAAAGATACCGAATAACAAAACGATGCATAAACGAAGGCCACAAAGTTACTGAAAACCAACTGGCTAGTGGTATGAGAAATAAGAGGCTCAAAACATATTTTCTTATTGTCAACGAAATCTCCATCGAGGAAGAATGTTAGTTTCCTAATTAAACATCTACTTCAATAATATGTAACACAATTTTAGGAGCTTAAATTTTCTGAAACAGCGGACTACGCATCTTGATTAGAAATTTGTTTTTCAGCAATTCATTATATTAAGAACTCCGAAATCGAGTGCTCAATGTGTCACTTATTCCCACGAATAACTAGAGATATGATAAGGTCACAAAATTGGAATGCTAACAAGAAAACAAGAGTCTCGTTCTTACAATATTTGTGATTTTCTCATCTACTTAGGAATCGATTTTGTTTTCTTCCAAAAACTCCTTAACATAATCTAACAATAACCAGTATTCTCGCTTTATTTTATACATCATCATGTAACCGAAAATGGTCGAAAATGACTTTCCATCAAAGACTCTGACCTCCAGATACTTGTTAAATGTCTTCTTCACATTCTCGTCTAATGCTCTTCAAAAGATGAGGAAACACCAAAACAACATTATAACAAAAAAAAATATTATGCAAATTAAATAAGATAGAGATTTATTTATTCACAAAGCTTACTTATAATCATCCATGCCCTGAATCACTTTTGGATCTTCCAAAGAATGCCCCGGTAGGTTCACATATAAAGCATCAATGGCAACGTCATGACGAAAAGCCATGCAGCTAAACTCTAGGCTAAGTCCACTCTTCTTGGTAACAGTCACAACTAGTGGAATAACAACAACACCATCATCATCATCATTATTTGATTCAGTACTAAGACCATCTTCAACGTTTGATATATTACTAGGACCATCTGATTCATTACTAGGACCATCATCATCATCATCATCAGGAAGATTAGGCATGGTTGCTACAACTTTAATATGCTCCTCATTGTGCTCTCTAGTGAATGTTACAGTCGGGTTTCAGGATTGTCTTCAACTTTGAAAGGGAAGCTTTCATGAAGATGATACGGTGTGGAACGATCCCTCCACATATGTGCAACCATATGGTCCAACTAAATGATGACATAAAATGTCAGGAAAACTTAGCAATGAAAAGTAAATTGCAAACCGATAGATATAAAAGGTAGTATGCCATCGACTATTTCGACTTTCAAATCTTTTGATATATATAAATTTTCAAAAGAAAATCATAGTAGTAGCGGTTTCTGAACTGAAATTAACATGTAGTATTGTACAAATATATGTTTTAACTTTCTATACGTTGACTGCATATTTCTTCTTCTAAATATGCAACTAAAACACTAATTAATTTTCAAAAAAAAAAAAAAAAAACCAAAACACTAATTTCTCAAACTTTTTATCTCTCAATTTGATAATTTTGATTACACCAACATTTTTTCCTAATTGTAAAACTACATGAACTTCACTTCTTTCTATATTATTCACCAAAAAAATTTGATTTCACTAATTTCATTGCTTTCTATATTATTCACCAGATAAAATTGATTTCACTAATTTCATTGCATCCGCATTACTAAACTGGAAACAAATATCACACTCTCATACCCAAACTTATAAAATTTGTAGTAGACTTAGAAAACAAGTTCAATAACCCAAAACCATACAAAGAGAAGAAAATTTTAAATCTATAGAGAAATCTCCAAATTGAGAAAAAGCTCATGGCTTTCGTTTAATTAAACCGTAATCGTGTTTAGCTTATTGCATTTAAGCTAAACCGAATTAAAAAAAAAAACGCAGTCCGATTACATTTGGGTCAACCCCAAAACTAATTGACTCTTATCATTAAAAATCGAACTGGGAAAAAATGAACTTAAAAGTTCATCTTATGCAACAATAATTTATTCAAAAAAAAAAAAAATCTTATGCAACAATAATTACCAGACGAAGGAAAACAATTTACGAAAGGGGAAGAAATGGTCGGAGCCATTTATTGTAATATCTTGAAACGTTGAATATCATCACAAATTTCTAAAATCTAAACCTGTTTTACTTTTACAACTCGTAATCCTAATAAAGAACTTTCACATTTTAAATTTGACTGAAATATATGGTAAAATCCTAATAATGAATTTTCACATTTTAACTTTGACTGAAAGATATGGTAACCTTTGGTCAAACTTGTGAGTACCAATATTCAACCATATTAACCCGCAACTTAATACTATTTCCATGTGTATTCATATCGACCTTCGATTCAATTTTCCAAATATTGTTTGGGATAAATAACATATATATTTTGGGTTTCTACACAAATTAGACATCAATAACAAAAACTATAATAAATTAAAACAAAGAGAGAGTGCCCTCCACGCCCTTATGGTTGTTAATCTCCGTTATTCCCTTCCTTCTATTTTTCAAATCTTTGTCTGATTGACCATTTTTTTCTTGTCTCGTTTCTGAAAATTTTCTTCATTGTTCGTTTTTTTTGACAATCTAGATGTGATAAGATCATTCAGACAAATCTAAAGATTAGGCTTCATTAATAATCTCCTCAAAGTTGCATTCTTATGAAGGTATACGACATCAAAACTCGATTCACAGTTGTTATTTTCCCCTTTGATTAGACAAATCTTATTATGATTCCTTTGATCAAATCATAAGAAACGTAAAATAATTTTGAATGTGTTTGGTTAATCCCGGGTAATCTTTGCGTAATCATTTGCAGTTGTATTTCTAAGAGATTTGTGAACAATGGTGGATAATGATAAAGTTTCCAATGACCTTATTTTACTTCCTGATCTCAATGACAATTCCTCCACTACGCCTTTCAATTCATCCATTTCCGATCTCCTAAGCTTGGAAGTTGGAGATCCATCAACACCAAATCTTTTTCCGGAACATAATCCATTTCTTGATCAATCTCTGGATGCACCACCACAATTTGATGTTGGACCAGAGTCTCCAAAGGTGTACACTGCACCAAGGGTCATGTTAAGCCATCAAGACTCGTTTTCACTCGACTCTCGTATCGATTCTATCGAAGATGCGAGGATTTTGCCTGACTCACCTGGAGGATCAAGCCAAGATCTCGGTCTCTCGCGTCTTAGAGTCCCTGGTTCACCAAGAGCTTTTGTTCATCCAAGAACATCCGGAGGATCCCCGCGTTTCTGTTCACCCACGAGTCCCGTGTTGATTGATACCGCTGCACCGTTTGAATCGGTGAAAGAAGCGGTTTCCAAGTTCGGAGGTATCACAGATTGGAAAGCACATAAAATCCAAACAATAGAGGTAAAACGTAAAACCTTTTTGGTTCATTTTACAATTTTTCATTCTTAATCTTGGATTTTTGCGGTAGAATCGTCGATGTAACAGTACTCATAATGTGTAATAGTATAATAAATGCAGTGCTAAAAAAAAAGATTTGGATTTTATGATTTGTCTCCAGAGACGGAAGACGGTGGATCAAGAGCTAGAGAAGATACAAGAACATATGCCTGAGTACAAGAACCAGGCGGTTTTAGCGGAAGACGCGAAGCAGAAGGTGGTGATGGAGCTTGAGAGGACAAGGAGTGTTATCGAAGAGCTAAAACTCGAGCTAGAAAAGGCCGAAAAAGAAGAGCAACAAGCGAAACAAGACTCTGATCTTGCGAAAATGCGCGTGGAGGAAATGGAGCAAGGAATAGCCGATGAAGCGAGCGTCGCATCAAAAGCACAGCTCGAGGTTGCTAAAGCGAGACATTTGTCAGCGGTTTCCGAGCTAGGATCGGTAAAAGAAGAGATAGAAATGGTCTCTAATGAGTATGAATCTATGTTAAAAGAAAACGAGTTAGCAGCGAAAAAAGCCGAGGTTTCGGTTTTTGAAGCTAAAGAGTTAGAGAAACAAATGGATGGTTTGACAATAGAGGTCATTGCAACCAAGGAGTTGTTGGAGTCGGCGCACGCGGCTCATCTCGAAGCAGAAGAAAAGAAATTAAATTCGGTCATGGCTCGGGACACGGACGTGTATAACCGCGAAAAGGAACTGAAAATGATGGAAGACGAAATCGAGAGGGTTAAACAAGATATTAACACGGCGGATGATGTGAAAATCAAACTAGAGACTGCTTCTACACTTCGGCAAGATTTAAGAGCCGAAATAGCGGCTTATAAAGATTCTAACAATAACATGGAAAAGAGAAACAACAATGACATACAAGTAGCGGTTGATTCCGCGAGGAAAGAACTCGAAGAAGTTAAATCCAACATCGAGAAAGCGAATTCCGAGGTGAAAACGTTGAAGATAATTATTGGATCGCTGAAGTCGGAACTCGAAAGAGAGAAGAAAGATTTACTAGAAACTAAACAGAGAGGAACGGTTTCGGTTCAGAGAAACAGCAAAGAATCGAAAGAGGAAAGATCGATAGAAGTAGCGAAGAAGTTGCAAGAAGCGAGTATAGAGGCAGAGGAAGCTAAGTCACTTGCAATAGCTGCTCGAGAGGAGCTGAGAAAGGCGAAGGAAGAGTCGAATAAAGCGAAAACTGGAGTTTCCGCTATAGAAAGCAAGTTAACCGAAGCGAAAAAGGAAATGGAAGCTGCAAGAGCTTCGGAGAAGTTAGCGTTAGCTGCGATAAAAGCATTGCAAGAAACTCAATGTGCTAAAAACATTGAGGACATTAGTAGTTCACCGAGAAGCATAATAATATCCGTGGAGGAATATTACGAGCTAAGCAAGCAAGCACATGAGGTAGAGGAGGCAGCTAACAGAAAGTTATCGGAGATCGTGTCTCAAATCGAAATGGCTAAGGAAGAGGAATCAAGAATCTTGGAGAAGCTAGAGGAAGTGACTAGAGAAACAGCTATTAGAAAAGTCGAGTTAAAAGAAGCAATGGGGAAAGTGGAGAAGGCTAGAGATGGGAAAGTTGGTATGGAACACGAGCTACGGAAATGGAGCTCGGAGAACGGGAATAGGAGTCCGATGCGTAGCCCCGAGGGAGGAAAGAAGGAGAATCATGACTTAAGCAAGTCGAAATCGGCTTTACTTACAGCAAGATCATTTGCATTTGGTGAACAAGGGAATAGTAGTAATAATGTGACCACCCCTGAAACAAAGAAGAAAAAAAAGAAGTTTTCTTTGTTGCCAAAGGTCTTCATGTTCTTATCGAGGAAGAAGTCGTCGTCGAACAAGTGAAAAATGTAGGTACTATTCTCTTTTTTTCAAACCATAATCAATTTACATTTTTCTCTTGGAAGAACATATTGTTGTACTCTTAAATGAAATAATGGTATTGATTGATACACTTGTCGAGTTTTTCGTTACAAAAGAAATGTACCTAAGCAGGGTTGAAGAGGGTTTGAATGATGGTTTTATGCCATGGATTAGAGAGATGATCGATAAGGTTATCGATAGGACCAGTGTGAGTCACAGAGGCTTGAACAAAGAATCCAAGCATCGCCATCATCGCTAGACGTCCTGTTAAAAAAACCAATCAATTTCACACCAAGAGTGTATATGAGAAATGAAACAAACCAAAAGAAATAACAATTCTCTAGTCTATTTACCGTTCTTGATCTCCTTAAGTTTCCATTCACGAGCGTTTCCGATATCTTTAGCTAGACCTAGTGGGTTCAGAAGCGGTCCACCGGGATATCTAACTCAAAATCAACTCATTTCTCATTTACATAATGTACACATAAAAGTTAAAAATTATATAACATAGCAGAAACATTACCCGGGTTCGAGCCCCTCGAATGCTGCTTCAAGTCCAAAGAAAGTTCCTTGTTGAGCTTGAGATCCCGGAGAGACGAAATCCATATACCTTTTGGTCTCAGCAAACCCCATAAGTAGAAACTGTACAACTATGAGAGTTTTTGTGCTGGCAAAATCAAATTTAACCGCTCCAGCTTCATACCAAACCGGTAAATCGCTAATCCGTGTGGTACGAAGCAGCTAATGGAAAAAACAAAGCAAATCCCTGAGATTAGCCATTTTCTTTTTTTACATTTCAAAAAGTGATGAAGATTTATTACATCAGTGAAAAGTATTCCTGCAACACCGAGCATGGCGAAACGGGCGTGGACAAGCTCTGCTTGAACATACCATTTCAAGCTTTCTGGATCTTCTCCTAACCCTAGCGGGTCAAACCCAAAATCTCCAGCTAACCTTTTAACAAAGAACAAAACAAATGGTTTTAGAGACCAAAACAATGGTTTTAGAAACATCAGTGATAAGGAACTCACTTTCCGTCAAGGTAAAGAGGAGGGTCAAGACCAGGTAGCCAAGTGGCACGTTCCACGGCTACCGTTGGAATGACGCCTCCTCTTGCGGCTTTAACGGATGAGATTTTTCTTGTACTGACGGCGGAAGAGTCGCGGTGACGGAGAAGAAACCCTCCGGCTGTTACGCCTCCGCGTAATACGACGGACATTGTTTGTTTCTCTCTGTTCTTTTTCGTTTCTCTTCTGATACTGTTTTATCTGTTATCTGCAACTAGCAAACGTAGTCCACGTAAAATAGTAATTGTGTTTAATATTAAAAATCCCCTAGGAAAAAATATAACATAGTTTTGAGTTTAGAATTGAAACTCAACATCAAAATTTATTTTATTTTTTTCCAAGAAAAATAGTACAAAGGGAACATATGTACAGAAATAGATGAATAGAACTAATTAGTGTTTTTTTTATACTCTTAGAGCATGTACATTGGTAACCCCAAATGGTCTGGTGTTCTTATAATATAAAATTATTAAAATGGTTGTAAAAGGAAGAAAGAGAATGTTAAGAGAGTGTTTTTGTGGGGTATATTAAAATATAAAATTAATAAAATTTGAGTAAAGAGAGTAGAGAGTGTTTAAAAAAAAGAGAAAGTGTGTTAAATTGGATCGAGAGTGTGTTTAAAAGTAAAAGAGTGTGTTTAAATATAAAATTAATAAAAGTTGAGTAAAAAGATGAAAAAAAGGTATAAAGTTGAGTAAAAGAAAAAAATAGTGTGTGTTTTAATAATTTTAGACACCCTAAGTGGAGCAATGTACATGCCCTTATGTGGCTTTAACATAACACAAGTTCTATTGTGGTCTTTGTTTTGTATGCTTCAAACTAAAACCAGTCTTTGTGTTCACAGCTTTGAAGGCTTTTTTGGGAAGATGTCAGGGGTGAATTTCTGTGCAGCAGTTGATCTTCATTGCACCCCCTGCATTGACGTTTCAATGGAGGTAAATAAAAAATGAAGAGAATTTTCATATAGTGGCAGAAAACAGAGTTTACATAGAGTCAAAGAATGTTGTTAATTTGGAAGGATTTAAAGCAAAGCTAGGAAACTAGTAGACAATTTGATTGACGACGCATCACAACAAACAGAATCATAAGAATCTCTCTCCCAGATGAATATACTCTCCAAAGTAAATTGCACATATAGTTTCACAAGTCGTTAATACTAAGCTTAATACATCAGCATGAATAAGAGAAGAAGCAGTAAATAGCATGACTTTATCTCTTGCATATAAGATGAGGTATTTAAGAAAGCATATCCAAAAAGCTTTTCTCCAATCTGCCATCCGATAACATATCGAAAACTATCTTCACAGTAAAAGCATCTGCAGCGAACCCACACCTCTTCATTTCTTCGATCAGTTCAACTGACTTTATTATATCCCTACCTCGGAGATGTGCTCGGATAATTGTGTTGTACGTACACTCATCTGGCTCATACCCATCCTCTTTCATTTTTCTAAACAACATGTCCGCTTCAGAGAGTGAGCCTTTCTTACATAATCCTGAAATCATTATGGTGTACGCCTTAACATCGGGCATCACTCCTCTAAGAGGTAGATTACTGAATAAATCCCATGCTTCATCCACCTTACCAGCATTGCACATCCCGTGAATGATGATACTATAGATAGCAATATCAAGATATATCTTACTCATCTGCATTTTCTCAAATATTTCCAATGCGTCTTTTACTTTTCCGTTGTCACACAAACCGTCCAGCAAAATACAATGAGTCACAACACTTGGTGGCACACCGCGAGAAACCATCTCCTTGAAGAGTTCTTGAGCAACCTTAAGTTTCCCCGATTCAAAAAACCCTTGGATGAGAGTGTTATAAGTAACTGTACTTCCAACCAGTCCTCTCAAAGAAATCTCACGGAAAAGTTTCATACCATCGTCAACCCGTTTAGCCTTGCAATATCCGTTTATAGGGACATTAAACGTCACGATATTAGGATCACATCCATTGCTAACCATCAGATCCATCATCTGACTCGCCTTGCCTAGACGGTTCTCCTTGCAAAATCCATCTATCAAAGAAGTATATGTAATGGTATCAGGAGATATACCTCTTGTAATCATCTCATTGAACAATTCTTTGGCCTCTAGAAGCTTCCTTTCTTTCACAAAACAATCAATCAAAGCACTAAAAGTGATAACGTCCGGGGTGATATTCCTTGTGATCATATCCCTCAGCAACCGTGCACCATCATTCCATCTACCGGCGTTACAAAAGCCTCCAATGAGAGAGCTGTAGGTAATGACATTTGCTTGGATCCCTTTCATTTCCATTTCATTGAAAAGGTTGAGTGCGTCGTCCACTCTCCCATCTTTGCAGAGACCATCGATAATGATACAGTATTTGGCTGCATCGAGTTTGATCTTTCTTTCTTCCATCTTTCTGAACAAATCCAAGGCCATGGAAGTTTTCCCAGACTTACACATTATTTGTAAAACCGGCCCATAGGTAACTTCATTGGGCTGATAGCCATTTTCCACAATTCCATCAATCAAAACCATTGCTTCATACACTCTACCTTTGAGACAAAGTCCATTGACCAGAGTGTTAATAGTTATGAGATCGGGTCTAAGCTTCATTTCTACCACTCGATCAACTAGTGATGCAGCTTCAGAAACTCTACCCTCGAGACAGAATCCATTTACCAAAGTTGAAAATGTGATCATGTTAGGCTCATGCCCAAGTTTCAAGATCTTTCCCACAACAGAGAAAGCAGAACCGAGTTTCCGGCACCGGCAGAATCAATTGATTATAATATTAAGAGTGTAGAGGTCATGAGCAATACTTTTCAACTCCATTTGGTTAGAGAGAGCTAAAACAAGATCATACTGTTTTGTTTTGGCAACTAAACTAAACAATCTACTGAAATCAAAGAGCGTAGGTGGAGGACGAGACTGAATCATTTCTTGAAACAAATCAATAGCATCATCTCTCTTAATATCGACAATCCCACTTCTCAATCTCTCGCCGTAAGAGAGATTTCGGTCGCTGAGGCCAGAAGAAAAATCTCGTTCGCAGCAAGACAAGAAGCCATTACGGACAAAAGAAAGCAAATCAGTTGGAAGAGAACTTGGACTCGGCCGCCGAACCGATATCTGAATGACCCACAACATTTCGTTTCTTGAAACCCTAGACGAACAACAACTAGACTCTCGTCTTCGCCTTTCACCACCAATATCTGCACATCGAGCTAGACGTCGTTATAGCAGAAACCATTCGTGAATTCTGGTTTGGAATTTTGAACCTTACTTTCCGCAAAAAGAAGAACGAAGAACGAAGAACGAAGAAGAAGGAGGAAGATTTTTTTTTTTTTAATTTGATTTGTGTTGGTAATTTGGGGGGAAAAAAGGTGTTAGGCCCATTAGGCCCAAATAGAATCATCGATTCTCTTGGTCACGAGCTTTCCACGGCACACACGAGTAGAGAGAGTCATGGCTGCGAATGGATAATGCAACCGTTTACCTCTCTCTCTCTCTCTCTCTACACTTCCATAAATCTTCTTCGCCGGAATGAGCTTAGCGTCCGTTTCCTCGACGCCGCCGGTGACTTCGCCGTGTTTCCGTTGCCGAGCTTACACCTTCTCCTCCTCTTCTTCTCTCTATTTCCCGCGCGGTAACTCGACTTCTCTCAGGCCCAGAGTTCGCGCCTTGCGAACGGAATCCGACGGCGCTAGGGTCGGTAATTCAGAATCGTACGGCTCGGAATTGCTCCGTCGGCCGCATGTTTCGTCAGAGGAAAGCTCCGAAGAAGAGGAAGAGGATGGTGAAGGTGATGAGTTTGTTGATTGGGAAGATAAAATCCTTGAGGTTACTGTTCCTCTTGTTGGCTTCGTTAGGATGATCCTTCACTCCGGAAAGTATGTCTCCCTTTTGATTCTCTCGATTTTTCAAATTCCGCATCAAAATTTTGCAATCGATTACAGAATTTGATACTAGATGGTGAATTTAACAGTCTTTTTGATTTGCTCTTGAATGCTACAAATATGGATTAGATGTGAATGTTGTGTTATTTGTTTTAGGAAGAGACATGGGAGAGTATATTTGATTCATTGGTTGATTTGCTTGGTATTTCGAATTGTAGATATGCGAACCGAGATAGGCTAAGCCCGGAGCACGAGAGAACGATTGTTGAGATGCTTCTTCCTTATCATCCTGCATGTGAGAAGAAAATTGGATGTGGAATTGACTATATCATGGTATGTGTAATGTCCTATTGATTTGACATTGTTTGAATATCCAAATTGTTTGTCTACACTTTCAATCTGTGATTATCTTGGTGAAGACTACACTGTTATGAGGAGGATTTAAGTACTGTAACTTGAACTTGCATACTAAGAGGGCTTTTGATAAATGATTTAGTGATTTCTCATATGGCTGTTCTTCTATATCTTGCATTGCAGTAATTGAAAGAATATATACATGTAGAGAAAGATACTGACAATTCTTTGTTTTAACTTGCACATTCTTCGTAGTCGAAACGATATTTTTTGTTGGTATGTTCAAAGAAGTAGGTCAATATGCACATCAAGTACTAATAATAACTGGATTGTTTTCGGGTTTGTTCGTTGCAGGTTGGGCATCACCCAGAATTTGAGAGCTCTCGATGTTTGTTTATAGTTCGAAGAGATGGAGAAGTAGTAGACTTTTCGTATTGGAAATGCATAAAAGGTCTAATAAAAAAGAAGTATCCTCTGTATGCAGACAGTTTCATCCTCAGACATTTTCGCAAACGTAGGCAAAACAGATGAAGAAGCTTTGTGTAGATTCTCAAAATCCATCCTCTCATGGACTTGGATCTTCCTCTCCCAACTACATCCTACTACAAGGTTTTGAAGTTATATAACTCGAGATAGAGAAGAGAAGATTCCATTCACTTATTGAGTTGGAATTATGGATGGAACTTTCTTGAAAATATGCAGGAGATGAGGAATAACACCATCACCACTTTTAAATTTTTCGTAGCATTTATATGATGAAACTTTTACATTGAACTTATGTGCAGAGGTAGAGAAATGGTTTACACGTGTGCAAGATTTAAATTTGCAAAGTCATTAAGAGACGACAATTCACTAAGTGTCAATACTCTATACCAAAAGCAGTGTTATGAGAGAAAGCCAGTGCCGTGCTCAGACTTGTAGAGGCCCGAGGCGAACTAAAAAACGGGGCCTTTTCAATAATGATTTTAACGGTAGCTTTAAATCATAAAATTAATTAATTGAAAAAAATGATAAATAAAGTCTAAGATCAACAAGAAAAATCTAAAATGCTGACAAAAAAATAAATATGGAAAAAATAAATTTTTTTTCTATAAACTCTTTGATCAAACTGATCATAAACAAATTGTCGAACCAACTATTTTTCTATATATATAATTGCCAAGTTATTCAACATTTCTTATAAAATAGGTTTAATCATTTAGCAAAATCAAAGAGACATGAGCAGTTGTTGTTTGTCATAAAGAGACATGAGTATAATAAAATCAAAATCGATAGATTAATTAGAAACAAAATCAATAAAAATTAGAAAAAAAATCACACCATTAACATAATATAATTAATAGGAGGAATTTATTTGAAATACAAAATACAAAAAGAATTGGAAGAAAAAACACGTGAAATCAAAATCTGACGAAGACTAACACATTAAAGAAGAATATAGATCTTAGAGTTTTAATAAATAAACAACAATACTCGAAAAAACAGAAATAATAACGCTGAAAGAAAATTTTATAAGAAAGATATGGAGTTTCAAACTCAGGTGGGGATATTATGGTAGACTAATCAAATTTTGTATAATTACTGCACTATGACTAATATTTTGAAAATTGGGGTCCTAAAATTTCTAAATTATTTGGGGGCCCTAGGCGAATGGCTTTTTCCTAAGCCTATAGGCATGGCTCTGGAGAAAGCCAATAAGAGAGATAAAAGTGGTCTCAATAGCGAATAAGTAATATTTTGTCCGGTTGAATAACTGAACAAACAAATTTAATATCTAAGGGTACATATGGTTTGCATAAGGGGAATAGATGGAATAACGTGAGTGAAAAATTGATTGTTTTTGTTCTACTAATTTTGTAGAGAAATGTTTTTCTCCAACTTTATTCATGTTTTCAACTTTTATTAGTGGAATAAGTTGAATCATTTTTAAAAACTATTCATCTCAAATGGTAAACATTTAGAGATGTTTCACTCAAATCGTAAAAATCTAGAGGAATACATAATTCTACCCATTTTAATTCTTCTAAATGAACAACAATTTGCACCCTAGTGATATAATAGAATGTAACATCTCTCCACCAAAAATAAAAATTGAGAGTAAATGATCTTTCACTGATAAATGAAAAAATTGATGGTGCAAAAGCTCAATAGAGGAGTATACAAATCCACTGCCCAACACAACCATGAATGACCCATGTTCTAATTTATTGTTATCTCCTACATCTTCAACTATTCTATTACTCCCTCCGTTCCATTATATATGATGTTTAAGTGATTTTTGTTTGTTTCATTTTATAAGATGTTTAACTAGTTTCTATGCAAATATTAATGTTATTTGATAGTTTTGACCTTTAAAATTTTGTAGTTTTGTAAATTATTGGTTGAATGATATTTTAAATTAATTATTAAATATATTTTGTTTATAATTTAATTTTTCTTAATTTTCACGCATTCAATTATAACATCTTATAAAAAGAAACGCAATGAGTATCATTTATCATTATCTTCTTAATTGTAACTATTACATTATCAATAAAAAAATTTTGTGTTAAAACAAAACTTATATCGTTTTATTTTGGGTCAGTATCACTAATATGATATACTTTTTTTTTTTTTTTGTCAACTAACTCCATATATTAAATCACATCTGGTCGGTAGAACTATCCCGAAATCGGGTACGATCTACCGACTCGTCGAGATCTACATGGGAAAAGATATGATTACGTGCTCGGACCGCTTTTGCAAGGGCATCGGCACGATTAGAGCCGGCCCTGAGTTCTAACAGGCTACAAGCTAGAAAAAATTATGGGCCACTTTACTCTTTGTTAAAAAAAATTTAGAAGAAAATCATTATAGAAATTTGAAATCATGACCTATTCTAAGGGATATATTAGGTATTGGTCAATAGACAAAAGAAAATTTGATGGATTTGAAGGCCGATTTTTTTATTAATAAATATAGGGCCACAAGCGCATGCTTTGTCCGCTTGCCCTCAGGGCCGGCCCTGGGCACGATCATTACAAGAACGCGGAATATAAGCTAACTGAAAGGAAATAAAATGATCTCTAAGTTTTGCAAAGTGATCTAGCTCAGACTGGAAAGCTGGCCAGTCTATCGGATCGTCCGTCGGTCATTGTCAATAGGTTTGAGCAATCTGTCTCAAATCGGGCTCTAAGTACACGTGACAATCCATCGCCCAGAGGAGTCCCTCGAACTCTGCATGTAGAGCTGAGAGGCTTCTTCGGCATCCCTGCTTGCCGGTGTATGTTTGACCTGATGTGTCAGTGAGGCACCATCCGAGACCGCTAGTGGGCCCTTGCTCTACCCAAGATGCGCCACTTGGCATATCGGAATATGTGGAAGCTCGGATCGGGTAATATCTTTAATTCTGGTAGTATTTCCTTCATCCCCTTCGTCTTCTTCTTTATTCAAGTTTGCATCTCACCAACTTTCTTCTTCTAACTGGGCTACTTGTAGTGTAATCGCGGCTGATACATTCTTCCTATTGAAGAGCTTGTCGTTCCTAGCCTTCCAAATGAACCAAATGATCCACGAAAATGTATCCCTTTGTGGTTTGGAGAGACCCTTTTCTTTTGCCCTCCAAAATAGGAAATCCATATTTTGATATAGGGATGTACTCGGGAAATAACCCGGAAGGAACGAATAGTCCGATAAGGCCCATACATGCAAGGCCGGGGGGCGCTCAAAGATCATATGGTTGATTGTTTCCTCTGGTGCACCACATCTGAGGCAACTCTTGTCATTTCCAAGGTGTCGGTAAGTCAGTCGTTGGCAGGTGGCTATACACCCCGTTAAGGCTTGCCACATAAAGTGTCAAAACTTTTTGGAGGTCTTAATTTTCCACACTTGATTAAGCAGACCCGTGATGCTCGGCTCAGATACCTGTTGAGGTTGAAGTCTTCTTTGGTTTGTGTTGTGTAATAGGTCGTATCCTGATTTAACTATATACATTCCTGATTTTGTATAACTCCACGCAAAACCGTCTAGTTTGAAAGTCATGCTAGGTTTCAACCCCATAATTAGGGCGACATCCTCGGGATAGAATAATTCCCGGATTCTTGTGTGATTCCACTCTGGTAAGTTGTGTAGCATGTGGTCTTTGGCCAAAAGATGGGGATCTCGCCGGGTGTGTATATCTAAGCGTCTTGGTAGACAAGCTGGTTTGTCTGGAATCCAAGGTTCACTCCACGTCTTGGTATTATACCTAGAGCGTATAGTCTTCTGAAGGCCTAATCTGAGCAGGGGTTTTACCACCATAATGCTAGTCGAACCATACGAAGGGCATCTGGCCTTTCGATCTACCATCGGGGATGATTGGTGGTAGTATCGTCCACGTAATACTTTAGCAAGGAGAGATAATGGAAAGTGGATCAACCTCCACAATTATTTTGCGAGAAGTGCTAGGTTGAACTCGTGGAGATCTCTGAATCCTAAGCCTCATGAGTCTCGAGAGGTACAAATCTTCTCCCAGGCGATCCAGTGTAGTCCTCTACTATTTTATCGGGAACTCCACCAAAAGTTGGATATAGAGCTCCTGAGTTTATCTGTGATACCCTGAGGGAGTAGAAAACACGACATAACATATGTCGGTAGGGCTTGTGCCACTGATTTTACTAGAACCTCTTTCCCTCCTTTGGAAAGGAATTTTGCTGACCAAGTGTTAATACGGTTGTTAAGACGGTCTTGAACGTATGCGAATACTTTTTTCTTGGAGCCACATATTTGTTCTGGGAGTCCTAAGTACATGCCCATGCCTCCTTTGCTTGTTATGCCAATGACCCTCTTGATTTCTCTTTTGAGCTGGTGATCAACTCTATTCCCAAAAAATAGAGATGATTTGTTGGGATTTAGTTGTTGACCAGATGCATCGTCATAGGTTTTGATAATTTTTAAGATCTCTACACATTGCAGGAAGTCTGCTTTGCAAAAAAAGAGACTGTCGTCAGCAAAGAGGAGGTGGGAAACTCTCGGGCTTGCTTGAGCAATCCGTAATCCTGTAATACGAGATTTTTCCTCTGCTCTTTTGAGTAGGGAGATGAGGGCTTATGTGCATAGTATGAATAGAAAAGAAGATAGGGGATCTCCTTGTCTAATTCCCCCAGAACGGTTTAATTCGTCCTTTCGGCTCTCCATTTATCAAAACTTGATACGATACTGATGATATACAGAACATAAGCCATTTAACCCATTTTTCTGAAAACCCTAGTTTTAGCATAACGACTTCTAGGAAACTCCACTCTACCCGATCGTAGGCTTTACTCATGTCGGTTTTCATAGCCATGAAAATGTATCTGCAATTATTGTTGGTCCTTAGGGCATGGAAGTTCTCTTGAGCGAGTAAAATATTATCCGTTATTTGGCGTCTAGCCATAAAGGTCGATTGTGTCTCCGAAATTAGGTACAAGAGAGTCTTCTTTAGCCGGTTACATAGAATCTTTGATATGATCTTGTAGCTGACATTGCACAAGCTGATTGGCCTGAATTCTGTCATTGCCCGCGGTCTGTTTATTTTTGGAATAAGACAGATATCTGTTTGATTCAGTCGTGGATCGAAGGAACCGGTTGGCCCACCACATGCCAGAATCTTTGATAAAATCGGCTTGTCATACAAAGCTTCTTTTATTTATGGTTTGTCTTGTCTGGATTTATGTTATAGAAGGATCCTGGGGTCTTGTCTGGATTTAAGTTGAACAAAGCTTTTTTTTATTTCTGTTTCCGTTGGATCAATAGTGAGTCGTTCATTGTCACTCTCTAAAACTTTCTCGGCAACATACCGGAGAATATGATATACTTTTCAAATATTGGTATATATCGGTATCGTTTATAAGTTGAAAATTCAGCTGCGAACTGAAAAACACTCCCTAAAGTGACAAAATCCCAACAATAAATCACTTGATTTTTTTATATTTGTGATCGGTTCACTTACTTCTTTAGTCCTCTGATATAAGAAAAAGAAAAAGTACGTGTCAGTCCATCACTATCAAACCAACCATAAACAAGAAACAACCCAACCTCGGTTAGACACATATGAGGCCCATTACATCTCAGCCGTTAATTGTCGCAGTAACGTGGACGATCACTTTTGTCCGACTTTTTGTTTGTGCGAAGATGTCAGACACCAAAACAGTCTTCTTACCTTTTCTCATTAGTCCACGTCTCTAGTTTTGGGCCCACTTCACCATTATCAAACCCACCCTATATTTTTCATGTTTTAAAAATCAAATACAAGGACAATAATACTCTTATTCCACTAATAGTAAATTACTTCTCAACTTTCGTCATTGACTCTTAAGTAACATCATCGTTTAAAAAGGGGGAAATTGCCAAAATAGATCATATTTAGTGGCAAAGTGTTCCAATAGACCTTTCTCTTTATTTTCCCATAAAACTCTTAATTGGTAAATTGCTTTTTCGAATAATAGGTTATAAATTTTTTTAAAAATATGTAAATTATAAAC
Source organism: Draba incana (assembly GCA_963576765.1). Classification (NCBI taxonomy): domain Eukaryota; kingdom Viridiplantae; phylum Streptophyta; class Magnoliopsida; order Brassicales; family Brassicaceae; genus Draba; species Draba incana. The sequence goes on from OY755208.1 coordinate 5,383,395, forward strand.
ATGTTATGAGAAAAGTTTTTTGAGAAAACATTTTTTTTAAACAAGTAAAATGCATATTGTATAATGATTTTAGTTTTTGTTTCTACTAGTTGCGGAATGCAATAGAATTTGGATTCTGTCTATTCAAAATAAATCTACCGAGGGTAGAACGAATGTTCTACTGCATGGTTATCGTTCTACGTTTTCATAGAAGCCGTAGAATTGCCATTCTACTAAATATGAAGTTTTTGCGTCCCGCAGATTACTCATTCTACCAAACGTTCTACCAGTGTATCTTCTATCTACTGATTCGTAGAATGTAGTTTCTGCGGAATTAACTATAATTTTCTTAAATCTAGGAGTAAATATCTAGTTGCCTTTAATGAATATTTGAAATGATTTAAATTTTTCAAATTTAATTCTTAAAATTAAAAAATCATGTTTTTTTATTTTGTTTTTATAAATTAACTAAAATTCCGAAATTAAATTATTTTAAAAATATAGGAGTAAATATTTTGTTTCCTAAAATGAATATTTGAAAATATATTTTAATTTTTTTTAAAAAAATAAAAATAAAAATCTGTTATTTTTTTCCTTTTTTATTTAATAAGTGGTAGTTAATTTCCAACTTTTAATATCTCACAAATATTTTTTAATATTTTGTATATTAGGTTTTTGTAAAATTTGTTTATTAATTTTTTTTAAATTTTTTTTGAAGTATTTATATTTTTCAATTGATTTACGTTTTTAAATTTATATTATTTAAGTAAACTAATTTTTTTATAAAATTTGTATATTAGGTTTTTAAAAATATATTTTTTGTAGTATATATGTTTTTCAAATATATATTATTTAAGTAAACAGATTTTTTATAAAATTTGTATATTAAGTTTTAAAAATATTTTAATTGATTTTCGTTTTTCAAACATATACTGTTTAAGTAAACATATTTTTTTTTTCTTTTTTCAGATTTATAATACAGCTATTTATTTTATTTCCTTTTTTCAATTATTATAAGAATTAATAAAAATATTTAGTAATTATAAATCAAGGTTAAATTTGGGATTTGAAAATACAAAAGCATTATGAGACATTTTTATTAAAAATAAATTCTAGTGGGACATTTTGCCACTAAATGTGGTCTAATTTAGCAATTTTCTCTTTAAAAAGTTAAGATTGGTTATTGGTGGAAAGAAAAAAGTAGTCTCTTAATTTTAAAATATAAGTTGTTTTAACCAAAATTGTGACTATTAGAAATCTATTTTTCTACTAAAAAATATCATTTAAAATTTATAACTAAAATAATTTAACCAACCAAAGAAAAAACACAAAATATTAGTGTTCCCACAATATTCAATAAAGTTTGGAAAATATATAAAATTATCGAAACAATTTATATTTTGAAAAAAAACTCCTCCAAAATAACTTATATTTTGAAACGGAGAGAGTGGTTAAAATAGTAAAGCTGTAAAGATGAATAAAAATCACATAGTTTAGAATTCTTTCATACTCTTATTGGTTTAGAAGTACAAATAATAGTATAACATAGTTGTTTAATCGATTTATGACGAAAAAAGTATATGTTGCTTTTATGGTATGTGTAAAGAACGGCTAAGCCAACTACTTTATATCCATTTGAAAAAAACATGAATCTGAAAAGAATTGCAAGTCTTGAATACATGGACGAAAATAAACGATTATTTTTGTTCTCAAGTATTTAGAAATTAGTGAAGTATATGTATTATGCAGTATGGATATAAGGTAGTCTGTCTCGTATAAAACTAGAGACGTGATAAAGAAATGACCACGAATAAATAAAATAACCATGGGAAAGAGGGTTTGAGATGGTCAGACGGACTCCATAACGAACTATAGTTTGATAATGGAGTATATAAATGATATTCTTATTCGAATGTTGGACCAAATGACTTGATTTGTATCTGTACGAGTAGTTGAGTACGGTAGACGAACAAGTCATGGTCAACAAAGATTCATGAAACCTATTAAATCCAAGTGTAGATTGTTGGGTGAATGGATAAGTATCAAATGAAATATTCTAATAGTCACGGGTAATGAACTACAAAAAGCTCGTATGCAAGACCAAGAAACGAATTAAATGACTTGGCCGAATTAAATGGGATAAAAAGTAATTAAACAAGTTGGCTGAGATACACTACACAGCTAGATAAAATAGCTAATTAAGTTGGGTAAGTATATGTAGTACACAACAATTTCTTGCTCTCCACTAGTTGCTACCATCTCCAACAATTGTAGTTCTTAAGAAAGTTTCTACAAATATATTAAAAATTAAATAGTAAGATAATATTGTATGAATTTTTTAACCCATCATTTAAAATTTCTTAATCAAAATATTTTAGAACTTTCTCTTTCTATTTCTAAGAATTCTAAAATTATTTATTAATATATTTTATACTCAAATATTATATTTAATGTTTATAACTTTTCTTAAGAACCATTGTTGGAGATGGTCTAATATATTATGTAGTACACCATAATTGTAAGAAAATTGTGGTGACAATTAATGCAAAAAATTATGTAGTTGAGAAATATGTAGATTCACTAATTATGTAGTTAAAAAAAATGCTTAAAAACAAAAAATGTGGTGTACTCAATGTTCAAGAAATCGCTAGGCGCTAAGCCGGCGGTGACCCATCGCCTAGCGTCTAAAATGCCTAATCGGAGTCTAGACGATTTTTTAAGCGGTTTAGACGTTTTATGAAAATCCATAATATATTAGATTTATATAGCAAAAATATATAAAATATCATGATTTATATATAAAAAAATTTATATTACATTTATTATTATCATTTTATATCCTAATATTAAAAATATCATGATTTATTATATTTATATATTTTTATAATACAATAATATTTTAAGCGGTCTAAGCGTACGTAGGAGCCACCGCCTAGGCGAACGACTAAAACATTTTTTTTAGAACAATGGGTGTACTACATAATACTTTTAAATGTCACCTATTAGTATATTAAAAAAGATCGTGAAACGAAAAAGTGATCATGACTTCGGAATATACATTTTACATAGATATATTTATTCTTTTATTTAAAAGTGTAGTATTTATTTGGACGGTTAGGAGACAGAGAAGACACTTGGCCGAGCAGACAAAGAACCTAATCACGCGAACGAACCATCAAACATTTTTCCCCTCCTTTCTCTGTTTTTATTTTTCTGGTAAAGACGAAGCACACGAAGCAACCGAAAAACTTTAAGGTAATAGAGATACTCTCTCTCCTTCTATATCCTCTTTATGTATTCGTGTGGATATTACCAATCTTGACTCTTGCTCGTCTTCTTTTAAATCATTTTCCATTTATGTCCACATTTTCTTCAACTTAACTTGGATTATTCGCTAATTTATTTAGTTTATATTTCTCTCATAAACCCGATTCGTTGAATTTTTTCCCGTCTGATTAAGTTATTTTTAGAATCTGTAAATTTCATTGCTATTTTTCTTGAATTTTCTGATCTGATACTATTAATTTTTTGGCAATTGCATGGTCTTTGATCAAAAAGGGTTCTTAGATTTCGTGGTTAATTATTAATCTTGATTATTCATATTTTTTTTGTTGCTAAACTTGATTATTCATATATTCATGGCCATTTTCAGATAGGAACAAGATCTGTTCAATAAATAATTAGTGAAAATGGGTAGTAACTTGAATTTCAAGAACAACAACTTTGGTATTGAGCCACCACCAGGAGATGGTGGAGGAGGAATGATGAACAGACCAGCGTTGACCAGACAAGGTTCGATCTATTCTTTAACATTCGATGAGTTTCAGAACAATTTAGGTAAAGATTTTGGGTCAATGAACATGGATGAGTTACTGAAGAACATTTGGAGTGCTGAAGAAACACAAGCCATGGCTTTAGCTTCAACTAGTGGTATCATTCCAGTTACTGGCAATGGTCAAGAGATGTTACCATTGCAGAGACAAGGCTCATTGACTCTTCCTCGAACGCTTAGCACGAAAACGGTTGACCAAGTTTGGAAAGATCTTTCGAAAGACGGTAACAATGGAGTTACAAACTTTCCTCAGGGTCAGGGTCAGAGTCAGCAAACGTTAGGTGAAGTAACTCTAGAGGAGTTCTTGGTCCGTGCAGGTGTTGTGAGAGAGGAAGCAAACGCGATGGTAGATTTTGGTAATGATGCTAACAACGCGGGTTTCTCTGCCGAGTTTCAACAGGCTCCTCCACGAGTTGTTACCGGTTTAATGGGAAGTACTCTTGGTGCAGAGGCTTCAATTCAGGGTTCTAATTTGCCACTTAATGTAAATGGAGCTAGATCAACATACCAACAACCGCAACAGCCAATTATGCCGAAGCAACCTGGTTTTGGTTACGGAACACAAAGTAGTCAATCTGGTATAAGAGGTGGTCTTATGGGACTTGGAAATCAGTCTCTAGCTACTGGTGCGATTCCCGGGGCTTTGGGTGTTGGTGGGGTGTCTCCTGTTACGCCGTTGTCGTCTGATGGGATAGGGAAGAATAACGCTGATTCTTCATCGCTGTCTCCGTCTCCTTATATGTTTAACGGTGGTGTGAGGGGTAGAAAGAGTGGTACCGTCGAAAAAGTTGTTGAGAGAAGGCAAAGGAGAATGATCAAGAACCGAGAATCAGCTGCAAGGTCACGGGCTAGAAAACAGGTAAAATGTTCAATCACTTCATTACCGTTTTATGAAATTTTGAAAATGTTACAAAAAATATGTTGAGTTGTACATATAGTGATCGAATGTTTTGAATGGTGCTCTAATAGATCATAAGCTCCTCAATACAGTCCTTGTGTTTGGTTTGTAGGCTTATACCGTAGAGCTTGAAGCTGAAGTTGCAAAGTTGAAAGAAGAAAACGACGAGTTAGAGAGAAAACAGGTAACGCACGATATCTTAGCATCACATTATGCTTATATGTTACATTCATTTCTCTTAGTTTCTCATCGTATTGTGTTTTTTTACAGGCAAAGATTATGGAAATGCAAAAGAACCAGGAGATGGAGATGAGGAATTTTGAAGGAGGTCCGAAGAAAAGACTGAGGAGGACCGAGTCGGGGCCATGGTGAATTCGATGGTGGATTTAGGCTGTCGAGGTCGAATTTAGTTTTTTTTTTTGTAGATAAAATCATCACACTTCGGTGTTTTAGTTTGAAGAGGTAAGAGAGAAGAGCTTGCATCGTTTATATTGTAAGCTCCCTCCATATATGTTGTGTTTCTCTTAGATTTTTATACATACACATGAATCATCACAATCTCTTTTACTTTTTAGTAAGACTTATACGCTCTTTGATAATATATACGACTTAGCATGTATTACTCGGTTCGTTTGTTGTCCTTTGGTTAGAATTTGACAAAATTTCAAACATTTCGGTTCATTTCGGTAAAAACAAAAATACCCGAACTAACCGATATTTGAACCAAAACAAACCGGAATTTTTTCCGGTGATTTTCGATAGAATTTTCAATAACCGAACTAACAAAAAAACCGAAAAAACCTATCGGTTCGGTTTACCCGAAATCACAGCCTTGTATTGATCCTGTAATAAATCTAAAGACGGCCCCATATTTTCACTGAACCGCATAGCATGAGCCAGACTCTTTCCTCTCGCTCGTCATCGTCACTGCAATACATATACACCGATCCCAAAAACCTCAGTAGAAGATTCAGTTACACGCTCGTCTCGTCCAAGTTCCGAAAATATGTGAACCATCCATCGTATCTCTCGCTTTTTGGTTGATATTCTGCTTGCGAGAGGTGTATGCCTACCACATGTTCGACGAAATTCCTAAACCAACTTTCTTAGGGATTCTGTGAATGTGTTTCTTCCACTAAAGTGTGGGTAAGTAATTCGATCTTGCTGCTACATTTCTTTCTTTGTAGTAAATTATACTTGCTAGAATAAATCAGTATCTGTTTGGTTTTTGTGATTCTTTGTTGAAAAGGAAATACTTGCTTAATGAATCTATAGATTTACATTTAGTGTAAGTTCGATCTATATTACTTTTGATATGCTTAAAACTGTTTTGTTAGTGAAACTTTTTTAGTTAAGAGGCTAAATTTGTGTGAAGTTATTCTGAACTGGCATTTGGTCTATTTACTTCCAAAAAAAAGGCAATGGGGCATTCCGAGAATCGAACTCGGGACCTCTCGCACCCAAAGCGAGAATCATACCACTAGACCAAATGCCCTGTTGTTGATTTAGTTCCATTGAAGCCTTGTGTTGTTGTTTAATCATGTGGAAAAGAGAATACACATTTCACTGTGTTATAACAGGAAGTTTCCTCTTGGAGGTTTTCTTTTTGAGGATTCAGTTCTTGATGAAACTGGCAACATACAGCTAGAGGAAGTTCCAGTTATTCTATAATTTAGTTTTGAATCTGAAATTAGAATGTTTTCTTGTTTAGATAAGTTAAAAAAGACGTTTTAGATCTAGTTCTATATGTTGACTTTCAAGGCTTAACAGTGAAGGTGGATTTCTTGTAATTTAATATTGATGGAATGTTAGCTGCCATTTAGAACCTATTTCCGTTCAAAAAGTCAACGGGGCATTCCGAGAATCGAACTTGGGACCTCTCGCACCCAAAGCGAGAATCATACCACTAGACCAAATGCCCGGTTGTTGATTAACTCAGTCAATGCATAACTGTTGAAATATAGACACCGTTTTTAGGCTTTAATCTTTTCACTTCCTGCAATTGTCTCTTGGAGAAATTGGCTGCATTTAGCTAGCAATGGTTCTCTGTTCAATGTAATCTCTAGAAAGTGTTTTCTTGCTGCACATGTGAGTCAGTGGATGTGAAAGCCAAGGTGCATTATAATTCTCATTCTGTTACATGCATTTCAGTCGAGGTGAAACTGTTTTCTGAGATTCCCTTTCTAAAAGTTGAAGGGAAATGCATGTGACAACTCATGCACTTAAGAATACAGTTTGTTCTATGATAGTTATCAGCTGGCATTTGCAATAAACTTCCAAAAAGTCAACGGGGGACCTCTCGCACCCAAAGCGAGAATCATACCACTAGACCTAATGCCCGGTTATTGATATAAACCAGTTCAAGCACCTAGTGTAGTCTATGATCATTTGCTGAGAAGGGAAAATATACGCCTCTTGCTTTAGGGGTTCATTCTTCATGAATCTGGATTTACGTTCAGTTTAACTTCAATCTAATTCTATTTGCGATGCTTGAAGTCATTCCTGAAATGAGAATTTCTGCTTTGCTTTGTTTTTTGGGTGGATCTCTTTTCTGCATTTGCATTTGCATTTGCTTGAATGTTTAGTGTGTATTTTTC